>OZ007597.1:84003617-84640617 GCA_963931845.1 Maratus michaelseni | reverse complement strand
ATACACCTGCTTTCAGTTCTTAGCACTTTGAAGTTCATGCTTATGATGAATTATTAACACTTACCTATCATATATCTTAGCTATTCTCAGTTCTCCTCTACCTTTTCTCAAATAAATTCGAGTAGTTGAAGCATGAGCCAAAATATGACCACCAATTGGTTTCTTTGGATCAGCTTGAAAGCTAAAAATATAATTAGCAACTATATACTCATATTTAAAATCACAGTTATTTAAAATGTTATTTTGTATGATGAATTATTGTATTAAAAGCAATTAAACTATAATCAGCAAAAATTTAAGAAACACTAAGTAGAAGATAAACAATTGGGTTGTTCTCATGGAGATGTACGAAATGGTGTCACAGAATATATATTAAACGAATAATTACAATTGAAAAAAAAAATGCTATAAAAGAAAAGAAATTTGTTATGGTGTAAGTGATACAGTAAATAATTCAAAAATAAAAAGTATTAATTTGTCATATAAATAATGTGCCCACAGAGCCTAAAAATTCATATCTATTGGGCTGTAACAGCTCTAATTAGACCAATTAAAGCTTACCGAGTCTGAAAATTTGATTTAAAACTGTTTTTTTATTATACATTATTTTTAATTTAGTGCTTTGTAAAACTAATCTCCTGTTCAAAATAAAAAGGTAATCTTGTTTATTTAAAATATTTGATAAATAATTATTGTCATAAGAAATTGAGCGATGTCCACGGACAGCTTCTAACTTGCTCAACAGATTGCCCCCCCCCCCCCCCCCCCAAAAAAAAAAACTTTACTGAAACTTGTTAGTCATTTGAAACATAGTTACTAGTGTTACAGGTACAATCAGTATATATGTTTTATAATAAATAATATTTTTATAATAATTAATAACTGTGACAAAATCATAACATAAAGATAACACCATCAGTTCCACGAACAAGATAAAAACAGGTAAGGATTATAAAATAGTAAAATTAAATATAACAACAAGTGATAATAATTGTAGAAAACTCAAGTCAGCAGCATTCAATTCAGGCTAATATTTAGTGTGTTACAATTAATTTACGAAAAAAAGAATCCGTTCTATATCCATCATAGTTATGAACAGGGCTTAACAAATAAGGTCGCCAGGTAACCACTGGTGACCAAGTTATTTAATTAGGCATTTTCTGTTTTGTTTTTGTTGTTTTTTGTACAAAAATTCACCAAAGAAATTAGCACAAACATAATTTTTTTCCTCTACCACCTCTACTTGTGCGCGGCAAGCAGTGATCTTCCTCTTCTCTCACACTTTTAATGGAAGAATCAAGTTCAAAAGACATTTTCCATCTCATGGACAGAAAATACTATTTATTTCTGCTCTAGCCAGCTACCAAGTCATGTGATTAGAATGTGGGGGGAGGGAAGAAGTTTCAATACAGCAGTAGGATATAGTGTCAATCTAGCTTCTGTGGCATCTAAAATTGGATACAATGTTAAAAAACGCTGATTTTGATAGGAAAATAGGCAAAAAATTATTTTCCTACTTCACTATTTCACCAATGGATATAGATTCAGATCATATCATTTCAATCAAATATAGATTTTGTAGTACTGAACTATCAGGACATTTAAAGCATTCGCCAATCACCATTTCCAGAACATACCAGTTATTTCAGCCTCTACAGAACTTTTTTTTTTTTTTAAGAAGTATATAATTTTGATAAGTTTTATTAGAAAACACTTAGTAACTTAGTTTAAATCACCTTTCTAAATTATGTACTATTCTAAACTATGTAACTAATAATTCTAAACTATGTTTGTTATTATTGTTTTTTTCACAATTAATTCATAAAAAACTTTTGTGCTTTTTGTAGGAGGGGGGGGGGGGGGATACTTTTTACTGGCGACGAGAATTTTTGCTGGCTATCATATTTTATCAAATGAAGATAGCATAAACATAATGTACAAATTGAAATTTTAATTTAAAAAAAATATGTCATAAAAACTGGTATGATGTTAGATAAGTTGAAAGCAATACAAAGACATATTTTCTTAGCCTTAACTTGAAATTTTATTATTTTTTCAAAAAATTAGCATTGAAAATGTATGTTTCTGGGAGAATAAAAAATATTATGTATGAAATCAACTTCTATTATTTTCATTTTTTAATAAGCATGGATTAAAAATATTTCATCAAAAAATATTTCATTGTTGCTATTGACAATTTAAAAATTATTTCAAAATTTAATATGTATATGATTCCCAAAGATTAATTCATGTATGTCATTTAATGTTAGATGTTATTCCTAATCGATTGGTACTAACATAATTTTTATACAATGATTTGCAGTAGGAAAAAAAAAAAAAACATTTACTTTTGTTCTCTCACAAATGTATATAGGACTTGCTAAATGATTTTACATATTTATAAATGTATTTCAATGAAAAATATGTATAAAAACTAGAGAAAGAAGGAAGGAGAAACTCAAGTGAAATATTTTTAATAAATTTTGCATAACATTGGTCTGAAAAAGAAATCAATTATAAATAATTTAAATGACCTCATATCTGAATAACCATTTAAAAGTTGCCTGAATAACATTTTTAGGTAATGCAGGAATAATTTAAACTGTGGAGGAATCATTTGAGACATTAAATACGTTAAAATAATGTTATTAAATACTAAAATTATATTGAAGAGGTTTGACCTAATAAATGAAATGCAGTTTTTAGTGGCAAAACACTAAATCTGAAAATGAAGTCAATGAGAAAGTTCCTTATAGCGAAAATGTAAAATATAATTCATTATTTATTTATATATTTATTTTTGTAATTAAAGAATATAATTCAGAAAAAAGAAAACTCACCTCATTGATGCACCTGGATCAGCAGTCATTTGATTTGTAAGAAACACAGCTACATTATATTCTAAGAAAAATTAAAAACTATATTATGTGTGGCATTTATTTTAAATAGTTTCTGTACATTAATTTGATTTTGTTAGCAAAGAAAAGAAACCAATTACAGTTTAAAACTATAAAAAAAATTGTGTTGAGCAGAAAATGTGAACTAAAAAATATCCATCATTATAAAATACATAGCATAAAGTACTGCACTATTCTACTAGAAAATTACAAAACAATAAGTCTTCAATATATTTACAGGGCAAGTGAAAAGTTCTGTAACATACAAATAATATTGTTTAGACAAATAGACACAAACAAAATGCATAAATAAGAAATAATAATAATCAAGTAATATCCACTATCAAAATTTTGGCCATGATACAGGCTTTTAGAAAATTCATCTACTGCATGCTGTAGTACATCTTCATAAATTTTATCCAAAGTAGATTTTAAGGATTGTTTTAGACCCTCCAAACTGATGTGGGCATAAATGCCAGGAGAATGAAATGCGGGAAGAGAAATTTTTTTAACAGCCTTTCATCTGTGATCTGCAGCAATGGCTGCATATTTTTAAATTGCCAATATAAAATAAAATAAACCAAGAATTTTTTTTATCAGAACACTCCCATGCGAGACAATTTATTAAGTGTATCAACATAAGAAGCAATACAGAATAATTAACAAATATTAAACATTTAAAATTGAGTTTCTACAAGGATTTTTCCAAATGAAGAATTGAAACAGTAATCTCTTATTTCACAGAGCCCTCTTTTCTCTCTGAAGTGCCCATTAAAGATAAATTTTATATAGGAATTAAAAAGAAAAAACACAGTTAAAATTTTATTTTCTGAAGTTGTTGAGGAGTGGGGCACAGGTCCTCTGATGAAAAATCCTTAGTCCCTCTTTCTCTTAGTTTTTAATTATTTTTGCTAACTTGGGAATAATTACTATTTTTTTTAAAGTCATTATAGAAAAAGAAAATTTAGTCACATTTCAAAATCCAAGTAGGCAGCAATAGTCATTTCCTGGTGATGCCTACGGTTGTAGGGTGTACAGCAAGCTTTTCTGTTTAAACATAAACCAGGTACAATATACATTAGATTTAAATCTGGAGAGTTTGGAGACAATTCTCTGGATGGAAAACAATTAGAAAAAGGATTGGCACAGAATTGTTAATTGATTCTTGCTTTGCGGGCAGGGACAAAATCTTATTGAAATTTTCAAGATAATGAGTGTCGTCAGAACGAAAACCAGAAAGGCACAAGATTTCGAAATGCCTGCGGTCCACTACCAAGGCTGCTTTTTTTTTTTTTTAATGGAGAATATAAATTTCAAATAAGTTAAACTAAGAATTTTTTTTTTTTTTAATCAAATCTCTTTGCAAGACAATTTTTAAACATAATCAATATAAAAAGCAATACAACAAATAAGAAATAATTAAAAATACAAAACTAAGCTTCTACTAGTTTTTTACAAAATGGAGAGTTGATTTTTTTTTTCATTGAGGTAGGTCCAATTTTCCTGAATTCCCCATTTAATGTAATTCTTAAACACATGAATGTAAAAACAAAATATTGTTTTCCATGGGCAGGATCTAAGGGGCTAAAAATCCTTAGTTATTTTTTTCTCTTGAGATTTAATTATTTTTACTTGTGTAAAATTTCAAAAATAAATTTTACTTCTTTTTTTTTTTTTTTTTTTTTCCAAAATCATTAGAGGAAAAAAACAGAAAATTTAGTTTATTAAGTTTCTAAATCTGGGGAAGAGCAATGGACCTACCCTGTCCCATTTTTCCAACACCCATGCTCAATATCCTTCAAATAGTTAAAAAACTCAAGAGATCACAAAGAAGCTGAAGAACTTTTTGCCGACAGCCCTCTATGATTATTTTCACATTCTGGGATAAACTAATATAATATGGGATAACAAAACTAATGAAATTTATGCTTGTTTATGTATGTATTTAAAAAAACTGCTTCTGATTTCACATATTAGATAAATTACTTCTGTTTGCAAATAATAATAGATAAATAGCTTCTGTATATAAAGGTAGATATTAAATAAATCGTATAAATACTGAACAGATTTCTTGTGTGTATAAGAAAGTGAATAGATTTCCAGAAAATATGTATGAAAAGTTTTCTTCTCTTGCTAGAGCCACTTTCTCAATCTCTTTAAAACCCTTATAAAAGGTAAGTACCCAAAAAAGGAAATGTTACCTTCGGCTAATTTTTGTAACTTAGAAAGCATCTGCGCAAGTTTCTGCTGACGATCTGCTAATTCTCCTCTCCCAGAGTAATCCACTCGAAACAAAGCCATAACAGAATCAATAATCTGCAAAAATTATTATGTATTAACATAAAAACAAAACGAAATTTATTAATAAAATTATTGCATAAAATCAGGGTTGCAAGAAAAAGCCAGCTAAAATTTAAAAAAGCACAGTGACTTTTATTGGATTTAATCAACTTTTTTGGCCAAAATTTACTTTTATACAGATAAGCATTTTAATTATAAGTTTAAAACATTTTAAACTAATTTTAAAGACATTTTAATAAATAACACAATTTCTTAATAATGAAGACATTAATATTAGAATACATGGAGCTGCTAGTGGTTTTCAGTCTGAATTGTAAATATGTCACCTAATTTTAAAAAGGCATACCAATTACTTTATTTGGTTTATAGTATCCTTTAACACTTTAGAAAACTTTTTACTGCTTTAAATAATTAAATAGTTGGACAATGGTTGCTTAGTTATACATTTCAGTACTTAACTAATTTTAAGGGCTATTGATGTGTAATAGACTTATTTTTTTCTCATTAATATTTAAAATTATATATAAAGTTATTTAATAAAACACTATTCTTCATTATTTGAAACAGTTATTTTATTTTATTAGGAATAAGATATGAATAACTCTTCTGAATAGCAGCAAGTATTCCCATACTTTATTTTAACAAGTTTTATTTTGAAAAGAATTTTTTTAATTACAGTCAAACCTCGTTATATGGTCACCCACTTATATGGTCAGCCCGCATATATGGTCACTTTTGAAAAGTCCCGGCTGACTTAATAGGAATTCTGTGTATTTTGTTTCCGCATATATGGTCATTTCAGAATACCTGTACCCGCTTATATGGTCACTTTACTTGTGAAAATATCTTTCTTCTAGGAAACGATTAGCCATACTTCCGATCAATGAAAAAGTTCGCTTTCATTTCCATTTTAGTATAGCTGAGTGGATGCTGTCAATATGATTTATTGAGGAGGAAAGCGTTTAAAAGGGACAGGGACTCCCTTACAAAAGGACTTTTCTCCTTTCCCTCCCCAACACACTTCACTTTGCTACTGAAAGAATTTCGCATGCCATTCTCATTTCTTAGAAAACAGGATTGCAACCAACTTTGTTCACTAATCTTTAGGGAAAAGAACACGTGTGGAATAAGTGTCACCATCGCGCCAATAAAATTCTAAAATTGTTTCACCTGTTTTTGGTCACTGCTTTTTTGTTCAGGATTCACTTTCAACTGCTTATGCTTGCGAGTAAACATGGCTGCAAAACGAAAAAAATTGTCATTTAAAGAAAAAAAAGATTTGATAAAATCTTTTCAAACATCAAATTTATCTAAAGCGGCTTTTACGAAAAAGTATGGAATTCCAAGGACAACTGTAAACAATATTTTATCAAAATCATGTACTGTAGATTTCAAAAATGGAAAGAGAAAACGGGACCGTGCTTCACCATTCGACAAGGTTGAGCAAGCACTTGTGATTTGGATAAAAAATGCCAGATCTCAAAATATGCCAATATCTTCCTTCATCTTAAAAGAAAAGGTTTTACAAATTGCAGCTGAATTAGTAGAATCCGATTTCAATGCTAGCAACGGATGGCTT
This sequence comes from Maratus michaelseni, assembly GCA_963931845.1. Lineage (NCBI taxonomy): Eukaryota > Metazoa > Arthropoda > Arachnida > Araneae > Salticidae > Maratus > Maratus michaelseni. Next base: position 84,633,840 of record OZ007597.1, on the reverse strand, counting down.
CAAAGATTTATGTTCCGGCAAGATTTATCTTTCAAGAAAGTATGCGGTGAAGGTGCTATGGGAATGATAGTGAATTAAACGAATGGAGAGAATCTGTTTTGAGTGATGTCCTCAAGCGTTATAATCCTTCTGATATTTACAATGCTGATGAATGTGGACTATTCTATCGTGCTCTACCAGATAAAACTCTTTCTTTTAAGAGCGATAAATGTATAGGTGGCAAGAGAAGCAAAGACAGATTAACCATTTTATTAGCAGCAAATATGGATGGCTCAGAAAAACTAACTCCTTTGGTTATTGGAAAATTTCTGACACGCCGTTGCATGAAAAACATAAAATCTTTGCCTGTGTTCTACGATGCGAACCAGAAATCTTGGATGACAACAAGTATCTGGGAGAAAACAATCCGACGTATGGATAGATATTTCTCAAAGAAAAAAGAAAAATTGTTTCCGTTATCGACAACTGCCCTGCCCATTGTGACATTCCTCAATTAGATTCCATTGAACTTGTTTTCTTACCTCCAAACAGCACTAGTGTTTCCCAACCCCTAGATCAGGGGATTATTCAAAATTTTAAGGTAAACTACCGGAAGTTACTCCTTAATGGCATGATTTCTGCAATTGATCAGAATGAGAAGTTTTATGTGTCCGTGTTGGATGCGCTGTTTTATATAGACAAAGCTTGGAATAAGGTATCAAAGAAAACCATTTCAAATTGTTTTAGACATGCTGGTTTTTGCCCCTCTGAAAATGATGAATTATCGGACGACGAAGATGAGGATGTGCCTCTATCTGAACTTGCAAAGAGTCTTCAAAATTATGGATGCACCGTACCTGATGAAATGGATTACGTAACTATTGATAATGATTTAGCTACATCTTCTGAAGTGTCCATTACTGGAATTGTCTCCGAAGTGTTAAATTCAAATTCCAGAAGCAACGATGAAGAGAGTGATGGTGAATTGGAAATTCAGCCTGTAACTCAGGCAGAAGCTCTCAAGGCACTGAACGTTGTTAGGTGTTTTTTTGTGCATTCAGAAGCTTCAGAAGAGCATTTTAAAACTGTTAATAATCTTGAAAAGGTAGTGCTAACAACAGCGAAACCGAAGCAAAGACAATCCTGCAAAAATGAGTATTTCAAACACCGCACTGTACATTCCTAACTATTCTGTAAGTAATGCATTAATTTCTATTATAGTAGTCTGTATTATCCCATTCAGTTTCATACTTAAATTAAAATAAAATAATTAATTAATATTATGTACACTTCTGTTTTTAAAAACTTCATGTTTTTAGCTTTTTTTATGTTGACAAACATGTTTAAGATTAAAAATAGCCTTTAATTTTCTTTTATCGCATATATGGTCACCCCGCATATATGGTCACTTTTCAACGGTCCCCACGGGTGACCATATAACGAGGTCTGACTGTACTATTGTTCTCTCTTTTTTTTCTTCTATAATGATGAAATGTTTTGAAATTAAAGCATGTTTCAGTCATACATTTTACATAATCTTAAAAGTCAATAAACACATTTTTTTCCCTTCTTTTTTTAAGAATAAGAATGAAATGACATGTTTTACCTGGATGACCTTGTTTACATGTTTATGTAAATCAAAATTATAAAGTAAATGGCATTAAATTTATAGCAAATTGAACATGCTACAGCTAAAGAAATAAAATTTGCATTTAAGCCATTTATATGCTATTGCAAAAAGCATTAAAATATGCAAATGTATACAGTCCGCAGTCTGAATATTAAACATATCTACTTTATTTATATATATATATTGTTTTCTTTCTGAAGACACTCTCTGTAGCAAACATATCTTGATATTAATTTTTCATGCATTAAATGACAATTTTTAATAAAATACTAACCAAAAGCTTGTATACCCCTCCTTCCTTGTGAAATTCAACAGCAACCAAATCCAGAATTTCTACCTGGTGTTCACCTATAACAAAATTAAAAGCAAAAGAAATGATAGTTAAATAGCATAGTTCTGTAAATAATGATATGGATTTTTTTTTTATTACTATTAGTTGTAACGTGTGAATTCATTGGCATGCAGTAAGAAGAGGATCTAAAGTACAATTACAAAATTTTAAAAAATTGACTTTTAAAATAATAATAATACACAGTTTATTCTATATATAACATCCCAATTTTGTCAGTTTCTGGTGTTTTCTTCAGACAAATTGGATTTTTAATGAATTGATAGTCACAGATTGCGACAAAGTGGTATTTTTGGAAGACATTTACAAAGCATATTTTTGAAAGACATTTACAAAGCATATTTTTGAAAGACATTTACAAAGCACATTTTTGGAAGACATTTATAAAGCACTTTTCATTGTTTACAGAGTCAGTTCACAATTCCCAATCGAGACAATGTTTATTAATTTCTTACAAAGTGCTAATTTTATATATTTTAAATTCAAAAATATCAAATTTTAGTTATTTTTACATGTTGAACACCAAACTGAAATCACTAAACATGCTTGGGAGGGCAATGTGGTTGTTTTTTTTAAGTACATGATAATAAATTATCAGTAGTCCTGTTTCATAGAAATAAATTGTCTTCAATGAAAATATGGATGGCACACATATTCATGTAATATGGCACCCCAGGAAATATTTCTGGAACACATATTTCTGTGCATGGCAGTCAGTGTATTAAAGATAATGAAACAGTTTCAACTAAGTGGTTGTTCTATTGTGAACATATAGATAGAGAGCACTTTTAGATGGCTTAATTACTTGGCTTAATTCAGTCTTAAGAAACAGCGATTTTACAACAAATATTATAAACAATCACGAAATTGAAATGGTGATCAAAGAAAAAAATTTCTAATCTCATATGGCTTATTTATGTTATATATTTTGCATTACATTATTATATGACTTATTTATGTATAAATTAAACAAATTGCTTCTCAACATATGTATAAAATAATGTACTAAAACAAATTGTTCATGCATTATATATATTAACAGTTATTTCATAAAGATATAACAATCTGATTATGATTTTAAAATGTAAATAGAGGTTGCCAGAAAATTGCTTTTCTCGCAAAATTTAAACTGGCCACTTACTCAAGTGTGCCAAGGCTGCTATAGAAAATAAGTATCCAATTTTAACAGCATTGGTTGCCAAAATAACAAAATATTAATGAATTCCACAAATTAAAAATATTGTCTCTGTATTTGTTTAATATTAATAAAAAAGGGAGAAATATAATAATTATACATAAATAGATACATGTGTTCATATAACACAAATCTTACTTGTATAAGCCCGAACATACAGTACATTTGATAACACAGCCTCTTGATCAAGATTAAGCCGATCAGCAATATCTCTCAAGCGATTTGGACGGCTAAAATCCATTAAGGCAAATAAAATTTTGAAACAAAATTTTATTATTTTCAAAGAGTTCATTTTAATTTAAGTATCAAAACTAAAACAAATTCAATTATTCAAGTAATTAAGGAAAAAAAAACACATTTCAACAAGTTTTTAATTCAATATATAGGGTATCCCTTCTTATTGGTGACCAGTTTCTAATTCTTTTTATTGTTAGTTTTAGAGATATAGTTCCAATTGCAGAAATAATTCAACTGTTATTCTACATTATATAAAAATCCATCAAAATAGTTATTTTGTTAAAAGTTACTAAATTTTATTTTTATGCAATCCAGAGTAGTAAAGTTATAACTCATATAATATATAACCCATATATTCTAAAAGTTATACTTAGAAAAATATTTTCCAGGCTGTCATAAGTAAAGCAGTAAAAATTCCATTCTTTTGTGACAAAAAACTTACCGAGTTATTATACCTAATTTTATGAATTTTCTGGCATTAAAACCACATTTTTCTGTTTTCAATGTCAGAAAATACAGGAAAATCATGAAATTTGTATCACAATTCAGTAAGTTTTGGCTGTATAAAAATGGAACCCTGCATCACTATTCATAAAATATATTTGTATTTTTAGCTTTAAGAAACAAACTACAAAATGCAAAATTTTTCATAGATTCAACATCCTGATTTGACATTTAATAAATATGTTTATGCTTTAACTAATTCTATGAATCATTTTGCATCCATAGCAAACATTTATAGATTTATGGATGGCCTTGTGAAAGGAAAGATTAAATACATTTTCAATTTTCAGTCATTCTGTATCTATACAAGTTTGAACAGTTTCATGAACCAACAAGTTTCTAATTTTCATTTTCAGTCATCAACATGTCAGCTGTATAGATTAATTGTTTTTGAAATGAAGAAAAATAAGGATAATGGTTTGGTATTTGATATTTTTTTATGCAAGTGTCATTTTGAATATCAGGCCATGGTGCATAGAAACAATATGATGGACACTGATTTTTTTTTAAAAATCTCTTGGAGGTTCATTTTATTATCATAGACTTCTTAATTTAAATATAAATATATATAAATATAGATTTAAGGATACAAAGTATTCTCAGTGTCTATGAACATTACTTTGCCACCTGTATAGTCATTAGCTCCAGGAAGTTGACAAGTAACTGAAAAAATATATATATACATTGTTTTTTGTTAAATTAAATACTGTGTAAAACACATTTTTAAAAACTGTTACAACATAAAAGCATAAAATGGTAAAAGAACATCCCCTGTAAAAGAACTCACTGCTTAAAAGAACACTCCCATTATGTCACTAACCAAGATATTTCTAAATCTTCTATTGCCAAGCATTCTTGGGATTCCGGCCACAGTTTTAATTTTTAAAATGCTAAAATTATCTTTAATGCAAATAGCCCCTCAGAATTGGACTTTCTTGAAAATTTAGCTAGTTATCTTAATCGTGATGTTATCAGTAATGAAAAATCTGAATCCACCATGTTTTTGCAGCTTGGAAAAACTTGTTCAGCTCAACCATATTGTTTTTTTTTTTTTTGTTTTTTTTAATCTCTATTTTACTTTCATTTTTTATGCATTTTATTTTATTTATTTATTTATTTTTATTTACTTCCATTTTTTATGCATTTTATTTTATTTATTTAATTAATTTATTTTTATTTACTTATTTATTTTTATTTTATTTATATTTATTTATTTATTTATTATTATTATTATTATTATTATTATTATTATTTTCATAACTTTCCTTCTTTTCTGCATTTTAGGTAATTCTCTTTTGTGATTGGCTGATGCCTTTTTGTTTTTCTATTGACTGATGCCTGCGGCTGTTCCCTTAACTTGTCCCTCTTTCCCCCCCATTTCCCTTCAGTCTTACTTCTGCCTTCAAAGTGGTTGCATGTCTTCTTTGCGCTTGATGAAAACTTTCTAAAGGCCTTGCACATTCCTCATTTTATGGTGTTATTAGGAAGTTTTTTATGCTTTTATAGTATCACACTAGTTTGTTCAATACTTTAATGATATTGCAACATAGCTGTTAATTCCACAGATAAAATTATAACCTCAAGATTATTTAAAACAAAGCAATTTTTTTAGATTCAAAATTCTTTGTTTCTGCCCATAACTCAGAGGGTGGGTGGGGTGGGGTGGGGGGGGGGGGGAATTACACTTGCACACAAAAAGACAACATATGTATGTATGTAAGCCAAGGATAAAACAGCAAGCATTCACAAAACAGGAAAATATACAAAGGTTTTAAAAATTGCTAAAAAAATAGGGAAACAACAACAAAGAGTTAGTGTGTATTAATTATGTGTATTTTTAATTTTTATACATTAATATGACATAATAAACAATTGGCATGCAAATTTATTTATCCACAATCAAGAATCATCTATGGTTGATCTAACGTGATTGATAAAGATCAAAGTGAAGATGAATTTACCACTTATTTCAAACTGCAATAAAAATTATAAATCACAATAAAATTATAAAATAAAACCCATATATCTAAAATATTGTATTGCTTTATTTATTTTTGGTTTTAAGATTTAAGTATATCATAATAATGCTTTTGGTGACAGATTGTATGGAAATATAAAATTTGTCTATGAATAATAATAATAATAATAATTAAAAAAATCAAGAGAAATATGTTGTAAATCATGCAGGCAGGAGTAAGGCTGAAAATCAGTAGTCTTCTGACAAAATTGATAGATCTGACACCTGTTTCTGCCACTTCATTTCAGTGATGAAAGTTATTGAAAAAAAAATTAGGAAAAAAAAGAGCAAGATAAAAAAAGGGCAAAAATATAAAAATAATAAAAAACTGAAAAATCACAGATCCACAGAAGATTTTCATCTCTGGTGTAAACATAAAATTTAAATTAAATACACACAACAAATGTAACTGGCTTTTCAAATATATCTAGCATCATTTTATAAGCAACAAATCTAGCATACACTTTCTTTCAGTTTTAGTAATGAATCAGGTTTTGAATGAGAACCAAAGTGAAAAACAGAAAAAATACTATTTCTGTTGGAATGAAAACCAGAACTGAACATAAATTATTTTTCTACTCTGGAACTGAACATTAAAAATTTTTAATTATTTAAATTTAAATTTATAAATTTCAACTATTTAAAAGCTTAATTAAAATACAAGCCACTGATATAATATTTTTTTACTTTCCATTAGAGATCAACCGAAACAAGTTTTAAGACCGAAACAGAAACCGTATTTTGGTGATCGTCCCACTTTCAGCCGAAACTGAAAGTGTCAAAAAAATTTAAAAACTGATTAATACATACATAACTGCATATATATGTGTGTGTATAAGTTTCAAACAAAAATTAAACATAAATAATACAACTTTTTTATAACAACCAATAATTATAGGCATTTATCAATAATTAATTAACAATGTAGTTAAATAACGTAAAACAAATTCAATAATGAATATTTAATTTTTAAATATATTCATATTTACAGTTCGTTAATATTTTGCATTTAAATTGATTGAAATAAACTACTTAAAAGTTTGTTTTTTAGGAAATTAACATTGAATATGTTTTAACCATTTTATAATTATAAATATTATTAATTTAATAGACGTTTAAATATCGATATATATTTAAATTAAATATTGCTGAATATTATTATTAATTATTTAAAATTTTGTACAAACATTTTTATGGAACATATGTTTAAATAACATGTTTACTTAAAAAAGCTTTTCCACTCCCTGTCTCTCTAAGAAAGTGTTGAAATGGCACCCTGTTTGAAAATTTTATCTCCGGTGCCAAGTTGACTCTCTGTGCCTCTATCCAAAACTATTTATTTTCATATAAAATAAAACGTAATTAATTTATGAATAAGACAGAAATAGTTTCCAATTATGAGAATTTCATCTAATAAAAAATATTTTAAGTATACATACCTCGATATATCTTTTGTAATAAATTTCATAAATTTGTATGTTTTAACACCACCTTTCTCATAAAGCTTTTGAAATAATCTGGAGTTTCAAATTAAAAATTTTCTATTACTGTTAAGTTTACAGCTTTTAAAGATCACGTGATAAGTGTCTTTTAAGTTTAGTCATATAAGCATTGCTTGCTTTATAATTTACACTCGCATCATGAATCAGTCATGACGGATAATGATTAACAGTGGAGTTCACAGCAATAAGCAGTGTCTCATTTGAGCCGATACAACTCATATCAATGAGTAAAGTCGAAAATTTCCGAAAGAAGGAACGATATTTTGAAATACAGATAGTTTCGGTCAGGCCAAAATTTTGGCAGCAGTTTCGCCAAAAACGAATATTCGGTGAAACTCCTATTTTGCGCTAAAACTGAAACCGAAATTTCAGTCGATCTCTACTTTCCATACACATACAATGTTTGTAAGGAAAGTATTGTAATCATAATAAAAACGGATTATGGAAATATTGGTATGTTTCTACATTTTCAGGTTCTCTGTATCCCTTTTTGCTATTTTTAAACCTATTCTATATGTATGTATACATGTATAGTAGAGTTATCTCATGTTTTCAAGTCCCCAGAACTCGTTTTCGATGATGTTGTAATGTATGTATGTGAGAAAACAGGATAGCAACCAAACTATGCTTTCGAATGAGCTACCATTTGGTGAATATGTTACAGGTCACTGTCGCAAGAACGGTATGCATTTTTTAAGAAATCAGCTGCCGGGTTTGGTATCTGAATCCTTTTTCAACCATTCTTTGACTATAACTGATAACATTATCTATAATATTTAAATTCAATTATTATTTTTTACTCATGTTCTTCTTACATCGATGCAACTATGTTTCACCAAAACATGACTTAATTTAGTAAAAAAAAATTTATTATTCGCAATAAATTTTTACTTTATTTTGTAAAAGTGTAAAGTGTAAATAAAAGTGTATGGAAATTTATGTTTTAATTTTGTTGAAGAAGAATGAAAAAATATCTACATTTTAAAAAATCAAACAAAATTCTTTTACAAATTATGCTAAAATATACCAAAAATTAGTCCTTTTTTGATGAAAAGGGAATTGTAATTCTCATACACATGAAAGTAAATATTGCTAAGATTTCTCATGTTGATGCAAATTTTGGCTGTGAATCCAATTATGGAGCTCTATAATTATAGTATTTTAGTAGAGTAAATTGAATATGTTTCATAACATATTTTTTCAGTTACTTTCGGGTTACCTGGCATTTGATTGCAAAGTATTCTATAAAGGGTTCGAAAAATCGTAAACTGATTCCAGATTTTTTTTTTTTTTTAGTCAACCTTTTGATACAAGGCATGTCAAAAGTTAACCCGTTACTGCTTAATTATTTTTAAATGGATTATTAAGAACAAATAAAGTTGAATATTTAGAAATATAACAAAATTACACAACATATGATTCAATCGAACACATTTTTTCCCTTCGACATAAAATAATAAAAAAGTCTAATCAGAAAATCAAAAATCTGAGTCTCAGGTGCACTGGGACCTGTCTTCGTCTATCTGAAAACAAATTTTCAGACCTTTACATGCAATAGATTACCCTAGCCATCGCCAACACACAAAGAAACACATAAACACTTTATTTTATAATTATAGATTAGATAAGTAGCCTCTTTATGCATACAATAATTAGTGAAAATATTGAACAAATTAACTTTGCATACAAAATAGAATAGGATTCCTGAAAATGCTTTTGAAATTTTTTTTTATCTTGCTAAAGTTGTTGTTCTACCTAACCAATGGCATAGCTGTCAAACTGTTCAATTGCTTCCAAATCAAATAAACATATTTTAAATCAGAAATTTTACTTAACAAATCAAATTAAATAAGTGCAACATAGAAACAAGACACATATTTTAATAAATATATTTTTTGGTTCAAAACATGTTTGAGAAAAATCAAAGGGTTTGGCAGCTATGCCATTATAAAAAAGAAGTACCCAAAAATATATAAATACAAATCAGGAATTCTTGCAGAAAATGGAAGAAATAATAATAATGTACTTTAAAATATAGGTTGGAAAATATAGAAAATGAGTAACTATAGATGATTAATAAAAATTATCTATTTTTACTTACTTAGTTTAAATATTACACAATAATGTAAATTTAATTCAAAATACCAAAATCACAATTTATACCAGAAATTTTTATTTAAAAATTATGTTAAGATTATATACTGTTAATTATATTCTTAGTTTTTCTTACCACAAAGTGTATGAGACAATTGGGTTTTTCCAGTGCGAAATTCACCAAACACTTCTGTAATTGACATACTTTCTATACCTCCTCCCAACAGTTTACTTAACATAAAAATAAATAAATAACTTTATATTATGCATAGTTCACATAAAAGTTGTTAGTGAAAAATGTTTACTACACTGAACTTATGGATAAGAAATACATCAATTTTAATAACGAAGAAAAGGACTAAATAAAAAATTTATATTGCTAAAATAATTTAACATTTTTATATTAAGAAAATTTATATTCACAAGTAATAAAAAAATTCTATATTTCTTGAGTTTCATTTATGATGTAATTTTTTTTATTCTTAGAAACTGACGGAAAAGCAAGCAAGCAAGAAAAGAAAAAAAAAAAACTTAAATGAAATTTATCATTATAAAAATATTTGTTAACTATACAAACATGGATACAAATTGGTGATAATAGTCCAATAGTCAAGAGAAGGAATCAAATTATGTATTTTTGCATCTTGATTAGTCACATGAAAACAAAGGCAAAGAATTGGGATAATGTTCAAAATAATGATTTATGACCTATTATACAGGGTGAATCAAAATGATTGCTAAGATTAGAAATGACAATAAATTTGTTATAAACAATGACAGAAAGAAGCAATCTAAACACAATGCAGAAGGAAGTTCAAAGTTTCATTTGTATGTTTTATAACTGTTCTTTGTAACTCTGCTCAGTCTCACAGACATAACCACATTTCAAGCTAAACAGCAAAAAAAAAAAAAAAAAAAAAAAAAAAAGCCTCAGAGAAGAAAAAAGCTTTCCTTTCAAAATTGCACAGAAGACATTGATATAAGGCTTTTGCCTATGACCAAGGATTCATATGGTTAGTTATAAAGTATGAAAACAAAACTTTGAGTTCCTTACTTTATTATGTTCAAATTGTTTTTTCCAATCATTGTTTGCAATGAAGTTATTGCCAATTGTGATCAGGGTAATCATTTTGACTCACCCTGTATGTCTATTTTCAGGTTGCTACCATTCAATGGTAGTTCTAAGAACAGTACCAGAATACATTATTGTATTCAACATATTATCCCCACCCTCAGAAAAAAAGGTTTTACAAGGTAAGATTTCAGAAGAAAGTAACTTGATTGTTGTCATTTTTTATTTGTGTTACTCTGTAGAGTCCTGAATGCTGGTTTTACAGCTTAGTAACCAAGTAGCCTGATTTAACTCAGTGCGAAAGGGTATTAATTTAATTGATAAATTTTTTAATATTTCAGTCTTGACAGAGTAGAGGTAAAAGTTTTTTTAAGTTAATTGAAGAAATTTCAAGGCTTAATATAAATCTTAATCCGGAATCTGGATTACAACTTAACAAATTTGTTATTTTAAATAGATTTTTAGGAACACAAAAATCACTAAATGATAATCATGAGGGAATATTTAAGATTAATACTTATTTCTATGTAACAAGATATTTAAAAAAGAGAAAATTAATCTTGAAACAATTTTTAAATGTTATCAACAATTTCCTACTGCCTACTTTCGGTGTCGGTCACAGACTCTGATACAAAATTTTACAGGCTTGAGCTCTAAAAAACAAGAGCCTGAACTCATCTCTTGTGTTTCAATCATTTTTTAAATTTGTCTAATTTTTTTTTTTTTTTTTAATTTAAAATGTTATCTGAATATAGATTTAATTCATATTTTGATATAGTCATTTTCTTTTGCATACTGTTGCCAGATTTTAAAAGCCCAAATAATAATGTTTCCAGGCACTTTTAATTGAAAATATATTTACACATAAATATTAAAAAGGAAAAAAAAACTTTAAAATAAATAAATTATAATTTGAAAAAAGCACTCAATGGTGAAAATTGCATCATATTCAAAACAATATCATTCAAATGACATATTTAAAAGGATTTTCTTATGGTGTCTAAAAAAAATCCAGTGGAGCATAGAATTGTTTTATTTAATCATTTTATACAAGCTGATTTTCAAATGTATAATTGACGTTGCGGTTGCCAGAAAATAACAGTCAGCTGTCACAACAGTGGTGAATGTGACCTTGAGGACTGAAAAATCCTCCTAGTCAAATGGAAAAGCATTGTCACCAGATTACAGAAGATTACCATTGTTGATGATAATATCATTCAATCTTCCATAATAGGGTAATCTTTTTAAAACAGGGCCAATCAGTGTGGTTTTAGAGTGTATGGGGCCTAGGCAGGGAGATGGCGAGTAGAGCTCATAGGGGGCCGAGTCCTTAGTTTTTAAATAAAATTGACTACAAGGAACTGTTTGCACTGACAATTAATTTATTGCACCGATAATTATTATTGTACGCTAGTTAGTGTATATTCAATCTTCAGAAATCTTTTTAAAACATACCAATTAGTGTGGTTTTAGAGCCTGTAAGGTCTGGATGTGAGTTGAAGAGCATAGCTCATATGCGGCAGGGCCACCTAGTTCTACAATAAAATAATAGCTGGAATTGGAAAAAGTTTACTTTGTTTTTTCCCAAAAATAATCGCTTCTGAAGGGTTTTGGGCCAAAATAGCAGTCATGGTTGCTTCATGCTCAAAATAGTCAATTTTAGTCATACTTAGGTAGCAAATGGCAGCCCTGAAATCGAAGAAATATACAGAGAGAAATTGCAAAGTATTTTTAGAAAATTTAGAGCAATGGTTATGTTAATCATCGAAAAATTTTACAGTAACAAACAAGATAATCTCTCTATGTGAGCATTTAAATTCATTTTTCATAAAAATAATCGCTTCTGAAGGGTTTTGGGCCAAAATAGCAGTCATGGTTGCTTCATGCTCAAAATAGTCAATTTTAGTCATACTTAAGTAGCAAATGGCAGCCCTGAAATCTAAGAAATATACAGAGAGAAATCGCAAAGTATTTTTAGAAAATTTAGAACAATGGTTATGTTAATCATCTGAAAATTTTACAGTAACAAACAAGATAGTCTCTCTATGTGAACATTTTAAATTTACCCCTGGTAATCTATATATTTAAAACGCTAAGCTTTTTCTTTAGACAATCCGTGAGAACAAACTACTGCATCAAATTACACCATTCTTTTTTTAATGAAAGATATTTGGACACAGATTTGTTATCGTACATTCGTTTGTTCGAAAATTTAATTAATTAGCCATAATTTTCAATTAAAGTTTTACTTCTGCTTATGATGTCATAAAGTCGGCAACTCCCACTGTTGCAAGGCATAGAGTTTATTCTCTAAACTCTGTGGTTCGCCATCTTTTAACATTAGCTAATATCAACTAGGTAATATTTTAACATTGTAATATAAAATCTTAAAAAACTTACTTAAAATTAGCTAAAATATAATCATAATAAAGTATCTAAACATACATATCAATATAAATAACAAATCTCACGTAAAATGTTGCAATTTAAATGATTCCAATTGAAACAAGATTTGGAGAGTTATCCCTGACACCCAGCTAACATAAAAGTACTTATTTTATTTTATTTATTTACACACATATTCAATTTTATTATAAAACACCAGGTTGCCATAGAAAGCAAAAATCGTCATTTAGGCGCCAAAAATTAACCCCGGCGTGTCTGCGATATTTGTACCGATTTAATCACAATTGTTTTGGTTGCACCGCATATTACAAAATTAATTAAATCCATGATTATTGGGCACAGATGTCATATACGCACCACATTGGCGCGATTTTTTCCCGAATTTAGCAAAAACTTTGTTTTTGAATATACAAATAGCATGCAATAAATAATGGCACGCGATTTTTTATTTCAATATAAAAATAAAATAACATAATAAATGAAATAGCTTCTATTAATTGAAAAAAGGAAATAAAAATAAATAAATGATAGTTTGATATAAATAAATATTGATATACATTATAAAAACAATTTATAGAATTAAAATAAAATATAAAAGTAAATAAACAGTAATATAAACAAAATAACCGGGTTAGCATGTGAGGCATAAAATTGCCATTTTGTTGCAATCGCGCCAATGTGGTGCGTATATCACATCTGTGCCAAAATTACCTGTACAGATTTGTTAGGAATTTTTGAAATTTTCGACACATTTTTTCATTAGAGGCAAAAGGTGCATGGAAATTGAGCAAAATTGATTAAAACCAAGCAAAAATATTGGGCACAGATGTGATATACTCACCACATTGGCGCGATTGCAACAAAATGGCAATTTTATGCTTCACATTGTAACCCGGTTATTTTGTTTATATTGCTGTTTATTTACTTTTATTTTTATTTTAATTCTATAGATTGTTTTTATTATGTATATCAATATTTATTTATATCAAACTATCATTTATTTATTTTTATTTCCTTTTTTTAAATAATAGAAGCTATTTCATTTATTACGTTATTTTATTTTTATATTGAAATAAAAAATCACGTGCTATTATTGCATGCTATTTGTAATTAATATTCAAAAACAAAATTTTCGCCAAATTGGCGGGGGAAAAAATATGACATCATGCCGTAATTTTTTATGTAATACATAATGTATGTATTATGTATACATAATAAAAGTCCATTTTTTTTTTTCATAACATCAAAATGGGCACTGAAATGTCTGAATATATGTATTTTGGGTACTTTTATGTTCGCCGAGTGCCAGTGATCACCAAAATTTTTTAATCTCGCCAACCTTTTTTTTCTCGACAATCTTTTAACATTAGCTAATAACAAATAACAAATATTTTAACATTGCAGCATAATGTCTTTAAAAACTTACTTAAAAATAGCTAAAAAATATAATCATGAGGAAATACGTAACCACAAAGGCACAGATGTCATATAAGCACCCCATTGGCGCGATTTTTCCCCCGCCAATTTGGCGAAAACTTTGTTTTTGAATATTAGTTACAAATAGCATGCAATAATTTGTGATTTTTTTTATTTCAATATAAAAATAAAATAACGTTATAACGTTAATATTCAAAAACAAAGTTTTCGCCAGATTAGCGGGTAAAAAAATTGCGCCAATGTGGTGCGTATATGATATCTGTGCCAACAATACAAATAACAAAATCTCAAGAATTGAATTGAAATCAAAATTGAAATAATTGAATTGAAAGGGTTGCAATTCAGATGATACCAATTGAAACAAGATTTGGCGAGTTATCACTGGCGCCCAGCAAACATAAAAGTACCGTATTGGATATATATTTTTTTTTTTTTTCGCTTTGTTGCTGATCTTGGAAATATGCCTCATGGCTCAATGGCGTTTAATTAAGCAAAAAAAAAACTTCTGTGAAAATTCTGAGAGTCAGACTAAATTTTTAACAGTAAAAATTATATATATTTTTTTTGTAACATATTTATGTACAGGGAAAATAATCATTACCTCATAAGCCTAAAAATTGTTAATTTTATATTTTCTAAGAAAAATAATTGTAAGAAAATCTTTTAGGGAAGAGTTCCGTATCCCTTGATGATTTTTTTTGGCGAGTTGATTTTGGCGATAAGTGTTTGATGTGATTGTTGCGATCTTCAGTCTTTGGGGTTACATTTTAACTACTGAAGTGAACTTAATCCGAGGCTAACGAAAAAGAAAGGCTACCGCGGTGCTTTACGCGTATCTTTTTTTACAGACCGCGGGAGTCACGTGATGCTCGAATCCACCAATGCAGGTGTAAGAAAAGAGCATCACGTCACTCTAGCGGTCTGTAAAAAAAGATAAGTGGAATGCACCATGGCAGCCTGTCTTTTTCGTTAGCCTCGACTTAATCTACGTGACGTCACACTCCTCTTCGCGCTATTTTGGATTTTTTGACCAATCGCGCCGACCAGCACAGAATGTGAAACTCTTCCCATACTATGTCAGTTAAAAATATGTAAGAGGAAATTTGGTACTTCCGTTATACGGACACCATTGTCGCCAAGCATATATTTACATACATACATTTAGATACATTATGCATTAGCATACATTTTGACATGGTGTCCATAATAACGGAAAAGTACCGGAAATTTTTTGAAAAACAATGTTTGTCTAAAACTTTTTAACGCATATAGCCACTGAAAGGGTAATAAAGGGTTAGAGTTCACTAAACCCTTTGTGTGTATCGCAAGTGATAATAATTTTTATTTCCACACTTTATGAATTAGATTTTTTACGTATAGCTGCAGAAATCCTGAAAAAAATTTCAGAAATCAACACTGATTTTAAACATATCTAAGGTTTTTGTCACATGCCCGAGCAATATTCATATAAAATTTGTAATTCATATCAAATTGTTTACCGTCAAGTTTTGACGGGTTCCATCTAGTAGTAATTATTCATTAAAATGCTATTAGTCACTTTAAAAAATAAGTTCTTTAGACATTCTAAATCTTCTCTGAAAAAAGTTACCATTAATAAACAGTCAAAAGAAATAACTTTCTTATTTTTTACGCTTCCTACTTTTGATATTTAGGAAATTGTTAGGAATTAAATATGTAGCTTCTCCTTGTCTCAAAGACATTAAGCTATCCATACAGAGTCAGTACTAAGTTTAAAATATGTTTTCTTAATTTCATTTTTAAATTTGTTTTTAACATTTAAATATTATTTAAATATCGTTTACTTTTGTTTTTGGCCTTTATTTACTTTAGAAATTTCTTTTATCTTTCATTTATTTACTTTGACCTAAAGCTAAACTTTCGTTTTCACCGGCATATCGGCACTCACTATCATAAACAATATCGTATCTGACATCGGCATTCTGTTCATCTGCGATCGTTAATCGATTCACCCATTTTTCTTTCGCAAGTAGAGCATTTGCAGATCGCATCTACTTGCGTGCGATTCGATTCAGTGTTCGATTACGCTTTAATCGATATCGCGATGACGTATTGCCGTATGTTCCGGAAAGTTTGTTTTGAATGTTTAATTAGCTTTCGCTACTATAAATAGGCTGTGTATCGTGTGTTTAATCAGTTTTCTAATTGTAGGAGAATCAATCACGAACGTGAGTGAAGCTTAGGCTTCCTCATTACAGGGAAATAGTCATGTCTTTTGTAATTAGTATTCATTTTAATAGTTTGAAGTAACCTGCTGTGAAACATAATTTTAGTGAGTTATGCTTATATTTTGGCTTCAGTTATTTCATCTTATTAAGTTTGTTTTTCGTTTTCATTATTGACTGGATATATCTTACAGTGAATCTTCATATGTTTGACTTTTATTTGAATAAACTGTTTAAAGTGAAAACTTGCTTCCTTAATGCATCTTTCTTTACATTACTTAAATATCAGTGGCTTACACACACCAGCTCATCCTTCCAGTGCGTTTTCTGCTGTGTTAAGATCTTAAAATGTTCAGCATCATTACATAAATGCATTAATTAGATGTTGAACAAAACAGAAATGCCAAAAAATGTGAAAAATATGCAAGTAAATACGGTATAAACACTTACTTCAATTCTTCACTGCCAGTACTGATTTTAAAGATATTTTTCCTCTTTTGAGAAACTTCAAGAGCAGACATGAAAGCACTTGACTAAAAATTCACATAAAAAAATTAGTTGCAATAAAAGGAACAGTTACACCAAAAAAGGAAAAGGTGTGAAGCATTAAATAAGTAATAACAATTTTGAAAAGACATAATTAAAAGGGTATAAACAATGAAGTATGTTTACGATGGAAAATTAAGACACTCCTTCTTCAGGTTAAAAGACACATTCAGTGTGCATTCATATGCACACCACTGTCACGTCTTTTTAACATGAAGGTCTATCTTAATGTTTTATTTTAAATATGCATTGCTATTTATACCTTTTTAATAGTGACATTTTAAAGTTGTTTTTGATTATTAAAAGTGAAAATCAATTATGTAAAGCAGAAAAAAAATAGTACACATTTATAAATCAATGATTCATAATATCATTCATAATTCAAAATATAAAAATAAGATCAAAATTAAAATTATAATAGTCAAAGGTGAGGAATTTTCTGAACATTTTAACAGTCAAAGATTTTTCTTATCAGACACCAAGATGCAACATATAGCTAAAAAAATTTATGCGATTGTAAAATAATTCATTTTTACAATGCCTTTTCATAGTAACATTAACAAATTTTTTGCTTAAAAGTCAGATATACTATATACAACATAATAAAATATGGTGCAGGTTAGAACTTAGTTCATTGGTAAGTGGGAGAAACCCGAACTGTTGTCAATGAATAAAAATATACAGAAGTGTATGGCATATTTCTTATTACTTGCAGTATATTCACTTGCCCCATCAGAAAGTTTACCAGTTTAGTGGTGAGTATTGGTGTAATCCCTATCCCCTGGTAATAGTTAATTAATCTGAAAACTCATTTCTTTAAAAATAAATAAAAATTAAAAAAGAAGTGGAGAAAAACATATTGCAGCCACATGATCGAATATTTGGTATTCAACCAAACTGACATCCGTTGCATCACTACTTAGAACATGTTATCAAGTGATGAAAAAGCTTGAATTAGATGAAGGCATTGAACAAAATGCTAGATAAGAATAGAAGGAAATTTTGCAAGCTAATGATCAGCAATGCATGACACAATTATCTATTATTCACCATTCAAAATACAGTTAAGAAATATCAAATGAAGCCTTTTAGGACCTCATTTGACATTTATAAGTTTAAAAGAGGCTGGTTATTTGAAGTGTGCTCAAACACAAAATTCCAATGCTGACAGAGAAGTAAAAAAAATTTCAAGTACATGGCAAATGGCAAAATTTACAAAAACAACCAGATTAAAACAACATCTTGATAACTGATGAAAGCACATATCAATTTTATTTCAATGTTCTAAAAGAGTGGGAAGATAAAGAACTAATAAAATAATACCAAAACATGAACTTTCTTTTGTAGTTTAGACAGGAATCAGAGATGAACAGCATTATTAAAAGTGATCGGTGGAACTGTAAAATCTTCCATACATCAGGAAGTTTTGTACAAATGCCTTTTTACAATAAACATTTTATTTCCTGATGGTTGCATTGTGCAACAAGATGGGCTATTTCACATACAGACAAATTAACAAATGGTCTCTAAACTCTTTATATTTCAGTCCAATTAAATGGGCTATTAATATAAATATATATACAGTCAAACCTCGTTATACCGCCATTATCCGTTCAAGAAATTTTTGGCGCTATAACGAGTTTGGCGGTATATCGAATTAAAATACAATAAAAATTAATTTTCATACTATTATACTAATATTATTATTATTATAAAAATAAATATCAGTAATGCCTTTTTATTAAATTATCCAATGGTATATAGTATATTATAATAGTATAAATTAATATAATATAATTAATATACATAATATAATTAATGCTACATGATTCAAAATTATCCAATTAATGTATGAAATTAACATGCACTTACCTCTTTATATAGTCAATTTTAGATAAAGTAGATAATTATGCACATAACAGACACACACATACATTAAATATCACACTGAATTATTTTACTTTAATTATCTTTTACAGGAAAATATTTTAATATGCTAGTTTGAGTTTTCCTTTCAATATTGATTTTTTCAATATCTTTTTCTACAACTAAAAGATTGTTCATCATTTTTTTATCAGTTGCATGTTTTTCTAAGAAAATTCTTATTTTCCCAATGCAATTTTTAACTTCATCAGATGTAACATGCAGCGTTTCAGCTTCTTCAGCTTCGCTGTCAGATGAATTTTCATTTTCATTTTGATTGGCAACAATTTCTTCGATTGTCAAATCTTGAAACACTTTTGTCTATATTAATGTACTCAATTGCCGATAGAGGATGCTCAATTTCTGTTAATTTGTGTATTTCGTCTTGTAGTTCCTGAAGTGCTGTACTGTTTTGTTTTTTAGTAGATCCTTCAGGTTTAATCAATCCAGTATGTTTCCAGCAGTTAACAATAGTTTCTGATGAAATTTCATCCCATGCTTTTTTTATCATGCGAATAGCATCATGTAAAAGGATTGGAGAAAAATCATCTTAACTGATTTTTTCAATGATATGGCGGACGTGATACTTTCGATAATGAGCTTTGAATGAGTTTATTATACCAGCATCCAAAGGTTGCAAAAATCCAGTACAGTCAGGAGGTAAAAATTCAATGCGGATATTACTCATTGGATATGCTTTGTGACAAGGGGCATTATCCAAAATCAATAAAATATGGCGTTTGCTTCTTTTCATTTCTATGTTGAAATTCGCTAACCATTTTTGAAATAATGCTGAAGTCATCCACGCTTTGTTATTATTCTCATAATCTACATAAAGAGCAGGATTAAAATTTTTAAAACATCGTGGCTTAGCTGATTTTCCAATCACTGTCATAGTTCTTTTATCAGATCCATCACTATTCGTACAGAACACAAGAGACACACGATCTTTTTTTTTTTTTAAATCCTTTAGCAGGCCCACTCGAAATTGTTTTATCTGGCTGCAAGCGTTAAAAAAGGCCACTTTCATCCATATTGTAAACGTCCTCTTGTTTATATTCTAAAATCAGCGCACTCAGTTTTTTGCGACCATTTGACACAATATCTTCATCAACACCTGCAGTTTCACCACTTCGTATGTACTGAGAGAATCCTCGTCGCTTTTTAAATCTGTTCAACCAGCCACTACTGTATTCGAAATCTGTAATATTCATTTGCTGGCCAAGAACTTTTGCCTGCTCTCTGATGACATCTCCGTTGATAGTGGCATTTTTAGCACTCATTTGTTGTATCCATGTGCAAAGGGCGTCCTCTAAGTCTTCATGTTTCGCTGTTTTCAGTCTTTTTACAGATGATTGCAGTTCGTTGGTGTTAATCCATTTTTCTGTATTCATCAAAATGTCTCCGATGCAGCGCCTGCTAACAGGCTTTTTCCAGAGTGTAGAAAAATGATTGGAGATGTGTTGCTGCGATACATTCACATTTCTTTCTTTATATTCACAAATTTCCCGCTTTTCTGAAATTGATAAAACTGCTCTTTTCGCCATAATGAGTTAAAATAAAGAGACAGAATGATATTTTACAGATTTAGCTGGTGAATTCTTCGATGTTTCAATCAACGTCCGACCAAAATTTTGAATGAGAGATTTTGCACTGCACACCGTTTTCTTTCTAAGAAATCGACATAAAGTACAGGGAGAAGTTATTTTTTACATTGTTCTCACCTGAGAGAGGAGAGACCCTTTCAGCCAATGGCGTGCCATGCCTTGTTTTCTCCCCGCTCCAGAAGCGGATCGGATCACGTGACTCGCCAGTCTGAATCAGAAGTTTTACTTGCTCGGCACTCAGTGTGCGTTATTTTTCTTCTCCCAATGACAAGTAGAATGGGTAGCAGGTGCATTTTCGCAGGTGTTGAGAACAATATAAATTCTTTGCTATTCAATAAAGTTTGAATTGAGCTTGAAAACATCTAGACACATGAAAAGGAAATGTCCTTTGAAATTCTAACAAAAAATTTAAAAAAGAAAGATATGCAAAGAAAATACAGTAATTTCTAGACATTTTTTTTTGGCGGTATATCGAGTTGGCGCTTTAACGGATACGTTACATTGAAATTCCTATTTGGCAGATTTGTTCATAGACACAATTGGCGGTTAAACGGAATTGGCGCTATTTCGAGATGGCACTAAATCGGGGTTTGACTGTATATATATATTTATAAACAGGATCCAACTAATACTATGGAATGTACATGCATGGGACAATATCTATTAAGGTATTTTAAGAGTTTTTTTTTTTTTTTTTTTTTTTTTTTTTCCCCAGTGGCATCCCAAAAAGGTTACAAAAATGTATTCCCTGAAATGATGTAAAGATTAAAAAATAAAACAGTATATATGAAAGGTATTAAAAATATAAAACACCATTTTAAATCTCAAATTAAATATTTTTTAATTTTTATGTCTAATTCTGAAGCTTTCCCTTTAAAGTTTCTTTCCTAGCCCAACAAATATTATATTTAATCCTTAAATTCAAGCAACTGTAAGATAGAAGTTGCTGAACTTAAGGCAGCTTTGCTTTATCTGCAGTTAGTGACATACAGGTTTCATCACAGAGCCCAGATATCAATCAAAAGTTAATTAACCAATTAAAGTTAAAGTATCCTTCCAATATGACACCATTGCCCTCAGGTGGAGTGCTAAATAAAAAGGAACACCCACGTGAAAATGATGAAGATTTGGTAGTTTTGAAGTGCCTACCAAACTTACAAAATGTAAGTTTCTTAATATTTACAACTACTGTCAAAGAGGTCCCCAAGTGCAATTTTTTCCAACATCTCAAAGTATGCTTCATCCTTATCAATACCTGTTACATTTTTTGCATATATATTTTAAAAATCAGAGTTTATTGAGTGAAATAATAAGAGTTAAGTTGCAATAAATGTTTCCCTAAACAAGTGGTTTTTATTAGCTCACAGGCTATCAAAGCCTGAGAGCTTATGTGCCCGCCCGTTCTGTATGTATGTATGTACGTATGTACGTACGTAACGCGATAACTCTTGACAGAAATAACCGTTTTGCTTCCAATTTTGTTTATAGGTTCCTTGTGATAAAGTGCTTCCCTGATTAGTTTTGGGGATTGATTGTTTAACTATAAAGGGGGGAACAGGGGGGCTAACCCCCCTTAATTAAGATAAATGGTTTTTTCATGCAGAATTGTCCAATTTTCTTCAAATTTTGTATATAGGTTCATTGTGATAAGGTTCTTTCCTGATTAGTTTTGGGGGTTCATAGGTTAAGTATAAAGGGGCTAACGGGGGGGGGGGGGAATCCTCCCCTTAATTTAGATAAATGAATTTTTCATGCAGAGTTATCCGATTTTCTTCCAATTTTGTTTATAGGTTCCTTGTGATAAGGCGCTTCCCTGATTAGTTTTGGTGATTGATTGGTTAACTATAAAGGGGGGCGACGGGGGGCTAACCCCCCTTAATTTGGATAAATGGTTTTTTCATGCAGAATTATCCAATTTTCTTCAAATTTTGTATATAGGTTCATTGTGATAAGGTTCTTTCCTGATTAGTTTTGGGGGTTCATAGGTTAAGTATAAAGGGGGTAACGGGGGGGTTAATCCTCCCCCCTTATTTTAGATAAATTATTTTTTTCATGCAGAGTTATCCGATTTTTTTCAAATTTTGTATATAGGTTCATTGTGATAAGGTTCTTTCCTGATTAGTTTTGGGGGTTCATAGGTTAAGTATAAAGGGGGTAACGGGGGGGTTAATCCTCCCCCCTTATTTTAGATAAATGATTTTTTTCATGCAGAGTTATCCGATTTTCTTCAAACTTTCTATATGGGCTCATTGTGGTAAGGGGCTTCCCTGATTAGTTTTGGGGGTTCATTGGTGAAGTGTAAAGGAGGGAAACGGGGGCTACCCCCCCCCCCTTCATTTTGATAAATGGGTTTTTCATGCAGAATTATCCAATTTACTCCAAATTTTGTATATAGGCTCATTGTGGTAAGGCACTTCCCTGATTAGTTTTGGGGGTTCACTGGTAAAGTATAAAGGGGGGAACGGGGGGGACTAACCCCCCTTGATATAGATAAATGGGTTTTTTAAGCAGAATTATCCGATTTTCTTCAAATTTTATATATATGTTCATTGTGATAAGGCGCTTCTCTGATTAGTTTTGGGGGTTCTTTGGTTAAGTATAAAGGGGGGATGGGGGTCTAACCCCCCCCTTAATTTAGATAAATGGATTTTTCCTGCAGAATTATCCGATTTTTTCAAATTTTGTATATAGGTTTATTGTGGTAAGGCGCTTCTCTGATTAGTTTTATGGGTTCATTGGTTAATTATAAGAAGGAGAAACGGGGGATGGTTCCCCCCTCTTAATATGTTGTCGATTTCTTCATTTTTCGAGGGATTATTTCAAATTCTGTGAAATAAGAATATAATTTACAGTTAGTGTGAATAGCCTGTGAGCTCAATGCCGTCAGTTTAACTGGGCAGTTTTCTTTTATTTATAAGTTTTCCAAATTTAACACTTAGTCTGACTATTATCAATAGCAAATAGCTTACAGTAAGCTTTGAAACAGCTTCTTTGATCTTGTCCACTTTACTCTCAGATAATCCTTTTATTGCAGAGAGTTTCTTTTTGGTGGTCATTTGAAGACCCTGATGGAGCAAAAAAAAAAATATTAAGAATAATTACAGAAAATAAAATTTACAGTAAACATAAAATGTATTTAATTCTAAAATAAATAAATTAAACAATTACTTTAATGGTGCAAATTCCAGAAGTTTTCAATTTTTTGATGTCAACCACATTCTACAAAAAAATTTAAATTAATGTTAAAAGAAAATTTCAATTATAGATTTAAAATAAAAAAGAAATATGTAATAAATAGAATACTGGGAATTTCTTTTCTAGAGGGAGCTTGGCATAACTCAATCTAAAGAAAGAGTAATTTCTTGCCAAATACAAACAAAAATTAAACACCAACGAACGAAAAAATATTTAATCTGCACATTAGTTTTCTTTTCTTCAGCTTGTGAAATTCATCCCTTTTATTTTTTATTTTTCTAAATGTTCTAGTATGTTTATTACTTTGAATTTACTAGCAATGAAAAAAGATCCTATAACTTTTCTCCTAGATAAAGTTATTTTACTTTCTGAAAGAATCTGTGGAAATTATCATAATATGCAATTGTTTTTTTGGGGGGTAGGAAAAAAAAAATCTAGAGATGCAATATAATATAAGCAGTTGAAAAAAGTGTTTGCCTGGCGAACTGGTTCAACAGCTCTAAAATATCTTTCCATACAGCATTGTCAAAAGTAAATTTGAGTATGTGGGCACTGCCAAATGTGCATTATTATATGGCCTTTCATGCATATATTAAATTGATATAAATATAGAACAAATTGCTTAAGCATTTGATACATTGATAGTTATCTCATAAAAATATAACAACCTGATGAGATTATTTTAAAATGAAAATAGAGATTGCCAGAAAGTAATTTTGAAGTTTTAGCTTTCCTCAACAAATTTAAACTCGTCATTTTCTCTATTGCGCCAAAGCCCTTATGAGGAGGAAGTAGCAAATATTGTTGATAAACTAAATTAAGATGGGGGTAAAAAAATATATATATTTACAGAAATTGTTTTTAGGAAGGAATTAATTTTTATTTAAGATGTACACCTTTTATAGGATTGAATATTTCAGATAATTCATTCATTCAAATTTTTAATTTAAGATGACACTTTACCTTTTACAGATCAGATCTTTTAGATAATGGGGTCAATTTTTTTAATTTAAGCTGATTTTCAGGGACATGAAAATCATGAGAAATTGTTTCAAGAAAGGAATTGATTTTAATTTAAGATGTCACCTTTTATAGGAAATAGAAAATCATTATTCAAATCTTTAGCAGATAAACAGTAATTTTTACAAATTTCATGCATTTATTCATAAAAGGCACTTTGGTAATGTGTCCATCAGATTTGCTTGTTGGAAGAGAAAAATATGAGAATCCTTTTAAGGAAGTATATTTTTATTCGATATTAAACTTCTCTTTTGGTAAGATTGAATGTAAATTTCCATAAAATTATTTAAGTGCTGGCGATTAAACAGTTATTTCATGTAAGAAGTTGTTTAAAAATAAGATATTACTTTAAAAAAAAAAATTAAATTATGAAATTTTTTTTCTATTGCATGTTTTTTATATCGGGCTCAGGCTGATGACAAAAATGTTTCGGTTTCAGGCTCCAAAAAGAGATCTTGAACTCATCTCTAGTAGGCATAACATAAAAATGTTGTTCATTAAATATGTTTGGAAGAAATTTGGCAACGCTGACAAAAAATGCACATTTTAAGGGGACTCTGTGCTAAAGAAAAATATTCTGTAAATAACACCTATATTAATGTTTTTGGATTATGTTTCAATAAAGAAGAAACACTACAGATAATAAAAGGCCTTAAATTGTTAATAAATTAATATATTTTATTATTATTATTATTATTATTATTTAACAATTTTAAAATTCTTTCTTCTTTTCCCATTTTGATATTTCAAACTAGATGTTTTAATATTATACTCAAGGTATTTTGTTCTACAAACTTAACTATTGGATTCCTAATACAAAGATTAGATCAGACGAAAGAAAAAAATGAATAATTGGATGTATATGGAATAAACCTATGAAAATCACATATATTTAAGTTAAGATATTTTTTTAAACAAAAATTTCAAAGATAATCAAAAAATCAATACTCAGTCATCTTTTATGGATTCTAAAGAAACATTTTTAAAAAATTCAGACAATTTGCTCAATTATTGTGGAAGCCTTAGCATTTTGATTACATAGAGAATATGAAAAAATATGAACTAAGAAAAATGACACAAGATTAATTTTAACACAATTATTCAAATTGGTAAAGAAATCATATAAGTTGTAATTTTCCAACTGGACGAAAAATGTCCGGGCCAGGATTCGAACCTGGGATATCTTGGCTGAAGCTGCCATGCTCTACAAACTGAGCCATCCCGGTCGAATCTGGAGGACCTAATTCATCCAGTTAACCTTATTGATCATAGCATCTGGTCTGATATCTGAATCAGCTTACAATTCATAAGAAAAATGAGTTTAAACATCTCAATTACAAAAAAGAAATATTAAAGAGAGATACATAAAATTAACTATATATCCTTTACTATTTATCAGGTTGTCAAGAAATTTGGGCACACTGTTCTAGAGATATTAAGGTTCATTTTAGAATGAAAATCTGAAATTCAAATTTTTGTCCAAATGAGAAGTACTTAGGAATGTAGTGGAGAATATACAGTTGTATATCTTCTGGATTTTTTAAAGGAACTCTGTATACCCTCCGATTCTCAAATAAAGCTATAGCATATATAGTAGACACCCTCAAATCCGCATATCGTTGCCGATGTAAACAGTGAAACTTGCAGTTAAGGAACAAAATTCAAGATGGCGCTGAAATCAGTGGTGTTTGCGATGTTTTTGTACTAAATTTTTTGTTAATCAAGTTCTTTTAGCTATTACAGCTGGTTAATTATTAAATAAAATTCCATTACTTATGATCTTAATGTAAATTAACATATATCTAAAGCAAAACTTTTCCATATTGTATCCTGAATAATATTCGAAAATGTAAACTGTAACTGAATTGTTTACTTTTCAAGCATTCATTTCCCCATTTTTCAATATTTATTAATTTTTTTTTTTCCTTATTACGTATGGATTTTAGAATTAAATGCCGTTAATATGGCCAAACTCAAGCTTTTTCATGAAGTAAATGTGATTTTTCTTCCGAAAAAATTCAAGATGACACTAATTTCAGTGGAAATCACAATCTTTTTCCAAGATAATTTTTAATTAATCAAGTGTTTTTGTTTATTAAATTTGTATAAATATGAAATAAAATTTCATTATTTTACAATTCTGATGTAAAGTATTTTCGTATCTAAGGTAATAATATGGCACAATAGTAACTTATTCACAATACCTGCAATTGTAACTGTAAAAGCTGTATTGTTTATGCTTATGTTTTTTCCTTTTCATTCTTTGATATTCAATTATCATTTTTAATACATAATTATTTTTATTTTTTTTATAAGTAATATGGCCGATTCCAATATTTCTACTGAAAAAAATAAGAAAAGAAAACACGTAAGTTTGACAATAATTCAAAAAATAGAGATTATAAAAAAAAGCTAGATTCTGATTCATGTACTCGTTTTTTGGCACAATCGTAATGGAATAAGCCCTAGAACGGTGTATGACATTAAGGAAAAAAAATAACAAAACTAAAAACTTAAACAGACAACAATGTTGTTCATGTTCACAAAATATAATGTAAAGAAATGAATGAAACATGTAAAAAAAGTAATAAAAAATATACTTTCCTTTATAGCGAGTTTTCATTGAATAAAACAAGAAAAATTGATATTTCATTATTGTTATGCATATTTAGTACTGCATCCTTAATTATTAATCTTGACTTTTTTTTAATATTTTAATCATTTTTTTTTTTACTTTACATAATTATTTTAATATTTTATTTAATATTTTTTTTTATATTTTATTTAAATAATTTTAATATTTTACTTTATTGTAAACATTCATTATAATTTCCAATGTTTTACTACATTCAAATTACTGTTTTAAAAATGTAAAAAAAGACCAGAAATCTGAAAAATTCTAAAATCCACCCAACACCTGGTTTTAAGCTGTGTGGATTTGAGGGAGTCTACTCTACCCTCTTCTTAGAGCATATACTCGTTGGGTTTTTTACAACTACACCACTGCAAGTACTGATTCTCCTTAAATAAGATTAACTTTTTAATTAGTGCATTTTAGTATTTCAATTATTTATTTGAATAGAGGTAAAATTTATTTATATTTATATCTATTATAAATTTGGAAAAAAATATTCTATATTAAATTAAGATGAAAATATTATCTCTAAATAAATTTGAAATATGTTTAGTGACCAGATAAACAGTATATCTTACAAAACCAAATTTATTTATTGTGTTGTATCTTGGAAAAAAAAAAAAAAAAAAAAAAAAAAACGATATGAAAATTATGAAAGATGAAAACATATTTAACATAACAATAACTTAGATAACTTTGAAATAATATTTTTTTAATACTTACAATACCATGAGATTGTAACGTATCAATATCTTGGAAGAGTGATTCCTGAAATGATTTTAAGAACATCATTAATTGGCTGAACAGCTACATATCATATTTTATAATACAAACAAATCTTGTGTGTCTGTCTGTGTGTGTGTGGTTATGCAAATTTTATTTTAAAAACGGCTCTAACCTTTTTAACTAAATTTGAGGCATGAGAAGACCATTGAGGTAGGTCACATGCACGAGAAAATTTTATTAGTAGGTCATTTTAGGTCACCATGGGTGATGGGTCAAGGTCAAGCGAATTTTATCTAAAAACCAACTCAAACGATTTTGATTAAATTTTGTATCACTACCATTTCGGTTTATGAGATGACAATTGGGATAAGTCACATGTTCAAGAAAACTCGATTAGTGGGTCATTTTTGGGTCATTACGGGTAAACTAATTATATCTAAAAAACGGCTCTAACGATTTTGACTAAATTTTGTCTCTCACCATTTTGGAGTACGAGAAAATCATTGGGTTAAGTCACATGTTCAAAAAAATTCGATTAGTGGGTCATTAGGGGTCAAGCTAATTATATCTAAAAACAGTTCCAACATTTTTGACTAAATTTTGTATGCTACCATTTTGAAATACAAGAAGACAATTGGGCTAACTCACAAGTTCGAAAAAATTCGATTAGTGGGTCATTTTGGGTCAAGCTAATTTTATCTAAAAAACTGTTCTAACGATTTTGACTAAATTTTGTATTCTACCAGTTTGGGATACGAGAAGACAATTGGAATTCGATCAGTGGGTCATTTTGGGGTCACTACAGGTCAATGCATTTCAATGGGAATGAAGGTTGAAACAATTATTAAATTGTTGAACAGTTGGCATTAAACAATGTCGGCAACATTTCATCAAATTTGGCGATATTTGGCAGGAAAATGGACTTTTAAGATTACCAATGCCAAAACACATGCTTGGCACCAAATGAGAGAATGTCGCTAAATTTGGCAAAAAAATTGGCTTTCAGAATCTGAAGGAATTTTCTAGAAATTCTGAATAGGAGCCAAGATACATGATTCAACCAATCAGAGCCCATAGAACATTCTCGAAAACTGAATTCAACCAATCAGAGTACAAAGAACTTTTTCAACACATGCTTGGCTCCAAATGAAAAAATGTCGCCAAACTTGGCAATATTTGACAAAAAAATTGGCTTTCAGAATATGAAGAATTTTCTAGAACGCGAAATACAAAAATGTAATTCGGAAGGATGCTCTTTAGATGTAAATATGTACGTACTGTAAAATTTAGAAATATGTGTCATAGTTTTAATATTGATTCGAAATAATACTATTATAAAATAAAATGCTTTCTAGCAATAATACAGTGAGAATTTATTGTTATATCAAATTGAACACAAAGCTAATTTTAACTGAACGTAGCTCGGTCTTCCCCACTGGTTTTTATAATAACAAAAAAAGAAAAGAAAATCTGGAGCGTCTCCACCTTTCTGAATATTTTAAAGAATATTTTGCAATCAGATACCATGTAATCCAAAAGTATCTTTAAAAAAATTAACGCAACATATGCAATTTATACTACCAAAATACTTCAATTACAGGGCAAATCTAATGTAACAAATCCAGTTAATAGCCAAAATGGGCATCAAGCATGAGCAATCCTGGCAACAATCAGTTTCAAATGCATGAGAATCACAATACTTTTC
Organism: Maratus michaelseni; assembly: GCA_963931845.1. Taxonomy (NCBI): domain Eukaryota; kingdom Metazoa; phylum Arthropoda; class Arachnida; order Araneae; family Salticidae; genus Maratus; species Maratus michaelseni. Next base: position 84,603,857 of record OZ007597.1, on the reverse strand, counting down.
TCTTTTTTATCAAAAAGGGATCCCTTTAATATATTTTAGCTTATTTTGTTAAAGTATTTCGTTTATTTATTTATTATTATTTTTTTGAATGCAGATATTTTTTTTCTTCAACAAAAATACTACATAAATTTCCATATTATTTTATTTAGTAAAACCTTTCTTTCTTACAAAACAAAATATAAATATTTTACTGAAAAAAATTGAAAAATAAAAAAGACTTTTACAAAAAAAAAATTACATTAAAAAAAAAAAAAAAAAAAAGAAGAAAAACTTTGCTAAATTAAGCCACGTTCCAGTGAAGTTGCATCAACATAAGATGAAAATATGAACAATAAAAATAATTTAATTGGGATATAAGTAAAAATGTTTGATCAGTTATCATCACAGAATGGTTAAAAAAAGGTTTAAATACCAAACCCGGTAGCCTATTTCTTCGAAAATGTATACTGTTCTTCGACAGTGATCTGTAGCATATTCACCAAATGGGAGCTCTTGTGTTTGAAACACAAACATTCATAGTGTCATCATGGAAAAAACACCAAAAAATGAGCTTTAAGGCTTAAAAACTTGAAGAAATTCTAATATATGCTCACACATACGCACATACAGATGGAATACGTTTAAAAACAAATTCAGGGAGCCTCAAAATGTAAAAATATACCGATATTTCCATAATCAGGTTTTATCATGATTAGGCAATACTTTTGTTACAAAAGCTGTATTGTATGTGTACGAAAAAATTAAGAAAATGTTACAGATCAATTTAACACAATTTCTACTAATGGTGTTAAATGATGCTTTTGAAGATTTAGACTTAAGATTTATTTTTATTCTCCCATTTAAATTGTAACTTTTAAATAAAAAAAAATAAATAAATAAAATGATCTTTTAAGAGAGAAACAACAGTTGTGAAATCAAATGTAAAACAGCTGACATTGATGTACCTCGAGAACAACTGAGGTCATTTCAATATTTTTTTTAAATAGTTTTGGCAGTAGTTAAACTATAAATTAATTGTTTCCAAGAAATAAAAATACAATAATTACCTGACATTGATGTACTTTTTTCTTGAGAATTATTAAAGCAATTTCAATATATTTTTAAAAATAGTTTTGACAGTAGCTAAACTGCAAAGTGATCTCTCACCAAGAAATAAAATTTAAAAATACTATAATTATGCAATTTCATAAACAAAATAAATCTAGAATTTATTATTATTATTATGAACTAACTATTGCATTTTATTATTTTAATTTTTGCTGAATGACCAATTTTAGTTTGGATACTGTTGAAACTTTTAAAAAAGAAAGTGTTAAAATTGCTTCAGAAATTCAAGAAAAATGTACATCAACGTCAGCTGTTTTCACATGTGATTTTGCATACATTATCATACCCTTAATTGACTAAATACTAATTTAATCAAGTTATCTGTTTCCACAGGCAAAGAAATCAACAAAAATGTTTCAGTGAATAAAGATAAGAAAAGAGTGGTAAAAATGGTGTTAAATGTAGATAAAAAATATAAAAGAAAAATGTTTTATACATAAATTTGTAAGTTGCTTAGTTAAAAATATGTCTACTAATAGAGATAAGAATCCTGCATTGGGTCAAGTAACCCAATTTTACACAACCTGCATTTTGCATCGGGTTGGCAGGTCAGATTGTTAACACTTTCCAACCTAGTTGAAAAGTGTTTATGACTTCGGTTTGTCTGGCCGTCTGCCGTCTGGCCGTGCTCTAACTCCCGTAAATATGCTCGGATTGCCCTGCAATTTTTATATGTTATAATCGTTATCTATAGCATGTTCCCTATTTCAACGGAAGTGTGTAGCACTTACAGTTTTTTTACAGGGACACTCAAAAGAATTCCGTTACATTGCGGTCTATGGGGAAAAATCATTTGCGGTTTATTTAAATAATGTTTCACTATTTTAAACGCATTCAAATTTATATATATCACTAAGGTGCATTAGAAGAAGCTTAATATGGAATAGGGTGTGCATAGCACTTATACTTACTTTACAGGGACAGTCAAAAGAATTCCGTTACATTACGACTATGGAGAAAAATTGTCTGCGGTTTATTTAAATAATGTTTCCCTATTTTAAACGCATTGAAATTTATATAAGGTTCATTACAAGAGACTTACTACAGAATATTGTGTGTATAGCAGTCATCGTTCATTTACAGGGACGCACAAAATAATTCTCTACTGTATGTTAACAATAATTCCTGGAAGTGCGTTTTAAGTTACTGAACGCGATTTTAATTTTAAATCGCTTTTTGTATATTACGTGGTGTATATAAATTCTGTAGATCCTATACAGGGAAGCACAAAAGTTCGGGAACATATTTTCATATTATTTAACTCCAGACGGAGAATTTTAAACTGTGCTACGTGTTTCCTAACTGAACTAAAATTTAGCATCCTATGTAGTATATATACAAATCTATAGATCCTATACAGGGCTGAATAAAAGTATTCGGATTACTCAGATGTTATCTTTTAGTTTATTAAAGAGTATGATTCGTAAAATTATTTTGGAAGCGTTGGAAAGTGTTACATAATCTATGCTTGACGCATGATTTTTTGTTCTTGTTTTTGATTTGGATTGGGATTTGACTCCTGCGGGTTACTTAAAGATTTCAAACTCAAAAAAATATACAAAAAATATTAAAAATCCAAAAGTTTTATTTCCTTACATGTAAGGCCTTGATACAAGGATTCCGGAGTAGTTTTTATTTCGCCTCTATCTTGAAAAATGCTTAAGATATAGAAAAATGAAATTCTAGGGTAGCTGATATTTTAAAACAAGAAAGTAGATTAAAAATGAGGAATTCTTCCATTATCGAGTTTAATGTATGAGTTTTAGCAAACGTGGTTTCTCACAAAATTTCTTCATCTTTGTAACCATTGTTGCAACTCTCATATGCTTAAAACTACATAGTCATATTTAAAAGAAGAAATACATTGATATTCATAAAATATTCACCTATACACATAATAGTGCTCACTAGCATCAAATTCTCGGTAAGCATGGCAATAAAAATAGGCCACTATGAATTAAACCAATTTCGCAGTAGATCACTAATTTGGCAAAATTTGCATTCAAATTCAGTACAGTCAAACCTTGTTAACACGAACACGCTTAACGCGAATTACTTTTAGCACGAACAGTTTCTGATTGCACCGTGCAGTTGTATGCAATGTATTTACGTTCGGATAACACGAACTACTTTTAAAATGAACAAAACAAGTTTCCCCCTGAGTGTTCGCGTTAACGAGGTTCGACTGTATTGACAAAAATTGGGAATCTTCTATCATCAAGTTCCATGCAAAATCTTTGTGTTTTAGAGTAAAAAATTAGCTGAAATTCATAAAAACAAACAAGAAATAGGGAAGCTACCTTTTCCTCATGGTACAGTCCTGAAAGGACCTTTTTAAAGTTGTGTCATTTTAGAAATGGTCTCGTTTAACATACTGTGATCCAAGAAGTATTAATTAATTATTCAGACTATCAGTTTTTTTCCCCTCTTTTACACTATAATCCCTAATTTATCTAAATAATCAAAGTTCAACTATATATTCTATACAAGAAAGAGAAAAGAAAGTTTTATACGAATACAGTAAAATTTTTAAAAATTGAATTGCTAGAGACTAGAAAGAAAATTTTAATTTTAGGCGGGCTTCAGTCTTAACTGGCATAACTGTATTAGTATTCTTTCCAATGGACTATGAAATTTTTCTGCAAATAATGTTCTGAATAAGTAGATGCTTCCCTCAAACTGACTTTCCTCTCTCCAATCACAAATCTTATGTTAACCTATGGGAAAATTTAAACAGGTGATTACTCATTGCCTAATATAATTATCAAAATGTGGTTTTCACCAACAGGAGAGTAGACGTCTGATACCAATACAGATCATTTAAAGAATTATTCCCTTAAATTGCAATATTAATAATAAATAACTATAAGCTATGAAATTTCCACTCCAATAAAGAGCCAGTTTCTAAAAACATAGTACATCAGCATCTCATGTATACTTTCTGATAGTGAATAATCACATAATTAAATTTTTCTTTTGGTTAACACAGGATTTTGCGATCAGGGAGAATCAGTGCAGTATCCCCTTAAAATATGATTTCATTATAGACAAGTTCTCTTTTCCAGGTTTAGTATAATTTAATTACAAGTAACAATTCATTAGTACCAAAAAAAAAAAAAAAAAAACATAACAAAAGAAAAGTACAATGATATTTTTATGATATAATCAAATTATTTCAATATTTAAAGCCTCGTGATATTTCATGTACAATTATTCCTAATTTTCGTTATTTATTTATTAAAATTTTATATTGATTAGATTAGTGATATTATTGTTAAATTTTCACATCTTCAATATATACTTTTTAAATACAGAACAACCATTTAGAATTTGGAGATATCCCGATATTTCAGAACACATCAGCTATATAACTATAACCTATGCTACTCAGAATGTAAAGAAAACACTTATGTAGCACACTTACTAAAATTCCTCTTTCCATTTCTATTTTATCTGGGAATAAAGAATTTTACATTTTTACATTAGCCACAGTCAAAAACATTACTCTCCTTTTCTGCATGCAGCCAGGTAAAAATCATTATTTTTACCTGGCTACAGTTTTGCTACAAATTAATGAATAAAACAACTAAACTGATGATTTTTCAACAGTCACCAATCTGCAGAAATTAAATTTAATAAAAAAAATTAAACTTACATCTTCATCTCCAAGCATGCCTTCATCATCATCAAGAGTTTGTTCTTGGTAAGCCATCACTATCAAAAATTGAAACAATCCTAAAAAATTATAATTATCATTTCATTCTAAAGGATTAAACACTGATAAAAATATAAAAAAATACAGAAAGTAATATCATGGACTCAATAAAACTTATAAAAGGGGAAGGCTTCGAGGTCAAAAACAGAGAAAAGCAGTAACCTTTTGTATATTGATTGAGTAAGAAAATAGATAAGCATTATGCAAGACATAAAGTGGAATGGTTAGAGCATCTTAGAACAATAAGTAACAAAGCTTGTGCAACATTTATGCTTACGTATATAATCTGATAAATTTCCCAATTTTTCTGGCCAGCTGTGTTGCTCAATTGGCAGTGCATTTATTCAAGCGACAAAATTTTCCTTTTATTTACAACTGAAATTGCATACAGTTTTGTACACGAATAAATTATTATTTTTCTAATTACAAATATCTCGGGTTTTTTTATTGTCTTTTATATTCACTCCTTAAAATAAACAATTTCGAAAATTGTTATATACCTTTTATCAAAACGAATATTTCGCGAGTCCGAAAAAAAAATTCCAGATAATCGAGGTTACTGAAATTCAATAAGCTTCTTCCCATATTACATACTAAGTACATACCAAATTTCAAGTCTCTATCTCAATTTGTTTGGGAGATAGAGCATTTACAGACACAAAGACGGACAGCAATATATTTTTTCCTAAAACACTATTTTTCGGAATCTCCAGTGTCTGAAACATGTAAATCCACAATTTTTTTTTTTTTTTTTTTTTTTTTAAATGATTACAAGATCCTATACTATGTATGATGGGTAAGTAAAATCTTAATTTGCATGTTTAAATTTAAAAAAAGAAATGCAAATGCATATTTAAACACACACACATTCTAATCACCATGGTTAATAATTCAAATGATATTCAATTTCTTTGCCTTAAAATAAATTAGTCAAATGGTGCAATAAAGCTTGAAAAATCTTGGTGTCGAACATAAATAATTTTTGGTACTTCTCTATTATCCTGTCGACCACTTTTCATAACAAAAAACTATTGCCCAACTGTAACGTCAAATAAACGGGAGAACGTTGCCATTGGAATATCAAAATAAATAAATAAATAAAATATAAGAATTTAAGGAACAATGTTATTTTAATTAATGAAATAACTAATAAATCAGTAAAACATAATGAAAAATACACGTGACGTAAATGTCGAATTAAAAACCAGTTGATGACATAACAAACACGTATAATGCTTCTGACATCAAGTAAATGGGACTGCATTTTTGGCGTTTAATCTTACAGTTTGGCGATAGTTTTTTGTAATGAAAAGTGGTCGACGGGATAATAGACAGGGATCATTCTAGAACATAAAAAAGGGCAGGGCACACATTACATAATAAGGGCAATTTTGTTGAAAAGGGCACATCATTTCATAAAAAGGGCATTTTTGTAATAAATGCATATACCAATGTACTGGTGGGGAGGGAAGTCTGGCAATAGCTTAAAGTATTCTTTAATTTAAAAAATCCAATAACATTTCTAATTTCTATAACTTCACCGTTTGAAAAGTATTAAAAATAGCAAAATGAAACTTATGTTCTCGATTTTTATTGTAAACTTGTTTACTATATTCACAGTCATTTCCCCCTTTCCTATGATATTCAAAAACTTCTCTCTAAAACTTTTATTCACCAGATAACTTTTTCCTGGTTTTTTTAGCAAAACTGGTTTTGAAAAAGCTACAAAATAAAAGTTCTAAAGTTACTTCTCAAATTTTTTATAGAACTTATATAAGTTATCAAGTGGTCAAAGGCCAGAATGCCTGATCTAATACTACATTTCACTAGAGAAGGTGAAATTAATCAATGACCTTTAGTTACCCTTTATGCCTTGTTCAATGGAAAAAATGATAAATGGAAAGATGAATCACTCAAAGTCAAAGATTAGACATACCAGGGCATTTCACAGAGAAATAAAGAGGGAAAGAGAGTACTTCTGATGTACCATACTAGCATTATAAAAGTAAAAGATAGGTAAGAATTTTTGAAAATACAATGCAAGCAAGGCAGGATTCTACCCAGGGGTAAGAATTCTACCTGGAAAAGGGGCAAGGAGGGTAAAATTTTACCTGGAAAAAGGGCAAGGAGGGTGGGATTTTATTTAAAAAGTGCATGAGGGCAAGCCACCCCTCTGAAACTCTCTAGAGTGATCCCTGTAATAGAGAAGTACCTAATTTTTTATGTCCAACACCATTATTAAAAAAAATAATAATAATAATTTTATTTGAATGGATATTTATATACAGATATGAAATCATGATTTATTCAAAAAATTTCTTGTTAATTACTCTAAGCATTCTTGTACAGAACAAACTTTGGTTAAATCCTAGAACAAGCGAGACACTTGTCAGCGGCAAATTTGGTGAAGCGATAAATGAGTTTTACTTGCTACCGGTTTGTTTCTTACGTTTCTTACACGCCTTACTGTGCTTGGTTCTGGCACAGACAGAATGCATGGTTCTGGAAATTGAGCTGGTTTTTGAGGGAATTAGATTGGATTGGTTGGTTGACAGACTAGAATATTCCAGAAGAGAGTCCTATTGTCAGTGGATTGGTTTGCTATGTGTCGTATAGTCGAATTTGTTGAATTATGTTTGTGAAGTTTAATGGTTTGACGTTTTGTCGTATGTCATAAAGGATAATTCCTGTGAAATATTAAAAAAAAACGAAAGATGAGAAATAAAGGTAAGTGCATTTTTGTTGATTTTATTTGATAAGATGTATTTTATGCACTTTAGAGATTGCTGTAAACCGATTTTTGTGCACACATTATTGACTGCAGCTTGAATGGATTTCATGCATCCAGAGGTGGTTGTTTTTTTTTCTGTTAATGTACGTATACGCGAAGAGTACATATATATAAATTAATAACCGCTGTTTGAATGAATTTCATGCATTCTAGAGATTGCTGCACAGGGAGTTTCATGCATGATTGAATTAATTTCATGCACTCTAGAGAATGCTGCACAGCGAATTTCATATATCCAGAGGGTTTTTTTTTTTTCATTTAATATACGCAAAACGTACATATATATGTTACTAACCACTGCTTGAATGAGTTTCGTGCATTCGAAAAATCAGAAATCTCGAGATTCTCATCAATCATAACCTGTGTGCTTTGTGGCAGAGAACTCACTACTTACACAGTTCCTATGAAAATTTCTTTCACGAAGTAAACATTAATTTTATTCCGTTTTGTGACAATTTACAAAGTTTGAGCAAGAAGGAAAAAATAGCTAAAAATTTGTAAAAATAGAAAAATCCAGAGGAAAAAATTGCTAAATGTTTGTAAAAATCAAAATATCCACAGGAAATATTGCTAAAAGTTTGTAAAAATAGAAAAATACAGAGGAAAATATTGCTAAAAGTTTGTAAAAATTGAAAAATCGTGAAGAAAAACTTGCTAAAACTTTGTAAATAGTTGTAAAAGGAAAAAAAATCGATGTTTACTTTATGAAAAAGCTTGCCGTAAGAAGTGTTGCAAGTATGTCCTTGGCTGCCGAAAGCATGCATTCTGATTGGGTAGAATTTTGGCGTGTGTAAAAAAATCGCCAAATCGGGTGTCTCGCTTGTTTTAGGATTTTGCCCAAACTTTTTAGGAAATTTGATGTTGGGCGTAAAATTGCAAAAATGGTTGTTATAAATATTCTTAGGCTAAAATGCTTTACACTCATGCAGAAAAAAAAAAATTAATCAGTTAAAAAAAGAAAAAAAGTCGCCAAATTTAGGGGATTTTTTCCTTTAATGACAACCTAGTCATTCCTTTGGCGCGGTCTTGAAAATCGCGCCAACCAAAAAGTCGCCAAACTTATGTTTATATGTTTGCGTGAGTGTAAAGCATCAGTTCCTATTCTTATACACCTAAAAATGTATTAGTTGAGCACAATTTTGAATTGTTAAAATATCATTATTTAACATATTGACCTAAATTTGAACATGTTACAATTTAGAAATACATAATATTTATTCCAAATGAGGAATTCTTAGATTTAATTTGAAAAATGAGTCATAAAAAAAAATCATAACACATCTTTATTTAATTGCTTGCAATTGATCAAATTTTATGTTTTTGTTAAATTCATTATTATTTTCTTATCATTTGGTTTATAACCTTTAAAATGATACCTTACTTGATAAAAAATATTCATTTAGAAAAACTGACCATCTGTTCTCCATTTCTGTGGAATTGCCCCTCTACTCCGTTAGCAGAAGAGCAAGAAAACTAATCCATACGAGCGACGGGACAAAATAATAATCACCTGTCATCTCCTCTCCATAACGGAAATTGTACATACAATGCGGCCAAGCGAAACAACTATTATCCGCACAATCACCAAAAGATTAATTAATTGTGCACTGATCAAACTAAAAACGATTTCAATCACATTAAATAATTTCATCATGCTAGAGAAGTAGAAACTGTATAAATTATCACCAAAAAAATATAGTTTTCTTAAACAGTAAACCAAAACTATTCACATTTGAGATTTGACTACTTAAACTTTTGAACTTTTGTTTACATTCGCGCTACAATTGGTTGGTTGGTTACTTGATTGAAAGATTGATTAGGGGCTGTTCAGAACAGAAGGGTTGTGTTCAGGAAAGAAGATCGCGCGGCGCGCGCGTGATGGAGAGAAGGGTTATGGAGTATGTCTTATCGGAAATTTAAATAATTTAATATATTGACATAATTTAATTATTTCAATTATTTTAAGCTTCTGTGGCTCGGATTAGGTGAAACTAGCGACTACACATCTTTATCCTCCAAAAAAAATGGATCTTATAATAGGAATATTGGTTGGTTACTTGATTGAAAGATTGATTAGGGGCTGTTCAGAACAGAAGGGTTGTGTTCAGGAAAGAAGATCGCGCGGCGCGCGCGCGATGGAGAGAAGGGTTATGGAGTAGGTCTTATCGGAAATTTAAATAATTTAATATATTGACATAATTTAATTATTTCAATTATTTTAAGCTTCTGTGGCTCGGATTAGGTGAAACTAGCGACTACACATCTTTATCCTCCAAAAAAAATGGATCTTATAATAGGAATATCTATTTTTATTTCATCATAATAAACACCCGAAACATTCATGAAAAGCATCACGTGATCAGATAGCCCGATCCGCGTTCATAACCTGCAAATTTTTAGCGCGCGCTGCGGCGCATGTGAAGATGGTTTCTGCCTACGTCACTAAATTCGTCTGCTTCACCGTTTGACACTGACAGTGACAGCCATGGTTCATGGTGGCGCTAGTGCAGCACGGTTTCTGGCCAGCTGCGCAGAACGGTGCGCGTAGCTGTGCAGCTGCCATTTCGTGCCGAAGTCTCGGCACGATGTTATCACACGGCGTTAGAAGTCCTGTATAGATCATTCCAGTATGACGTCAAAAACATGGAACCCAGAATCTTCAATCTGCGCAATCTACTGCACATACTCTGACGCGCTTAGAGCGAGTTCATGTTTACCACATTGGCTTCTTTATCTCACTTTATTTGATTGCCAAGTACTTCTCTTCTGTTATATTTTAAAATTTGTTTTGTTTTGATGAAAATCAAGACGTGTGTTGCGTTTAAAATGTCTAGCATACAGAAAAAAATTATGTAAACTGGAAAAAATATATCAGGTAAGTGTTTTCTGTCTTTTTTGGTTATGTCAGTGTTACAATTTCTGTAATGTTAGGATCTGATCATGTTATTTCAACTATTTTTGATCGGTGTTATTTTACGAATTTAATATAATAATTAAGTGGGTGGGGATGAAAAGTTCGTATCTTAGGCAAAAAAAAAAAAAAAAATTTGCTTTGTAAAAATAAGATTTGTCTAATTTTATAGATTTTATACACACAACTGGGAAAGTATGTATTCATGCACTTTTATTTAAAGTCATTGTAACTGAGCAGCTATATCTCTTAACAATCCCTTTTTTAACAACTAGTACAATCTGTACCCTTTATTATCATTATTATTTTTGTCTTGCAATTAAATGTTATTGTATAAGTTATACGCCTTCTATTCAAAATCGATGTTTTTTTATTTATTAATCTTTGTCCACGCAGTCGTGCAGTTTATATGCTTTTATTAATTTTAATATTTTGTAGGGCAGTACCATAAAGGGAATATTTATTTTCTCAATAATGATTTGCCGAATTTATTGTTTGATTTGCAGTGTTTGCAAGTGTAAGATTCTTATATTATTTTATATTTTAATTTCATTTTAAAGCTTAATGTAACTAAATTGTTGTTCAGATTGAGTGTCTTTAGAGTAACAAGCATGATTTGTTTTTTTATAAAATGCATGATTTTTATGAATACATGATCTAAAGTAGGGCCTAACTAACCTTACATGAGGCCTTAGTACAAAGATCCACTATTGGGCCCTTGTAACATGTTTTTAACCACTATTTGTACTCACTTTAAGAAAAATACAAGGCCGCCCTGTTTTCCGTTGTGATAATCAGGCCCTTCTGTAAAGAACTAACACTAATCTCTTATTTTATACCAGAGCCGAAACTAAGAGGGTGTGCCGAGGATGCCAAATATGAACATTTGGTTTGTTGTTTGATACAAAATATATAGATATGAAATTTGAGTAAAAATGTTTTTCAGTTGGAAAATCCAAAAGAAGAATTGAGGTGATTGGGACACTAAACACTATGGGTTGGAAAATTCACAAAATATAATACTTAGTTAAAAATTATTTGCTTTTGTTCTACTAGGTCACTATTATAATTTTGATAATTTATGTTAGGTTTAGGAAAGAATTTAGACATAGCAGTCTATTAATAGGAAGAGATACTTCTGTGAAATTGGCTGTATATAGCACACATATATTTTACGGTATTGAAATGGAATTCATTGTTATACCTACAGATAATCCTGGTTTTTCAGTTCTTAAGACATTGTGACTCATATGACTTTAAACGCCTGCTTAATTGCAATGTAATACAACTACAGTAAAATCTGTGTGCAACAGAATCTTGTCTTAAATGAAAACTTTACATGGTTTCAACAGAAAGAAAACCAGCAATTTTATTTGCTAATAGGAAAACCTGTATAAACCAGAATTTTTCTAGTTAATTTTGATTCCAGTTTCACAGGTTTTATAAATATTGGACAAAAGTGTGATTGCCCATTTTTAATTTGAAAATAAATCAGTTATTATTAACTTGTAAAATTCTCTTTGTAAATTTACTTTGCAAAAAAGTGAGGGGGTGTAGATGCCAAAATCCATGTTTGCCCTCTGTGAAAAAAAGCTAGTTTCGGCCTTGTTTTATACATATATGGATATGTTAATACATTTCTGTTGACCTTTAAGTACATAAGATGTCTTTTCTTTTCAGAATCTTAAGATTTTCCTGGAATGAATGGAACACGATAACTCAAGATGAAGACACACAGGCTGTAGAAGTGTTACCAAGTGCATATGTGTGTTTTTCACTTCATATTCCTTGGTAACATTGCTCCAGCTAAATTTCATTTAAATAGGGATCTCAAAACAGATTTTGATGCAGGAGACAAAATTGTGAATGAAGGTGGAAAAGATTGAGTATACATTTGAAGGAAAACCACACTATTCAATTGAGGTATGTTAAGAATTTATGCTGTCTTCAGTACTCTAATTATGGTTCTATGTAATGATTCTGTTCTACGTATATTATTAGATTTTTAAGGTTAGCTTTTTACACTAGTTTTTAACAATATTTATAAATGTGTCATATACATTTTTCACAGAAATCCTCGTGCATTTTTTTGCATTTAATTATAAATAGTAAGAAGTTTGTCTCAAATATTTTCTTGTGCCTGTGTTTGTTTTTCCAAAATTGTTTTATAAACCAGACCCATCGGTTGGATGGGGTTCGAGTGAAATTGGATTACCTGACCCGTGTAGAACTCTACTTCCATCAAAATATTTTTTCCAAATGACAATTAAATTTTGACCTCAATATGGGGGATGGGGGTTATAGGGCTGGACCCCCTCACTAGTCTCAAGTACCATTTGTGTTTCTTAGGGCTTGAAAATCTTTCCATGTTAAGGAGATTTTCGTCTTACACAAAGTCCAACTTAGACAGATATTACTGAAATTTCAACTATTATTTATAATAATTACTGTAAAACCCAAATGTAATTCCCCCCCTCCCCCGTTTTCAAAAGCAAAAGCAGTTAAATTTAGGGGCTGACAGTGAGGGCTTATGATCGAGTTTTTTTTTAATTCGTTAAAACACTGTTTTATCATTAATTTAGAAGTAAAAAGGTAAATACAGGGGAGAAAAGCTTCTTCTGCATTTTAGTGAATTTCTGCTTTAATAAAATAAAATTCATCTAAATCCTTCTTTCTTCCCGAGCCCACAAAATTTAAAATCCTAAAAAAAAAATTTTTTTTCAAATTTTCTGCATTATTGTAACAAAACATAATCAATCATCTAAGTCCCCCCCCCCCCCCAATCCCTGAAATTCTCACTTCTGCTTCTGATACCCAGAAAAGTATAATTAAGTTGAATTCTGGGAGTGGGAAGAGGGAGAGAGATTTTTCTCTTTTTTGCTGTTGGCTGTTTTGTTTTTATTAGCGGTGTATAGAGTAGTACTTTAACCAAATATTGAGTACTCAGCCAAGTAACTAACGAGTAGTTGTGTATATGAAAGAATCACTGATGTGCACATGAAGTGAGCTTAAGGATATGAAGGAGGGAGATTTAACTTGATATATTACAATGTAATTTATGTGTTTGGATTGCCCCCCCCCCCAAAAGTATAAGGTTTCTAAATTTTATCTTAAGGCGAAACTTAATTGCCAGCTTACGAATTATTTATTCCCAGTTCCTTTTCCTAAAAATTAATTTATCATTTTATTTTGCTCGTTATTACACTCTGACTGCATTTTCATCTATTTAAAAAAAGAAAAGAAAAGAAGTCTTGTGCCTGGAAACAATGAGAAATCTTTGTTCACAGATGTAGTACATCTATATTTCGACGGTTAGTGTATATGCTGTCAATTCTCACGGCATATAAAAATTATTTCTTTTGTTTCTTATTCACACAGCCTTTTACTTGCCATATTATGGTACATCAGCACCCATTAGTCATATTTTTAGCTCTCATCTTCCACTTTTTACATAGTAATATTTTAGGGTGGTTTCTTGCAAAAATTCACAAGGCTCCATTATGCGGTTTTAATCAGGCCGGCGTTAAAATTCATAATTGCTCTTTGACTTAATCTCATTCACTTTAACAGATAAAACCACATGTGTCTGTCTGTTCAGACTCCTGTATCGCCAGAATATATATTTTTGGCTAATTAAATTTCTATTGTTTTGCCAATGCCTTATACAATCTGTGGAAGTTATGACAGTTTTCTAGAGATACTCAGCTTTTGCTCTGCATAGTATCAACATGTAATTGCATTTACCTCCTCTCCAGCATCGATTACAGGCGTTGTATTGTGTACCTTGTAAAGAACCTGGATTATCAATAAACAGAGCTTGTAATTACATTTGAAGTCTTCTTATATTCTTGGTGAAACTGCTAGTGCCATTCAAAGAAATGACAGCATTGGTGAGCTCTGTGGATGGGAAATAGTTACTTTTGGTTAACCGATAGCATCATCCCCCCCCCCCTCCAACCTTACAGTTGGATAGACAACAGGTTCCAACAACCTATTATTTTTATAACATGTAACTAATCTCTTTGTATGCTGCCAATGGACATTTTAATTAAACGTCTTTTAAACAGAATGTTTGAAACAATTTTGACACTGTTTTCTGTTGAGATGAATCCACATCATTAAAATAAATTTGCATGGTTAAACTCAAATTTTGCTTGTGACTTACAAAAACTTAGCTAGTTATCATACTTTGAATTTCATGCATTGTCAGATTTTCTAGTACAAAAAAAGACACTTTTCCATTTTTAGTGATTCAAGCACTGAAAATTCATGAAGTTCTAAGTATAACTCAGTAAGTTTTAGTCATTGAAGAATAAATTTTTACTGTTATACTTGTTAGAACACTTAAAAATTTTCTAAATAAAACTTATTGGACCCAGGCATTCTATACAATTTTTAATTCCTTAACTATTTAAAAAGTAATAATTTTTACGTAATCGATTTTTATGTGATGCAAAACAAAGTTTGAGACATTTTTGCAATTGGAACTATATTTCTAAAACTAATGGCTTAGAAATTAGCTAATTAGTAAACGATAAGAAGAGATACCCTGTATAAGAAAAAAAAACACATTTTGCAAATCTCACAAATATTATTTACAGTGACCTCTCACTTATATGACTCTCGGTTATACCCCGAATTCTCTCGGTCCCATCCATGCTTTATAGGAAATAATGCTAAACTTCTCTCACTTATATGACGCTTTAAACATTTCAAGCGAGTTTACATTTCCCATTCAAGAATTCATTTTTATAATCATTAAAGTACAAATCATTAACTCTTCTTATCTTTATCCTTTTGACTATTGTTAAAGTATTTATAAATAATGAATAACATTTCTTATCTACCTTGGTGTGTTATTAACGATGAAATCTATGGTGGGAAAGTGGTTGTATGGAATTTTCTTGTGCCTGCTATTTAAGAAAACCGATTAACAAAAGCCAAATGACCACCTGCAGATCATGTCTCTGTATAGTACTGAGTGAGTAATCAGGGTTAGTGCAAAATGCACTTTCCTGGATCAGTGTCCATCACATCCAGATATAAAAGATGTACCATTTCTGCAACAAATTAAAGTTATATTTTTGCCAGCAGATTCTACAAACAGATTAAAGCTATTAGATTTAGGGATTATAAAGAATTTCAAGTAAACTACAGAAGGAGTTTGATTTGGAAAACAAAAAGGAAGCTAAAGCAATTTCCATTTTAGATGCTACGCATCTTACAGCATCAGCATGGAAAATGTGACATCGGAGACAGTTAAGAATTGTTTTAGGAAATGTGGTTTTTCACAAGACCAAACTGCTAGGTCAACAGATAAACCCGATTTTAAGAGCTTATGGGAATTCTTTAATGAGAAATCTTTGAAGATATCAGTAATGAAGACGTGAGAGCAGAGGGTGACAAAGATGGAAACAATGTTTCTGCTGTTGTAATTTTTTCAGAAGCAAGTGCCGCTATAAATACATTAAAGAATTATGTCCACCAAAATGAATATTCCTAAAATAGCTTAAAAACTTTAATAGACTTAGAAAAAAACATTTTCTCTTTTAGTCGGCGACAGAGGCAAACTAATATCACTTCATTTTTTGAGAAAATCTTATCTGTTAATCTTCAAAATAAACATAGTGGTGAGTGAACTATTTTGTGAACTTTTTAAACTATGTTTTATTTTTTATTATTATTTTTCTAAATTTTGTTAAAATCTGTTCTTAGTACTCAAAACTTATCATTTTTAATATAGGTAAAATAATTAATACATGTAAAGTTTGAAACTTGTATAATGAGATGATCTCTCAGTTATACGACTTTTTCTACAGTCCCCTGAAAGTATTATGAAAAGTGGTCGACGGGATAATAGAGAAGTACCCAGATTTTTAATGTTTCTTGCAACCTTCAATTTAATCTTGAAGATAACAAGCAGTTTAGTTGAAATATTTATTTGTTTAGTAAGGGAGAGGTCACTGTATATAGTTATAATCGAATGCAATTCATCTTAACAAATTTTCAATATGATTTTTAAATTAATTACAATTTTATTAAAATTAAGTTACTACACAACTTATACAATGGTATTTTCTTTCTTTCATTTTTTGCCCCAGGTGCCAGTATAGAAGGGGAGCACGAAAAGATTTAATTCATCTTTCGGTAGAAAAAAGAAATAATGAAATTAGGGCAAAAAGTCATGCAATCGGACATCCCAAAGTAAAATAGTACCAGTTAATTTTATATACCTTGCTTTGAACATGGCTGGTTTTTACATTAGGTGACCTGGGATATTTGAATAATGAATTGAATACATCAAAGATACTTGCAAGGTCAATACACTGTCCCAATTAGACCCGAATTGATTCACCATTTCTGATGTTATCATGATGATAAGTTTTGCATGTTTTTTACTTTTGTGTGTCCCTGTAAATGAACTATGAGAGCTACACATTTTATTAACAAACTCATCTAATGGCAAATCAATTTACTTTTCCAATTTCATTTGAAATTTAAAAAACAAAAATATTAAGATAATGTACTTTCTACCAATTATTTCATATTTAAAATAAAAATAAAAGCAATGGATCGAAAATTCTGTGTATAAATTTATTTTGGAAAGGGGGGGAGAGCTAATGAATGTCTATTCTGTGGCCCTTCTTTTCATACATGGTGAAAAGTTACTATGCAAAATATTATCTCGAATATTGATTTCATCCTTCTCAAAGTAGATGAAAAGCTCTTTTCGTACACAACTTTTATGATTGTATACATTTGATAGGTCATTTTAATAAGAAAATTTCTAGTATTTTTCAATATTAAGACTCTTTTATTGCATTTGTGATGAATATTATAGTATATTTGGTTAATATTTTGCTTAAAAAATAAAGTATTTATTACTTTCCAGCTTTTGCTGATATTTTGCAAGCAATTATCTGAATTTTGAGAATAATTTATTTTAATTTAATTATTAAATAAACTACATACATTGTAAAAACTGCTTGTACTTTTAAAGACAGGTGAATGTGATTTTAAAGGTAGATTAATATGAACCATGGATTGCTGGAATTAAAAGAGCATATATTTATCAAATAAAAATTGTGTATGTTTATAAAGACACATGTTTGAAGATAAAAGTTTTGGTATCCATTTAGAGTAGATAAATATTAATTGAAGGAATTAAATAACATATCTTAATGAATTATTTTTAGTTGTGAAAAGATTATATGAATGTCATGATTACTTGAGTATTACAATTTACTTAACAGCTTTATAATATGTTATGTTAGTAGTGTACAGATTTTGGTACTTCTCTATTATCCCATCGACCACTTTACATAACAAGAAACTATCGTCAAACTGTAATGCCAAATAAACAGGAGAACGTTGCCGTTGGAATATCAAAATAAATAAAATATAGGAATTTAAGGACACAATTGTTATTTTAATGAATGAAATAACTCATAAATCAGTAAAACTGAAAAATACACACACATGTCGAATTAAAAACCACTTGATGACATAACAAACACGTATAATGCTTCTGACATCAAGTAAATGGGACTGCGTTTTTGGCGTTTAATCTTGCAGTTTGGCGATAGTTTTTTATTATGAAAAGTGGTCGACGGGATAATAGAGAAGTACCCAGATTTTTAATGTTTCTTGCAACCTTCAATTTAATCTTGGAGATAACAAGCAGTTTAGTTGAAATATTTATTTGTTTAATATTTGTGTTTTATATTAATGTTTAATATTTGTTAAGATATTTTAAAAATAATTAGAAGTATCTAGGATATTCTGATAGCATTGGTATCATTTGTGCACAATCCGGGGGCAATAAACGAATGATGATTATTACAATAAATAATTTCAAAAAAATTACATTCAAATATAACTGCTCTCTTTCTAAGTGTTTAACTATTTTAAGTCATATGGGTTGAATAAATTTTAACATATATATATAGTTACTTTCATGTGTTTTCGAAATATGTTGAAAAATAAAATATTTTTATTTAATTTAATTTTATTTGTGTATTATTATTCCAATTGTTTATTCATTAATTACATTTTTTAACTTGAATACACAGAAACTCCATCAAGATGAAGATTTGAAATTTAATTACTGATTAATAATGCATTAATTTTAATTTAATAGCTAAGGTATATAAACAAACCTGCCACTGGCAGATTTTATTATTTTTTCTACTATTGGTGTACCGAGTAGTGCTTTGGCCGAGTAGTTGTGTTTAAGAAAGAATCACTGATGCGAACATGAAGTGTGCTTAGTTGTAACACTTCTATGTGTGTGTGTGTTTATATAGATACCTATTTATAAACATGCATCTTGTGCATATAATATAATCATATTTTTTAAAATTAACTTCAATTTTTTTAAATTAACTTCATTTTTTGAAATTTTATTTCATTTATTGTGGATCTTTTAATGACAATTTTTGAATATTCAAAAATTTTAAAACAGTAGCATTATTTAAAAAATATATATAAAAAAGAATTGATATATAAATAGTTCAATTAACCAATATGAAATTAAAATTGATTATTTAACACATCTTTACCCATTTGTCATTTTGATACCTGAAATCTGTCTATCAAAAATGGTTATTGCTTGCTGTAACAATTCCTTGAATAATGCAAAATGTTTCATAGTTTTTAAAAGTATCTTATTTTCTTTTGATTAAAAAAATTGGGTACTATCGTGTAATAGCGACCCTTGAGGATGAATCGTCAAGCGACAAAGATTTATCGCCAGATTATAAAGCATGTATGACATAATTATTACGTTAAATCATTACTTTTGTGATGTATATGGCCGAGTTATTAGTCATATATAACACATATATGATGTATACATATAACATGTGCATAAGTCATATAGGATGTATATATATGACATATAAGACATAAATAATATGTATGTAATGACGTATATGGGTGTTTGGAATAATATGTGTATATATGATGCATATATAAGCTTTTCGATGATCTTGGCGAAATCAGAGCTGAAACCTTGACATAATTGTAATTGTGGAGGCCGCTATAACACGAAAGCACCAAAAAGGGGGCTTTACAGTTTCTTTTCTTTTTGTGTGTGTGTAATGTGCTAAAATGCTATTTTATCAGTGCTCACAGTGAACACATTTTTTCTGGAGCAGGCCAAATTTACAACCAATAAAAGAAATGCCCTATCTCCAGAAAATGTAGAATGATTAGTATTTTTGTACCATAATTTGCCATACAGCAAATTTAATAATTATTTTTTTTTTAAATTGCATTTATTGTATTTTCTGTTTCTACGTACTGCTTCTTTATCCAAAATCAGTCTTTTCCTACAGTTTTAGAAATGTCTTTTTTTTTAATATAAATATAAAATTAAACTTCAATTTACATTAATTTTGCATGGGTTTTTTTTCTTACCTTTTTCTATGTTTTATAGATAAATTTTTATGTACCGAGTAAATAGTTTTTATGAATTATGGCATATATTATACATTTATATTCAAATAACTTTTTATAGATCACTTATAAATTAATTTGTCTTTAAATATGCTTAAAACATGAAATTCTTGCAACTACTCGGTATTGGCCGAGTACTCAGCCAATTTGCCATATTAGGCCCTATTTTCTACCACTATTTCTAAATCAATCTACTCCAAAAATTTGTAAGAATCTGCGATGAAGGTCATTGTTTTGAAATAGTGGTGGAACCAATGTTCATGAAATGTATTAAAAAGCTGCTTCTGATTTATATTAGGTAAATTACTTCTGTATGTATGTAATAACAGATAAGACTTCTGTATAAGTAAATAAATCGTATAAATATTGAAAAAATTGGTTGTGTGTGCCTTTATAACAAAGTATAAAAAATTCTTTATTTCAGATATGTAATTTCCTACTCCTAATAAATCAGACTGCTTTTGTTAATAAATATTTTTGTATTTCTAGTAATCTGCTCAATAGCGCGAAACTTTCTGACACATTTTTAAATGCAAAGACATAAAATTGGCAGGCCTGACCATGGAAGCAATCTGGAATCAAAATGAGTTTTCCATTTTTTGATAAATAAATTACTTATCGAGTTACAAGCTATTCGTTTCATGTGACGGCATGTTTTATACTTTCTCTGGCTGTCACGTACAGAAATCCAGTTCAAAATGGTAACTTTGACAGTATTTTCTGAAAGATCTTTTGCGTTTACCAAAAAAATGGAAAACGTGTTTCAGTTACATAAGTTTCTGAATAACAATAACTGCCAATTTACGATCAAAAATGAATTAAAAAATATGTCGTAAAGTAGACAGTTTGAATTTGAGAATAAACAACCTTAATATAAAAAAAAAGAAAAAAAAAGAGAGAGAGATAATAATAGCAAATGTTGAAATAAGATTTAACTGTTGAAATTTTTTTTAAATATTGCATTTTGCATATGAAAGGTAATATAAATGTTAAAATACCAATGAAGGTGATGCAGTTTTTTTTTTCTTGGGGGCCCATTTTGTGAAAAATAAAGGTTATTTTTGTGAAATTTATTATATTTTTCTGAAAAATAAAATTTTGTAACAAAAGTTGAAATCCAGTTAATCAAATTCGAAACAAACATTTATAAACAAAAACTTTTAAAATCCTTTTGCTGAAGTTTTCCTCTCTGGTAAACTTGTTTGTTTACAAATTACGCATTTTAAAAATCACAAAATAATAAATAAATAATAAATAGTAAGTTTTTATGGAATAGAATTTTGTGAAGGGGACCATTTTATCAAACTGACATTTGTGAAGGGATCCATTTTATTAAATTGATTTTTGTGAAGGGACCCTAAATAGGCCCCAAATTTTTCCTGTATCGACCCCTGAAACGGATAACATTTTGAAAGTTTCTGCTGATTATCTCTGTATAAACAGCTCTGACATTTGATATAAGTTTAATTTCTTGCAGGTTTTGTTAAAGTCATTCTTTCTATTTTGTTTACAGTTGAAAATTTGCCTTTTCATTAGAGTAATGTATACATAAATTAGAAATAAATTGTATTAATGACTCTTTTGACTTTTAGAACTTTCAATCCCTTTTTAACACTTTCCAACCTAGTTGAAAAGTGTTTATGACTTCGGTTTGTCTGGCCGTATGGCCGTCTGGCCGTATGGCCGTCTGCCGTCTGGCCGTCTGCCGTCTGTCCGTGCTCTAACTCCCGCAAATATGCTCGGATTGCTCTGCAATTTTTATATGTGATAGTCGTTATCTATAGCATGTTCCCTATTTCAACGGAAGTGTGTAGCACTTATACTTTTTTTACAGGGACACTCAAAAGAATTCCATTACATTGCGGTCTATGGGGAAAAGTCACTTGAGGTTTATTTAAATAATGTTTCACTATTTTAAACGCATTGAAATTTATATATATCACTAAGGTGCATTAGAAGAAGCTTAATATGGAATAGTGTGTGCATAGCACTTATAGTTACTTTACAGGGACAGTCAAAAGAATTCCGTTACATTACGTCTATGGAGAAAAATCGTCTGCGGTTTATTTAAATAATGTTTCCCTATTTTAAACGCATTGAAATTTATATAAGGTGCATTACAAGAGGCTTACTACAGAATATTGTGTGTATAGCAGTCATCGTTCATTTACAGGGACACACAAAAGAATTCTCTACTGTCTGTTAACAATAATTGCTGGAAGTGCGTTTTAAGTTACTGAACGCGATTTTAATTTTAACTCGCTTTTTGATCCTATACAGGGAAGCACAAAAGTTCGCGAACGCATTTCCGTATTATTTAACTCCAGACGGAGAATTTTAAACTGTGCTACGCGTTTCCTAACTGAACTAAAATTTAGCATCCTATGTAGTATATATACAAATCTATAGATCCTATACAGGGCTGATGAGAAGTATTCGGATTACTTAGATGTTATCTTTTAGCTTATTAAACGGTATGATTTGTAAAATTATTTTGGAAGCGTTGGAAAGTGTTACATAATCTATGCTTGACGCATGATTTTTCGTTCTTGTTTAATAAAATGCAAGAAATAAATAAGCATTAATTGTTTACATATAAATATTAAGGTGCGAGGGGAATATTGAAATGGTGATCAAAAGCTTTCTACAAGTTTAACATTCAAGCATTTTATTTCTTACAGATATATTAATGCCCTTTATTCTTTGGTTTTTCATAAAAATTTTAAATTAACATGATAATTTAAATTTTTGTCCCAATGTTAGACAAAAAAAAAAAATATCTACTTATTTTGTTTGACTTACAAAAATAAGTAATAGAAATGAAAAAAAAATCTTTATTATCTGTTTTTAAATTGCAAATTTAAGAAATGAAATTTAAAAAGAAAGCCAGTTCATGTTATTCATTTTTACAAAGAATAGTTTTGAAAAACTTGTTTTTTAGAGGGAAGGGGTATTCAATAATGACAATGACAATAATGCTTAAAAAAAAAAAAAAAAAAACTCCGCCAAAACTTAGCTGAGTACTCAGTACAGCTCTAGTTTGTTGGTATACATTGATTTATGAATGTTGCTAATGAATTTAAAGTATCCTGAATTTGTTAAACTATATCATATGTTTTAAGCACAGATTTAATAATTTGATAAATTCTAATTAGGAAAAATGAAGAATTAATAAGAAATTTAAATATTAACAGTGTATAAAACAATTTCTGTACAAAAGCAAAATTTACAAATAATAATCTTTATAAAGACTCCTTCACACTTTTATTAACTACTACTCAAATGTGTTTGAATCTTCTTAAAATGCGTTTATATTAAATACGATTTTGTGAATTATATGAAAGTTTCTGTTCGCAACATAGAAATTAATCGTAAATACAAATTTTCATTTGCTTTATAAAAATTCTTGAGTGAAAAATCATTTATATGTATACATATATATATATATGATCATAGCTGCACAAAAAACCTTTTTATTCATTAGTAACTATTTCGGTGATAACTTCTAATGTAAATTAAGATAATATTCTTAAATATATTATCTTATGTTCCTTAAAAGTTGTACAACCGGTGTTATTATATCATGTTTCATATGACTATCACAACAAAAATAAACATTTCAAACTTCCGTTATACGAGGTTACCAGAAGAACGCCAATAAAAACACCAAATCGCCAGCTCCATTACCGGAGATGACGTCAAAAACATGGAAAAAACATGGACTCACGTGACTCGTTGCCATCTAATGGAATGCCCTATAGAGGTTCATGCGGGTGACTCACAAAAATTCTGTGGGCGATTTGATCACGTGATTGGGCTTTTTTGTGTCTTACTTGGTTTGGTAGGTTGATTGATACAGCTGTAGCAACATGATCGGATATCTGAAAAATTTAAAATTTTTAACATTCTAAAATGATTTTTTAAAAGCCTTTGATCCAACATAAAAATAATAGAATACGAAAGTATGATGTATATATATATATATATATATATATACATCATATAGTAACATAACTGCTGTCAACTCTAAAACTACAGCACCTACTAAAATTGATATATTAGTTTAGTTGATAGCAGTTACATAAATATATATAATTGTACAAAACAATGCATATAATATTATAAAGTTTAATTTTCTATAACCAGTGCACCTTTAACTAACAAGAGAGAGGACGTTCGGATCACCGAATTCCTGAAACACGGTATTGGTGGTTTCAATAAAATTAATGTAAACTCTAAAAACAAGAACGAAAAATCATGCGTCAAGCATAGATTATGTAGCACTTTCCAATGCTTCCAAAATAATTTTACAAATCATACCGTTTAATAAGCTAAAATATAACTTCTAAGTAAACAATTTGGAAAACGCATAACATATTTAAAAACATAATTTCAGGAATTTCCAACATATACAATATTCTGAAAAATATCCGAATACTTTTATTCAGCCCTGTATAGGATCTATAGATTTGTATATATACTAGATAGGATGCTAAATTTTAGTTCAGTTAGGAAACGCGTAGCACAGTTTAAAATTCTCCGTCTGGAGTTTGTCAATAAACAGAAATGTGTTCGCGAACTTTTGTGCTGCCCTGTATAGGATCTACAGAATTTATACACATCACGTAATAGACAAAAAGCAAGTTAACATTAAAATCGCGTTCAGTAACTTAAAACGCACTTCCAGGAATTATTGTTAACAGACAGTAGATAATTCTTTTGCGTGTCCCTGTAAATGAACGATGACTGCTATACACACAATATTCCGTAGTAAGTCTCTTGTAATGCACCTTAGTGATCTATATAAATTTCAATGCGTTTAAAATAGTGAAACATTATTTAAATAAACCGCAGACGATTTTTCTCCATAGACGTAATGTAACGGAATTATTTTTACTGTCCCTGTAAAGTAACTATAAGTGCTATGCACACCCTGTTCCATATTAAGCTTCTTCTAATGCACCTTAGTGATATATATAAATTTCAATGCGTTTAAAATAGTGAAACATTATTTAAATAAACCGCAAATGATTTTCCCCCATAGACCGCAATGTAACGGAATTCTTTTGAGTGTCCCTGTAAAAAAACTATAAGTGCTACACACTTCCGTTGAAATAGGGAACATGCTATAGATAACGACAATAACATATAAAAATTGCAGAGCAATCCGAGCATATTTACGGGAGTTAGAGCACGGCCAGACGGCCAGACGGCAGACGGCCAGACGGCCAGACGGCCAGACGGCAGACGGCCAGACAAACCGAAGTCATAAGCACTTTTCAACTAGGTTGGAAAGTGCTAAAAAGGGTACTTTTTGGTTAACCGGGCACCAGTGAAACAAATATAAATATATACACAGACACACATATATATATATATATATATATACATACATATATACACAAACATATATGTAGATATATATTTATATTTTTTTTTCACTGGCGCCCGGCTAACCGAAAAGTACCAAAAATTGTTATGTACTTTACTGACGTTTGGGTTGTCCTACACAGATGAACCTGAAAAGTATGGATACAAAGTGAATGCTCGCCGTTTATTTCCGATTTTCTTCCCCTATTTTTATTAATTAAAAAATTATTTATCAGTTGCTTTATATTTTTTGGGATAAATAGAATGTTAATAAATCAAGGTCGTGATACCAACATATGTTGGTATCACGACCTTGATTTACGATAAATCTTTTAACATATATATGTTAAAAGATTTATTTCTTTATTTATAATAGTAAAATAAAATCTTTGTTAAAATTTGATAAAAAAGCTTTTAAACATTTTATTAAAATATATTTTTCGATAACAACCTTGTTGAAACATAATTATTAATTTCTAAAAATTTATTTTTCTTGAAATTAATTTTTAGATGTAAATTGCATTATTTATTATATTGCAATAAACATCATAAAACACGAGAAACAAATGCTAAAATACTTGTACATTCAGTAGAAAATTTATAAACATTCTAACTATATTTTATTTATATTCATTACGAAACTAGACGGTAAACCACATGTATTTTACCTCTTTACAAAAATAGGTACTGATATTTCTAGTTTAAATAATGTATATATTTTACATTTTATTTTTATAATATTTTTTACATTGTAAAATATGCTTTGCATTCTATTCGTACTAAAAATTCACTGTTGAAGTACTCATTATAAAAACATGGAGAAATTCGTGCAAATTGACTATATTTTCATTTCTTATTTTACATTTGCTAAAAAGAAAAAAAAATAATAATGTTTAAATATTAAAAGACACTGTAATGTAAAATTTTAATCGTAAAATAGCTGAATTTGTCGTATTTAATTAAATAAGTAATTGTTAATAATATAAAATTTTGCTTTTATAAAATATATTCCATTAATCATGAAAAATACAAAGCAACCGATTAAACATTTTTAAATGAAAAAAAAAAAAAACAGAAAAATCAAACAGAAATTTTGGGGGATTGCTTGGGGGATCTTCTGTTCTGAACAGCCCCAAGATCAGGCGGCGCGCGGGCGATGGAGATTAAAATATCGAGTGAGTCTATACTGTGAATGAAATTGAAAGGCCTGCGTTCGTTATCATTGATTTGGACATCCAAATCAATGATAATGAACACGGTCCTTCATTTGACTAATTAGCGTATTCTAATGATATTTTGTTAATTAAGAAGTGAACTTGGTGGTCGAATGGTTAGAGCACTGCTCTTGATTCTGGAGGTAGCGGGTTCGATCCCCCAAAATTTCTGTTTGATTTTTCTGTTTTTTTTTTTTTTCATGTTTTTTCTGTTTTTTTTTTTTTTTTTTTTTTTTTTCAAAATGTTTAATCGGTTGCTTTGTATTTTTCATGATTAATGGAATATATTTTATAAAAGCAAAATTTTATATTATTAACAATTACTTATTTAATTAAATATGACAAATTCAGCTATTTTACGATTAAAATTTTACATTACAGTGTCTTTTAATATTTAAACATTATTATTATTATTTTTTTCTTTTTAGCAAATGTAAAATAAGAAATGAAAATATAGTCAATTTGCACGAATTTCTCCATGTTTTTATAATGAGTACTTCAACAGTGAATTTTTAGTACGAATAGAATGCAAAGCATATTTTACAATGTAAAAAATATTATAAAAATAAAATGTAAAATATATACATTATTTAAACTAGAAATATCAGTACCTATTTTTGTAAAGAGGTAAAATACATGTGGTTTACCGTCTAGTTTCGTAATGAATATAAATAAAATATAGTTAGAATGTTTATAAATTTTCTACTGAATGTACAAGTATTTTAGCATTTGTTTCTCGTGTTTTATGATGTTTATTGCAATATAATAAATAATGCAATTTACATCGAAAAATGAAATTCAAGAAAAATAAATTTTTAGAAAGTAATAATTATGTTTCAACAAGGTTGTTATCGAAAAATACATTTTAATAAAATGTTTAAAAGCTTTTTTATCAAATTTTAACAAAGATTTTATTTTACTATTATAAATAAACAAATAAATCTTTAACATATGTTAAAAGATTTATCGTAAATCAAGGTCGTGATACCAACATATGTTGGTATCACGACCTTGATTTATTAACATTCTATTTATCCCAAAAAATATAAAGCAACTGCTAAATAATTTTTAAATTAATAAAAATAGGGGAAGAAAATCGGAAATAAACGGCGAGCATTCACTTTGTATTCATACTTTTCAGGTTCATCTGTGTAGGACAACCCAAACGTCAGTAAAGTACATAACAATTTTTGGTACTTTTCGGTTAGCCGGGCGCCAGTGAAAAAAATATATAAATATATATCTACATATATGTTTGTGTATATATGTATGTATATATATATATATATATGTGTGTCTGTGTATATATTTATATTTGTTTCACTGGTACCCGGTTAACCAAAAAGTACCATTTTTTTTTTTTTTAGAGTTTACATTAATTTTATTGAAACCACCAATACCGTGTTTCAGGAATTCGGTGATCCGAACGTCCTCTCCCTTGTTAGTTAAAGGTGCACTGGTTATAGAAAATTAAACTTTATAATATTATATGCATTGTTTTGTACAATATATATATTTATGTAACTGCTATCAACTAAACTAATATATCAGTTTTAGTAGGTGCTGTAGTTTTAGAGACATATAAGTTGACAGCAGTTATGTAACTATATGATGTATATATATATATATATATATATACATCATACTTTCGTATTCTATTATTTTTATGTTGGATCAAAGGCTTAAAAAATCATTTTAGAATGTTAAAAATTTTAAATTTTTCAGATATCCGATCATGTTGCTACAGCTGTATCAATCAACCTACCAAACCAAGTATGACACAAAAAAGCCCAATCACGTGATCAAATCGCCCACAGAATTTTTGTGAGTCACCCGCGCGCAGCCCGCGCTAAAAATTTGCAGGTTATGAACGCGGATCGGGCTATCTGATCACGTGATGCTTTTCATGAATGTTTCGGGGGTTTATTATGATGAAATAAAAATAGATATTCCTATTATAAGATCCATTTTTTTTTTGGAGGATAAAGATGTGTAGTCGCTAGTTTCACCTAATCCGAGCCACAGAAGCTTAAAATAATTGAAATAATTAAATTATTTCAATATATTAAATTATTTAAATTTCCGATTAGACATACTCCATAACCCTTCTCTCCATCGCGCGCGCGCCGCGCGATCTTCTTTCCTGAACACAACCTTTATTACCCCTCATACGTTTGCCATATTAAGAACTCAAAATAATTTTAATTTTAAAAGTGGCTGCAGAATAGTCAAAGCCCCTTTCGCAAAATTCTAGCCAGCCAACCAACCAACCCTTAAGGTTAAGGGTGCGAGTGCCACGGAGGAAGATAGATGGAGGGGAAAGTAACGTTGAAATTTTACAATACAGTTTTTTTTCTTATAGATGGCGCTACGGTAAACTGAAGGCTGTCCTAACCTGCTTCTGCAATGCTTTTCAATGCGAAAAGCATTCGTTTTTTAAATGTTTTTGATTGAAAATTTGAACTTTAAAAAAAGTCAAACAAGTAAAAATTTCATTAAATAAAGTTTTCTTTACACCATGCATATATTTTAATAGATATTTAGCGTTTCGATTGCTTTTTATAACGATTTAAATAAGAGTTCATCCTGACAGAAGCATCTGAATAGTCATTTAAAAATAAATATCACGGATATTGTACTGCGAAGAAATACGGAATGGATGTATAATTTTTAGAGATTAAAAGTATTATTCAAACAAGAGGGGAAAATTCTGCTATAAGGCCGAATATAGATTTGCCACACACGGCTTTTATTTAAAAAATAAATGAACTAGCTGTAACTCAGAATAAAAACGCAATGACAACTAACAATTTTAAAATATCTAAATAACAAATAAAAATTCCCCTGTTAAAGTGTTGAGTTGTTCAATAACCATTCGATTTAGAAAAATATTTTTCTACCACTGAGCAATTTTTTTAATGAAATTTAATTCATGTTGCTATGGCAGCAGACGATAAAAGATATCTTTGGAATAAGGGAATAAATAGAAGAAAAAATTTTGTTGATGTTTGTGATAAAATGTTTTTCTTTATTTTTTAAAAATGTATATACATAATTCACTTTTATATTTTAACAGAATAATAAGTTTACTATAATTCGTTACTCATCCTACGGCCAGTATACACGATCTCATCAAAAAGTCACCTGTAAAAAATGCAGCCAAGTCTCGTAACTCATTTACCGTAAAAAGTACTGAGATCGTATAAAGCTAAGTTTAACTATCTTATTAACTCTGAAATTTTCATTCACAAATCACTCCTAGTCTCTACATCTTTAGTTAATTATTATTTTGTGACTTGGCAATTACGTAGCACGAGAATGTGATGTATATAGTTAGTCTTAATCAAATAATACTATAACATATTAAAGTGTAATAACTTCCCTGTGCGTATATAATTTGCCTTAATTAAATTATCCCATCCCATCCCATAACATAGTAAGTTGTAATAACTTCCCTGTGCTGCGTAATTGCCAAGTCACAAAATAATAATTAACTAAAGATGTAGAGACTAGGAGTGATTTGTGAATGAAAATTTCAGAGTTAATAAGATAGTTAAACTTAGCTTTATACGATCTCAGTACTTTTTACGGTAAATGAGTTACGAGACTTGGCTGCATTTTTTACAGGTGACTTTTTGATGAGATTTCACTTCTTTTTGTAAGTAATCCTCCTTTTCTTGATTTTGGGTTCTTTTTGGAGATCATCCACTGATTTTCGCTAAGCCCACACTCTGTCCCTATTATTTACAGGTATCAAAAATTTGAAGCTTTAGTTTCGTTTGCAAAGTACTGTAGATAAAAAGAGATTTCAGGTTCCTAGGCAAGCACTAAGTTATGGGAGAGGGGAGTGTCAAAAGTACTCTCAATTGCTTCCAGGATAGGTGCTATCCATCTGAGATATTACTCGCGGCCCTAGATACTTGATACATAAAAGAACTGATACATAAAAGAACTTTTTAGTATAAAAAGAAAGCCAAAATTAAAATTTCCGGAAATTTCCAATAAATCAAACTATATTCCTTTTTCTTCGATGTTTTTTTTCGTTTTGTTTAGTCTTTTTTTTATTATTAACGGATTTTTTTAATTTTTCCTTACTTTGTGTACTAAACCCTGCCTTTCTGCCAAATGTCAAGCTTCTAGGACTACAAAATCGAATTATTTTCGACTTTTTATAAATTTATTGATTTTTCGATTTTAATTCTAAGTTACCTGATTGTCATGCCAATATAGTAATTATTTGATCCGTCTTCTTAGAATCATTTAGGTTCAATTTAGAGATAAATCAAGGGAATCTTAGAGTCACCATGATTTTATGTAGAAAGGACTATCAAGCCATAACCAGCCACTAATGTCGGGAAGGTAGGGGCAGCTGTGAAAATGTTTGTGGGGCTAACATCATTTAACAATCCATATTTCATATATGAAGTAAATAGAGTACAACCTGTGAAAGAAAACAAACCTGTCTATAAAGAAATCGCCTATATCGTAGCCAGTCTATAGCGGAACTTCTCTATAACGAAATTCTTAAACAAAAGAAAAGAAAACCATAATCCGGGGTAAATAACATAAAACAATTAGGGGCGTTGTACTAAGCTAATAGGACAATTATCTTAAAACTAATGTTTCTAGCTGTACAAAATCAAATTGTTTTCGAATTTTCGATTTCTTAAAGATATTTCGATTTTTCGATTTTATTTTCGAATTTAACGAATATTTTAATTGTTCCTTTTATTGAATAGTAAATACTACCTTTACACCAAGTTTTAAGTTTCTAAGACAACAAGATAAAATTATTTTCAATTTTTGATTTTTTCGATTTTTTTTATAATTTTCTGGATTTTTTAATTGTTTCTTATTTTGTATCCTTTATTACAAATTTCAAGTTTCTAGCGCTACAAAATCGAATTATTTTGAAATTTCCGATCTTTTTCGAGTTTTTTATTCTATTTTCGAATTTATTGTGTTTTATTTTTTTTTTTTTTCTGTATCCTAAACAATAAGTTTACGCCGAATTTTAAGTTCTAAAGCTACAAAATCAAAAATTTTTTAATTTTTCGAATTTTCGAAATTTTTTTTCGAATTTTACAGATTTTTTATTTATTTCTTTTTTTGTATCCTAAATACTACCTTTATTCCAAATTTTATTGTTTCTAGCTTTAAAAATCGAATTATTTTCAATTTTTCGTTTTTATTTCGATTTTTTTATTTTATTTTCAAGTTTTGTTGTGTTTTTTATTTTTTCTTTTTCTGAATCCTAAACACTACCTGTACACCAAATTTTCAGTTTCTAAGACTACGAGATCATATTATTTTCAATTTCTCTCTTATTCTTTCTTTCTTTCTATTTTTTTTTTTAATTTTCTTTTTTTTTTTTTTAATTATCCATATTTTTTACTGTTTCCTTATTTAGTATCTAAAATATTACCTTTATTCCAAATTTCAAGTTTCTAGCGCTATGAAATCGAATTATTTTCAAAATTTCCTTATTTTTCGATTTCTTTCAATTTTTTTATTTTATTTTCGAATTTTATCGCGTTTTTATTTTAAATTATTCTGAATCCTAAACACTATCTTTACCGCGAATTTTAAGTTTCAAAGGCCAAAAGATCAAATTATTTTAATTTTTTTCAATTTTTTTCGAATTCTTCGAATTTTTATTTTTTTTCTAATTTTCTTGATTTTTTAATTTTTCCTTATTTTGCATCCTAAATAATACCTTTATTCCGAATTTCAAGTTTCTAGCTCAACAAAATTGGATTATTTGAAATTTTTCGATTTTTTTCGATTTTTCGATTTTATTTTCAATTTTTTTTTTTTTTTTTTTTTTTTTTTTTTTTGTGTGTTTTTGATGTTTTCGTTTTCTGAATTCTAAACACTACCTTCACACCATCTTTTAAGTTTTTAAGACTACAAGATCGTGTTATTTTCAATTTTCAATTTTTTTCAATTTTCGAATGTTTTTTTTTTTTTTTTTTTTTTTTTTTTTTTTTTTCCGGATTTTATCATTTTTATTTTCTTTGTATCCGAAACACTAGCTTTATTCCAAATTTTAAGTTTCTGTGGCGGCGGGATCTAACCAATCTTTTTGATGACGCGAGAGTGAGTGAGTGTGTGAGTGACAAAAAATCGAAACTTTGAGTTCATATATCGTCTGCACTACTTTATGGGTATTTTTTGAATTATCCATATTTTTGAATTTTTCCTTATTTAGTATCTTAAATATTACCTTTATTTCAAATTTCAAGTTTCTAGCGCTATGAAATCGAATTATTTTCAAATTTTCCTTATTTTTCGATTTTTTCGATTTTTTTATTTTATTTTCGAATTTTATTGCGTTTTTTATTTTAACTTATTCTGAATCCTAAACACTATCTTTACTGCGAAATTTAAGTTTCTAAGGCTAAAAAATCAAATTATTTTAATTATTTTATTTTTTTTCGAATTTTTCGAATTTTTGAATTTTTTTTTCGAATTTTCCGGAGTTTTTAATTTTTCCTTATTTTGCATCCTAAATACTACCTTTATTCCGAATTCCAAGTTTCTAGCGCAACAAAATCGGATTATTTGAAATTTTTCGATTTTTTCCGATTTTTCGATTTTTTTAATTTTGCTTTCGATATTTTTGGTGTTTTTGATGTTTTCTTTTTCTGGATACTAAACACTACCTTCACACCGAATCTTAAGTTTCTAAGACTGCAAGATCGTATTATTTCCAATTTTCAATTTTGATGGAATTTGTTGAATTTTCGAATGTTTCTTTTTCGAATTTTCCGGATTTTATAATTTTTCCTTTCTTTGTATCCTAAACACTACCTTTTTTCCAAATGTCAAGTTTCTAGGGCTACGGGATCTACCTAATCTTTTTGATGACGCGTGAACGAGTGAGTGAGTGAGTGACAAAAAATCGAATGTTTGAGTTCATATATCGTCTGAACTAGAAAAGACAGAAAGTTGTAATTTTAAATTTTGGTCCAGTGTGCCAAATACTCTAGAAAAACGAAGTTTCAAATTTTTGGGATACTCCACCGCGGAGATATGGGGGGGTCAAAAGTGCCCTGAGTTGCTTCCAGAAAAGTATGCTTACGGCTGTCCTCTCTCGACTTGGCGGAGGCACTGCCGTGCCTCCAGATACACGTCGAGCCACAATGCCTTTATCATTATCTTTTTACGCGTAAAAGTTTCGCTACGGTACTCCATTGTGAAGTTTTGTAATTTTTGAAATCTAATATTTGAAAAAAGACATAATCATTAGATTTGAAATTTATATCAAGAAAAATACAATTTTTTACCATTCTAACGCAGTTTGTAAAACAATTTTGTGACAAATACTTTTCGAGTTATTAATTTTTTAAGTAACTTCAAATGTTTCATTTTCCGAGATTAATCTGTGGCAACGATGGATTGCTGTGACTTTTCATAAACATGAAAAATGATAGAGATTGAAAGAATAAGCCACCCTGTGTGTGGCTAAAAAAACAGCTTCAGATTACAGCCAAACAAATAGCACTCTATAAGACAATTTAAATGGCCATGTCAATTAGCCACAGACATTAGCATTCATTAAGTATAACATTTTAAAAACATATACACTAAGATCGATATACTAGAATAAAAATTTCTTAGTTTAAAAATGATTACATGCATATAACTTTAAATTAAAGTATAATAAAAAAATACCTGATGGCTCGGCCTACAGGCACAGGTAGATTTCGAAGACGCAGACCGTTGGGCGCCTGTTTGTTGGGAATTGCGGAAAAAATGACCTTTTTGCCATGATGCGGCAGTTGGAACCGCCTACTTCGAAACCTAACTTGTTTGCAGGTGGAGCCGGCAGGGTTTTTTTTCTATAAGGGTTAGTCCTACAAAAAACTTGTCAATATAAAAGTTTTAGATAATATTAAGAGGATTTATAATAATTGACGAAGTTATGAATTTTTTTCTTCTAAAACCCCCCTTCCCCACCCCCTCTTGGGGTCATTTTTAATGATATCAAAAATCTGTCATACATAAAATTTCGGCCCTTTTCCTAGAAGTAATAATAACTTCAAACGGATTCGAGACGTATCATAATTAAAAAATTATGGGATTTTTCTATTTTCACAAAAAGCCCCCCCCCCCCCCATCCCCATCCCACCTTGGTTCGATTTTGCCCATTATTTACGAACATGACCGAGATTTTATGCCCCTTGATTTTATGTATCAGTTTCGAAAAGATGCGGGAGTTGGAACGTTTGCAGGCGGAGCCGGCAGGGATTTTTTTGTTTTTAATTTTTTTTGCTATAACGGTTGGTCCTATAAAAAACTTGTCAATATAAAAGTTTTAGATAATATTAAGAGGATTAATAATAAATTTACGCGGATTTGATATCTTGTGAATTGACGAAGCTATGATTTTTTTTCTTCTAAAACCAACTCCCCCCCCCACCCCCCCCCCTTGGGGCCATTTTTAATTATATCAAAAATCTGTCATGCATAAATTTTCGGCCCTTTTCCTAGAAGTAATAATAACTTTAAACGGATTCGATACTTACAATAATTAAGAAATTATGGGGGGGGGGGTTCTGTTTTCACAAAAAGCCCCCCATTTCCTCCCCCCCCCCTTGGTTCGATTTTGCCCATTAATGAACTTGACCGAGATTTTAAGCCCCTTGATTTTATGTATCAGTTTGGAAGAGATTTATGCAGAATTTTTCCAGTTATCGTGTCCATAAAAAAGTGACATAGACAGATAGATAGATAAAGTTTTGAACTGGGGGTGGTTTTGGGTTCTGGGAGTCATGATCGGCGTAGATCTGCAAAAATTTTTCAAAATTTCCAACTTATGTGAGAATGTAATAGGTAGTATTTCTTACGAAATCTACCTAAAAGCACTCACCTTTGGAGCTCTAAACATACTTAAAAAAAAAAAAAAAATCTTTGATTTTTCTGTTGTTTATCTCATCATCATAGCCCGATCTACATCCCGGAATAAAGCATTTATATCCCATCTTAAATTTATGACATATAATTGCTATAATTAAAAATAATCGAATAAAATACTTTCGGAATTTAACATGTAATCTAATGACATTCTGTTTAAAGGCAGCCGCCAAATTTTACAGCGCCCTCTTTCGTTAAAAAAATATGACTTGCATTTTCGATATCCTCGCCTATTCTAGTTTCCCCTCCAGGTTCTTTCTCCGTGGCGAGTGCAAATGTAAATAAACAACAGCGCATATAATGATGATATAATTGCTATTTCCATACAATACCGTCACATGCAAAGTAAATAGCCTCGAGATTATTATAAATTAGGATATATATTCAAAATGTTCATGTTTCTTAAGCGTGTTATCTCTACCATTTGAAATAAAGTAATTTCTTTTAAATAAAACATTATGCCTACATATTTCTTACGGTTTTAACATAAATAAAAAGAAAACGGGTCCGGTTATTAAAGCATCTAAGTCCTCCAGAAGATATGCAAAATAAGGGCTTTTATTTTCATTTATATAATTATAATTTTATCTGCATCTTTATTGCAAAACATAGTCTACATTTCACACTTGTGAGCTAACTTTAAAAATTAAATGCTTAAGTTTTATATTTATGCTGATACATTTTTAGTAGGGTGTAAAAAAAAAAATGTATATATATATATATATATTTTTTTTTTTTATTAATATTTTTAAAATTAGATTTTTTTTTCTTTTAATTTAAATCGGATTTTTATGAATTTTTTTCCCTCCGTTTAGATATTGAATAACTACCAAGATTTATTGATTTCCAAAACAATTAGACTTCTAATTAGATGTTATTAAAGAGCATTATTAATTAATTAAATTATAATTAGTAATTATAGAAAAAACAAAAACTGCAAAAAAGTAATTTCATTAGTTAATAGCACAAGTAACAAATCAAACAAATATCATGACAGCTCTTGCACTTATATATACTTTGTAAAATTACTGTAACCGGATAAATCTAAATTTGCACATTCATGTGTGTATACTAAATAAAACAAATTATGAAAATTAATTACATCTGTAAATTTATACATACACACTGAGTAAGTATAAACATAAGAATGATCAGTCATATCTGTAATCCACAACCACATTAACGTTTACACATTATTAAATATTAACATTATTATCCTCCTTCAATGAGGAATTCTTAGATTTAATTTGAAAAATGAGTCATAAAAAAAAATCATAACACATCTTTATTTAATTGCTTGCAATTGATCAAATTTTATGTTTTTGTTAAATTCATTATTATTTTCTTATCATTTGGTTTATAAACTTTAAAATGATACCTTACTTGATAAAAAATATTCATCTGTTTATTTACTGCTTCAAATTAAAAAAAAAAAAAAAAAAAAAAAAAAAAAAAAAAAAAAAGTTTTGTTGATGATAACTGATGCTTTTATTTGATGTGTATAGTCCAAAAGTAGAAAACATTCTTTCAACTTCTAAGAAGATAGATCTTGATATGCTTAGCATTTTGGTACTATTTTCCCCCCTCATATACATTCATTCACAATAGCTATTGAACTGATATTATCATTCTTTCATTCTCCTTTAGCTTCACTTTGTTGTTATATATATTTTTTTTAAGTAGAATGAGTAAATAAAAGATTAATCCTTTTATCTAGAGAAAAATATTATGTCTGTGCTTATTTTATATAAAAGAGTGATAATTTGATTACTCAAAGAAAGTTATTATAACAATGCGAATTATATAGATTTACTACAGACTTACTACAGTATTCCATGACTCATCTGGTATCTCTCTTTTTTCGTAAATATTTCCTTGAAGAAAAGTTACTACCTTTAACTACACTTTAAGTAACTGCATATATAGATTATGTAAGTAAATGTACTAATTCTATCCTGTTAATTTATTAAGAAAATTGCAAATATGCGTGAAATATAAAATATTTATTTGTAAATTAACATATTTCTTAATTTTTCGTTGCCCTTTGTCATGCCGCACATTTTGATATATCACACTTTTTTCTTGTTTCCTGACAAGCAGTATATAACGAGGGACTACTGTATTTACAAGCTTGTTTTATTTTATTGTTTACAAGCTTAATGGATTTTTCAAAGCTTCTTTCATTTACTTAATAGGCAAAATATTTTTAGAAACATTGCAAATTACGTTCCTGTTAGATTTTAATATTTTTTACATCATTTAAAAAAGTAAAACAAAATTTAAACAATGATTTAAAAAAAAAAGTCATCTGATTAAAACCCCGATTTTAATCATCGAAATAGAATCTAGATTTAATTCATTGATTTTAATCATCGAAATAAAATCCCGATTTAATTTATTGATTTTAATCATCGAAATAAATTGCTGATTTAATTCATTTATTTTAATCATTGAAATAAAATCGTGAATACAATATTCAATAAAAATACCGTACTTTCGTGTTATAGCAGCCCCCCACAATTAAGATTATGCCAAGGTTGCAGTTATGATTTCGCTAAGATCATCACAAAGCTTATATATGCATCCTATATACGAACTATATATAATATTATTATAATGTCATACATGCTTTATAATTTGGAGATAAATCTTGGTCGCTTGGCGATTCATCCTTTGGGGACAGCTATAACACGAAAGTATCAAATTTACAATATATTAATGAAAACAGAAACAAAAATATTTCATCCAAGGCGCCGCTATAGCACGAAAGTACCAAATTTCTACTTAATTTTCATATCTGATAGTTCGCATCTATCCTTTTTGTAACTTTAACATTTTTGTAATGATTTTATGCATTTCTATTACCTATTCAAAGAAAAATTCTTCTAAAGTTACAGAGTTTTGTTAAAAACGGTTAAAATAGTAAAATGCGAACATCATTTGGTGCATTCTCGACCGAAAGCAACAACCATTTTCCCAATGGTTAATAAGAATAACATAATTAATATTTAATTTTACATTAAATTCTGAAAATTAATGTTAATTTTAGGGTTATATATTTAAGGTTCTTCTCAAATAAGTTGCTTTCTTTCTGACACAATCATATTTAAACGCACCTGCATAAAATTTTCCAATTGTCTCATTCAGGTTTCTGGTAATCAAATATTTTCTTCACTTCAGAAGTAAAGCATTTTGCAGAAAAAACTCGCAAAATGGATGTTTTACGCCCCTTTTTTGGACATTAAAATCATGCAAATATGCCCATTCAGTTATCATTCATCTGTGATCAAAGGAGTGCCACATTGACAGAAGAATGGAGAAAGCTGTTGGATTTTTTGGAATCAGTGTTGAGAATACTGACTTTTTTAGAGACGCCCACGCCTTGATACCAGACATCATTCCATTACGGGCGTAATCAGTGATAAAATGCGTGAGGATAACATCTAGCCAATTTAACGGATTTTTTAATTAAAAAGTACCATTTTTACCGAATAATAATATTCGCCTCACCTAATCTGTCATTAAATAAGGTTTTACTATTCGGAAACAGTGGCAGATTTCTGAATAAGAAAAACCGCTAAATTGACAGCACCGCTCAAAATATCTATATTCATTAAAAATGGATGTCTAATTTTTTCATGATTCCAATACTTCTTCTTATTTTATATAGAAGAAAGTAAAATTATCACATTAATTATATTTTCAATCATCCATGATGGGAAAATGTTTTAAAGAATAAGGAAAGATTTATACGTCAGTCTTACATAAAAACTGATGGAACAATATCAAGATAATTTAGTTGTTACTTAACCACTTAACAGTTTCTGTTTTCTGTCATATTGTTAAAAACAAACACCTTTTTTGATGAATAATTTTATATTCAAATCGATTGTATAAATGAAGGATTTAGGTGTCTCTCTATATTAAAAAAAAAGTAACCACCGCCGCCGCAGCCGCTGCCGCCGTCAATGAAGATTTTGTGCCTTGAAGTCTTTATTGACTAATATCCAGAAAACTATTGCATATAAAATATGAACAATGGTAGTTTTATAAAGAAATGTTCGATAAACACACTGAAGCAGACAGTTTTTAAATTGAAGAATTATTTTAAGAGATATTTAATATTAAAGTTGGTCAAAATAGTTGTCTTAAAAAAGTTTTATAGAAACGAAAACGATACACAGTAATTTAACCCTAATTTATAAGGATATAGTTGACGAGCTTGCGGTGTGCAGACTGCAATTATTTTTTTAATTTGAGTAATTTTTTGAGATTATATTTCAATTTTTTATTCAAAATTTTTTATATTTTGATGAAGATTTATTTCATATTTCATAAAATCCATTATTTGAATTGATGCCAATTTGTAAAATAGCGCACATAATAATATTCCCTTTCAATTAAGAAATGTATTTACACGTGACTATTAAAAGCAGAAATAAAACTTTAAAATAATAATTAAATGATCATGATCACGTGTTAAAAACAATAACTGTAGAAAATCTATATACCGGGTGTCCTAAAAAGGACTGACTGATTTTAAAATTCAATAACTTACAAACGGTGACAGATATTTAAAAAATTCTTGCAGGAGAGTGATGTACGATGTCAGGAGTTTTTTTTACTGCGATTCCCGGTTTTAGTTTGAATTTTCATCAATAGATGGCGCTGAGAGCAATAGGCACTCAGTCGAGACCAAAACTGAAATCAGGAGGTTACATGTATGGAGTGGGTCCCTTTCACCAATACAATTTTTGTTAGAGCTCGATTCTGAACTGAGACGGTATGACTTCAATATTGTAGGCAGGGAGAGTCAGAGCAACAATAGGAAAAAGTATTGTTTCCACGAAAACGACTTCTACCAAATAGAAATGTTTAACGACAATGTTCAAAATATCAATTTTTTTAAAACTTGTTACATTCCAAGAAGGATAAGGTCTTTTAAAAATGAGTGTCTTCTTTATTCATCAATTTTTTTTTTCTTTCTAAGACTTTCCAGCACAATTGAAAAGTGTTTATGCACTTGGTTTATCGGACGTTCTTTCCATGCTCTAACTTGTGTAAATATATTCAAATTGCCATGTATGTATCTGATATAGTATATTGAGGTTTACCATGGAGTGCTCTGTATTGAAAACGAATTTTGTAACAATTATAGTTCGGTTACAGGGGCACTTAAAAGCATGCCCGTTTTATTGTGGTCAGTGGGATAAATCCTCTGCACTGTATTTTAATGATGTTACACTATTTCAAACTTATTGAAAATAATATATAGCACTAAAGTGCACTAAAAGATGCTTGCAATCGAATATTGCATGTGTAGAACTTTTAATTCGTTTACAAGGCCACCCAAAATAGTTTCATTGCATGATGGTACATGGGAAAAAATCGTTTACGGTGTATATTAATGATGTTACACCGTTACAAACATAATGAAATTGATTTACATTTATGAAGTGGACATGTTTTCTGTACAATATGGAGTGTAAAGCATTTATCATCCATTTACAAGGCTACGCAATTAATTCTGCTACATAATGGCCTGCGGGGAAAAACGGTTTGATGCGTATTTTAATTATGTTACAGTATTTCTAATATAATGAAACTGATATACATTACCGAGGTTTACTGAAAGATACTTGTTGTATAATATGATGTACATTTTTCGTTCATTTACAGGGACACGCGAAAGATTTCGTTTGAAGTACTGTATCAGGAATACTGTCTATAGGCGATAATTGCTGGAAGTGCGCTTTCAGTTATGGTAAGCAGTTTAAAAAACATTTTTGCATACTACGTGATGTGTATAATGCTATAGATCATATACAGGGCTACACAAAAGAATTCCTAAGCATTACCAACTATGAGCGTGAATTCCAGAAAAGAGTTTTTTATTCGAGCTATGTTATGCATTTTAATGATATCATTTACAGGGCCACGCAAAGAACTAAATATATGGCCGCCGATGGATGATAATTTCTGGAATTGCTATTTCAGTAATTTTTACCGTGTTTTTTGCCTGAATTAAAATTTAGTTTTATATTTGGCATGTAAAAAATTTGTAGGTAATATACAGGACTGTACAAAAGAATTCTAATATGTTTCCGTCTATTACTAGAAACCTCTGAAGGTGAATTTTCAACTGCATTATGTATTTACTTATTAAACTAATGTAGAATATGTACAGTTTTATAGGTCATATACAGGGCCTTTCAAAAAAAGTGGAGTACTTTTTTGGCTATGGGTAGTAATTACTGAAATCTTGTTTTAAAATGTGTTATGCGTTTTCTAAAATGTTTAATTAGATATATTCTTTCATCTCATGAAATGGTGAACTTATTGTGGCGTTTTTAACACATGGCGAAGTAAAATTAGAACGAATTATTTTGAGTTGCGGCAATTTTCTTTTGCATTCTTAGGGTTTCGTTCATCTCACGAAACCTTATTACTCCCGCTTTGTTGTTTGTCCATCACAGAGGCGGTTCTCAGAAACTATTTAACTTACAGAGCTGAAGCTTTGTGTACTTATAGCTGAATACCTGCTATGAAGTTCAAAATCATAAAATTTGAAAAAAAAATCGTATTATTTTATATAGAAATAAAAAACCAAAAACCTATCAGCCTTTACCTATTAAATTTAAACATTTTTCGTTATATCAGTTGCCAACAATTAAAAATCCACAAAAAAATTCTTTCTACAATAATTAATTTTCTATTAAAATATTTCCACGTGAAAAATGAAAATGAAATAAGAAGTTCCACCAGTTGAAAAAAAAGATTAATATGACGTGATATTGGTAATTAAACGGAAATTTTCAAACATTTCTCAATAATACAAGGAGTGTAAGTATGTGTAAATACAGAAAGCAGCTTAATATGACGTCATTAGAGAATTAAAATGAAAATTAATCTGACGTCATAACGGATTTTCAAATGTTTCAGAATAATACAAAGAGAGTATCAATATGAGTAATAGAGAATAGTAAATATATAAGTTTGAGGAACATATTGAATCATGATAAAAACTCGATTATGGAATATTGGCATATTTTAAAATTTTGAAGGTCTCTATACCACATGTTTCATTTTGAAATTGATTTTTTTTATATCGGATTTGGTCCAGATGACAGATATTATTATGACAGAATATAATAGCGGGCTTAGCCCGCTATCGGGGGCCAGTTCAGATATTCGAAAAAACGAGAAAAATAGACCGGCAAATTTTTACTTTATAGAAAACATTATTATTATTATTATTATTATTATTTTGGAAATGAAATTTATTTGGATTTGTTAAAGAAAGGATAAAGTGTTTTGAAAGGAATATTAAACGAAACCCTTTATGCGATCTTCGATCACACTTACTCACTTGTTATGAGAGTAACAATCCTGTTTAGAAGATTTTGATTACTTCTTCTTAAAGCATCACTTGTAAGAATTTATTTATTTATTGCCTTAATTTCAAGAACTTACACAAAAAGTCGCAAATGAAATGGATATTCAAAATATAAATAATACGTTGTCAAATGTTTCTCTCACCATTTATTTACCAGAAATACAAAGCTCTTCCGAAGATAACAAATTATTACTACAAAATAAATATATGCATACAGAAAGTGTATTATACTGTAAAAGGAAAGTTTTATGAATAATAAATCAGAATGACTATATCGATTGGATAAATGACGGTGTCACTATTTTTTATAGAGAAATTGATAATGATAACAAAGTTAATAAGGAAATAATAAGCAAAATAACAAAATAAATATTTTCAAATATTTTCGAACAGTTAAAAATGTTTCTAAAAAATAACTGATCATTAAACTTATATAGCTAAAAAAATTAACCAAACAGATAAAAAAAATTACATGGGATAAATACAAATTTGTAAAATTCTATAAACATATCAACTCTTTATAACTCATATTTAAAAGAATGTGAATGCCTCCAAGGAGAAAAGGGTAAAAACCAGAAATTAGACGCGTTCAATCACATTACGATATTCTCAAAATGCCCACCATTCGACACAATCATATGTCTTAAACGGAGAACAAAATTACCACATACGTTCTGCAAAGTTCTTTCTGAAATAGCTTCGCATTCATGAGTAATGATTTGTTGCAGTTCAGTAATAGTGGTGGGATTATGTCTGTGCACTGCATCCTTTAGGTAGCCCCATAGGAAGAAATCGCATGGATTGAGGTCCGGCGAACACGGTGGCCAATCCATACCTGTATCGGTTGCATTTTGATAATGCAATGCTATGACACGGTTATCAAAATATTCATTGAGGAAAGTGAAAACATCAGCTGTCCGATGAGGTCTCGCACCGTCTTGCATGAACCAATATGTTTGTAAATTACCTAAGGTATTCAACATGGCCACAAATTGGTGCAATATTTCGATGTATCGACTTGAATTTACAGTTTCCTCCAAAAAAAAAGGCCCAATAATTCCACTGCTAGATAAGGCTGCCCACACAGTAATTATTTGTGAGTAGACTGATCGTGGCACGCACACATGAGTTTCTCAGTTCCCCATATCCTCCAATTCTGTTTATTGACGAAACCATCCAGATGGAAATACGCTTCGTCAGAAAACCAAATTTGGTTTGCGTCAATACCCCCTTCATCTATCAACTGTAGCATTTCATTTGCAAAAGTTAGTCTTTTTTTCTTTCATAATGATATGAAGTGGTTCCTGCGTTTGTATTTTGTAAGGATACATTTCCAAGCATTTTCGCAGAATTTTGTGCGTTGCGGTTTTACTCACTGAGCATGAAGCTGCAATTTTACGGACCGATATTCTCGAATCTTGATTAATAACATTTTTAATAACATCTACGTTAGTAGAGGGAAAAGGAGAGTTCAGCGGCAGCAGGATCAATGATGTGGTGGTGGTGGTGGAAGGGGGCTTATTTTTGAGGGGGGCTTATTTTTAAGGGGGGATTATTTTTGAGGGGGCTTATTTTTGAGGGGGGCTTAATTTTTTTTTTTTTTTTTATTTTAGAATTGACTTTAAGTTTGAACGCGAAACGGAGATCAATTTTTTTGGTGGCGCCCTCTATCGGAAGGGAATGCAATAACGGATATTTAAAATAGGTTTTCTTGAAAAGATTTCACTGGGGTTTG
Source organism: Maratus michaelseni (assembly GCA_963931845.1). Taxonomy (NCBI): domain Eukaryota; kingdom Metazoa; phylum Arthropoda; class Arachnida; order Araneae; family Salticidae; genus Maratus; species Maratus michaelseni. Next base: position 84,559,240 of record OZ007597.1, on the reverse strand, counting down.
AACCTGCAAAATAGCTTCTTGACTTGATAATTTGTGGTAGGTTTAACTGATCAAGCCAAGAAGTTATACATGAATGTCGAGATTTTAAGTGTTTAAAGAGAGATATCGCGAGAGTGACGTATCATTTGTTAAAATGACTTCGAGAGAGGAAGTGATTAGCGTCGTGTGTCTGTATATAACGGTCTGCGTTTTGTTTTCGCTCATTTACGTATTTACCGGAAGTGAAAAGTTTAAGGTTGATTTTATACTGAATTTAAATGAAACCGGAAATTTATCTTTTTCGATATGATGCGATTGAATATTAACATATTTATTTTAAAATGTATAGTGGAAGCAATGGTAAAAAGAAGACATGTTTAGGGGTAAGTACTGTTTTTTTCATTGTGTTTGGTGTAGAAAACATAGGAAAGAGGCGTAGTTTAAAAAACAAATTCAATTTTATTAATAATTTTCCCAATGCAATACATGTGAACCCACTTTTCGTTTTTAGCGGGTTTTGACAAATCTAATGCAGAATCTTGTTTAATGTTTGTTGACAAATATTTATTTTTAATAAAATTTCGCGGGACATTCATTTTGTTTAATGTTTCTAATAATTCGTTCTGTGCCCTGATCGGTTTTCTTTTATTCACAGAAAACAAAAGATTAAATAAATCTGCCAAGTTCGATTCGGGGATAGGTTTTCCTTCGAAACTTACAGTCAAATTTTTATCCTATCGAAATTTTCTTGGACGTGCCATGACAAACTGAACTAATGCTATGATAATTTAGGATAGCTTTATCTGTACAAGTTATGATATCATGGTGGATACATATCATCAGATTACGGATATTTGTGTTTGGAATAACGTGATTTTTAATTTTGCCTATTCAGTTTCAATTACATTGTGAAATGAAGATTTATTTTTGGAAGATAATGTTAACTTTTTGTGATTATCTTGTAACAGACTGCTTTCATTAAACGTGTATTTTAGAATTGTAAACTACAATTTTGAAATTTTCGCCTGTTTGGAAAAAAAGCACAGGGAAAAAAATAAAAGTATTAAAAAATAATAACAACAACTGTTCAAAAATATAATAACAACTAAACAAATGATTAAAAATAATAAAAAATGTTCAAATAATAATAACAACTGTTCAAAAATAATAAAAACTATTTAAAAAATAATAACAACTGTTCAAAAATAATAAACGATTGACTTTATACAAACAACATTTAAAAAAAAGATAATCGAATCTAGTTTTTTCTAACATGACTTATTTGAAATATTCACTTTTTCTAGTTAGATTTATAACACGTAAGTGATTCGATCAGTAAAATATTATTTATAAAAGCACTAAATACGAGATTAATAAGAATTTTTAACTTACAAACATATGAACTTCTGATACACAAGTGATTCGACCAGTAAAATATTATTTAGAAAAGCATTTTTGACTTACAATTGTACGAACTTCTGATATGTAACCCTTTCTGAATCAATGTGTAAGAATTAACTGACTATTGAACTTATAACAGAGTATGATAAAATAATCACGTGATTTTTTTAAACCAATAAAATGTTATTATTTTTAAAGAAGCGCCCTCTATCATTTTATGAACTTCCAAGAAACGAGTTAATATGATTATATTGTTTCCTGTTACCACTGTGAAAGGTTGTGTTTTCCGTTTTAAGTTAGTTTACATTTAAGTGATTACGGAACGAGTCATGGATTCTGCTTTGTTAAGTGCTAAGGATATGTCTCACGTGAAGAGTGAACCCTCATCACCAGGATTAAATGACCATGACATGGAATTTTTAATACAGCCTAAAGAAGAACCCGTTTCGAATTGTGAAGTGAAACCCACCTCATCAGGATTAAAGAAACATAAGTTACCCTTTGTGTGTTCTACTTGCAACAAAGCTTTTCCCCGAAAGGTTAACTTAACGTTTCACATGAAATGTCATCTGGAGAAAATACCTCTTGTGTGTATAATTTGTGAAAAAACATTTGCTAGAAAGTATCATTTATTAAATCATATGAAGGTCCATTCAAAGACCCCTGTGATTCATAATTGTAATGTATGTGGCGAAGTATTTTCACAAAAGAGTGATTTATTAAAGCATGGGAAAATTCATAATACTTCCAAGCCAAATCAAAGGAAAAGTTAGGCAGTCACCCAGTCACTGTAAATGCGACGACTGTTTTGAAACATTTAATAATAGATCTGACTTAGTGAAACATAGAAAAATTCATCTTTCACCTAAAGAACTAAACCCGTCTGATCAACTTTCCTTGGGAAACAGTTCGAAATATGAAATTTCAGACATCACTCAGTTTAGTAAAATATTTAAGTTTTTCGATGTTTTTACTCCTGCTCATTGGAATTTAGGTGAGGAAATGATTGTTGAAGTACAAATGAATAAGAACTACGAGCTTTATGCATACTGCAAAAATTATTCAAATCGAAAAAGTTTGGGTTTTGTTTGAAGTCGGATTTTTTACTGCTTACAAAAGATCAATATTTGAAACTAGTGAAAAATGGCTTTAAAATTACCAAATGTCTCATTGAGACGCTTTTAACTAAGCTTATTCCTGTTTCGATTTTAGAAAACTTAAACAAATGTAAATGTACCCACCTCACAATAGAAGAGCCTTTGAACTATTTCTTAAAATGTTTCGATGACGAGTTAAAGTCATCCGTTTCTCGCGGGTTTGATTGCTATCGATGTTCAATCGGAGAACCAATTAATGTGAAACACGAGTGTGATAGTTATAATTTGCGTAGAAAGTATAATTGGTGTAGCGACAGTGCACTGCTAAATTTCAACGTGACTGAATTTGTAAAAAACATATTCAAGAAATGTTCTTGTAATTATACTCATTTATTTTTTGAAACTATGAATATGGACTTTTATAATAACCATTTAGACAATGTATTTGTAAATTAACATAGAAATGTATTTATTTAATAAATATTTGTTTTTATATCACATATCTGTTTTTATTTCACATGTCTATTTATTTATTTTTTTTTATTTATGAAATCAATCTTTGAAGTTTTATTTTCTAGAAAAAAAGTAAACATATATTTATGAGTAGGCAATTTTTTTTTTTTTATTGTAGTCTTTAAAGTTAGCCCTTTTTGGTCAAATGAAATCTATTTTTAAGAAAAATTGATTATTTTTATTTGAATAGGTATTAAACTTATTTATTGATAAGAAAGTTTAATTTTTCTCTCCTTTTAAACAATGACATTGCATGTTTTGATAATTTCCATCCCACAGTTAACATTACAGTATTTAACATAGTTAAGAAAATGTTTAACTTAAACCGTCACTGTATTTATTATAGATAAGTAAACATTTTATTTTTAACCTAAATGTAATTTAAATGATTAACTATAACTGTGACTGCTTCTAATCTAGATAAGTAAATGTTTCCAGGAAACACAATCAGTTCACTGTAGACTTTTATCGAGATTACACCAGTTAGTGGAATGCTGATTAAAAACATTTTATAACATTAATATGCAGAAAAGATCTCACGAAGAAGTACTTTCACCTTCAAAACGTCTACGTTTAGAAAAACCCATGGAAAATTTAAATACCTATGAGAAGGAGTTAAAAGACCCAAGATTAAAACTTTCTAAAATGGGTAATAACTGTGTAACTACTGAGGACTTACAAGATGTGAAACCCGAGATCGCTATGAATTTTTCAAACTTTGCCTATGGGAATGATACAACATCTTTCGAGAATCCCGGTCGAATGCCAAATTCTGCCACGGACTATTTGGATACATTTTTCGAAGACATGAATTTTGAAAATTTAGATTGTTCTACTACCTTAGCGTTTCAAGAACCTACAAATAATATTTTACAGACTACTGTTAAACGCGAGGTCAACGAGCTACAAGCAAGCAACCTTTCGCAAACAAGTGGTGAATTACAAACCACCATCTCACCTGCAAATGACATTAAAAGTGATAAATTATGCAATTCCTATGTGTTTCACAAAGAACTAAGTGACTATTTCTATTTAACTTTGAAGTTAAGAACTAAACAATATTATATACTTATACGAGAATTTAAACGCAATGTATCTACTAATGAAGAAATCCCGACAAACCGCGTGGTTAATATGGATATTCCTAGCTGGTTTGAGTTTCAATATAAACTTATTGCATTTAATTTAAGATACAAAAGCACGTCCTTTGTTTCTAATAACATGATTTTAGTGTTAAATCAAAATTCTACAATGCGAATTAAAAATTTAAAGAATCATTCTTATATTGACTTAAACGAACATCAACTAGAAAAATTAAAAGAAAGTACCTCTCATTTAAATAGTGTACTCTTACAACATATGTATACAAAACTTTTACCATCTCTTATTAAAAAGAAATGTATGGTGAGTAATATATCTACAGAAAATGATGAAGTGTTAAAGTATAAACTTAACACATGTATCGAGAACAATATGTTATCAATACTTAATCAATTGTATGAATGCCATGCATGTGCACTACGACATTCGAGCAAAAGCCTTCACTCCTGTTTCACATTTAATAATAGGGAAAAATTTAATCAATTAGGGGAAGCTTTGTTAATGCTCGTAGATTTCGATTATGTAACTTCAACGTTTCTAAACGGAGTTTATAATGTTAGTGAGCACTTTTTATGTAAGATTAATGAACAAACTATTTGTAATGAATTATTTAAGACCTGAAAATAAAATGTTTTTGATTAAGTTCTGTGTGTTTATTTTTGCAAAGTGTCTATGAGTGAATTTATTAGTATATAATTTATTAGTAATTTTAAGTGAAGTGATGTAATCCAATTAAAAAATAAATTAATCTATAACAAAAATTAATTGTAATAAAAATATTCACATTAAAAAAAAGGTTAAAAAAATTAGAAGTTAATGAAATTAAAACTTATTAAAATTAAAAGTTAACAACAAAAAATAAATAATAAAATAAAATAAAGATTAACAAAAATATAGTTTTAAAATAAAAGTAAACAAAAAAAGTTATAAAGTAAAAGTTAACAAAAAGTTAAAAGTTAATAAAATATTTAAAAAAGCAAAAGAATGTATGTGTTATGAAGAGAGGGGTTTCCTTGTGGAAGTAACTTACAAAATGTATGTGTATGTATTTATTAGTTTTTCATTTAGTAGAACTTTTAAGTGAACAGTTAGAATTTATGTTTTTATATAACTTAACACAAAATAAAATTTTTAACTATTGCAAAAAGATTCAACTATTGAATGGAAATATGCATATTAGTAAAACAATCACAAGTTAATAAATAAATATATATATACGAAACACATTACGGATTTAAATATTATAAGAAGTGTTTGATTGAAATTTTTAAGACAGATTTAATTCTTGGTTCTGCCATATACAGTCACCTCTCACTTATGCGCGTTTGAAGGGACTGACTTAAAATCGCGCATAACTGAGAGCCGCGCATAACTGAGAGGACGTTGTATGTAGTAATTCCTTATACACATTATACACATTATTCGAAAGAAAAACATATTGAAATATAAGAATTGTAATTAATGATATTTTATAAAATAAAAGGGGTGTAATATTAGTATAGTGTACTAAAAAATATACACTTTCACTATAAAATTTAGTTTAAAAAAATACAATAAAGTAAATTTTTTTCATTTGACATAGAAGACGATATACTTACATAAAAAAAAATGCCAATTAGTCCTCTTTTAAGAAGTCATCAATGGTAGTTTGTTTTTGCTTAGGCCGCGTTTGTACAACGACCTTTTCTAATGCATTAAAGTGCGTCATTGTATTTGATGCTATATCAGCATTTTGTAGGTAACATCTCAAAGTGTCCAGGGCTCCTAAAGCAGTAGCGTAAGATGGGGCAATTACAGTATCAGTTTCATCATTATCATCATCATCTCCTTCTCTTTCAGCTGTCACATCATCAAACACAGTTTCAATATCTGTAATTGCCGTTGATGTTAAGTTTTCATCAACACTGACGAAATCTTGAAAAGAAAGAGAATCTTGGCTTATTCTATTCCATTCTTCTTCGTCTATGTTAAAATCATTGCTGTTGTTTTCATTTTCCTGTAATGGAATAACTTCAGCATTATTTGAATGAAAAATACCCGCTTTCCTAAAGCAGTTAGAAATTGTCATGGCTGTTACGTTATTCCAAGAGGAAACCAACATATGCATGGCATCCAGAATCGAAATTTTCTTGAATTCCTTTTTCTGCTCTAGTGATATAAACATTCTTCGCACCAAATCTTTCCTATACTGCGCTTTAACTGACCTTATTATACCGAGATCTAAGGGCTGGAGTCTGCTAGTACAGTTAGCAGGGAAAAATATAACTCGTGCATGTGTCAGCAATGGGAGATATGAAGGATGGGCGGGACACTGATCCATAAATAACAAAACTTTCTTTTTTTTTTAGCCATCTTCATATCGAATTCCTTCAAAAAGTCTAAAAAAATTTTCGATGTCATCCAGGCTTTGGTGCTATTTGCGTAAGAACATGGCAATTTCTTGACATTTTTTAAACACCGTGGATTCTTGGATTTACCAATCACTATTGGCGGTAACTTTTCTGATCCGTCCCCATTGCAACATAAAAGCACAGTCAGTCTTTCTTTGCTGTGTTTGCCACCATGGCATGTTTCTCCCTTAAAATCCATCGTTTTGTTTGGTAAAAGACGATAAAATAAGCCTGTTTCATCACAGTTAAAAATGTTCTTAAAATCAAAGTTTTGAATTAAATTTGGAAGGTCTGCGATCCATTCATTAGCAGTTGAATCTGAAACGGCTGCGCTTTCACCACTCAGACAATGATTTGTTAAACCGTGTTTTTTTTAAGTTTTTCTAACCATCCCGAAGAAGCTGAAAAATTTTCGATTCCCATTTTGGATGACAAAGTGAGTGCCTTTTCTTTAAATAACTCACCGCTAATGGGTAAATTAGAAGCTCTCATTTCTCTGAACCACTGAATTAAAGTGGTTTCTAAAATCTCAAATTTTCCATTCTGAATTCTTGATCGTTTCTTCGCTTGTGCAGAATATTCACTATTAATTTTTTTGATAGAGTCCTTGTTCTTTAAAATCCCTCTGAGTGTTGATTCTGGCAAATCGAATTTTCGAGCTAAATTTATTTTTGACAGTCTAGGATCATTTTCTGCTGCTTTTATAACTTCCATTTTGAACGAAATTGTTAACTTTCTTTTGCTCATTTTTATTGCAAAAAATAAAAAAGAAAAGAAAGAATCTAGATGCTACCGTAAAGGCAAGGACGAAATGTAACACGCAGGTGACTTGATAAAATTAAAACAGAAAGAAAAGAAGCAACCATTAGAACTGAGGGGGTGAGTCGAACTGTAACATCCTCTCCACCCTCTCCACCCCGCTTTTCGGTACGGTCTTTTGACCTTGACAGGTGCAGAAAATTATTTATCGATTTAAAAAAAATGTGAATTGCGTTGTCATTTCCGCGTATAACTGAGAGAGAAAATTCAAAGTGGCGCTTATAAGTGAGAGATCTATAGCATTATTTTCCTATTCCTCGTGCCGGGACCTTACGAAATTCGCGTATAACTGAGAGACGCGTATAACTGAGACGCGCATAAGTGAGAGATGACTGTATAGTTCGAACTTATTTTAGAAGATAGTTTTCAATAGTCTTGTGGTTCGAACTTGACAAAATGAAATCAAGACACAATGAATTGTATGTTATTTTAATCATTATGTCATGACTTCATACTTCTGAAAGTGTATTTAAAGGTTTCTCTAGCTTTATTCAATGTTATTAAGCGTTTGTGAAACCGAAAATTAATGAAAAAACAGATCGCCTTCTACCAATTGCGCTAAGAATGTTTTATTCAATTATTATAAATAATAAAACCTTTTAGAATATTACTTATTTTAAATTCAAAATAATAAAAATTTAAAGTTAACAAAATAAATAATTCCTCTGTTCATTATAAATAAATAAAAGTTTACAAAATAAAAGTTTCAAAATTAAAACTTTATAAAAATTATAAGTTAACAAAAAATTAAATAAAATAAAATTTTAAAATAAAAATTATGAAAAGTAAAGTTTATAAAAATTAAAAGTTTTTAAAATTTTTAAGTTCTGTTTAAAAATCTTCAAATTAATCAAAATTGACTTTTAGTTTTATGTTAATGTAACTTTCAATGTTTTAAATATCGAGCTAACTGTTTATCCCCATAATCATTTGTTTACCCATCTTCCAACCAACCAACTGGTTGCCTAGCCAACCATATACTTTGTATCTACACATGCGCAGAAAAAAAACACTAACTTGAGTTTTACTTTAAACCTTTGCTAGATTAGATATATTATACAAGTCGAATATCTTCCATACTTAGAAAATTTATAATTTTCAACTATTCGTCCCTATTTATCTTAAAACATTAACAAATAAATATAATTTATATACTTACAAAAACAGGATAACTTAAAAAGGGGTCCATACATTTCAGCTTGCTAAAGTCAAGTGTCTGGTTTATAACAGAATGAGGTTAAACTATCAGTTTACTTCCTTATCACTCACGTGATCAAGACCTTATCAGTTACATGTTCAGGCCGATAACAGCTAAAAACAGCGTGTTGGTCATTTTAACTTCTGACTTCGCATACTGTGGTTCGGTAAGTTTTCTTGTCTAACATTTCTTTCTTTTTAAGAAATAAACTAATCGGAAAAATTTCTTTTCATACCCACTTACTTTTAAATCACAATGTTAAAAGACTAAATTTTATTATCTTAAATTATTCTTTTAAATGTCAAACAAAAGATCTTACAATATATTTGCAAATAAGTTCTTATAAAACGGTTTTAATTAGTTAAAGGATGAACATTGTTATTTTAACTATCTATTATTTTGAAAGCGAAAAAGATTAATTCACATGAAAATTAAACTTACCTTATTTATAAGCTGGGTAAGCAGGGTCTGGCTTTTGTGACGACTTGTAGAGATTTGAAAGATAGTACAAACGTATATCAGTTAATCTCACGTGATATGATGACGTTACTAAGTGACGTCATCCACCACAGGTTAATCACGTGACTACGCGACCATAACCTTCACATTACTAGTGATGTTTAGATCACGTAGCTAATTGTAATTATTATAAAATATACTTATAATATATTTATAAAAATATATTCATAAATTAATAACTAATTTATTTGCGTATTATTTTGAAAAGCATAGCATTTTAAAATAATAAATTAACCCCTCTCGTCATAACACATACATTCTTTTGCTTTTTTAAATATTTTATTAACTTTTAACTTTTTGTTAACTTTTACTTTATAACTTTTTTTGTTTACTTTTATTTTAAAACTATATTTTTGTTAATCTTTATTTTATTTTATTATTTATTTTTTGTTGTTAACTTTTAATTTTAATAAGTTTTAATTTCATTAACTTCTAATTTTTTTAACCTTTTTTTTGAATGTGAATATTTTTATTACAATTAATTTTTGTTATAGATTAATTTATTTTTTAATTGGATTACATCACTTCACTTAAAATTACTACTAAATTATAAACTAATAAATTCACTCATAGACACTTTGCAAAAATAAACACACAGAACTTAATCAAAAACATTTTATTTTCAGGTCTTAAATAATTCATTACAAATAGTTTGTTCATTAATCTTACATAAAAAGTGCTCACTAACATTATAAACTCCGTTTAGAAACGTTGAAGTTACATAATCGAAATCTACGAGCATTAACAAAGCTTCCCCTAATTGATTAAATTTTTCCCTATTATTAAATGTGAAACAGGAGTGAAGGCTTTTGCTCGAATGTCGTAGTGCACATGCATGGCATTCATACAATTGATTAAGTATTGATAACATATTATTCTCGATACATGTGTTAAGTTTATACTTTAACACTTCATCATTTTCTGTAGATATATTACTCACCATACATTTCTTTTTAATAAGAGATGGTAAAAGTTTTGTATACATATGTTGTAAGAGTACACTATTTAAATGAGAGGTACTTTCTTTTAATTTTTCTAGTTGATGTTCGTTTAAGTCAATATAAGAATGATTCTTTAAATTTTTAATTCGCATTGTAGAATTTTGATTTAACACTAAAATCATGTTATTAGAAACAAAGGACGTGCTTTTGTATCTTAAATTAAATGCAATAAGTTTATATTGAAACTCAAACCAGCTAGGAATATCCATATTAACCACGCGGTTTGTCGGGATTTCTTCATTAGTAGATACATTGCGTTTAAATTCTCGTATAAGTATATAATATTGTTTAGTTCTTAACTTCAAAGTTAAATAGAAATAGTCACTTAGTTCTTTGTGAAACACATAGGAATTGCATAATTTATCACTTTTAATGTCATTTGCAGGTGAGATGGTGGTTTGTAATTCACCACTTGTTTGCGAAAGGTTGCTTGCTTGTAGCTCGTTGACCTCGCGTTTAACAGTAGTCTGTAAAATATTATTTGTAGGTTCTTGAAACGCTAAGGTAGTAGAACAATCTAAATTTTCAAAATTCATGTCTTCGAAAAATGTATCCAAATAGTCCGTGGCAGAATTTGGCATTCGACCGGGATTCTCGAAAGATGTTGTATCATTCCCATAGGCAAAGTTTGAAAAATTCATAGCGATCTCGGGTTTCACATCTTGTAAGTCCTCAGTAGTTACACAGTTATTACCCATTTTAGAAAGTTTTAATCTTGGGTCTTTTAACTCCTTCTCATAGGTATTTAAATTTTCCATGGGTTTTTCTAAACGTAGACGTTTTGAAGGTGAAAGTACTTCTTCGTGAGATCTTTTCTGCATATTAATGTTATAAAATGTTTTTAATCAGCATTCCACTAACTGGTGTAATCTCGATAAAAGTCTACAGTGAACTGATTGTGTTTCCTGGAAACATTTACTTATCTAGATTAGAAGCAGTCACAGTTATAGTTAATCATTTAAATTACATTTAGGTTAAAAATAAAATGTTTACTTATCTATAATAAATACAGTGACGGTTTAAGTTAAACATTTTCTTAACTATGTTAAATACTGTAATGTTAACTGTGGGATGGAAATTATCAAAACATGCAATGTCATTGTTTAAAAGGAGAGAAAAATTAAACTTTCTTATCAATAAATAAGTTTAATACCTATTCAAATAAAAATAATCAATTTTTCTTAAAAATAGATTTCATTTGACCAAAAAGGGTTAACTTTAAAGACTACAATAAAAAAAAAAAAATTGCCTACTCATAAATATATGTTTACTTTTTTTCTAGAAAATAAAACTTCAAAGATTGATTTCATAAATAAAAAAAAATAAATAAATAGACATGTGAAATAAAAACAGATATGTGATATAAAAACAAATATTTATTAAATAAATACATTTCTATGTTAATTTACAAATACATTGTCTAAATGGTTATTATAAAAGTCCATATTCATAGTTTCAAAAAATAAATGAGTATAATTACAAGAACATTTCTTGAATATGTTTTTTACAAATTCAGTCACGTTGAAATTTAGCAGTGCACTGTCGCTACACCAATTATACTTTCTACGCAAATTATAACTATCACACTCGTGTTTCACATTAATTGGTTCTCCGATCGAACATCGATAGCAATCAAACCCGCGAGAAACGGATGACTTTAACTCGTCATCGAAACATTTTAAGAAATAGTTCAAAGTCTCTTCTATTGTGAGGTGGGTACATTTACATTTGTTTAAGTTTTCTAAAATCGAAACAGGAATAAGCTTAGTTAAAAGCGTCTCAATGAGACATTTGGTAATTTTAAAGCCATTTTTCACTAGTTTCAAATATTGATCTTTTGTAAGCAGTAAAAAATCCGACTTCAAACAAAACCCAAACTTTTTCGATTTGAATAATTTTTGCAGTATGCATGATTCCTTATTTACATAAGCGATTAGTAAGTCATTATTACATACGAATGTATCTTTTTCAGAAACAAAATTAAATTTATCCAATCTCGATTCAAATTTGTCGAATGTTGCACATGATAATGTAATGCCTTCATTTGTGGGGGTAAGTTCACGACCGTTCTTTTCAAATTCTTCGTATTTCTGTATGTGAACATAAAGCTCGTAGTTCTTATTCATTTGTACTTCAACAATCATTTCCTCACCTAAATTCCAATGAGCAGGAGTAAAAACATCGAAAAACTTAAATATTTTACTAAACTGAGTGATGTCTGAAATTTCATATTTCGAACTGTTTCCCAAGGAAAGTTGATCAGACGGGTTTAGTTCTTTAGGTGAAAGATGAATTTTTCTATGTTTCACTAAGTCAGATCTATTATTAAATGTTTCAAAACAGTCGTCGCATTTACAGTGACTGGGTGACTGCCTAACTTTTCCTTTGATTTGGCTTGGAAGTATTATGAATTTTCCCATGCTTTAATAAATCACTCTTTTGTGAAAATACTTCGCCACATACATTACAATTATGAATCACAGGGGTCTTTGAATGGACCTTCATATGATTTAATAAATGATACTTTCTAGCAAATGTTTTTTCACAAATTATACACACAAGAGGTATTTTCTCCAGATGACATTTCATGTGAAACGTTAAGTTAACCTTTCGGGGAAAAGCTTTGTTGCAAGTAGAACACACAAAGGGTAACTTATGTTTCTTTAATCCTGATGAGGTGGGTTTCACTTCACAATTCGAAACGGGTTCTTCTTTAGGTTGTATTAAAAATTCCATGTCATGGTCATTTAATCCTGGTGATGAGGGTTCACTCTTCACGTGAGACATATCCTTAGCACTTAACAAAGCAGAATCCATGACTCGTTCCGTAATCACTTAAATGTAAACTAACTTAAAACGGAAAACACAACCTTTCACAGTGGTAACAGGAAACAATATAATCATATTAACTCGTTTCTTGGAAGTTCATAAAATGATAGAGGGCGCTTCTTTAAAAATAATAACATTTTATTGGTTTAAAAAAATCACGTGATTATTTTATCATACTCTGTTATAAGTTCAATAGTCAGTTAATTCTTACACATTGATTCAGAAAGGGTTACATATCAGAAGTTCGTACAATTGTAAGTCAAAAATGCTTTTCTAAATAATATTTTACTGGTCGAATCACTTGTGTATCAGAAGTTCATATGTTTGTAAGTTAAAAATTCTTATTAATCTCGTATTTAGTGCTTTTATAAATAATATTTTACTGATCGAATCACTTACGTGTTATAAATCTAACTAGAAAAAGTGAATATTTCAAATAAGTCATGTTAGAAAAAACTAGATTCGATTATCTTTTTTTTAAATGTTGTTTGTATAAAGTCAATCGTTTATTATTTTTGAACAGTTGTTATTATTTTTTAAATAGTTTTTATTATTTTTGAACAGTTGTTATTATTATTTGAACATTTTTTATTATTTTTAATCATTTGTTTAGTTGTTATTATATTTTTGAACAGTTGTTGTTATTATTTTTTAATACTTTTATTTTTTTCCCTGTGCTTTTTTTCCAAACAGGCGAAAATTTCAAAATTGTAGTTTACAATTCTAAAATACACGTTTAATGAAAGCAGTCTGTTACAAGATAATCACAAAAAGTTAACATTATCTTCCAAAAATAAATCTTCATTTCACAATGTAATTGAAACTGAATAGGCAAAATTAAAAATCACGTTATTCCAAACACAAATATCCGTAATCTGATGATATGTATCCACCATGATATCATAACTTGTACAGATAAAGCTATCCTAAATTATCATAGCATTAGTTCAGTTTGTCATGGCACGTCCAAGAAAATTTCGATAGGATAAAAATTTGACTGTAAGTTTCGAAGGAAAACCTATCCCCGAATCGAACTTGGCAGATTTATTTAATCTTTTGTTTTCTGTGAATAAAAGAAAACCGATCAGGGCACAGAACGAATTATTAGAAACATTAAACAAAATGAATGTCCCGCGAAATTTTATTAAAAATAAATATTTGTCAACAAACATTAAACAAGATTCTGCATTAGATTTGTCAAAACCCGCTAAAAACGAAAAGTGGGTTCCAGTGCCGAAACTAGCCTTTTTGGCGCCCGGGGCAAACATTGATTTCGGCGCCCCCCCCCCCCCCTCCCTCCTCCGAAAAGAAAATCTCCAAAGCGAATTTTTTCTAAGTTTCTAAAATTTAAAGTATATAATCAGATAATATGTAATACTGAACTAAGTAATCAGCTTTCTCAAATACTGATTCATTAAAACCTTGAAAATGGAATCAAAAGAAACCGAAAAATATTCCGCTTTATACAGGTTTTCATTTTAGGAAGTATAATTATTGATATTCTCAGGGGTGGATTTTAGGGGTCGCGATGGTCAGTACAGTACCGTATCCAGACGACGTTGAACAGTGTCATATACAGACATGAATAAGGACTGACCTTGAAAAATGTTAGTGATTCTCCTAAACCACAGTAAGAGATTTAAATGATAGACGGCATAGATATGATACATTTGGAATGGGAGAAAGAAAATAGCCTAAGAAAACAGTTCGTTTTTTTTTCATTTGCTATCTTTTATTGTAGACGAATCTTTTTATCTGTTTGTCTATTTTAATGCATTTGGTTCAGTTTTTCTTTTGGATTTTCCGGCTGCGAGACTTTTTCTACAAATTTCATATATATATACATTTCTATATCAAACAACAAACAAAATCTGCATTTGACGCCCCCTTCACCTTCTGTTCTGCTGGTGCCCGGGGCACGTGCCCCCTCTGCCCCCCCCCTTAGTTTCGGCCCTGGTGGGTTCACATGTATTGCATTGGGAAAATTATTAATAAAATTGAATTTGTTTTTTAAACTACGCCTCTTTCCTATGTTTTCTACACCAAACACAATGAAAAAAACAGTACTTACCCCTAAACATGTCTTCTTTTTACCATTGCTTCCACTATACATTTTAAAATAAATATGTTAATATTCAATCGCATCATATCGAAAAAGATAAATTTCCGGTTTCATTTAAATTCAGTATAAAATCAACCTTAAACTTTTCACTTCCGGTAAATACGTAAATGAGCGAAAACAAAACGCAGACCGTTATATACAGACACACGACGCTAATCACTTCCTCTCTCGAAGTCATTTTAACAAATGATACGTCACTCTCGCGATATCTCTCTTTAAACATTTAAAATCTCGACATTCATGTATAACTTCTTGGCTTGATCAGTTAAACCTACCACAAATTATCAAGTCAAGAAGCTATTTTGCAGGTTCAAACCCCAGTGAAATCTTTTCAAGAAAACCTATTTTAAATATCCGTTATTGCATTCCCTTCCGATAGAGGGCGCCACCAAAAAAATTGATCTCCGTTTCGCGTTCAAACTTAAAGTCAATTCTAAAAAAAAAAAAAAAAAAAAATTAAGCCCCCCTCAAAAATAAGCCCCCTCAAAAATAAGCCCCCTCAAAAATAAGCCCCCCTTAAAAATAAGCCCTCCTCAAAAATAAGCCCCCTTCCACCACCACCACCACATCATTGATCCTGCTGCCGCTGAACTCTCCTTTTCCCTCTACTTACGTTAGATTCAGTCATGGCCGATTTATGTCGTCCAACTTTGTCTACCAAATCGTCGGCAACACTACCGGTTTTTACAAATTTTTCATACAATTGTTTAATTGTATTTGGATTCGGAGCATTCCTTACGTTAAATTTCTCTTGGAAACTTCTTCTTGTAGCTATTATGCTTTGATCCAAGCGGTAGTACTCTAGTATTATAAATATTCTTTCTTCCAAAGTATAAACCATTTCCAAGATTCTTTTAAACTGGATTCAACATGCATAAAAATATATTGAAAAACTTCCTTAAAATCTTCTTAGAATTTAACAAAATTTATGAAATTTTTGACAACAACAAAAGGAAAAAAATACTGAATCTCTTCTCCTAGTTTTAAGATGCGATGCACAAATTATTATTTAAATCAGACGATAAAAAGTAATTAAATCCAGGAAAATAAAACTTCATAAATATAAAATCGTCTGCTCTCTCACATACTGCTTATTAAATTCATGCCCAATTCTGAACGCTGTCGTTATGTTGAGGAATTCCTTATTTCCATGGCAACAACACATTTCATCGAAAATATAACGACTGAGCTCAGAATCGTGCCCTAACAAAAATTGTATTGGTGAAAGGGACCCACTCCATACATGTAACCTCCTGATTTCAGTTTTGGTCTCGACTGAGTGCCTATTGCTCTCAGCACCATCTATTGATGAAAATTCAAACTAAAACCGGGAATCGCAGTAAAAAAACTCCTGACATCGTACATCACTCTCCTGCAAGAATTTTTTAAATATCTGTCACCGTTTGTAAGTTATTGAATTTTAAAATCAGTCCGTCCTTTTTAGGACACTCGGTATATATAAGCCGTTCTTGGTATGTATGTATGTATGTATGTTCCTTATACAAATCTACAGTTTTTGTCTGATTTGAACAAAACTTTATGAACATATGTTTTCGAATGCGGGTAAAATTACTGTCAACTTTAAAAATTTGTCAGACCATTCTTTACCACTTTTTTTAAACATCTCCCACAGTTTATCATTATAGAAATCTATTTTCTCCCCATAATTTTTAATGCAATACCTTTCCCGTTGCCATTCAAAGGAACTGCGTATGGACAATATTTTTATAAACCAATTCCAGATTAACTCGCTATAATTTCAAATCCGAAACTGACGTCAATTTTGGCGGGTGTGATTTTTTTCGCATATTACAAAGATTACTATAAGTGCTTTTAACGACATTAGTACCTATATTTAAATGTGTTTGGAGAAAAATAAATAACTTGGCTCCTAATTTTACAAAGGCAAATTGTATTTAAATGTGTTTGGAGAAAAATAAATAACTTGGCTCCTAATTTTACAAAGGCAAATTGTTTCCACTGGTTTGTTAATATTAAAGTAATTTTTCTAAGAAATAAAAACATATTTTTGCACATTCAATTTATTCTACATAATCAAAAATCGCCTGTCAAATATTGACATTTAGCAATCATTACATCGTAACTTTTTTCAGCTTGATCCTCAATCAAGGAGGCATATTTAAGTGCGAACAATAGATGCCCACTATTAATAAAAATTGGATTTAAAGAAAAGAATACAGTATTTTCTATTATTTTTTCTTCAAAAATGGGTGTTAAACAAATGGGATTAAAAGTAAAATGGTTTATCGGAAAAAGAAATTAAATGCATTTTTTTAAATGTGAAAATTTTATTTTAATTAAAAAAATTAATATACTTTTTATAAGTTTGACAACATGGTGACATTTTCATTTCACCAGCTTTGAAATTATTATCCAATTCTTAAGAGAACACTATATTTAAGAAAAATAATGTTTTGCATCAAAAATCATATAATTTCAAAACGCAATTTTAGCAATTTCTGTTTAAATTACATTGTAAATATAATTTCGGAGTTAAATTTAGTATTTAATAATATTGTTTAAAATTTTTCTATGAGTACAGTTGCATTGGATTTCTTTAATCGCTTTCATGTTTTAAATACAAATATGCATGTGACGTCACGCACTCAAGTAAAGTCGTTCTTCTCAATTAACTGTAGGCGAAAAGTAACAATTCTTGCGGAGTTACTAATTCATAATGTATTATTTCCAACACGTAATATAATGTATTCTAACTATTTGAAAATTACGAGAAACTTGGCGAAACTTCAAGCAATTTAGCTCAACGTTTTGCTTACGTTAAGTTGACAAACATGCATATTATCTATAAATATAAGTACATATTTGTACATGATTCATGAAGTGAAAGAATTTGTTTTAACTAGACACGTATCGATTCAGAGGAAAATCTACCCCGGTGAAAGAGACGTCATATTTTAAATCACGTGCCGGTTTTCATTCACAAAATATTAATCTCATCAAAAACAACTCGTTGTAAATGATCCCGCCAAGCCACAAACCTAAAACGTCAGTCACAAAAAGAAGTGATATCACATAAAAAGAAGCGATATAGAAGTGCATACTCCGAGTCCCGTGTAAAAATCTATCACCACTCATAATGTTTCCAAAGGACTCGGAGTGAGGTACAGTATGTGAAAACTGCTTGGCGACCTGCAGGCTTTTATAATATATGCAGTATATCAATTTTGAAAATCGAAAAAAATAAATTTTTAATTTTTGTTACATCATTTTTTTTTTAAATATTTTTGTATGCGAAAGAACTGACAGAACGGATTTTTCCCCAGATCTATGCGATTCCGCTTACGCTAGAATTACTGCAATATATCTCAATTTAGTTAACGTTTATTATAAGGTACAATGTTATTAATATGCGTATAATCATCATATATATATGTATATATATATATATATATATATATATATATATATATATATATATATATATTACAAACTCAAAATCTTTACATGTTTACTTAAAAAATCCTCTTCGTAAGAGTGGTGTTTCTAGTTTAAATAATGGTAAATAAAATCAACAAATTGATTTTTCAAGCTCATAAATAAGAAAGGACATGCAAACACAGAAGCTTCAACTTTTTACAATTTTATGGGAGCAAAATAAATAAATTAAATTAAATTAAATTAAATTAAATTAAATTAAATTAAATTAAATTAAATTAAATTAAATTAAATTAAATTAAATTAAAATAATATAGTCATATGTAATTGCAGGAAACGCAAACATTATAAAAGCCTGCAGGTCGCCAAGCAGTTTTCCCATACTGTACCTCACTCCGAGTCCTTTGGAAACATTATGAGTGGTGATAGATTTTTACACGAGACTCGGAGTATGCACTTCTATATCGCTTCTTTTTATGTGATATCACTTCTTTTTGTGACTGACGTTTTAGGTTTGTGGCTTGGCGGGATCATTTACAACGAGTTGTTTTTGATGAGATATCACTCCTTTTTGTAAGGTATTTAATTTCAATTATACGGATTCCATTTTTATTCAGAAAAGAAAAGATAAAAGGGGCAAAAAAAATAATAGTGATGCTATAAACAGAATTATACATCAGAATTATACAATTTATTGAGTGACTTATTCCAATGTACATGTCGCTACCATAACAACTGGAAAACTTTTATATTAATTTCCTTACATTGTATTCATCAGATTATTTATGACATATTTATTTTCCTTTTTTTTTTGTTTATATCACTCTTCCGTTTATATACATTCAAAAACAAAAAATTACACAATTTTACAGTAGTTTACAAACTAATTAAAATACTACAGTTTCAGAAAAATGTGGAAAAATAAGAAGCACTTTTTTTCGGTCAACTACAACGATAAGTTTATGGAGCATACTTTACCGAGAATAATCAACATTTTTTTCCCTACGAACCTATTTCTATTAGTATTAAAATTTACAGGGATTTTTATACTAACATATTAAATATATTATTTTTGAAAATTACTGAGCACCTTAGAAGTTTTTTATTTGTTTAAATTTTTTAACTCAACGTTTCGAGAATTTGAAAAATATAAAATTCGCAACGTTTGCAAAAGTATAAAAACTATTAAAGTGATTTCTGTTCATATAGTCTGTTCATTCCAATTCGGTGATCCTAAAATATAGGTCCCCAATTTCCGGCAGTCCATGAATTAATTAGGACATATGTATGCAACTGTTAAAATGTTCTCAAAGTTGACAATAGAGGCAATAAGTATAGCTTGGCAAATATGAAACACGGCATTGTTTCGAGAGGAGTTCGTTCTCCGAACATAAAAATCTCACGCGAAAGTGTTCGTTAACCGATTTGTTCGTAAACCGAACAGTTCGTTACCGATCACCTATTGTATACGAAATTTAGCATTTTAAGTTCGTCATACACTGTTAAAAAAAATCTGAAATTCACGGGTATTTTTTTCCTGAATTTCACAGAAAAAGTCCTTTTTTGCGACAAAAGGGTATTTTCCGTTAAAAAACAGAAAATTTCCTCATATTTCCTGAAAACAACGGAACGGACGGAGACAAAAGGGGATAACGGAGATATTCCGTTATCTTATCTGCTGCATATTTATTTTCAATGTTTAAAAAACTGACATGTTGTTGCACAGAAAAACTAAAAATTTAATAAATTAAAATTTCGAGTTTATTTAAAAAAAAAAAAAAAAAAAAAAAAAAAAAAGTACTTTCGAATTAAAAAAAGTAATAATTTTCCCATTCTTTTAAAATTATTTGCAATTTATTTTTTAAAGTTATAAGAAAATATTCGCATTTAAAATATATTCTAAACAAGCAGATTAAAATATATATATATAATAGTTAAATTAAGTGAAAAAAAAAAATCTATTTTACTCAAAAAAGCAACATACAAAAATAATGCTTTCAAATAAAAAGAAAATAATATTTTTCTCATTCCTTTAAAATTATTCGCAATTAATTTTTAAAGTAATAAAAAGTACTCGCACTGAAAATATATTCTAAGCGAACACATTTAAAAAATATATAATAGTTGGAAAAAAAAATCGCTTTTCTTAAACAAGCAAACATTTTTTATCGAATTTAATTCAAATATAATATTCATATTTTACATCTAACAATCAAGTTAAGAATATATATAATTCATGTTTTTATCCTGTATTAATATTACAATTTTAAAACATCAACATCATGTCATAACGAAATCTCCTCGCAATTAACTTCAAAATTACCAAGCTTCTAAACCCCAAATTATGTCTGTTCTAAGCCGCCATTTTGAGAATTTCCAAATGATCCGTTCAAACTGCTAATCTAGCAAGCGCCCGCTGGTCAAACCGGCAAGACGCTGGACTCGAGGCATTATCACCCCTGGTTCAAAACCCAATGTCGACCAAAAGCTGTTCTTGACGTATGTCGGATAGTAAATACTCCCGCAAAGTCGACAGATGGCAGCACCAAGTGAGATGTCAAGATTTTTTTAAACCGAGTTTATCTAAAACGGAAAATGTCCTTTTCTGTCAGTTCTACAAGGAATATTTCCGTGATTTCTGAGAGCGTTAACGGGAAGTTACCGCTTCTGCAAACGGCGATTTTCCTTCTTTTATTTTTCAAAACGGAAAATCTACTAACGGAACGGAAAAAGTCCGGCAACTTCGCTGCCAGTACTTTTACCGTGAATTTACGGATTTATTTTTAACAGTGTAGCCGGAGATTCGATGAACGGCAAATATTTAAACGCAAAACTTGTAATCTTGGGGTATCAACATTTTTACATTCTATTACTCAGCGCATGAACGTAAAGTTGGAATTTTGTAATCGCTATTTCAATCAATTCCTAATACGCTAGAATTATATATTTATAAATAAACACAGTTTTTTTAATCGATGAAAATACTATATATTAATAGATTTAGAGCTTAACATCGACGAGATTTCAGACGGACAAAATGATCTTATATTAAATTTTAAAGCAAGATAATGAAACCTTACAGAGATTGAAACAGTGTAAAATCATTAAAATACATCTCACTCAGTAAATATACATCGGTTGTAGTGTAATCAAGATCTTCTAAGAGACTCTGTAAACGAAACGTATATGCTTCAATGCCGCTTTACAATAGAGAGGTTGTAGTAACATATTTGAATATCTTGTGTATATAGCGAATTTGACAAAAGTTATGCAATTTACTATTGTTTTTCCTCTGTGTTAAGTACAGGAGTCATGTACTTCATCGTAAAAATTTGCTAATTACACAACTTTTTAGTCTTATTAAAAAATCTTTTGAGTTACCCTGTAAACGAACAGTAAATTCTACACTTCTGTTTTACAATAGGAAACTAACTTAGGTAGTTCGTAGTAACATATTTTAACATCATGCGCATACGTTCTTTTTGAAAAGAGTTAGACCATTTAATATTTTTTTTCGCTTCATCGTAAGTATATGAATAAACCACTTTAAAGTGGTATACATAAAAAACTAATTAATATTTTTACACGAAATAGTAAACATTTGAACTACTTATAAAAACAATTCAAATGCTGCAAACCGCGTAAAAATCGGATAATTACACAACTCTTTAGCCCTATATCAAAAGATCTTTTGTGAGACCCTGTAAACGAACCTTAAATGTTAAGATGTTTTATAATAGGAAGCTTACTTGGGTCGAGTGTAATAACATATCTTAATATCATGTGTATACGACCATTCCTAAAAGAGTTGGGTCATTTATTATTTTTTTGCTCTATGTTAAGTATAGGAATCAATAACTTTAAACTGATATAAATCAAAAACTAATTAATATTTTTACATGAAACTTACAAAGGTTTGAACTACTCATAAAAACGGTTCAAATAACGTAAACCGCGTAAAAATCCGATAGTTACATATTGCTGTAGCCCTGTCAACAGTTTTTTGCTCTATGTTAAGTATAGGAATCAATAACTTTAAACTGATATAAATCAAAAACTAATTAATATTTTTACATGAAACTTACAAAGGTCCGAACTACTCATAAAAATGATTCAAATAACGTAAACCGCATAAAAAGCCGATAATTACACATTGCTGTAGCCCTGTCAACAGTTTTTTGCTCTATGTTCAGTATAGGAATCAACAACTTTAAACTGATATATAAATCAAAAACTAATTAATATTTTTACATGAAACTTACAAAGGTCCGAACTACTCATAAAAACGATTCAAATAACGTAAACCGCGTAAAAATCCGATAATTACACATTGCTGTAGCCCTGTCAACAGTTTTTGGTTTGAACAAGATTTAAAAAGTGCAAAAAACAGCACTTTTAAAATCGCATTTACTGAAAAACTATTCGTCGGATTTTGCTTTACTTTTGAATTCTTAGTTCCGTGGCACGCCCCATTCCATAGAATCAAGAATTTTGTTTCTATCATAAATAGAACGCCAGATATAGATGTGTCAAAAACCCGTTTTGTCCCGTCCGCAAAATATAAACTAGACAGAGTTAACAAAAAAAAAAAAAATGTAAAATCGTTTGGCATCCATTGGCGGAAATTCCTTTCATTTACGGTTCAATGCATTGCTGTTTCTAATACTACGTTCAGATCGGATATTTAAGATATCTTAGATCGCCGAACTCACTGAGGGAGTTCCAGAAACTCACTTAGTGAGTTCGAACTTCCTATTGCTAGATACAGTCAGTACCACTCACTCTGATTGGCTTTGGAGGCCGATTGGCTATTGAGGTTGCCTTTGACATATGCGCATGCGCACATTCTATGTTTGTTCAGATCTCGGTTACAGTGATGTTCAATGAGTTATCTTAGATGAGTTTTGCGGTGTGGACAGGTATTCAATTCCGGGAGGGTACCACCTCAAAAATGGCGGTCTAAGATATCTTAAATGTCCGATGTGAACAGGGTATTATGCTTGGCGAGAAACTCTGTCGAGTTTCTATGATTCCGTGGCACGCCCCATTCCATAGAATCAAGAATTTTGTTTCTATCATAAATAGAACGCCAGATATAGATGTGTCAAAAACCCGTTTTGTCCCGTCCGCAAAATATAAACTAGACAGAGTTAAAAAAAAAAAAAAAAAAAAAAAAAAAATGTAAAATCGTTTGGCATCCATTGGCGGAAATTCCTTTCATTTACGGTTCAATGCATTGCTGTTTCTTATGCTTGGCGAGAAACTCTGTCGAGTTTCTATGATATTTTATAGCAATTACACAAAGTAGCGTAATTTCCACAGAATGAATTGGTCTCCAGAGTATAAGTTTAACATCCTTTTACCGTATAATTTTCCAGAATATTAATTTACTTTAAAATTACTTTAATATCCATAAAACATCAGTAAATTGAGATATGCTTTTTAAACGAATAACATTGAGAGTACATTTATTTTATTCGACCGCATAAAAATTGATTGTGCTATGTTTAGAAATAAATGTCTTTACTTTATAAAGATCAAATACGTTAATCTTTCGTAATTGGATTGGACACAGATTTAAAAATATGCATGCTTTAAAATTACTTTAAAATCCATAAAAAATCAGTAAATTGAGATAAACTTTTCAAACTACATTTGAAAGTGGATTTTTTTTTCTAATTAATAGTTTAAAAAATGAAATTATGCGATATTTAGTAGTTACAATTAAGCAGTACAAGCAAAATTTAATGGTTAGGTCGTTGTCACCATCAATATGATGTCGACATTACTCACGGACAGTGCTTTACAAATTTAATAAAATCTGGATAAAGTCAGAAAAAATAATAACAAGCATAGTTTAGAATTATTAGTTACGTAGTTTAGAATAGTACGCAAATTAAAATTATAATATAAAATAAGTTTTGTATTGAAAAGTGCCTTATATATATATATATATATATATAGATTGTTGAACGCTTTAAAATGTGCGGGTAGTTGAGTGCTACAAAAAATATCTGATGATATCTATTTTTTCGCATTGTATCTATTTTTAGGTGCCACAAAGGCTGGATTAACACTATTTATTTTCTATTTTATTGAAAAATGTCCCTTCTCTCCTCTTCCTCCCCCCACATTCTAATTACATGATATGCTAGCTGTCTAGGGCAGAAAAGAATGATGTTTTCTATGTGTGAGATGGAAAATGCCTTTTAAACTTGGTTCTTCAATTAAAACTATCTGCAAAGAGGACTATCACTGCTTGCCGTGCACTTGGAGTTGGGAACAGAAAAAGTACCGTTCGTGATCATTTCTCAGTTCAATTTTTATATTTAACCCTTTCAGGGGCAGAGTTCTTCTGTTGCTAAAATATTGAAATGATTGAATGACACCAGGATTTATGAACAAATTGTATTTGAAAATAAGTAAAATCCTATATTTTTACGTTTAATAATTACGTTTAAATCAACGAAATAACTAATAAATAGGTAAAATATAATTAAAACTACAGATAAACGTTGAATTAAAGATCACTCGATGACATAACTACCACGCGTAACGCATTTGATGTCAGTTGAATACGACGCCACAGATATATGCACTTTTGGCTTTAAATCCTATATTTTGGCGTCAGTTCTTTTCTTTTATAGAAAGTAGTAGTCGTGATAATGGAGAAGTACCCAATTTTCTATAGCATCGTTATAAAATTTTCCGATGCAGCGACATTGCTTACTTAACCATTTTGCAAAAGTTGATTTTCAAATTTTTAACTAAACTTATTTTATCAATCACGAAAACAGTTGTTAGCTGTTTCGACAGCAGTTGATTCGGCCTTAAAATCCCTCAGTCAAAGGAAAATGAATGGAAACCCAATTACAGCATATAGTCACTGGTCGTTTAATTATAATTCAATCTTCCGTAATCGTTTTAGAGTTGATCAAATCAGAGTGTTTTTAAAGTTTTCGCTGTCAGAACGGGGGTTGGCGAGCGTAGCTCGTAGGGGGCTCTGCCCTCAATGAGCTACGCTCGCCAACGAAACGCTACGCTCGCCAACGAAACGCTACGCTCGCCAACGAAACGCTACGCTCGCCAACGAAATGCTACGCTCGCCAACGAAACGCTAACGCTCGCCAGCGAAAACTAAAAAAATGCAAGTTTCGCGATATTACAGATTAAAGTTTTCTAAAGAAAATTGCAAAGTAAACTGTGATTGCATTCTCTAAAACAGTTGATTTGTTAAGATTGGACCTTCAGTTAACAAGCTACATCAGTCATGCAAAGATACTTGCAAACTAATGTTAAACCTCTTTTTAAATATCTTGTTTGCATTTCGATATTTTTATTTATTTATTTTTATTTTATTTATTTATTTATTTTGCATTGGGTATCTGAGATCAGTCTTTACAAAGGTCCTTTTTTTACTTTTTTGATTTTGGTTGCAGGTTTTTTTTTTTTTTTCACTTTTGAAACCGGTTCTGAAAATAAAAGTGTTCTCATAAAGAAAAAACAAAAACAAAACTTGCAATCAAAATCGAAAGAGTAAAAAAACAGCCTTGTAGAGATACACCTCAGCTATCCCATGCAAAAAAAAAAAAAAAAAAAAAAAAAAAAGTCAAAATGAAAACGAGGTATTTTAAAAGAACGCTTCCAAAGGTTTAACATTAGCTTGTGAGTGTCTTCGTCTGGCTGGAGTAGCCTCTTAACTTATGTGCAACATTTTTTGGCTTATAGATTTTATTTGTTATTACTTATGCTCAAAGAATTTTCGTTGTTAAAATTCATATCTAAAACTTTTAGATTATTATCGCATATATTGAGCAATAAATAAACCTTGTACTATTAAAAGGTTGTCATGATGCAGTTAAACAATTTTACATGAAAATCAGAATAGATATATGAGGGGGGCCGGGGCAAGAAAGTGCCAAGCCACATTTTTGGTGAAGGGCTTTTCCATGAAAAAGTGGACATGAGGGTTGAAATTTCAAATGTATTTTATTACTACACATAATATATCAAATTAAAGGTAAAAATATGACGCATATGAAATTACAGAGAACTAAGCTCTAAAAATATTTTTTTTATAACTTATCTAGGCTCAAAGTTGGAAAAATTTGAAAAACTTTCAGCCTGTAAAATAGGGTATTTTCATTCTGCCAGAAGCAATATTTAAAGCAGCAGCATTTTCCATATATGTGCATATATTACTATTTGTGACCTTTGTGTATCTTTTGAATAACTTAATTTTTCAAAAAAATTTAAAAGACCCGAATTTTAATACAAATATATTTACACTGTCTCTCTGTCACACCCATCACAAAAAAGATGCTTAAGTTATTATACAAAATGCATTTTTCCATGGAAATACATGAAACTTTCGGAATGTCTAACTATTTCAAGTCTGAATAACTACAAAACGTTAAAAATTCATTAAATTTTTATTTTGTGTGAAATTTTAGTGTGACGGGTGTGACAAAATCCTTGTGACAGGTGTGACAAAATTCTTGTGACATGTATGACAACATTTTAAATTGCTTTGAGATATATTTAAATATTTTTTAAATGAAGTGTAAGGTTGAATCATTCTTGTTTCTGAACATATTAAGGCCAATTGGCCAAAAAATAGAAGATAAATCATGAAATATATATTTGAATTATTTTAGCAAATTGTGAGTTGATAGCACCTTACTTACTTTTAAGTTAATTCTGCTTTGGATTTTTTTAAATGTGCTCAGAAGATTGGTGCAATAAAGGCATTGTATGTCTCAGCAGTGAAAATACTAGATACTAAACAAATACTGACAGAAAATGGGAAGGCATCAAGCCCATCGAAGGCCTCAAAAGTCTTATCACCACTTTAAAGTAAGTAGTGATAGTACTATCCTTTTGATGGGAAAGACTGCCAAATCAACACTGAGGGAAGTGGCAGTCACTTCTAAATGTGAATCTCCCCCCAGAAAGATTTTGAAAATATATCAGATTTAAATACTGGGGATTATCTTTTGGTTTCCCTGGCCAGTAGCAAAAAGCGTAATAGCTTGTACTATGCTAATGTCTTGAATATCAACTTCCGTAAGGAAGAAATAAGCTTAAAATACATGCAAGCCAGTAGGCCACACTGGATTTGGCCAGAGGAAGATGACATCTCAATTAAAATTTGTTCTGCTATTGTAAAAAAAAGTAGCTTCCCCATCACTTATAACGAGTAGGAGGCACTACAAATTTTAAACTAACTGCATAAATATGTTAGTTTTATTAAATTTCTTTTGTATATTTACTATTGTTTAGTTTACTGTCTATACTGATCACTGTATTGTTTTGGTAAACAACTTTCAAATTGTACACTTTGCACAATGTCACACCCGTCACAGCAGGAAAAAAATTCTTATACATTGAAATAATTAAAATTTATCATGAAAATTACGTATTAAGTTTAATTTGAATCTCTTATATTAGAAAAAAATTGTTTTAATAATGACACAGTTAAATATTCACAGGAATTTTAACAAATGTGTATGCAAGTAAAAACTCTTGTCCCGAGAGAGTCACACCCGTCACAAGTTTAAATTTGTTTTTAAAAAAATATTGAAAGCTATTGAAGTTATATATTTGTTCAATTATCCAAGCATATGCATGGAAAAACATAATTAAAATACTTTTCAGGGATTTCTTAGCTAATTTATTTCCCAAAATATAGATATAAACTCTTAAAATTTTGTCTGGATGTCACACCCGTCACAATGATGGAATGGCCCTGAAATAAATCTAACACTGTAATCTGTTGCTTAATATTGTAAATAATAATATCCAACATATAATTTGTTTCTAATGTCACTTAGTGGCAGCATATGTGATAGGTTTCGTTTTTGTCCCAGATGTCTATGCCCCCAATATAGCAAATTTACAAAAAACGTAATAGTAATATAATTAAAGTAATGCCATATTGTTACTCAGAATATCTTAAATGTTACTAAGACTTTGGCGAAAAAACTTTAGGTTATATATCTTAATTTGAGTATTTGATTAAATTTTCAAATTGAAATATCTCAGAAGTTCAAAAATGTGGCATGGCACTCTCTTGCCCCGACCCTCTTCATATATATCAGTTACCATGTTTTACACCCAAGCCCTACAAATTCAAAAACAACAATGGAAATTGTTACATGCATGGAATTTATTAATTTATACTTATTTTTATTAACAGCGGAAAAACGGGATTTTTATAGGAAAATCAATTGACTAGTGTCGAAAATATGTTGCCCAGCAGCATTCGGTCAAAACTGTTAAGTGGTTAACAATTCGAATTAGAAAAAGGAAATTATTCTCATATATGAAATACAATTAAAAATATTTTTATGTATAATTTGTATGGACAATTAATTTTAATTATACAAAATTAAATTAACTTTGAAATAGTGGCTGATAACGATATTATTATGAATTATTTTCTCTCGAAAAAATACAATTTGCAAATAGTGAGCGATAGAAAAGGATTTACTTTTCTTACATTCATATTCTGTAATCAAATTAATAAGGACAGAGGTTTAAAGCTGATTTTTATATATATTAAACAAGATAAAAAATAAACAAATAAGTAAACGATAATAATGAAACGATGAAATTATCCCAATAAATAAAACGATGAAATTATCTCAATAAATAAAAGTATATGTGCATTATATTATATAAAGTAAAAATACAAAAAATATATTTTTCAAATTAACGAAAATTATTTCGAACTCTTGTTTATCGTATTTGGAAAGTATTCCAGAATACCAATGTGATGTGATAATCAGTATAAATCAATTTAATAAAAATATTTTTTTTAAAAATCACTTGCTCATTACAATAAACTATGACTATTACCACATAAGTCATAATAATTATAAACATTTAAAAGAATATTTGCTTACCGAATATCTTTTGTAATTTTTTATTTGGGTAATTGGAAAAGATATCCTAATCTGAAAATTATTGAAGAAACGGGTATCGTCTGCCAAGCAAGAGTTAAAGTTAACAACTTCTTTTACTTGGTTTAATCAATTTTTTTCTATATATTTATGTTAACTTTTTTTTTTTTTTTTAATTTTAATGGGTATAAAATTTTCCAAATATATATATACAGAAATACAAGAAAATGGGTATTTGAATAAGTTATTATTATTTTTTTTTTCACTAAAGTAAACTTTCGCTATTTCAGTGTATCCATTTGCTTTTTTATTGCATAGTTAAATTTATATTTCGTTTATATATTTAAAAAAAAAACTGTTAGAATAATGGTAAATTAGATTTTCATGCGTTTCATGGAATTTTCTGAATAAACAAAATTTAAAAGCTGTTAAGCTTCAAAGAAATTTGATTTAAAACTTTTATAAGACTTTTGAACAGTTCAACTGTTTGAATAGAATACGGAATCGTCTGCTGCAACTAAAATTTATATTCTTTTCAATTTTATATAATTTTCAATATATTTTTTAATTTATTTTATAAAATTGGAAGAAATAAGCACAAAGTTATTTTAAGATTAAATTAAATAAAATCAAGCATTATCTTCATTATTAATTAAAGTTAATTATTCAATAGTCTAATAAATATGATGATAATCGAATTATTGATCATTTTCAACTACTACTACTAGGAAAAAGCATTCTGTAATTAGACAACTCGCGATCAAATATAATAAGTACATTTCTTTTACAACTGGAAAACTGTAATCATTTTCTTTTCAATAAACGATCCTGAACATTAGTGAGATACACAGACAACGGAAAGTACAAAATAAGCACTCAATAATTAATCTTTTTTGTAAAACTTATGTAGGGAAAAAAAATTCAAATCACTTAATTTTTTAATTTCACAAACATTTTGAAATTTCTTGGGAGGGAGTCTCGCCCAAGACATTCACTAAATA
The DNA here is from genome assembly GCA_963931845.1 of Maratus michaelseni. Taxonomy (NCBI): domain Eukaryota; kingdom Metazoa; phylum Arthropoda; class Arachnida; order Araneae; family Salticidae; genus Maratus; species Maratus michaelseni. Next base: position 84,528,949 of record OZ007597.1, on the reverse strand, counting down.
GCACAATTTGCCACAATGAACCTGGAAACATCAGTACTCGTGATTTATAAGCTTAAATTTGGGTATTTTGGAGCATTTTTATTCCGTCGTCCCAGAGAATAGCAAGAACAAGACACAAACAACAGCGCTATAGTTGAAAAAAAAAAAAAAAAAAAAGGAGTATACGATTATAAGCAGTAACGTAGCTAGAATATTCTCATGGAGGGGCAGTAGCTGTGGACTTTTCAGCGTTTTCTGGCACTAAAAATGGGAAAACGGGGTTTTAGTGCCAGCAAATGTCGAAAATTCTCAAATTTCAAAGTATTATAACTCGGTAAGTTTTGGTCATAGAAAAATGAAAAAATTACTTTCTACTTGTTAGAACACGGAGAAAGTATATATATATATTTTTTTATAACTTATAGGATCCAGGGACCATATAAAAATTTAAACTTCGTCACATTAAAAAAAAAAAAAAAACTATATGATGAATAACAACATGTAAAACATTATGCAATGGGAACTATAACTATGCCTCTAAAATTAACGGTTAAGAATTTAGCTATTGGTCAACGATAAAAAGGGACATCCTGTGCATAATTAAACGACACTATTTTAAAGTTGTATATAGACGAAACAATTGTTCATAAAGTAGTGAAATTTGGTGGAAAACATAATAAAGGGATGGGAATTGGTTTGAGCGAACAAACAAAAAAAAAAAAGTAATTTAAAATTTCGCCACCAGAGGGTGTTTTTTAACGAATTACACAATTTAGCATACATTTACGACAGTTTAAAATTTTTTATTACAACAGATCATGTTCCATATGACGGCCATCATTTTCAGCTACCATCTGGAATCGCAAGATAGCATGTTCCACAGTTGACCGCAGTGTGTTTTGGGAAATGCTAGGAACATGCTGTGAAAAAAGTTTTATTGAATATCTTTTGTTGTAATAAAATTTGTAAACTATCGCAAATGTATGCTAAATGTGTAATTCATTAAAAAACGCCCTCTGGAGGAGAAATTTTGAACTATTTTTTTTCGCTCAAACAAATTCCCTTCCCTTCATTATGTCCTCCACAAAATTTCATAACTTTCTGAGCAAAAGTTTCGTCTGTAGACGACTTAAAAATATGGGTCGTTTAGTTATGGACATCCTGTATATTAATGTATGTCTAGTCTATGCATAAATTTTAAACGGATACTCCTCCAATTTTGGTAATTCTTCTCCTTCTTTCTTTCCTTTTATTTGAAATGGCTTATTTAAGTTAGTTATAGATTCCGTGTAGATTTCATTAAGCTAAAAAAAATTATGTGTTTGTCTTTTTTGCTTGCTTTTTTCTTTTATCTTTATAAGCTCTAATTTTCCTACATATTTGCCAATCGTCACAAAATTTTAATATGTCGTTAAAATACATAGTACTATTTTTTGTTTGTAAAATAGTCGTGCTATCATGTATAATTTCTTTTTACAGGAACACATAAAAAATGTTAATGTAAGATACTTTACTGCGCGTCAAAATCAAAAGGAGCCATATTGAAACAATGTGATTTAAATTGACTGTAGATAACGGTAAAGCGTTGCCACAAAAACACTCTGTTCTGGCAAGCAGCTCTCTTACTAAAATACACTAACTGGCGTGCATGAGATAATTATCAGTGCAAACAATACCATCAATTAATTATAAGAGCAAACAATACCTTGTAATCGATTATTTTATCTAAAAACTAGAATTCTGCCCCCTCTCCCCAACAAGTTACGCTCGCAGACCCTCCTCCATACCTCAGCACGCTAATTTGCTCTGTTTTAAAAGGATTACCCGATTACGGAAGATTGAATCATATTACCACGATCAGTGGCGATCTTCTGTAATAATTGGGTTGATATTCATTTAAAAATGGAACATTTAAAAGAAAAAGATGCGATTCGATCGATACAAGCAGTGGCATTTCACACGTAACCTAAACGGAATGTTTTGTTATGTTTGATTAAATGGTAATTTAAAAGTATTTCAATTAATTTCTCTTTGTCTAGTCTAGTGTTTTTCCTGAAGCTGATAACGTCATCCTCTAATACAGTTAAAATATTATTATTATTTATTTATTTATTTATTTGTCGCGCGTGCCTTTTTCTATCTTTGATGAGTTTTTACTGTAATTTTCATGGAATAAATGAGATGATGATATTACTGTTATTTGTAGATATTTGTGTGTGATTTTTTTTTTCTGCGTCTAAAAAAATATTAGCTATTGAAAAAAAAAAAAAAAAAAAAAAAAAAAAAAATAGATTGCAGTGCGAAACCCTTGATCAACTTAAAGTAACAATACAGAAATTTAATAGTTAAAAAATATTACATTTCAGAAATGTTTTTTCCACCGTTTTGCATAAAGGAAAATTGATATTTTTTTTCCTTCCTTTTCTCGTTCCGAGGGCTCTTTCTTCGCCTCCCTTCGCCTGAACTCTCCGTTTAAGATATCGTTGGGGGCCATCATATAATACTTACCCACCATGGATATGCATAATATAAAATATGTAAATAAAACATGTGTAAACTATTTATAAAATGCATTGCTATTAAAATAAAATCGTGGCTGGATGACGTCATAAACTTTAAATCGAGGCTAACGAAAAATAAAGGCTACCGCGGTGCTTTACGCGTATCTTTTTTTACAGACCGCCGAAGTCACGTGATGCTCGAATGCACCAATGAACGTGTACGAAAAGAGCATCACGTCACTCTAGCGGTCTGTACAAAAAGATAAGTGGAATGCACCGCGGTAGCCTGTCTTTTTCGTTAGCCTCGCTTTAAATGCTCTATTACTGAATTGTATAAAAGAAACATCCTTATAACTCCAAAATTGATAATCATATTAACTAACGATTTACTGCGTCGGATTAAGCGTCTCATTTCCAACTAAAATATATCTTTGAATTGAAATTTGAATGAAATACAGGGTCATGAAAAATCGAAGAGTGTGGAAAATAGGATTCCAAATATCTCGGCAACTCACTATCCGATTGACTTCATTCTTTATGCAAAATTTGTGTTTTTTTATTGTCTTTTATATTCACTCCTTAAAATAAACAATTTCGAAAATTTTTATGTACCTTTTATCAGAACGAATATTTCGAGAGTCCAAAAAAAATAGTTCCGGATAATCGAAGTTACTGAAATTCAATAAGCTTCTTCCCATTATTGCATACTAAGTACATACCAAATTTCAAGTCTCTATCTCAATTTGTTCGGGAGATACAGCATTTACAGGCACACATACATAGACAGACGGACGGCAATTTTTTTTTTTTTTCTAAAAATATATTTTTCGGAATTTCCAGTGTCTAAAACGTGTAAATCCGTCAAAAAAATTTTTCGATTTTCAAAACGATTACAAGACTTGCCCTATACTACGTATGACGGGTAAGTAAAAAATAGACTATACAAATTAAAAAAAATATTGACAAAAAGATGCTTGTTCTATATTTAAAAAAAAAAAAAAAAAAAAAAAAACATATTTTTTATAAATATTGTAACTTTTCTAATACAAACTTGCAAAGTATATGAACTTTGTGAAAAACATTTCTGAACACCTCCAGCATTTTAAATTTCACTAAATTCAGGAAGTTCATTTGAGCAATAACCACTTGAAACTGCTCGCGGTATTAACCAAATTTTGGTATAAAAAATTATTTCGGTATTTACGTCAGCTGAGAACTCTACGAATAATTTGTTTTAACTGCAAAATTGGAAGATATTGGGAATCAATAAAGTCATTTTTTAAAGCTCACAGTAGAAATACTTTTGGGTATGTTGCAGATATGCAATACGGCGATTCAAAGGATTAGTGTATAATTATTACTTACGCATCATACGTAGTATAGGGTAAATCTTGTGATTGTTTTAAAAATCGAAAAAAAATGTTTGATGGATTTACATGTTTCAGACTGGAGATTCCGAAAAACATTTTTAGAAAAAAAAAATGCCGCCCGTCTGTCTGTAAACGCTCTATCTCCCGAACAAATTGAGATAGAGACTTGAAATTTGGTATGTACTTAGTATGCAATAATGGGAAGAAGCCCATTGAATTTCCGCAACCTCGATAATCCGAAACTTTTTTTCGGACTCTCGAAATATTCGTTCTGATAAAAGGTATATAAATTTGTTCGAAATTGTTTATTTTAAGGAGTGAATATAAAAGACAATAAAAAACATAAATTTTGCATAAAGAATGAAGTCGATCGGATAATGAGTGGCCGAGATATTTGTAATCCTATTTCCACACTCTTCGATTTTTCATGACCCTGTATTTCATTCAAATTTCAATTCAAAGATATATTTTAATTGGAAATGAGACGCTTCATCCGACGCAGTAAACTCTTAATTAATATGATTATCATTTTTGGAGTTATAAGGATGTTTCTTTTACACAATTCAGTACTACAACATTTAAAGTTTATGACGTCATCAGGCCACGGTTTTATTCGAATTGCAATGCATTTTATAAATAGTTTACACATGTTTTATTTTCATATTTTATATTATGCATATCCATGATGGGTAAGTATTACGGTGGCCCCCAACAAGTTGTGAAGAATATACTACTTTGTTTTTGGCAATCAACAGACAAAAAGAAATTTGAGTTAATTACATTTCAAAATCCAGGGAGGGGCAATAATTTTCCCTTGCCGGCGCCCGTGCATAAGCATCCTATTTCTAACATAACGGAATTTCTACGACCGTTACAAGAACAGCAAAAAAGAAAAATATATCATAACAAACACAAATCATTACTCCCCCAATCTTGCGGAAACATGTGATGCCGGGAGATAAAATACACTCGCCAGCCTCCAAACAGTTTTTACTTTTACTCATTCAACTGTTAGCAAGCGTAAAGTGAGTCCAACTTTTCCTTGCGTCGTCACACAAAAAGTAAAAGGATACATTTTACTTACCCATCATACGTAGTATAGGGTAAGTCTTGTAATCGTTTTGAAAATCGAAAAATTTTTTTTGACGGATTTACACGTTTCAGACACTGGAGATTCCGAAAAACATATTTTTAGAAAAAAAATTTTGCCGTCCGTCTGTGTGTCTGTGTGTCTGTGTGTGTGTGTGTCTGTAAACGCTCTATCTCCCGAAAAAATTGAGATAGAGACTTGCAATTTGGTATGTACTTAGTATGTAATAATGGGAAGAAGCCTATTTCATTTCATTAACCTCGATTAACCGGAACTATTTTATTCGGACCCTCGAAATATTCGTTCTGATAAAAGGTATATAAAAATTTTCGAAATTGTTTATTTTAAGAAATGAATATAAAAGACAATAAAAAAACATAAATTTTACATAAAGTATGAAGTCGATCGGATAATTAGTTGCCGAGATATTTGGAATCCTATTTTCCACACTCTTCGATTTTTCATGACCCTGTATTTCATCCAAATGTCACTTCAAAGAGATATTTTAATTGGAAATTTGACGCTTAATCAGATGCAATAAACCGCTAGTTAATAGGATTATTATTTTTGGAGTTATAAGGAAAAACCTCTTTCAAGCAATTCAGTAATCGAGCCTTTAAAGTTTGTGACGTCATCAAGCCACGATTTTATTTGAATTGCAATGCATTTTATAAGTAGTTTACACATTTTTATTTTAATATTTTACATTATGCATATCCATGATGGGTAAGTATTACGGTGGCCCCCAACGACTAGTTATTTTCGGAGCGAATATTTGAAAAGCGAGTAAGTCCGATTTCTGCTTTGTGATATAACTGTTTCAGTTTTACTTATATATTCATTATTACAGAAAAGAAATACGTTTTATTGATAATTTCGTTTGTTTGAAGGAAACATATAATAGAGAAATAAAGGAAGGGAACGAGAAAATAAATAATAAACGTGGAGAAGTCGGGGCCAATTCAGTTCTCACAGGGGATCATACATAATGTTTCTGTTGTCAACATATTTTCTTAAAATTTTGTATACATGTTCATTGTAATAAGGCGCTTCTCTGATTAGCTATGGGAGTTCATTGGTTAATTATAAGGGGGGACGGGACGGGGGATGAGTCCCCCTTAATATATTGTCGATTTGTTTATTTTTCAGGGCTTATTTAAAATTATTTGAAATAAGAATATAATATGTAATTAGTGTGAATAGCCTGTGAGCTCAATGCCCTCAGTTTAATTGGGCAGTTTTTTTTTTTATTCTATGAATTTACGAAACGTAGAACAATGAATGAGGTATCATTCGAAGGATTTTTGAAGCGACATAGTACACTCACATTTCGTTAAAACATGTGTTTTGATTAAAAATTGCTGTTAATTAAAAATTAAAGTGGCATTGTTTTCATAAAGGAAATGAAAGGCTTTCCTCAAATTAATGTTGCCACAAAATAAAATACTGCATTATATGATGCTCAACAACAATGATTATAAAAAAATAAATAGTACAAAAACAGTTTTTAACACTTTCCAACCTAGTTGAAAAGTGTTTATGACTTCGGTTTGTCTGGCCGTCTGGCCGTCTGCCGTCTGGCCGTCTGGCCGTCTGCCGTCTGGCCGTCTGGCCGTCTGCCGTCTGCCGTCTGCCGTCTGCCGTCTGTCCGTGCTCTAACTCCCGTAAATATGCTCGGATTGCCCTGCAAATTTTATATGTTATAATCGTTATCTATAGCATGTACCCTATTTCAACGGAAGTGTGTAGCACTTATAGTTTTTTTACAGGGACACTCAAAAGAATTCCGTTACATTGCGGTCTATGGGGAAAAATCATTTGCGGTTTATTTAAATAATGTTTCAATACTTTAAACGCATTGAAATTTATATATATCACTAAGGTGCATTAGAAGAAGCTTAATATGGAATAGGGTGTGCATAGCACTTATACTTACTTTACAGGGACAGTCAAAAGAATTCCGTTACATTACGTCTATGGAGAAAAATCGTCTGCGGTTTATTTAAATAATGTTTCACTATTTTAAACGCATTGAAATTTATATAAGGTTCATTACAAGAGACTTACTACAGAATATTGTGTGTATAGCAGTCATCGTTCATTTACAGGGACACACAAAAGAATTCTCTACTGTATGTTAACAATAATTCCTGGAAGTGCGTTTTAAGTTACTGAATGCGATTTTAATTTTAAATCGCTTTTTGTATATTACGTGGTGTGTATAAATTCTGTAGATCCTATACAGGGAAGTACAAAAGTTCGGGAACACATTTCCGTATTATTTAACTCCAGACGGAGAATTTTAAACTGTGCTACGTGTTTCCTAACTGAACTAAAATTTAGCATCCTATGTAGTATATATACAAATCTATAGATCCTATACAGGGCTGAATAAAGTATTCGGATTACTTAGATGTTATCTTTTAGCTTATAAAAGAGTATGATTCGTAAAATTATTTTGGAAGCGTTGGAAAGTGTTACATAATCTATGCTTGACGCATGATTTTTCGTTCTTGTTTTTTTCTCCACGCGGGTTTATTTTATGTTTATGATTAAAAAGTAAAATTGAATTTGAAATGTTTAGAAGAAAAAGACACCATCGATCGATCGAAGCAGTGGTATTTCACGCGTAGAATAAAAGGTATGCTTTGTTATATTAGATTAAATTGTATTTAAATGCATTCAATCCGTTTATTTATTTATTTTGTTTGTTTGTTTCATGTTTTCAAGAAGCGGGTGTGGTAATACCTTCTAATGCAATTAAAATAAGATTGTTAATTTTTTATTTCCTCGTGCGTGCATTTTGCTCTATTCAATCAGTTTTTACTGTAACTTTGATGGAATAAATGAGACGATATTCTGAATTGACTAATGTTGTTTGCAGATATTTTTATCCTTAATTTTTCTTTAGAAGTTTAAGCCTGCATCTAAAAAATATAAGACATTGCTTAAAATAAATATTAGACTGCAGTGCAAAATCCTCGCACGGGTTCACTGGTATACATTAGGATAGATGGAGAATCTACATTGTTTTCATATAATTTTCATTTTTTTTTTCAATTGTTATTAGTTATTCAGCCTCTAAATAAGGCAAATATGTGGATTTTTTATTTGTATTTATTTTTTTTGTTGTAAATAAAAGAAATACATGCAAACTAAATAAGACAAAATAATATAATAATCTTAATTAATTTTAATATTTGTCTTATTTAAAGGATTATTTATATTATAATCTTAATAAGACAAATAAACGTTATAATTTAAATAATCTCTAAATATGATAAATATATCTTCTGAATAATATGAATAATCCTGTAAATAAAACTAAATAATCAAAATATTTTTCAAAATAAAATAAATGATTTTTTTTTTTTTTTTTTTTTTTTTTTTTTTGGGGGGGGGGGGGGGGGTTAAACACTGTGTTGTTGTGGTAAGTCTCGTTCACTAAAATACACTAATTGACGTGCTATAATTAAATATCAAGAAACAATTCCTCGAAGGCGATTTAACTGTTTTCTTACAAATTACTTGTGAAAAACAAAATTAATAACAAAGTATGGTGTTTTGTGGAAAATTTCCTTGGTTCAGACGGATCATGATACCAGGGGCGCCATGTCAAAACTTTCTTGTGAGGGGTAAAAAATATTTTTGAGAGAGGGTGGGGGGGGGGTGGGGACATTTCTTTTGATATTCTTGTGCTCAGCTGAGAAGCAATAGATGCAGTTTTATTCTTGCGCGTATTTTTAAAATTAGAGAAAGTATTGATTAATAATAATGTTTATTACTTTTAAAATGTTGCAATAGGAAGGCTTTAGCAAATAGTATGGATCATTTTCAATTTATGTGTTTAAATTATTTATTTATTGTTCATATTTCTATTTTAGTCAAATCCGGCAATTTTTTTTTTAGCTTTTGTGCAATTTTTGAAAAAAAAAAAAAAAAATTAAGTCTGATCAGTTTTGACTGGTGCATTTTGAACTATCAAATTCTTGAGGGGGGGGGGGGGGAAACTGCCCCCCTATCATCCCTCAAATGGTGCCTCTGCTGGTTCCCCAAGATGAAGGAAATCCCCCCTCCCTTCATCTTCTCATTATAAAATTCATTCTTGTCTTAAAATGTTTGCTGTTCATAACTTGGTGTACATAAATTCTATAGATATCATACAAGGCTACGCAAAAAATATCGAGTGCAATTCTGTTTATTGGCGGAATTTGCTGTACGGGAATTTTCAAATGCATTTCCTAACTGAAGTAAATTTAAAATAATATTCAAATCTAGAGGTCCTATACATGGCAGCACAAAAGAATTCTGAAACTTTTCCGACTGTTGACGGCAGTGGCGTAGCAAAAAAGGGGGGGGGGGGCTTGATTACTTTCCTACCAGCAGTGTTGAATTCAGACACTTTTCTCCGGGAGGGATTTCTGTGGCTCCGGGGGGGGGGACATTGTAGATTTCCGGGGGGAAATTTCCCTTTTTAACCATTAAAAGCATAAAATCTCAAATCTTCCAGGGGGGACATTTCAATGCTCCGGGGGGGGATGTCCCCCCTCGGGCCACCCCCTGAATTCAACACTGCCTACCAATATTTTTATATACTACATTTGGCTTTATTTAATTCATTATTTAAGGCCAAATGTAGTACATAATTATACTGGTTGTAAAGTGATCGAGCCCCCCCCCCCCTTTACGCTACGCCACTGATTGACGGTAATAGCTGGTATTGGGTTTTCAAATGTGTTATGAGTTTTCCAGATTGTTCTGAGTGGGGCTAGTTGAGCTTAAGCCGAAAGGTAGGCTTCTCCAACCGTTTCGATCTTGACCTTGTTTCCTTTCACCGTATTATACTGTGAAGTTTTGTTACAGTATTATGAATGTGTTGGAAACTGTTTCATAATATGCTTGACGCATGATTTTTCTTTCTTGTTGTATTTAAAGATAGAATTTTGTAACAATTTTTCAGTCACTTCCTGATAATTTAGAATTAGAAAAATTATGTTAACAGGTGTTTTTCCGATGTCAAAACAACATTTTAATATTTTTAGAACTGAATTATAAATTAGTACATTAATTTTAAGGCATTTTTCCGTTAGTCTGCCACAGGTGATAAATCGCCAAATATTCCTTATGGTTACAACTGTATACGAGTTGCAACAACAATGAATTAAATTATGTGCCAAACTACGCTCGCCAAAATAAGCTAACTGGTTATGAAACTGCAACAACGAAATACTTTTAACATTAAAAAGTAGAAACATATAAATAAAAACTATAAGAGTAAAATAGTTTAGTCAATTAATAGTTTCATATTAATTAAATTATGATTACACGTTGGAGAAATCAATTTAGAAATCCTAAACAGATAGTACAATAACACTTCCCCCCCCCCCCTGTTGTTACATTTCAAAAAAGAAACAGGGCAAAAATTATAATTTTTCTTTTAATAAATTCATTAGCTTGCGCTTTCTACCATGCGTAAACAAAGCGGTGAATTTTCTATAATAATTGGAATCGGTACCTACGCCAAATTAACTTATTGTAACGGAATTTTTTCGGAAAAATCATGAAAGTAGGCGTGATTTTCGGGATAAATATTGAATGCTTATAATACAGGTTTAATTTTTTTTTTTTAACTATTTATACTTTTATTTTATCCTTATATAAGTTACTTAGTAAGAAAACTTGATGCGTAAAAATTAAATTAAAATTGTTGCAAGTTAAAATGTATATTTTGATTGGTTAGTTGACTTTTTATTGGCACAAGGTCCAATGGTCAAGGATGAACAAGCTCTGTCTTATTGGGCCCCCTAATACAGAAACTAGGGGCAGGTACCTGAGCAAATCTTTTTAAGACCTTATTCCTTTTTTTTTCAAAATTTTTTGTAAAAAGTCATTTAGTCTCGTGTGGGGGACCTCTATAAGCGCGGCCCATCTGCATTGCCCCCGCGGCAATCCCACGGGTGAAGTTGACTTGTTATTATTCTTGTCCCTTATACTAGTTACTATACGTCACCTTTCCTTAATCCATTATTAAGAAAACAAAAATCTTCTAAAATCTAGGAAAAATTCAGGATTTTTTTTTTCCAGAATGAAAATTTATTCTTTCTCACCTCTTAGGTTGGTTCGTGAGGGCGAACATCTGTCTCAAGGGTCACGATTTTAACCCTTAATGTCCTAAATAGTGAGTTAAATATACCAGAATAATTTCCGTATTAACACACCGGCGACCAGGAACGAGAATTCTCGTTTTTATTTAACCAAACAGGACATGGCTTACAGAAAATGCATTTATGTCACTCTGTCCATATTTATTATTACTTACCCATCATACGTAGTATAGGGTAAATCTCGTGATCGTTTTCAAAATCGAATTTTTTTTTCACGGATTTACACGTTTCAGACACTGGAGATAAAAAACAAACATATTTTTAGAAGAAAAAAAAAACTGCCGTCAGTCTGTCAGGTGTGTATGTGTCTGTGTGTCTGTAAACGCTCTATCTCCCGAACAAATTGAGATAGAGACTTGAAATTTGGTATGTAACTCAGTATGTAATAATGAGAAGAAGCCTATTGAATTTCAGTAACCTCGATTAGAACTATTTTTTTCGGACTCTCGAAATATTCTTTCTGATAAAAGGTATATAAAATTTTTCGAAATTGTTTATTTTAAGGAGTGAATATAAAAAACAATAAAATAACACATAAATTTTGCATAAAGAATAAAGTCGATCGGATAATGAGTTGCCGAGATATTTGTAATCCTATTTTCCCATACTCTTCGATTTTTCATGACCTTGTATTTCATTCAAATTTCAATTCAGAGATATATTTTATTTAGAAATGAGACGCTTAATCCGACGCAGTAAACTGTTAGTTAATATGATTATCATTTTTGGAGTTATAAGGATGTTTCTTTTAGGAAATTCAGCAACAGAGCATTTAAAGTTTATGACGTCATCAAGCCAGGATTTTATTGGAATTGCAATGCATTTTATAAATAGTTTACGCATGTTTTATTTTCTTGTTTTATATTATGCATATCTATGAATGGTAAGTATTACGGTGGCCCCCAACGACTAGTTTAGATTGTAAGAAATGTTACATAAAATGCGTAAATTGAAAGATATTTATTGATACATAAACTTGAAAAACCTATCTAAGGAAACTAATTTACGAAAGACTCTCAGATAAAGGCGGAGGTTCTATTGTTTTAAAACCTAGATTTCATACAAAATTGCAGGTCAGCAATGTGTTATGTCCGAAACTAGATTAGAAAATTTATAATACCATAATAATAGTATTATTTTTAGAAAGGTCTTATGAATCCAATTTCTAACAAAAAATGTTATACAATTCATCTGTCTTTATTTAAATTATATATATCCATGCATAACTTTTGAATGGATCCATACATTCATTAAAACTGACTTATTAATTAGGTAATTATAGGTCTTATGAATCCAATTTCCAACAAAGAATGTTATACAACTCATTTGTCTTTATTTAAATTTATATTCATGCATAAATTTTGAATGGATCCATACATTAAAACTGACTTATTAATTAGGTGGTTATAGGTCTTATTAATCCAATTTCCAACAAAGAATGTTATACAACTCATTTGTCTTTATCTAAATTTATATTCATGCATAAATTTTGAATGGATCCATTCATTAAAACTGACTTATTAATTAGGTGGTTATAGATTTTATTAATCCAATTTCCAACAAAGAATGTTATACAACTCATTTGTCTTTATTTAAATTTAAATAGTCGTGCATAACTTTTGAATGGATCCATTCATTAAAACTTACTTATTAATTAGGTGGTTATAGACTTTATTAATCCAATTTCCAACAAAGAATGTTATACAACTCACTTGTCTTTATCTAAATTTATATATCCATGCATAACTTTTGAATGGATCCATTCATTAAAACTGACTTATTAATTAAGTAGGGTCTTATTAATCCAATTTTCAACAAAGAATGTTATACAACTCATTTGTCTTTATTTAAATTTATACCCATTCATAACTTTTGAATGGATGCTCTGATTTTTATTTTTATTTATTTATTTATTTATTAATTTTTTTGGTTAGAAAAGTTTTCTTTGGTGGGGATCCATTTATAAATTTTACCATAATTCAAAAATGGTATGTTTGTCTGATTGCCTATTTTCTTGTCATTATTATTATTATTATTGTTGTTGTTTTCCAGGCTGTAAACTTTCGTACAAATTAGTCAATCACTGTAAAATTTCATTATGCTGTATTGTTGTTCGCATATGTATATTTTGTTGTAAAATGAGGTGAATTCTGAGAACATAAAAACAGAGTTCTATAGTAATTTCAATACATATCCTTTTACTTATACCCATCGTACGTAGTATAGGGTAAGTCTTGTAATCGTTTTAAAAATCGATTTTTTTTTACGGATTTACACGTTTTAGACACTGGAGATTCCGAAAAACATATTTTTAGAAAAAAAAAAAAAAAAATTGCCGTCCGTCTGCGTGCCTGTAAACGCTCTATCTCCCAAACAAATTGAGATAGAGAATCGAAATTTGGTATGTAGTTAGTATGTAATAATAGGAAGAAGCTTATTGAATTTCAGTAACCTCGATTATCCGGAACTATTTTTTTCGGACTCTCGAAATTTTCGTTCTGATAAAAGGTATGTAAAAATTTTCGAAATTGTTTATTTTAAGGAGGGAATATAAAAGGCAATAAAAAAAAACATAAATTTTGCTTAAAGAATGAAGTCGATCGGATAATGAGTTGCTGAGATATTTGTAATCCTATTTTCCACACTCTTCGATTTTTCATGACCCTGTATTTCATCCAAATGTCAATTCAAAGACATATTTTAATTGGAAATGAAACGCTTAATCCGACGCAATAAACCGCTAGTTAATAGGATTATTGTTTTTGGAGTTCTAAGGATGTTTCTTTTAAGCAATACAGTAATAGAGCATTTAAAGTTTATGCGTCATCAAGCCTAGATTTTATTCTAGTAATGCATTTTATAAGTAGTTTACACATGTTTTATTTTCATATTTTATATTATGCATATCCATGATGGGTAAGTATTACGGTGGCCCCCAATGACTAGTTTTATTTCCTTGGGATTTTTTTTTTTTTTTTTTTTTTTTGTATGGAAATGCGACAATATTGAAAAGTTTAAACGTGATAATCTTAGAAGTTTCCGTAAACAAATATTGACAAAGCGATAAGTAATGCCTTGAAGGTGAATTTAATCTGTGAATGGAGTTTCGGTTTTGGACAGGTTAGTCTCCGGTTGTGAATGCCCTTTCTCTCTATTCTTAAAAAAAAATAAATAAATAAATAAATAAATAAATAAATAACGCTGTCGCTAACTTTATTGAATTTATTTTGACTGTGGCTCTTTCTCGGCTTATATTAAGAAAACTATTGCGTATACAAAGATGAAAACTATGGTAGTTTTACAGAGAAATGTATGATAAACGCGCTGAAGCAGACAGCTTTTAAATCGAAGAATTATTTTAAGCTCTATTTAATCTTGAAATCGTTCAAAATAGTTCAGTTAAAAAAGTTTTTTAGGATCAAAAACTATGCGTAGCAGTGTAACCATCTTTTGCAGGTACATATTGAACTAGGTTGCGGTGTGCAGTGTCCAATCATTTTTTTAATTTGTCTAATTTTTTAAGGTTTTATTATTATTATTATTATTATTATGATTTTAGTAGATCTTTATTTCATATTTCGAAAGTCATTTTTTCAACCTATTGTTGCGAAATTTAAAAAAAGTGCAAATAATAATACTTCCAAACACCTTTGAGTTGAAAATCACGTCATAAAAACCCAAATAATAATATTGCCAAATACTTTTAAATTAAAAATTATACTTACACGTGGATATTAAAAGAGAAAGAAACCATTAAAAGAATGAAATTATTACGTGAGAAAAGCCGGTAGAAAAATAAGCCATATTTAAAACGATATACTTAAAACGTCATATTTAAAACAATTTTCTTATAGCGTATAAAAAGAAAAGTTTTCTTATATACTTTATTATAGAAGTCCGGAAGGCAGCGACATTTTTTACTTAATCATTTTATACAAGCTAATTTTTAAATGCGTGATACATCTTACTTAATCAATCACTAAATGAGGTGTTTGCTGTCACGACAGCAAGTTGATGTGGCCTTTTGAACCGACGTCCTCCCCCCCCCTCCCCTCCAAGCCAAAGTGAAATGAACGGCAACCCGATTACAGAAGATCACCACTGATCGTGATAATATCATTCAATCTTCCGTAATCGGGTAATCTTTTTAAAACATTGCAAATTAGTGGTTTTTGGAGCCTGCGGGGTCTGGACGGGGGTTAGCTAGCGTAGCTCGGAGGGGGCAGAACCCTCTAGTAGTTAAAAAATTAACAGAAAAGTCTTGATAACTGTAACCACTATGGAAATATATCACATTACCTTTGAAATGTTCAAAGTTATCGAAAGTTTTAAAACTTCTGCTATTAAAAAAATTTCACCCATGTGTACAAACTTTAAAGTAATATTTAAACAACCCTATTCTATCGAATTTTTCTTTAATAAATTAAATACACAAAAACCTGGTAAGACGGAATCTCAAGGAACCGGAGATAGACAGGTTAACGTTCTAGCAGGTATAATTGTACAGTATTCTTTTCGACGCGACCGTAGAAATTTTACATTTTAAGGTAGGATTCCGTTATAGACAAGTTCTGTTTTCACATGTTTTACTGTATACTTTATTTTTATTACTTTTAAGTTATAAATAGATGCATATGTTTTCATAAATCGATGCGTTGTTCATAGTACGCACTCACATAATTCAACCGTATGAGTTAATTTTTTGAAAATTTAGACAAATGGTACCTAATTTAAATGACCTATACTAGCGAAACAAAACTTATAATCTTTCGGTAATAATAATTTAAAAAAAACATATTTCATAAAAATTGAAATTTTGGAAATTTTCGCAATAAATTTTGACGTTAAAAATGAAAAAATAAAATAAAATAAAAGAAAAGTGTCAAATTATTCACAAAAACCGATTTAATTTTCTGTCGAGAATCAAATAGTCGTAAACTGTTACTTCTATACTATGCCTGTAAATCCACTTTTCCAGTACTAGGATGACAAGTGCGGGGAAAATTATTTTCGACGTTTTATAACGATACATCTTCTTTCCAAATGCACAAACAGAATTTCAGCAACCACCTAGAAAATCAACGTGTTTTCAGCGCTCAAAAAAGAAAATAGGAAATGTGAAGAATGTTTTAAAATATTTTTTATTAGATGCATGCAAGTACATTTTAAACATTTTTATACAAAAAAAAAGTGTATTTTCCAGGAAGGCTTTTTAACACTTTCCAACCTAGTTGAAAAGAGTTTATGACTTCGGTTTGTCTGGCCGTCTGCCGTATGGCCGTCTGCCATCTGTCCGTGCTCTAACTCCCGTAAATATGCTCGGATTGTCCTGCAATTTTTATTTGTTATTGTCGTTATCTATAGCATGTTCCCTATTTCAACTGAAGTGTGTAGCACTTATAGTTTTTTCACAGAGACACTCAAAAGAATTCCGTTACATTACGGTCTATGGGGAAAAATCATTTGCGGTTTATTTTAATGATGTTACACAATTTCAAACACATTGTAATTGATATATATCACTTAGGTGCATTACAAGAAGCTTAATATGGAATATGGTGTGCATAGCACTTATAATTACTTTACAGGGACAGTCAAAAGAATTCCGTTACATTACGTCTATGGAGAAAAATCGTTCGCGGTTTAATTAAATAATGTTTCACTATTTTAAACGCATTGAAATTTATATATATCACTAAGGTGCATTACAAGAGGCTTACTACAGAATAGTGTGTGTATAGCAGTCATCGTTCATTTACAGGTACACACAAAATAATTCTCTACTGTCTGTTAACAATAATTTAGTGCGTTTTAAGTTGCTGAACGCAATTTTAAACTTAACTCACCTTTTGCCTATTACTTGGTGTGTATAAATTCTGTAGATCCTATACAGGGCAGCACAAAAGTTCGCGAACACATTTCCGTTTATTGACAGAAACTCCAGAAGGAGAATTTTAAATTGTGCTACGCGTTTCCTAACTAAACTAAAATTTAGCACCCTATGTAGTATATATACAATTCTATAGATCATATACAGGGCTGAATAAAAGTATTAGGATATTTTCCGAATATTGTTGGTAATTCCTGAAACTGGATTTTTAAATATGTTATGCGTTTTTCAAAATTGTTTAGTTAGATATCATCTTACACCTTACGGTAAAGATTTTCAAAATTATTTTGGAAATGTTGGAAAGTGTTACATAATCTATGCTTGACACATGATTTTTCATTCTTATTTTAACACTATATTCGATTGCTAAATACAAAAAGATAGTCAAAGTCGATAAGTTTTCTACTTTCTACAAAGATTAATTTTCTATCTAGAACCAGCCAGACAACCAATAGCATATAGTATGTCTGTAAACCAGACCAGGTTAGAGGTTTGTACTGGCCGAAATTTTCAGGCCCGGACCGGTATAAAAGCTAAAATTTCGGGCCGATCCCGACCTGTCTTAATTTCTATAAAACATGCCGATATTTCTGAAACAACATTAACCTACAATTAAAATTATTCAAAAAGCACACTTACTTATGCATAGATTTTATTGTCAGATTATGTTCAAAATGCATGGAATACAAAACTAATGAACAAATACTAATGACCACTTACACAATTACGTACATAAAATAAACACCGATTATAAAAATCGACTTAGACAATTATATTCAAATGAAGATTCAGTAAGAGAAGAAAAACCCGTTATAGACAGGCTCGTTTCTTAGCATGTATACATCGTCTGTTGTATATGTATTACAATTCTTTACGCACAGATTATTATATACATTTTGCACGGAACAAGACATTTTTCCGTTTAAAACAAGTTTTCGTCATAGACAAGTTCTATTTCACAGGTTTTATTGTACTGTTTTTTTTTGTTTTTTTGCTTAGAGATGTATGTATTATTTTTATTTAAATTAATTGTAGAATAATGGCTATTTAAAAATATATGCATCTTTTGTAAAAATTGTTGTACCACACCTCATTTTACTGATTTTTGTACGGACCAGGCCAAGCCAAGCCATGGCAATGATTTTCATACGGGCTGGGTCAGGACCGGACCTGAAAATTTCGACCCATGCAGACCTCTAAGAAGAATGAAGTCCCGTCTTGGTCCGCAAATACGCCTTGGCCCGCCAAACACTAATCTGGGTCAACCCTAAACCCGCCAACCACTAATCTGGGTCAACTCTAAGCCATTTTACCTTAAGTCTTGGACCGGAAAAAGGAAGTCTGGCCCTGCCCGGAAATAGTAAGAACTAGACCCGTCCCGAGTCTTCAGAAAAAAATAACGCCCAGGCCGTTCCGGAAAGAAGTGAAAACCAGGCCCAGTTCGAGCCTCATGAATGAAAATTGGTCTGAGTCCAGCCCACGGGCCGGACTGGGCTCGGGCTTTTTGACAGGCCCGGACCCGTACAGACTTCTAGACCAGGTATCTCAAACACGTAGTTTGTGGGTGATATCTGTACCGCCAATCCCGAATCTGAGCCATCCACTAATTTGAGTCAACCCTAAGCCATTTTACCTACGTTTGATTCAGTTGTTCCAAAACGTATGCACAAAATACATTCATTTGCACTATCCTTGATTTTAGAGATGGTAAAAATATAGAAAATATGGTAAGCGAACTTCGGGTATTATGGACTAGCATTTTACATTTGTGGCACTAACACAACTTACAATCCCTGATATTGTTTAAAACCAGAAAACCAAATGAAATTACAAACTTCAATCAGTGATTAGTTACACAAGTTTAAAATGAAAATACGTTTTGACAAATTTCGATGTTTTAAATGTATTTTTTAGCGTTAGATTTGAAAATCACAATAAAAATGGTGTATCACATACCATTTTTGCACAAACTTTATTTTTTGTTATATGTAAGCGGTGTTACAATCTACTTGCTTTTTACTGTACAATGCCTAATCTAAATTAAATGGATTTTTTTTGTTTAACAATACATTTTGTTATTCTACAAAATTAAACGTGTTTAAATGTATCCGAAGTCGAAATCTGGACTTGTAGCGTGGCAGCGTGACGCGCTGACCACTAAGCTACCGCACTTAAACATTACGCTTCCAAAGAGCTCCGAAGGCTTCCAAATTTCATTCAAGAGCTCTGCACGTTAAATAAAATGTTAAATAAAATAAATGTTACTTTTGTTAATTTTGATTGATTTCGCCCTTTAATATCTAAAAAAAACCTACTCCCTGGCAGTTTCCGGTGGCCCTATACGAAACAATAAATATTAAGTGGTGTTTATTGTTTTACTTTAACACTTTCAAGTTTCACTTCCAAACGTGATGGATGAGTTTTGTTCACTGTACAGGAAAAACTAGTCGTTGGGGGCCACCGTAATACTTACCCATCATGGATATGCATAATGTAAAATATTAAAATAAAAAATGTGTAAACTACTTATAAAATGCATTGCAATTCGAATAAAATCGTGGCTTGATAACGTCCTAAACTTTAAAGGCTCGATTACTGAATTGCTTAAAAGAAACATCCTTATAACTCCAAAAACAATAATCCTATTAACTAGCGGTTTATTGAATCTGATTAAGCGTCTCATTTCCAATTAAAATATATCTTTGAATTGAAATTTGGTCATGAAAAATCGAAGAGTGTGGTAAATAGGATTACAAATATCTCGGCAACTCATTATCCGATCGACTTCATGCTTTATGGATTTTTTTTTTTTTTTATTGCTTTTTATATTCTTTCCTTAAAATAAACAATTTCGAAAATTTTTATATACCTTTTATCAGAACGAATATTTCGAGAGTCCGGAAAAAGTAGTTCCGGATAATCAAGATTACTGAAATTCAATAAGCTTCTTCCCATTATTACATACTAAGTATACATATACCAAATTTCAAGTCTCTATCTCAATTTTTTCGGGAGATAGAGCGTTTACAGACGGACGGCAAAATATTTTTTCCCTAAAAATATGTTTTTCGGAATCTCCAGTGTCTGAAACATGTAAATCCGTCAATTTTTTTTTTTTCAATTTTCAAAACGATTACAAGACTTACCCTATACTACGTATGATGAGTAAGTAATATCTGATTGTATTTGCGTTTTGTTGCATGAATAAACGTTTCACTTCCAAGCGTGGCTATGAGCTTTATTCACTGCCCAGGGGGGGGGGGGGGATGTGTGGTGCGCATATAGAAGTTTTCACTTAAAAAAGCGCAAATAACCCCAATGGAATTAACTTAGAAATAGTTTTAAAGCTTCATAAAAGAGTCTTTTCTTACATACAAAAGAAAAAAAATGTAAAAAAAACGCAATAATATCACTGCTGCTATTTTTCACTGTCTATTTTACTTCTATTCCACTTTCTAATTATTGCATTTTTACGGTGTATAAGTCGACACTATTTTTTTTTAAACCTTAAATGGTGTATTTTGGGTAAAGCAGTGTACAAGCTGGTCCTTTTACGGGAAGAAGATAAAATTTAATGCATTAAAGCATAAAGAACAATGATAGCAGTTGATAACATAATGAAGCATTATAGATATTGATTATATTGCTAACGTGCAAATCTGCAGATCAGTGATTCAGCGTCAGCTCTGCTAGCCGCATTTGTATTTTGATATATTTTTATTTAACAATTTAAATTATTAACATGCAGTTTCCTTTCTTTCATGTGTGGCTGAGAGGTTGTGCTCTCGAAGCTGGTAGACGGGAGGTGTCGGGTTCGATCCCAATCGCACCCGTCGGCCTAATCGTTCGGAGTTTTCGTGGTTTTCTCCGAGCCGTGGATTTATCCATGCGTAAATACGGGTTAGGTTCCCTTAGAAAGACCCCCACGAAGGGCACTGCCCCCGGGCCTATATCCCAAGTGTAGATAATTGGCCGTCAATAATCAACCCAACCCAACCCTTCCTTTCATGTACTAAGTAGTTTCATAAAACTTCCCTCTTGCGAATGGTAACGCGAAATATGATTATATGACCGATACCCCAAGACTGTTTATTTTCTGTGAAAACTTTTTATTATTTGTCTCATTAATTTGATGATAGTAACGTTGATGAATTCAATGTTTATTAGTTTGAACCATTAATTATTGCCATAAATATTATATTGATTATTCTGATACAACCTCTTATTCAGTGATGTAACGTACGGGTGTTCGGAGATCAGGGGACAATTGCCCCGAGCACTAAAGCTTTGGGGACGCCAAAATATTATTGAAATATACAAACTATAGCATAGAAAAATGTAGTATAGTTAACTGAGGCGCTAACCCACCTGAGCGCCTGGAGCTAACCAGGCGCTTAAAAATTCCCCTACGTCACTGCTTGACTATAAATGAGATCAATGCATCTCCGACAACACTGGCCGTTTCAAATATTTGTCCGGTATCAAGAAATTGGGGGGAAAGACAGATTTAAAGGGAATGGAGGACACCTCTGAATCAAGGAAAATTCCTCAAAACGAAATGTTATACGGAAATAGACGTTTGCAAACTATTCTCATAATAAAATGTGATCTCTCTCCTTCCCCTCAAAACATTCTACCCCCCCCCCCTACATAAAAGTTTAAATGTTCATTTTATTTGCAAGTTATTACTTGAGACCCTCCGATAATTTTTTTTATTGCTGAGCCACTGTGTGTGTGGGTGTAACATGTAGAGGGAAGGTAATGCTTCTTTTGGAAAAGGAGGGTAGTCACATCTTATAATGAGGATTGTTTTCTATTTCTATACATTTTGTTTTGTGGAATTTTTCTTGGTTTAGGAGTGTCCTGAATTCCCATTTCCTTTGGATCCGTTTTAACGTCCTTTTCCCTAAAATCTTGAATTCATTTTGCTAGAGCTTGTTCGTCGAAGAAATTTTTGAAACTGACAATATTCTTGGAGATGCGTTGGTCTAATTTATATGAAGCAGTTGTGTAGGATGGCTTTTAAGACACCGGGGAAAATGAAAATATTGTGACCCTTCTTAGTGGCTTCTCCCTTTTCAAGGCAGTTTATTTGGCAATAATATTTTGGCTCCCCTAAAACTTTCACTCAGTGGACAATTATCCCCTTATTCCCTGGATCTTAATACCCTACGCCACTGTCTCAGTCTCTACCGCATGCTTCTACAACTATAACTACGACTATACTTTTTAACACTGACCAACATAGTTGAAAAGTGTTTATGACTTTGGTTTGCCCGTGCTATGAAGTATGTCGTATTTATAGTTCGTTTACAGGGCTCCTCAAAAAATTCCGTTACATTATGGTCTATGGGGATAACTCGTTTGCAGTGTAGTATTTTAATGTTGTTATAAGATTTCAAGCATTGATAAAGATATACATCCCTGAGGTGCACTACAAAATACTTTCTGTAGAATATCGTATGCATAATATTTATCGTTCATTTACAGGGACACACAAAAGAATTCAGTTACAGTAATGCCTATGAGGGATAGATGCTGGAAATGCGTCTTCAGTTGTAGTACGCGTTTTTAATTTTAATTAACTAGGGGCTCTGCCCCCTGCTCGCTACGCTCACCAATCCCCGTTCTGATTTCACAGCCTCTTAAAACCTGATAATGTATCCTGTTTTAAAAAGATGATGATGATGATATCACGAACGGCAACTATCTTCTGTAATCAGGTTATAATGATTTTTCGTTTAACTGGTTATAATGCTTTTTCATTTAATTCATCTTTTTTATTTTTAATAGTCATGTGTAAACACAATTTTTATGACGTACGTAATTTTCTTTATTTTCTGCTTTCAACACGTGATCATTTAATTATTATTTTAAACTTTCATTATTGTTTTTAATAGTCTCGCGCAAATACATTTTTTATTTGAGATAAAACATAATTCTTTGCGCTTATTTAGAAATGGGCAACAATATAAAAAAATGACTTTTTCAATAAAACATTTTTTACTCGTTTTTTAAGAATTTTTGAGTTTTTATTGTCCGACCGTGATAATTTTTAGGGTTTCGTTCATCTCACGAAACCCTATTACCCCCGCTCCGTTGTCTGTCCGTCACAGAGCCATTCTCAAAAAGTATGTAACTTACAGAGTTGAAACTTAGTGTATAAATCTGAATAGCAGCTGTAAACAGCTCAAAATATTAAAATTTGAAAAATTCGTATTATTTTAATAAATAGAGATAAAAAACCAAAATTCTAACAGCCTTTTCCTATTAAATTGAAACATTTTTCGTTATAGCAGATGCCAAAGATTTAAAATCCACAATGAAATTCTTTCTACAATAATTAATTTTCTATCAGACGATTTTCACGTGAAAAATGAAAATGAAATAAAAAGTTTCACCCATTGAAAAAAAAGATAAATATGAAATAAAATTGATTGACGTCATAGTCGTAATAAAACAGAAAATGTCTAAGATTTCTCAATAATACAAGGAGTATGAGTATGTGTAAGTGGACAAAGCAGATTAATATCACGTCATTAGAGAATTAAAAAGAAAATCTGACGTCATATAGGAAGTTTAACTAATTTTTCAAATGTTTGAGAATAATACAAAGCGAGTAGTATCTATATAAATAATAGAGAATAGTAAATAGAAGAGAATAGAAACATATTGAATCGTGATAAAAATCCAATTATGGAAATATTCGCATATTTTAACATTTTGAAGGTGTACAATTTGTTTAATTTTGAAATTATTTTTTTAACTATTGCATTTAGTCCGTATGACGGATATTATTATGACAGAATATAATAGCGGGCTTGGACCGCTATCCGGCTGGTTTAGATATTCGAAAAAAGAAAAAAATAGACCGGTAAATTTTTACTTTAAAAAACATGACTTTTTTTTTGTTGTTGTTGCTAAATGAAATTTGTTTGAATTTATTAAAGAAAGGATAAAGTGTTTTGACAGGAATATTAAACGAAACCCTTTGAGCGATCTTCGATCACACTTACCCACTTGTTTTAATTTCTGAAAGCTTGTTATATTTCGCGTCTGGTGGTATGATTTTCGAATCCGTAGGATGGCTAGAAAAAAAGTAATAGCTCCTCAAAAAAGTCCCTAGTAAAAAGGCGATGAGAATAACCCGAAATATCTACTCAGAATTTGATTGGTTCATTTCTAAATCGTTTTTTGCTCAGTTCAAGATTACTTTTTTTTTTAATATAGAAGGATTTTTTGAATATTACTGGGTGTGCATAAATTCTATAGATCATTATATACAGGGCTGCAGAAAAGAATTCGAGTACATTTCGGTTTATTGGCGGAAATTGTTGAAAGGAGAATTTTCAACTGCGTTATGCGTTTCCTAACCAAACAAAATTTTTGCTTATTATGTAGCATAAATAAAAATATATAAATCATACACAGGGAAAATTTGAATACTTTTTCGACTAGAGGTGGTAATTTCTGTAATCGAGTTTTCAAATGCGTTTTAAAATTGTTTACTTAGATGTCATATTTCACCTTATTAAGCGACGAAGTTTTGTTACACTATTCTGAATGTGTTGGAAAGTGTTTCATTATCTATGCGTGACGCATGATTTTTTTATTTTTTTTAAATCTATAACAACGGAATCTATGTGACCGTTGAAGAAGCCTTGAAGATGACGTTTCTTGAGTTTTTTTTTTTTTCATTCCTAACGCTCGACGAGACTGAGTCATCTGAATGAAGGGCTCAAAGAGGCTCTTTTTGAAACTCAAGTCAACGGCCCTGCTCGGCAGGATATGTGATACAATTACTAGAGCACCGTAAAAGAGGAATAAGTTCACGGCCTGAAAAAAATACTAAAAGAAAGCAAACCAGAAGGAACGTTATTTTTTCTCTTACTTTTCTTTTCGCATGAGTTCTCGGTTCTAAAAAATGAGATGTACGGATTTCTCACTTAGGCTCCTCTCAATAGTGCGGATTTTTCAATGTCATAAGACATAAGGAATGAGAAAATGATGCTTTGGATATTTCACTTAAACTTAATACTTTCCATCGCCTCCCTCAGTTATATATGTAAAAAAAGACAAAAAGAAAGGGACAAAACAAAACAAAAACCAATTGTCTGAGACAGTTAAAAGTTTTCTCTGATGCCCATCTTATGGTATCAAATCATAATCCAGCGTCGTCAGCTTTTTTAGGGTTCCGTACCTCAAAAGGAAAAAGTAGAACCCTTATAGTCTCGCTTTGGAAATTCCGATTATAGAAAATCAAGTAATAAATCAATATAGAATTAATTACATATGAATGATTTTCGTATTTTTTTCCTTTACATGTTCTATAACACCTTCCTTCGTGCCAAATTTCAAGATTCTAAGTCAACCGGAAGTACCCTATAAGTTTTGTAAGGTAAAACCTATAAAGGTACTTCCGGTTCACCTAGAACATTGAAATTTGACTTGAAGGAAGATTTTATAGCACATGTGAAGAAAAAAATCCGAAAATCATTACTACATAAATTTATGTCGATTTATTACGTGACAAACTGATAATTCCTATACGCCAGCGAAGTGATGACGTCACTGTAATGGCCGCTGGAGACAAGAAGTTTCGGTTTCCCGTTGAGCGTTAATGTTAGCAAAAAAATAAAGTCGTGTTAACAGTATTAATAAATTTTTTAAAGAAATTTCTGTTACAGTTTTGCTAAATCTGAGGTAAAGCATTCATATGCATTCAACAAACTTCTGATTAAGTGCGTCATTTTTTTTAATTCATCAAAAAAGAAAAGCCTTTATGCAGAGCATCAATAGCCGATGTTTTGAATATTTGAATGTAATTTAAAAATGTTTTTAAGGTTTTAATTTCTTTTAGTTGATATTTCTATTACTCAGGCGTACTCTATGTTAAGTTTCATCTGAGTTAAAATGTGTTTCTGCTTTTTTTTTTCTTCATTTGGTGTATTATTTACATAAATTTCTCTTCTGAATCGTAGAGCAAGGGTGATATTTTAATATATTTTGCTTGATATTCCTGCAGTATAAATGTATTTTTCAGTCGTTTTCATGTTATCTGTGTTGTTTTTTTCTTAATTATTTTACTTGATTACCGAAAATGTCTATATTCAGTTGTTTACTTTCCTAGTATTTAATAAAATTTTATAGAGATAGTCAGTCTTCCTGCATGACCGCGCAAAAAAAATATAATCCAGTAACTATGAAGAATCATTTGATAAAATTATCATTAATGCTCTAGCTGTTAGAAAAAAAAAACAGCAGAAACACATTTCAACTCAGATGAAACTTAACATAGAGTACGCCTCAGTAATAGAAATATCAACTAAAAGAAATTAAAACCTTAAAAACATTTTAAAATTACATTCAAATATTCAAAACATCCGCCATTGATGCTCTTCATGAAGGTATATCTTTTTTTTTTTGATGAATTAAAAAAAAATGACGCACTTAATCAGAAGTTTGTTGAATGCATATGAATGCTTTACCTAAGATTTAGCAAAACTGTAACAGAAATTTCTTTAAAAAATTTATTAATACTGTTAACACGACTTTATTTTTTGCTTACATTAACGTTCAATGGGAAACCGAAACTTCTTGTCTCCAGCAGCCATTACAGTGACGTCACACTTCGCTGGCGTATAATCGGGGGTTCTAATCATATATGAAAAAAAAAAACCATGATATTATAATTTAATGATTTTCGGATGTTTTCCTTTGCATGTGCTATAAGTGCCCTTTAGGTTTTGAGAGTAGAATCTATAAGGCATTTCCAATTGACTTAGAACCTTGGAATTTGGCACGAAGGAAGGGCTTAAGAAAAAATGTATAGGAAAAAATCCTAACGTCATTAATTTATAAATCTATGTCGATCACGTGACATGAACCTCGGTACTAATGCGAAATTAACAGCAATATAACATACTAGTATATACCCCCCCGTCAAAAATGACAGGATATTGACTCAATATTCAATTTTTGAAATAGTTCAACGACTGGACAAAACATTCAAATTAAATATTTAAAATAAATCCATGTGTGAATTTTTTTTTTCTAAAAAAAGTGTTATCAATGAGTTTCTAAAGAGCTTGACTCATCACATAGCTCATTTTTTGATTATATAAGCAAAATTAAATGGAAATTACTCGGGACTATTTATTCCTTATATTTTAATTACGTTTCATAAGAAAACAATAATTTTATTTACGATGGAAACAAAATTTCAAAATTTGTTTGTATTATCTACCGGTAGATGGCGCCATCTTCCCTTTTGCGGTCCAATGTTGCTTGTGATTGTCAAGCAAACCACCTCGTCTGTCTTTCTGTAATTAATCGCCGTCTACGTTCAATCGGCGTTTCATCATTTTCATCAGGCATTGCTAAAACGATCCTTAAACTATATAAAACAACAATAAAAAGTGATTTGATTGAACAGATTCAAATCCTCCGCGTGTTTAAAACAGCATTTAGAAAGATCAACGAAGATGTTAAAACAGTAAAACACACGTTGCCAATTGGCAATCAGTATAGTACAAATAATTTTGAAGAATGATTCTAAAAAATGAATGACTTGCCACACTTTTTTTCTTTTCAACAATAATAATAATAATTAGAAAAGTGAAATGTAATTTCTGAAAATTTCCCATTAAAATTTAATATGCTAATTAATGCAAATATTAATTTGTATTTTTAACAAAGTTCGATTGTTTATATTAATTGACGAAAGATCACTGCAAAAATAGTTTTTGAAGGTTTTAAACAAAATTAAAATATTTAAAGGCTAATATACTTTTACAAATATTTTAAGAACATAATCAGATAATTAACCTGCATTTTTTTAAATGAAGCGTTCAAAGAGTCATTCATTTGTTTCAAGATTTTTAAATTCTGAATGGCAACAGTGTTTGTTTGTTTATATTTAGTAATCTGGTGTTTATAATAGCTTATTTTTAATTTGGAATTTAATACATTATAATTGGATAAGATATACAGGTTTTATGTGAAAATATGCAGAACAGACATGATTTCACGTAGCAACGTTTATTTTAGTTGGAAATTAACGTTTAGTTGTCATATGTTAGTATATGTTTTTCATTAAGCCTAACATGGCGTTTAACTGCGGTCGATTCGCAGACCAGAGTGGTCGCGCCCGGAATGGTTACAGACACTTTCTTGCCTTCGGATTTTATTATAAGTAGATAGATAGATTATAACGACAATGTAACATAACGGTAAGGAACCTCTAGGGTGGGAGTACCACTCTCACTTGTCCGGATTTTTATTATCACGGACACATTTGAAATTTTTTTCATCTTCGCGGTCACATTGTTCACCAGTACCGGCTCGATGGTATATATCGCCCCTAGGAATTTTCTTTCATGCACCCTCATACATCATTTACATCGCACAAAGGGTTTCGTTTAATATTCCTTTCAAAACACTTTATCCTTTCTTTAATAAATCCAAATAAATTTCATTTTCCAAAAAAAAAGTCATGTTTTTATAAAGTAAAAATTTACCAATCTATTTTTCCCGTTTTTTCGAAAATCTGAACCGGTCCGATAGCCTATTATACTCTGTCATAATAATATCTGTCATGTGGACTAAATGCGATATTTAAAAAAATCAATTTCAAAATTAAACATGTTGTATAGAGACCTTCAAAATGTTAGACGTCAGATAAATTTGTTTTTAATTCTCTAATGACGTCATATTAAGCTGCTTTTTGTATTTACACATACTCATACTCCTTGTGTTATTGAGAAATGTCTGAAATTTTCCGTTTTATTACCAATAGGACGTCATATTAATATTTTTTTTTCAACTGGTGAAACTTTTTATTTAATTTTCATTTTTCACGTGGAAATCTTTCAATAAAAAATTAATTATTGTAGAAAGAATTTTATTGTGGATTTTTAATTGTTGACAACTGCTATAACGAAATATGTTTAAATTTAATAGGAAAAGGCTGTTAGAATTTTGGTTTTTTATCTCTATATATTAAAATAATACGATTTTTTCAAATTTTATGATTTCGAGCTTCATAGTTGGTATTCAGCTATAAGTACACAAATTTTCATGACTGTAAGTTATATAGTTTCTGAGAATCGGCTCTGTGACAGACAGACAATGAAGCGGGAGTAATAGGGTTTCGTGAGATGAACGAAATCCTAAAAATAAAGGATATTTTATTGCTGAGATAAAATAGCTAAAATTTTCTATGAATGAGATATGTTTAACGGTCTGCACGGACCTTAATTTTAGGCATGGTATAAATGCTAAAAAAAACCTCGGTCCGGGATTAGCCCGGGTCGTTTACATTTTCGCATTTCGAGGCCGGTTCTTGCCCGTGAAAAAAATCAATGAAATCAGGACCGACTCAACATCTTAAAAAAAGAAAAAAAGAAAGAAAAATCATGCATCAGACGTAGATTACAAAACACTTTTCAACACATTCAAAACATTGTCCCGAAATTTCATTATATATATATATATATATATATATAATGAAACGCTATGCACTCCCAAACCTGTTGAACGCATGCTTTCTGCATTACACCTCAAGGATGCATATCAATTTCATTAAGTTTAAAGTAGTTAACGTTATTAAAATACACTGCAAGTAATGTTTCCTTATTGATCATATTGTAATAGTGCAGATCTCCAAACATACTTCGCTTAAAAGTAAAAAAATAAATTATTAGCCAATCCTATAACGTAACCATACCCTGTTGATGGGTGAAACAAGCCTTTTGAATGGCTCTGTACATTCGTAACAAATTTAACTCAGAACTGAATCATCTTCAAAATTTTCAGCTTAACAGTAATTGTCTTATAAAAAATTGTATCTTATCAGAAAGAGCCTTTACATAAGGTACAAAGGTTCTTTTACAGTGTGTATAAGCTCTTTTAGATTTAAGGGAATGATTAATGAAAGAAACATAGCGATAAGTCTTTATTTATAAGCGCCGTAAAGCCACTTAGTTGATAAAGGTAACTAACTCTACTTACTTATTTACCAAGTTTTTCACTTAAAAAAAAAAAATACTTATTTCACAGCGCCATAGTTAAATCTCTAGGGACACTTAAATTGTGATGATAAAAAGTGTGAAAAGAATATTTATTTATTATTTTTTATTAAACACACACAAAATTTTCCACCGTGACCAAATATTAAAAAAAAAAGAAGAAAAGAAACAATTTATTTAGTCTTCTTTTAAAAAGCGATTTCTAATAAAGTAGTTTACACCATTTGTTCGTATCGATATGTCCACGCATAACTTTGGAACGGGTGCTCCGATTTTCATAACTCTTTTTAACACTTTCCAACATAGTAGTTGAAAAGTGTTTAAAAATTCGGTTTGTCTGGCTGTCCGTTCTCTAACTCGCGTAAATATAAATACTCGGATTGCCATGGCAGTTGATATATATGTTATTGAGATTCACTATGGCATGTTCAGTATTGAAAATGATGTGTGTAGCAATTATTGTTCGTTGCACAAAAGAATTCTGTTACATTACAGTCAATGAGGAAAAATTGTTTGCTATGTATTTAATGATGTGACGCTATTTCAAACATTTTGAAACTGATTTATATCCCTGAGGTGCATTACAAGATGCTTATTACAGAATAGGGTATGAATAGCATTAATCGTTCATTTACAGGGCCAATCAAAAGAATTCGGTAACAGTACTATCTGTGAGTGATAATTGCCGGAAGTGCGTTTTCAACTTTGGTTTGCGTTTTTAGGTTTAACTAAATTTTTGCATTCTGTATGATGTGTATAAATAGATCATATACAGGGCAACACAAAAGAATTTGAAAGTATCATTGTCTTTCGACGTGAATTGCTTAATGGTGTTTTTAGGTAGATTTCGTAAGAAATACTACCTATTACATTCTCACCTAAGTTGGAAATTTTGAAAAATTTTTGCAGATCTACGCCGATCATGACTCCCAGAACCCCAAACCACCTCCAGTTCAAAACTTTATATATATATATATATATATATATATATATATGTCACTTTTTTCTGACCACGATAACTGGAAAAATTCTGCATTAATCTTTTACAAACTGATACATAAAATCAAGGGGCATAAAATCTCGGTCAAGTTCGTTAATGGACAAAATCGAACCAAGGGGGGGAGGGTGGGGGGGCTTTTTGTGAAAACAGAAAAAAACCCATAATTTCTTAATTATGATACGTATCGAATCCGTTTAAAGTTATTATTACTTCTAGGAGAAGTGTCGAAAATGTATGTATGACAGATTTTTGATATAATTAAAAATGGCCCCAAGGGGGGGGAAAAAAGGGGGGTTTTAAGAGAAAAAAAATCATAGCTTCGTCAATTCACAAGATATCAAATTCGCGTAAATTTATTATTAATCCTCTTAATATTATCTAAAACTTTTATGTTGACAAGTTTTTTATAGGACCAACCGTTATAGCAAAAATAAAATTAAAAACAAAAAAAATCCCTGCCGGCTCCGCCTGCAAACAAGTTATTTTTCGAAGTAGGCGGTTCCAACTCCCGCATCTTTTCGAAACTGATACATAAAATCAAGGGGCATAAAATCTCGGTCAAGTTCGTTAATGGACAAAATCGAACCAAGGGGGGGGATGGGGGGGGCTTTTTGTGAAAACAGAAAAAACCCCATAATTTCTTACTTATGATACGTATCGAATCCGTTTGAAGTTATTATTACTTCTAGGAGAAGGGCCGAAAATTTATGTATGACAGATTTTTGATATAATTAAAAATTGCCTTAAGGGGGGGGGGGGGGGGGGGTTTAGAAGAAAAAAATTCATAACTTCGCCAATTCTCAAGATTTCAAATCCGCTTAAATTTATTATTAATCCTCTTAATATTATTTAAAACTTTTATATTTACAAGTTTTTTATAGGACCAACCGTTATAGCAAAATTAAAAACAAAAAATTCCCTGCCGATTCCGCCTGCAAACAAGTTAGGTTTCGAAGTAGGCGGTTCCAACTGCCGCATCATCGTAAAAAGGTCATTTCTTCCGCAATTCCCGACAAACAGGCACCCCACGGTCTGCGTCTTCGAAATCTACCTGTGCCTGTAGGCCGAGCCGTCAGGGATTTTTTTTAATTGTATAATGTATTTTTCATCTGAATTATGTTTTAGAACATTAAACAAAAGTTTGTAGATTAAAAATAAATTAAAATACATGGCTACGCAAAGATCTGGATACATTGCAGCCCATGGGTGGTAATTTCTGGAAGTGCGCTTTTAGTTGTCGTGTGCGTTTTTTATCTGAATTAAATTTTAGTTTAATACGTGGTGCGTATAAAAATCTGTAGATAACATACAGAGTTGTAAAAAAATATTTTCGAATACATCTCTCTATATATTTCTCTTACGTGGTGCGGAAAAAGGGCTGAATTTCTATATTATCGTTTGGCAACAACCGTAGTTTCCAGAATCTCCAATATGGCTTCTAGCGAAAGAGCAGTGAAACTCAAACTAGCAATTATTAAAAATAAAATAGCGTAATCCAAAGCATTTGAGATGATTTCTCATTTTAATTATGAGTAATATCGTTAATTTAAAATGAATTCTCAATTCTTATTTAGAATTTATTTATGAATTTCACTCACACGAAATCGGAGGGAATAAAAATATCAACTGTCTAGATTGCACCTGCTGCCATCTATTGCTGTATATGCAAATTATTGAAGTAAAAAAATAATTTCTTTAGCAAATATCTATAATCATCAATTAGAACAGTTTTACAAAATTTAAACAATGATTGATGATATATATAAACTATCTTCCTATCAAGTAGTGTTTTTTTAATGAGTTTAAGCCGTGCTGTACAATATTATAAGTGCAATGAGTTTTAAACTAATTGTGTTTTCAAGATCTTTTTTTTTCATAGTATTTAAATGATTTATGCCCATTGATAGCACCAAGTAAATGCATTTTTAACTGGGTTTTCAACGAAGTTTTAAATTATTTTTCAACATTAAAAAATTGCCAATTTTATGGTAGTTTATGGTAGATTTATTGTAGTAGTTATTCGGCTAGAATTGCTGCAAAAATAAAAGGGGCGAGCGAGCGAAGCGAACTGGGACCACGTAGCGATCTCAATGTGAATTGCTTCGTAATTCACGGGGGTTAGCGAGCAGGGGGCTGAGCCTCCTAGTTTCCGTATATTGGCAGAAATTTCTGAACTTGAATTTACAACAGTGTTATGCATTTTCTAATTGGTCTGAATTATGTAGTAATATATTTTAATTATGAATTATGTAGTATTATGTAGTATATATACAAATATGAATTGTAGTATATATATATATATATTTACATATGTATACATATAGTATATAAAATATAGTATTTATATAGTATATATACAAAACTGTATTGTAGTATATATACAAATCTATGGATCATATACAGGGTTTCGAAAAGAATTCGAGTACCTTTTCGTCTATGGACGGTAACTTCTGAAATAGGGTTTTCAAATATGTTATGAGTTTTCTAAACTGTTTACTTAATGTAACTTCTTTCACCTTATTAAACGATGAAGTTTCGTTACAGTGTTCTGGAAGTATTGGAAAGTGTTTCATAATTTATGCTTGACGTATGGTTTTTCCTTCTTTGTTTAGTTGCATTTTTGAAATTTGTATTTATTACTTTTATATTTATGGTCATGATCGATTTTTATTTCAAATAGTTTTCATTGCAAAAATGTTCATTTCTCCCAAATATATGACTTTGAGACTCGATCAAATACTTTATATTAGTTTTTAAAAAAATACATGTGCATATTTACGCTTAAAAAATAACAAAACGATAAAAAATTAATAACTTATAAAGATTTTTGCGGAACATTTCGCGACACATACGTGTGCCGTGACACAGCGTTTAAAATCACTGCAATTCCTCAACTCGAGATCTAAAAATTTGTTGCTTCCGCTTTTGATATTACTTTCGTTGCGAAGGGATTGTTGGGGGATTGGTGTTGGGATTTAGGAGTTAACACAACTCCAGCACGAAAAATCTGACAAAATAAACACAAAAACCCTTGCACTACAACAATTTAAACAAACGAAAAGCACAAAAAATCAGGTTTATTTATTTATACACATGTTTTCCGGCTCGTGTACTTTATTAGTTTCATGGATTCCATTCTAAACCGTCGTCAAACTGAACAGAAGCCTTGAACAAAAACGGCGAAATGAAAAGTCGGCGAAAAAATTGTCATTTTAACGCAATCATAATATTTTTTGCAATTTTATGAATGAAAATGTACATGAGGCTAACGAAAAGGACCGGCTGCCGCCAGGGCAACACTAGATACCGTGCTTGCTCATTCATTCTCATGGACGTCACAAATAGTGGCTAACTGCGACCAGCGATTGGTACAAAGCGACGCGCCCATTATTTTGTGCCAATCGCTGTATGTCTTGCATCGCGGCCAGCCACCATTTGTGACGTCATGATAATGAATGAGCAAGCCCGGTATCTATAGTGTAGCCCTGTTGCCGCCGGCGGCCGCATTACATTTCGCGTTCGTTGCAATTCGGACTGCTAGAGTCACATGATGCTCAATTCGTGCTCCTGCGTCACGAACAGAGCATCACGTGACTGAAGCCGGTCTTTTACGTTAGCCTCGGCTAATGATTGTTAACTCGTCTCACTGAGGTACAGCGCTTAGAATACATAGTGTGGAAATCTGCTACAAAATAGTACTAAAAAATTGAATCCAATAAATGTATAACGTTGCTGAAAAGATAACGATGGGATCACAGCGCCATCTGCTAGCTTATAAGAATCTTAATACGATGTCATTAGAGCTTATTATCGTAGGAGCCCCGTTGCACATTTATAGGCTACAACTTTTTAGCACTTTTTAAAGCATTACAAAGATAGCCAGTTTCCACACTATGTATTCTAGGCGCTGTAACTGAGGTGCCGGTGACATGAGAGTAGCGACATACGCACAGAGTATATGCTCGGACTGTGCAATAGACATACGCTTTTATCCAAACTATAGAAAACCTACATTTCAGAACTTGGCGATACTCGCTTGGATGAGTTCGATTAGACGCGTAAATGGCAAGCCCGCCAAAATGCTTGGCGATTCGCTTTTGTCCAAATTCGTCTTAACCAATCAAATTTTATATCCCATTTGTCGCCACTTTGATATAGAGGCACTGGAGTCTCACCAAGGCAACACTAGATACCGGGCTTGCTCATTCACTCTCAAAACGTCACAAATGGTGGCTGACCGCGACCAGCGATTGGTCCAAAGCAACGCGCCCATCGTTTTGTGCCAATCGCTGTATGTCTTTCCTCCTAGTCAGCCACCTTTTGTGACGTCATCATAATGAATGAGCAAGCCCAGTATGTAGTGTAGCCCTGGTCTCACTCGTCTAATCGAACTAATACAGCTGAATATTGCAAGTTTTGGAATGTGGCTTCCCGCGACCTACGTTATACACGGCCGGTGCATGACGTTTAAAACGTCACACGGAGTGGATCATTTTTACACGGTGATTGGTGCAAAACGGAGCTCCCACAGTTTTGCACCAATCGCTGTGTTAAAATGATCCACTCTGTGTGACGTTTTAAACGTCATGCACCGGCCGTGTATAAGGAAAGGGCATGTTTACAAACAACAGTTCCATCAACCAATCTACCACTGCATTTTTATCGCAGCTATCATTACAGGAAACGTCATAGCGACGTAGGCCAATCATATCATAGACCGGTTTAACA
Source organism: Maratus michaelseni (assembly GCA_963931845.1). Lineage (NCBI taxonomy): Eukaryota > Metazoa > Arthropoda > Arachnida > Araneae > Salticidae > Maratus > Maratus michaelseni. The sequence goes on along the minus strand of OZ007597.1, from coordinate 84,493,199 downwards.
TAGACCAATCAAATCCCTCCATCTCATGTGTACTGTAGGAGCCGTAAAGAACGAACATGTTTTTCTCCCAAACCAACAGTAGTTTAACCAACAGTGACGTCAGGTGCCCTTTCCTTATAACTTAGGTCGCGGGCTTCCCATAGTTAGGACAAAATCTGACGCCACTATTTTATAAAGGTACCCTAGTACACATATTCCAGAAGTGTAAAAACTTTGTAAAATTCAACCTTCAACTTACCAATCATCCAAAAACTTTGCATTCGCATTTTCTGGATGAATTCTGTTTTACAGTTAACAAATTATCCTTTAATTATTTCTATTTGCTCGCTGATTGTTTTTCTTTTCGATTGTTAAAAAATTGATTTTAGTTACTAGCTTGTTGTGAAAGTCTGTTTTGAAACTTCTTATATCAATGTTTTCTGCAATGTTATGTTTCAAGAAAAGATTTGGTGAGTTAGTATTCAGCAAACAAACATTGTTAGTTATATATATTAAATATGTTTAATTAAATTATACATATTTAATTTCAGCTTCTTATTTTTCTGATAAATGTCTATTCAAAAACAAAAACGAGTTATAGATAATGGTAAATCGAGAAATTTTAATTTAACATACTAAAATTGTGTGTTTCGTGCATAATCGTATTTGTTTATAGTGTATTATTTTGAGATAGAATCGAAATTTCGCCATCTAAGAATTGTGTTTTAGAGATGTGTAATGCGCATTTTCATTCTGACAAAAATATATGGTACTTTTATGTTAGCTGGGCGCAAATCTCGCCAATAGCATTTTTTTCTCGCATAAAAAGCTGTTCGTGTATGGTACTAATTCTTAATTCTCTCTCTCTTTTTTTTTTCTTTTTTTTTTTTCCCATTTGTATTTTAAATGAAATAAGTAAAAGGGATAAATTTAAATTTTGTGATATATGTATTTTAAATGTATGTTACATATATTTTTTAAATGTATGTATTTTAAATGAAAGTTATGGATTTTAAACAAATGAATGAAAGCTTTTATATTTTAAATGAAATGAACGCAATACGAATGATGGCACTGGGAACAATATTTAGCGATTTATCACCGGCGCCCGGCTAACATAAAAGTGCCAAATACATGTAATAACAATCGTTTTTACATATATAATATATATAAGAAAGATAACTAACTGCTGCCGCCACCGGTTTTGAATCGACCAAGTATTTTTCACTTTATCAACTGATAATGGAAAAACTACTGCTGATAAAAACACGAAACTGGTAGTTTTACAGAGAAATGTACAATAAATATTCTAAAACAAGCATAGAGATAAAATAACTATTTTAAGATTTATTCAATGTTGAAATCTGTGAAGATAGTTCAGTCACATGAATTTTATAGGATCAGAATCTACGCATAACAATATAGTCATCTTTTGCAGGCGTACACTTGATGAGATTGTGGGTAGTTATGATTTATGAATGACAAGGCAGTTGTGATTGGAAGCTGAGAGGATTGGGGGCATTGTTGGAGGGCAACAAGACAATTATGATTGGTGGTTGAGGAAGTCATCAGCTGATTGCAACCGAAGCCGTCTCTAGAAAAAAGCGAGGCAAGGTGCAAAAACTTTTTCTTTCGTTCCAAACTAGTTATTCCCCATCCTCTCTCCACACACACACACACACACACTTCTCACAACGTTATCGCTCTAAAAATTAGGTATGCGTGTGGACAGCTATCAATTTCATTATGTTTGAAATAACATCATTAAAATACGCTGTAAACGATTTTCCCCAATAGTCTATATGTAACGGTATTCTTTTGAGTGTCTCTGTAAACGAACCATAAGTGCTACATACTTCGTTTACACTAGGGAACATGCCATTTTAAATCTCAATAACATATACCAGTGACGTAGAAATCGACGTATATTTACTAGAGAGCGTGGACGGACAGACGAACCAAATTTATACTTTTCAACTATATGTTGGAAAGTGTTAAAAAAGGAATCGCAAGTGCACGTTAGTTTGTGTCAAGTAGAACTTTATACAGTAAACCTGTTAATAGGCTACCAATCTATAACGTTACATTTTTATGGTTTTGCTTAACGGAATCTACCTGCTCAGACGAAGACCTGTCTAAAACGGAATATTTTTCCGTTCCCTGGTAATTCTGTTTTTACAGGTTTTACTGTATTTATTTTAGTAAATCCTGTAAAAACGGAACCTGTCTATAACAAATAACCGTCTTATACGTAAAACATTCATAATTCGCACGGAAATGATACCATACAATTACAACGATTCAATCGAAAACCTCTGTAATATGCGATTTTGTTTCGGTCACTAGATTCCGTTTTCACAGATTTTACTCTCAAAGATTATTGTGTTTATTTATTACAGTAAAACCTACTAAGACGGAATCTCAAGTGACCAGAGAAAGATTCAGTTTTAGACAGGTTTTTGTCTTAGGTAGATTTGTGGGGTAGTTACTGTCTTTCCATCGGGAGCATAGACTTTTTGCGTGTGACAGGATTCCGTTATAAACAGGTTCCATTGCACATAGGATTTACTGTATTTTTATGTCCCGATATAGAAGCCATTGTCCCGCTTTTTAGAAAACCTCTCCAATACTTAATTTTGTTTCGGCCACTAGACATTCCGCTTTCAGATTCTACTCTCTAAGATTATTGTGTTTATTTAATACAGTAAAACCTACCAAGACAAAATTTCAAGTGACCAGAGAAAAATTCCATGTTAGACAGTTTTTTGTCTTATCAGGTAGATTTGTATGGTACTCTTTCCATAGGGAATATCGACTTTCTACGTGTGAGACGAGATTCCGTTATAGACAGGTTCCGTTGCACATAGGATTTAATGTATTTTTATGTCGAAATATAGAAGCCGTTGTCCCGCTTTTTTGTGACAGTGGACGTGGCAACATATGCAGCACACTGAGTAACGAACAGATTTAACATTATTTATCAATGTTGAGCTTAAAAAGTAAATCACACAGCAGTACACATGTAAACTAGTCGTTGGAGGCCACCGTAATACTTACCCAACATGGATATGCATAATATAAAATATTAAAATAAAAAAATGTGTAAACTACTTATAAAATGCATTGCAATTCAAATAAAATCGAGGCTTGATGACGTCACAAACTTTAAAGGCTCGATTACTGAATTGCTTGAAAGAGGTTTTTCCTTATAACTCCAAAAATAATAATCCTATTAACTAGCGGTTTATTGCATCTGATTAAGCGTCAAATTTCCAATTAAAATATATCTTTGAAGTGAAATTTGGATGAAATACAGGGTCATGAAAAATTGAAGAGTGTGGATAATAGGATTCCAAATATCTCGGCAACTAATTATCCGATCGACTTCATGCTTTATTCAAAATTTATGTTTTTTTATTGTATTTTATATTCATTTCTTAAAATAAACAATTTCGAAAATTTTTATATACCTTTCATCAGAACGAATATTTCGAGAGTCCGAAAAAAATTGTTCCGGTTAATCGAGGTTATTGAAATGAAATAGGCTTCTTCCCATTATTACATACTAAGTACATACCAAATTGCAAGTCTCTATCTCAATTTTTTCGGGAGATAGAGCGTTTACAGACACAGACACACAGACGGACAGCAAAAAAATTTTTCTAAAAATATGTTTTTCGGAATCTCCAGTGTCTGAAACGTGTAAATCCGTCAAAAAAAATTTTTCGATTTTCAAAACGATTACAAGACTTACCCTATACTACGTATGATGGGTAAGTAAAAACATGCGAAACGAAGTGAATTAGTAAATGAACGCTAAATATTTGTTAAGTTAAAAAAAAAAAAATCTGGCTGGGGATCCCTGCTGTACGCTCCTAAGGAAGGCTTTATTTGCAACTTCCGTGTTAACAGATGTAAATTTCAGTACAAGTATTTATAAGAATGTTAAAGCTGAAGTTACAATCTCTTGTTTTAATTGCTCTGTCTCCCTGTACCCGTAAATACAATTTTTTGTATAGTTTTTCTTTTTACGTTCATGTGTTTAAAAATTATCTTTTAAACACGGGTTAGGAAACTATCCCTGTCCCGGCATAATAAGGGAAGACTTTCAATCCTACATTAAAACAAGTGGGTAAGTGTGATCGAAGATCGCACAAAGGGTTTCGTTTAATATTCCTTTCAAAACACTTTACCCTTTCTTTAATAAATCAAAATAAATTTCATTTTCCAAAAAAAAAAAAAAAAAAAAAAGTCATGTTTTTCATAAAGTAAAATTGACCGGTCTATTTTTCTCGTTTTTTCGAAATCTGAACCGGTCCGATAGTGGGTGAAGCCCGCTATATACTGTCATAATATCTGTCATGTGGACTAAATGCGATATTTAAAAAAAAGTTCAATTTCAAAATTAAACATGTTTTATAGAGACCTTCAAAATGTTAAAATTATGCCAATATTTCCATAATCGGGTTTTTATGATTCAATACGTTCCTCAAACTCATATGACGTTATAATTAGTTGCTGACGTCATATCTACTTGCTTTCTCTATTACTCATATTGATACTCTTTGTATTATTCTCAAAAATTTGAAAAAAGTCCGTTAAACTTCCAATAGGACGTCAGATTAATTTTCTTTTTAATTCTCTAATGACATTATATTAACCTGCTTTCTGTACTTACTCATACTCATTGTATTATACAGAAATGTTTGAAAATGTCAGTTTTATTACCAATATGACGTCATATTAATCTTTTTCTCAATTGGTGAAACTTTTTGTTTCATTTTCCATTTTTCACGTAGAAATCTTTCAATAGAAAATTATTGTAGAAAGAATTTGATTGTGGATTTTTAATTGTTGGCAACTGCTATAACGAAAAATGTTTAAATTTGATAGGAAAAGGCTGTTATATTTTTGGTTTTTTATCTCTATATTAATAAGATTTTTTTTCAAATTTTATGATTTTCAGCTTCATAAGATATTCAGCTATAAGCACACAAAATTTCAAGTCTGTAAGTTATATAGTTTCTGAGAACCGGCTCTGTGACGGACAGACAACGTAGCCGGACGTTTAAGGTTTCGTGAGATGAACGAAACCCTAAAAAAGGGTATAGAAACAAGCTTTTGAATGTTTCTTATTTTTTAAAATACTTCATTAATTTTTATGTTAATATAAATTGTTTTTCACGGGAAGGTAGGTGCGTGTGTCAAAAAATTATTAGTTTACCTCATTTCATATTTATTTTATCTAATTTAAAAACCTTGGTCTCTGGGCTATGAGCCACAGGCAAAAACGTTCCAAAATATTTCCCCTCCCTGGATTTCGTTCTGCTGGATCTCATGTTATTCTGATAGATAATTTTGCCGTTTAGATTGTTGAAACAGTCATTTACCAAAGCTTCCATAGTTAAATGTTATTTAGTTGCGACCCAGATTGTTTTGGCAGGTGCTTATTGTCACAACATCGTGAATCTAACAAGTGACTGGTTCCATATCGCATCTCACGACTGTATCCTTTCATGATGTTGTTAGGTAGAATACTGTACTTCCCCATAGCAAGGAAAATGGAAAATCACGACCTCTTTGTCACATGCGATGTAAAGGATAAAATCAATGAATGTGAGATTTTAAAAATCCTTTACTTTTAGGCTGAATGATATCTCCATCTGTTACCTATAACCAGGACTGACTTTTAAGGGTCCTGAGAACAGGTCTGTTCTGAGGCTTACCTGTAGAGAAATGCACGGGCCCGGGCGCAGCCTGCAAAATGAAGACAAACTTTCGAACGGGCTATCAGAATAAAGATAATTTGCTTAACAGGCCGGGCCGATAAAAAAAAAAAATTAAGCGGGACCGGTTCGGACTAAACCGACAAAATATGAACAATTTTCAATGGATCTGGCTGGACCGAGTGTAAGATATGAATGTGCTGCACTTGTTGATGCTAGATTGACAACATCAATATACAGAGATTCCATATGTCCAGCGTAGATATCTGCATCGGACAGTTCCCTGGACCGTGCCTGAGGCCGGGCTTAATTTTTCTAGCAGACTCAGGCTGGGGCTTACATTTTTTCCACTACATATTCTGGCCGAACCTGGATTTAATTGTTCCCAGGAAGTGTCAGGCAGTGATATTGAACTTTTGTTAGCGGAATCCTTAAAAATTACTTTAATAAATTACAGATCAAAAATCTATTTTTTTTTTAATTAGTGTTTCAAAAGTTTTTAACAATCTTTTTTTTTCTTTTGTTCTAACTAAATTATGCACACAAATGCACTGCAAAAGAAAAAAAAAGAAAAGAAAAAATGATTTTACAGTATAATTAACAGTAATAAACAGTAAAATAAGCAGTAATACGCTTATTAAAAGTTACCTAAAAAGAGTATTTAATATTCTATATTTTCTAACAAAATATAACTGCAAGAGAACATTTTTTTTCTTCTAAAAGAAAAAACAAGTTGGAAATTGTACGTCAAACGTGACAAATGAGGTGCGTTCGTACTATAGCAGTTATATAAATATTCAGATCTTGAAGATTTTTCATTCTGTGAAATGAATTCTATCGTCTGCAGATTAATTTCTGTCATAAAATAAGTATCTCGGTCGCTTGACGATTCAACCTCGGAAGCTCCTATAACAAAAAAACACCAATTTTTTTTTTTTTTTTAAATTCAAATTTCTTAATAAATATTTTTAACAATATCTTCTAAGGTTTTAATTCGATTTTCATAAAATTTGAAATGTCTCGACAAAATTCTGCAAAGATAATATATCTTAAATTCCAAATCATCCGGTTTGGTAGTTTTTACGTTGTTATAAGCGACGACAATAGGTGCTACGTATTTATATAATTACGAACGCAACTAAAAAATGGAAAAAGTTTTTTTCCACCGCTTCAAAATTTCCGGAAATTTTACATCTTGTAGTTCCTAGACGGCGTAAAAACAAACTGCATAAAATGTTTCTCTATATCAAGCCAACAAACTCCCCACTAAGGGAACTCTGTACACTTTGAACTATTTTTTTTTAAATTATTATTTGATTATTTTATATCTTTCTTGCATATTATAAAACGGTATTATGGAAAAAAAAAAATGCACCTCTTGTGGCAAAATTTGATTTTTTTTTTTTTTCTAATTAAGAAAACTTTAAAATCTCACCTCTACAATTTTTGACTTTTTGCAACATTTTTTCTCTTCTCTTGCAAGTGTAATGTGATGTATAAATGTATGGGCCAGATTTCCAAAAAGTGAACTAGTATCAGAGAAAAGAAATTAAATGTGTTATAAATTCATAGTTATCATATATGTTATTTATGTTGTCAAAATCCCTTTTCTACGCATTTACAAAACGCACAACAATGAATAAGATATCATTCGAAAGGTTTTTGAACAAGCTTCTGACATAGCCCACTCACATTTCGTTAAAACATGCTTTTCGATTAAAAATTGCAGTTAATTAAAAATCAAATCAGTTTGTTTTCATAGATTAAAATGTTTTTCTCAAATTAATGTTGCCACAAAAATAAAATATTGCATTATATCGTGCTCAACAATGATTATAAAAAAAATAAATAGTACAGAAAGATTAAGTGGGGACACACGTGTTTATTTTATACTTATGATTATAAATCAAAATTAAAATGTTTAAGAAAACGACACTATCGATCGCAGTGGTATGTTACGTGTAACCTAAAAAATGTGCTTTGTTATATTACATTAAATTGCATTTTATATGTGTTGAATTTATTTTCCTTTGCCACCCGTTTTTCCCGAAGCCGATGACGTCATCCTCTAATACAGTTAAAATATAGGAGTGTTATTTTTTTTTTCCTCGCGCGTGCCTTTTGCTCTCTTCGATCACTTTTTACTGTAACTTTGATGAAATAAATGAAATAATATTGTGGCTTGACTGATGTTGTTTGGAGATATTTTTATTCCGTAATTTTCTTTCAGAAGTTTAAACCTGCATCTAAAATATGTTAGATATTGCTAAGACTGCAGTGTGGAATCATCGCGCGAGTCCACTGGTATATTATGAATTCCTTTTCAGCAAAAAGTTGGAAAATTGACATTTTCATCATTTTTCGCAAATGAAGAGTACAGAGTCCGCTTAATGATATTTATTGTTTTCATGACAGTGTTAAAGGAAACAAAACTTTAGATAGAGGAAACAGGAAGGAACTGAGAATGAATTTTCCATTAAATGTGAAGGTTGGGAAAGATCGCTTTTCAAAAGAAACACACGTCCTGATAATAATACCCCATTTTAAAATGGTTTGCAAAATTTTCATGGGAACATAAAAATTTCCCCTGCGCGATGAGCATCAAGTATAATGTGGGCGTGACATATAGGGTGGGTGCGTACTAGTGCTCCCGACCCGATACTTATTTCAGTTATTTATACGTTTAACCGATAAACGTATAATACGTCGGTGTGAAATACGGTTAGCTTAAATGATGCGTTTAAACGTATCCGGATACGCATAAAGAGTATATCGGTTAAACGTATAATTCAAGTATACGCATTTGATTTTAATACCAATGGCTCTCATCAGTCTTTTTTTTTTATATACCGCTAACCAGGCCCCTACCTGCCCGGCATGAATGCCTAGCTTAACGGGTTAGTACCTGGGTGCGGGGCGGAAATCGCCTGATCACAGCCTATTGATTTGTTCACATCGCTGCTGTGCTTGCTCTCTTGTGATTTGCTGCCGTTATCTTTGTTTGCCGGTTCAAGGTTTCTGTTTAACTTTGTTGAATTGACAGATTTAATAGGTCTCGTAATTTAGAACCTTGATCAGGTGACGAGACACCTCACCTGACTAGGCACCCCCAGAGGTATTATTCACAGGTAACTTGGAGGGCTTTGCACCCACGACGGATTTTACATGCACCAGGTGCCATTAGCGTACATAGATTTACATATTTACCATGTCTGTTGGCTTGTCAAGTTTGATATCGGTCTTTCTAGATGGTATGGAATTTCTTTACTTTGGTTTTCTGCAGCCTTTTTTGCTAATTCGTCGGCATCCTCGTTTCCTTGGATACCCACATGTGCTCTGACCCAGCTAATTTTGAATTTATTGTTTGAGTCTTTTACTGTTTTTTGTATTGTATCGATTAATTTTACTACATTGAAGGGTTTACTGAGTGATTGGATGGCTGACATGCAGTCCGAGCGAATGCTGTATTCCTTCCCTGTGCTATTTCCCTATTCTGCTGCTTTTAGTATAGCCAGTAGTTCGGCTTGGAAAACACTGTTGTACTTCCTTAATGGAGCTGACCATGTTTTTATTTTTTGTTCATTTTTGAAAGCTACGAATGCCGAACGCGTAGCGCCTGTTTCCAATTTTGAACCGTCCGTATATATTACTATGTCCTTGTAATTATGGCCTATTCTTGGTTCTATGGTGTCCGCGGGATGTGTTTCCCATACATTAATCTTTTTTATATAGTCTGTATGGTGGATAGTGGTTCCGTGTATTTCTGTCGTTTCTCTTAAACGAGATATTGTGCCGTATTCTGCCTCGTATTTAACTTGGAGGTGAATTGGAATCAGGCTAGCAAGTACCTGAAGGGCCGCTGTTGGGGCAGTTTTATATGCCCTAACTATAGCCAGCAAAAAATGCCTTTGGCATGTTGTTAGTACTTGTTTACTTCTTTGGTTTAGCTTATGTCCCCATATTGAGGCTGCGTAAGTCAGTGTTTTCTCAGCTACTGTTCTATACCATATTTTTAAGATGCTTGGTTTCAATCCCCAACCCCGTTTGGCCATTTGTCCCATCATCCAAAACGCTTTCCTTACTTTGGCTGTTTGTGCTTGGCAGTGTGTTTCCCAGTTTAGGTTTTTATGTATAATTACACCTAGATACTTAATGTTTTCTTTTCCTTCAAATTCCCATTCTTTGAATTTAATTCCTTCAATTTTATGTGTCTGCTGTTGGTAGGTTTCTTGTGTGTGTTCTATTAAGGTACAGTAGTTCTGTTTTGTCCCAATTAAGCGTTAGGTTATTTTCCGTTACCCATTCATAAAATTCTTTTATTGTTTTGTTTGCTAGTTTTACTAATTGTTCTTTTGTTTTTGCTTTTATTATTAAAATAAAGTCGTCTGCGAAGGCCTGTATTCTTACATTTTTTACCCCAGTTTTTCTTTAGGGCTGTATCTGCTATTAGCAGCCACAGCAGTGGTCCCAGACAGCTGCCTTGTGGACAGCCGCCAAATGTTTGTTTTGTTACTTTAATGCCGTTTTCTTCTAAGGATACGTATCTATCTTCTAAAAAGCTTAGTATCCAATTTATTAAGTAAGTGGGGCATGGTGATTGTTTTAAGTTTTCGGCTATAATAGGCCATCTGATATTATCAAATGCACCCTTTATATCCATTGCTATTAGTAATGTTTGGTATTTTTCTTCTTTGTCTTTCTTTATTGTTTTTATTAGGTTATTTAGTGCGTGTTCAGTTGATAACCCTTGTTTGAACCCATATTGTTTGTCGCTCCAGTATTTGTTGATTGTTAGATGATGTGATATCCTGCCGTGTATTATTTTTTCTAGTATTTTACTAAGTGTAGGTAGTAAGCATATGGGTCTGTAATTTTTTGGTTCTTTTGGATCTTTTCCCTTTTAATGAAATAGGACTACTGTGCCTATTTTAAATGATTTTGGGAAGTAGTTGAAGTTAAGGCATGTGTTATATAATGTTAGTAGTAGTTGTGGTGCTGCTGTGTGTATTCTTTTCACTAGGTTATGGTCTATGTAGTCAAAGCCCGGAGCTTTGTTTTGTTTTATGTTTTTGATTATCCTGTTAAGTTCTTGTTTTGTTATAAGCTGTGGTTTTGTTTCATTAAATGTCGGTGTCTCTGGTTTTAATTCGTGTTCTATTGATGGATCTGTTAGATATAGGTTGTTTAGGAAGTGGTTTAATGTCTTTTTGACGGTTACTTCTTGATTGTTGGGCATGATGTTTTCTAATCGTGATGGGCTTGTTTTTTTGCCTGATGCCAGTTTATATTGAGGGCCATATGTATTAGTGACTTCCTCACAGTATTTTTTCCATGTATCTCTTTTGGCTTTTTGAACTATTTTCTTTAATTTTGCGCGTTCTTTTTTATATTCTATATGTTGTTTGTGTTTTAGTTCCTCATCTTGTTGTTCCTGGAATTTTCTCCTGAACGCCCTTACTCTATTTCTTGCTATTTTGACTTCTTGTGACCACCATGGTGGTGCCATTAATTCTGGAGTTTTTCTATGTTTGTAGCAGGCGAATGCTATTGCTGTTATTTCTCTCTGTAATCTTAGAGTTATGTTGTCTAACTGATCTATATTTGTTGCTTTTCTTAGTTCTTTTGTATATTTGTTTCTGATTTGTTTAATTTTCTTCTCGAATTTTGCGTGTTTGCCGTGTTTTGTTTCTAATCTATGTCTTTGATAGCACGTATTTTTATATTTTATATTAAATTTTATGTATTTGTGATCACTGTTTGATTCGTCGTCGCTTACTTCCCAGTCTGTTATATTTTCTCCTAATTTAGCTGTTGCTATTGTTAGATCCGGCCATCCTTCTAGCTTCCTTTTACCTCTCATGGTGCTGAACGATGCTTTTGCGTGTGGTGGGTTTTGTACAAAGAGGGAATTCAGGAGGAGGAAGTCTGTAAGTTTTACCCCCCTGTCATCTAAGTTCGCATAGCCCCATTGTTGAGAGTGTGCGTTAAAGTCCCCCGTCAGTAGTACTTCGCCCTTGGCTATTTTCAGAGTGTCTTCTACCTCCTGCAGCACATCTTCGAAGTCTTCTACTGAGGGGGGTGCGTATACATTGATTATTGTTTCTTTTCGATTTTTATTGCTGTTGTGTATTCTTTTTCTGCTATTGTTATTGGATTGGTGCCTGTGTGAGTTACTATTGCTGATCGATTTCTTTTTGTTTTTGTTATTTTCCAATTACCATTATTGAAACCTGTTATTTTTCCTGTTTTTTTATTTTGGTGAAAGTCTTGTAAGAGTCCAATATTTATTTGTTTGTCTCCCATATATCCCATAAGTGTTTGTGTTGCATGGAGACTGTTATGTAGGTTTATTTGTATTAGTTTGATGTTGTCTTGATTTTTATTGTTGGAGTTTTCTTTTGGATTTTTATTTTCATTCAGGTTTGGATTGTCTTGGGTGCCGCTTAGGCACGCGTCTGTGTTAGCGGCGTTGATATTGAACATAATTCAATTCGTGTGTCCTTTGTTGCCTGTTGTTAAGTTCCTCCTGTGACCTCCTATGCACCCGTGTCACACCCCTAGTTGTGTTTAATGTGATTTTGTCGTTTAGGACATCATTACCTGTAGTTAGTTTTTGTCTTCCTTGTTCAATTTCAATTTGTCTAATTTTGAGGAGCTTTCTGTACACCCTGCACTGCCCATCATGAGCCGTGTGGTCTATAGGGATTTGTGCCGGTAAGTGCGCCTTATTCCATTCGTTAAATGTAGTGCAGATGATACACCTCTTCCTTCCTTTTGGGCAATCTTCGTATTTGTGCCTACCTGCACATATCGGGCAGTACTGACTCTGCTTGCACTGGTGCGCCACGTGGTCAAAACCTTGACATTTGTGACACCTTTGGATCGTCACATAGTTTTTTATCGGACATTCTTTGAGTCCCAAGCAGATCGTTCTCTCCTTGAGAAGGTGATCCGCCAGGGGCTCAGGGAGCGCTACCGGTATATGCAATCGCCCTGCTGGTGCCCGTAGCGATTTTAGCAACTGTATTTTGTCCTCGTTTTGTTCTATGTCGATGCCTAGTTCTCTGCATATTATGTGCTTGATTATGGCTGGCTCCACAGACTCCGGTACATGGAAGATGATGATTCTCTTCTTCCTTAAATTGGCTGTTTTTATTTTCAGGCCACTGTTACTCTCCTCATTCTCTGCCAGGGCTTCCTTTATCCTCGTAGCTTCCGTTGCGTTTTCGCAAACAATTTTTATGCCGTTGCGAATCCGTTTGACATTCCTGACTCCTTCCTTGTTTTCTATCGTATTTGTTATTTGTTGCTCTACTTCCTCTGCTGTCCGCTCTTCTGTAGCCTGAATAATTACAGTTGCCGTCGCGGCTTTGACCGCCTGTGCATAACTGTGAGCAACTGCAGTCTTTTTTGTTGCCTTTTGTGCTGGTAGCGATGTTGTCTCTTCTTCCATTGGTTGGGTTCCTCTTTTTGCTGTTACTATTTCCAAGGCCTTTGCCTCGGCATGTGTTGCCCTCAACTCCATCTCAGTCAGTGAGTTTATCACTACCTGCAGAGCTTGGTCCATGGCTTCACACGTCGATGCTGGTATCTTTGTTGATTTTGATTGTATCATCTTGATGTAGCTTATTGCCATCATAGCCCTCTCTATCTCTAGGGATCTCCTTTTAGATCCATCTGGTATGTCGCAAAGGGTTATTAATTCCCCTCTTAACCTCGTGGCTTCTGTGTCTTGTAGTACCGCAGTTTCTTTATCTGGCTCTGTCATTACACTATCCACATCTGAATCTGTCTCTTCGCACGTATCTTTCTTTGTGAATTCGTAAAATCCCTCAATGTCTGTCATCTTTAGTTTTGTTTTTCTTCCTTTTTCGAGGTTTTTGCTTTGCTTTTTACCTGCTCTTTCTGGGAAGTTCCAGGTGTACTACTTGCTCCTGGCGTTTTTTTTGTGTTTTTTACTTCTGTTTTTGAGCCTTTTGAGCCTTGGGTGAATTTTGTTGACGCAATGCGCTTTTGGTCTATTGGTGTCATTGTTTTTTCGCGGGAACTTGCACGTGTGCTTAGTTTCATTTTTGTATTTGGTGTTTCTAGTTACCCTTTTATTAGTTTATTTATGTTTTTTTCCCAGCAGGGGGAAACATGAAAATAACATTACAATTATAGACATCTTTTTCTAACGGTGTGTGTGTGTGTGGGGGGGGGGGGGTTAACTGAAAGATTATACTTTAAGAGTTTGATCTGGGAGATTAATGCCTTGAGGCTTTAGAAAGGGGAGAGGGAATCACTGGTAGAAGTAGGGATTAGTGGGTGATTGACACCCAACAATGAGCTAGTGGTAGCTGTAATGAAGTTAGGATTATTGAATGATTGACACTCCCTTCTTTTAATCTGCACTGGAATGTTGAATTCACTTATGTGAGCATTCTTTAATGTAACTAAAACTTCCTATGCATAGAGAAATTGTTGCTATTTTGACTTGAGATTTTTTTTTTGAGGGCGCTTACCTGTTAATTTGCTTATTAAAGTAAATTGGATGTCTAGTTAGACATGTATGGTTACAGAAAATATTCTGGGGGTACTTGAGAAACTGTTTAGTTTCTTGAATTTTTTTTTTTTTTCCCGGGGTTTTATTTAGATATTTATGAATTATTTGATTCTTAGCTAATTAAACTATAAAATGAGATTAAAACTGGGTGTGGGGAGGTTAGATTTTACACTTTAGCTTAGTTATGTAAATGCTTAGTTGAAGAGATTAGTTTTAAATTGTTCTATTGGGAGGATTAGAGAGGAATTACAATTTAATTATTAAACTGCTGTTTAGGCTGTTTAGTTGAATTTAATATGGATGGGGGAGAAAAAGATAGTTGAATACGCTAAGGACTTAAGTTACTATTAAAATAACAAAGGGAGGAATTACAATTTAATTATTAAACTGCTGTTTAGGCTGTTTAGTTGAATTTAATATGGATGGGGGAGAAAAAAGATAGTTGAATACGCTAAGGACTTAAGTTACTATTAAAATAACAAAGGGCAAATATTTATTTATTTTTTTGGGAAAAGGGAGTGGGGGGAATTATTCATTGAATTAAGGATTGCTAATTGATATGATGTTATGACTCGTTGAGTCCTAAACTTTTGAGTTAGAACACTGGGCCTACTTCGCGATGAGCAATTAGGTAAAGGACCTAATTAACCCGAGATGGCTGGGGATGTAGCTTCCAAAACTGCCGCAATCAGTAAATTAATTCACTAATTGAGACCGCTTTGGCGTACCCATCAGCCGCCAGTGTTTAAAAGATGGTCAATTAAGATTTATACTTACATAGGCAATCCCCGCCAGGTACCAGTTACCTTAATTACTGCTGCTGCTGATTTCTTCCTGCAAAGAGCTGCTATGTTGATCAAGGCAGAGGTGGCTGTTCCTTTTCTACCGTGCGAACATCTTTCTCCCGCGGTCCTGTCTGCTAGCGTCTGTCCGCAAAGCCGAGAGTGTCCTTCCGCTAGCTCTTTCTTTCATCAGTCTTATGTCACTGCACGGAGAACAAGCTGGTAATCGGTGGCGTTACCGTAGCAATTTACATAATGTTTCATACATAGGGTCTTGTTATTTTTCCCTATAAATATTTTAAGGAATTTGTTATTTCTAATTTTTATTGCATTAATTGATAAACGAGAAAGCACAGTCGTAAGCATCCTTTTCTGGAAGCAACTCAGGGCACTTTTGACCCCCCACACCTCATACCGTTGCGCTGGAGTATCCCAAAAATCTGAAACTTCATTTATATAGAGTACGTGGCAAATAGGACCAAAATTTGAAATTTCTGTCTTTCCTATAGTGCAGACGATATATGAACTCAGTTTCGATTTTTGTCACTAACTCTCTCACTCACTCTCGCATCATCAAAAAATCCCTGACGGCTCGGCCTACAGGCACAGGTAGATTTCGAAGACGCAGAACGTGGGGTGCCTGTTTGTCGGGAATTGCGGAAGAAATGATCTTTTTGCGATGATGCTGCAGTTGGAACCGCCTACTTCGAAACGAAACTTGTTTGCAGGCGGAGTCACAAGGATTTTTTTTTTTTTTTTTTTTTTTTTTTTTTTTTTTTGCTATAAGAGTTGGTCCTATAAAAAACATGTCAATATAAAAGTTTTACATAATATTAAGAGGATTTATAATATATTTAAGCGGATTTGAAATATTGGGAATTGACGAAGTTATGAATTTTTTTCTTCTAAAACCCCCCTTCCCTCCCCCCCTTAAGGCAATTTTTAATTATATCAAAAATCTGTCATACATAAGTTTTTGGCACTGTTCCTAGAAGTAATAATAACTTCAAACGGATTCAATACGTATCATAATTAAGAAATTATGGTTTTTTTTCTGTTTTCACAAAAAGCCCCCCCCCCCTTGGTTTTATTTTGCCCATTAACGAACTTAACCGAGATTTTATGTCCCTTGATTTTATGTATCAGTTTCGAAAAGATGCGGGAGTTGGAACCGCCTACATAAAAAAATAACTTCTTTGCAGGCGGAGCCGGCAGGAATTTTTTTTTTGTTTTTAATTTTTTTTGCTATAACGGTTGGTCCTATAAAAAACTTGTCAATATAAAAGTTTTAGATAATACTAAGAGGATTAATAATAAATTTACGCGGATTTGATATCTTGTGAATTGACAAAGTAATGAATTTTTTTCTTCTAAAACCCCCCTTCCCCCCCTTAAGGCAATTTTTAATTATATCAAAAATCTGTCATACATACATTTTCGGCCCTTTTCCTAGAAGTAATAATAACTTTAATCGGATTCGATACGTATAATAATAAAGAAATTATGAGGATTTTTCTGTTTTCACAAAAAGCCCCCCCATTTCCCCCCGCTTGGTTCGATTTTGCCCATTAACGAACTTGATTGAGATTTTATGACCCTTGATTTTATGTATCAGTTTCGAAAAGATGCGGGAGTTGGAACCGCCTACTTCGAAAAATAACTTGTTTGCAGGCGGAGCCGGCAGGGATTTGTTTTGTTTTTAATTTTTTTTTTGCTATAACGGTTGGTCCTATAAAAAACTTGTCAATATAAAAGTTTTAGATAATACTAAGAGGATTAATAATAAATTTACGCGGATTTGATATCTTGTGAATTGACGAAGCTATGATTTTTTTTCTTCTAAAACCCCCCTTTTTTCCCCCCTTGGGGCCATTTTTAATTATATAAAAAATCTGTCATACATACGTTTTCGGCCCTTTTCCTAGAAGTAATAATAACTTTAAACGGATTCGATACGTATAATAATAAAGAAATTATGTGGATTTTTCTGTTTTCACAAAAAGCCCCCCCCCATTTCCCCCCCCCCCTTGGTTCGATTTTGCCCATTAACGAACTTGACCGAGATTTTATGACCCTTGATTTTATGTATCAGTTTGGAAAAGATTTATGCAGAATTTTTCCAGTTATCGTGGTCAGAAAAAAGTGACATAGATAGATAGATAGATAGATAGATAGATAGATATATAAACTTTTGAACTGGGGGTGGTTTTGGGTTCTGGGAGTCATGATCGGCGTAGATCTGCAAAAATTTTTCAAAATTTCCAACTTAGGTGAGAATGTAATAGGTAGTATTTCTTACGAAATCTACCTAAAAGATTGTGTAGATCCCTTAACCATAGAAATTTGGAATAAAGGATACAGAGAAAGAAAAAAATTATAAAATCCGGAAAATTAAAAAAAAAAAAAAAAAAATCGAAAATTCAACAAATTTGAACAAAATTGAAAATAATACGATCTTTCAGTCTTAGAAACTTAAAATTTGGTATGAAGGTAGTGTTTAGAATTCAGAAAAAGAAAACATCAAAAACACAATAAAAATCGAAAGTAAAATAAAAAATTGAAAAAATTACAATAATCCGATTTTGTTGCGTTAGAAACTTGGAATTCGGAATAAAGGTAGTATTTAGGATACAAAATAACAAAAAATTTAAAAATCCGTAAAAATCGAAAAAAAATTCAAAAATTCGAAAAAAATTGAAAAAATTAAAAGAATTTGATTATTTTAGCCTTAGAAACTTAAAATGCGGCGTAAAGATAGTGTTTAGGATTCAGAATAAGTTAAAGTAAAAAACACAATAAAATTCGAAAATAAAATAAAAAAATCGAAAAAAATCGAAAAATAAGGAAAATTTCAAAATAATTCGTTTTTATAGCGCTAGAAACTTGAAATTTGGAATAAAGGTAATATTTAAGGTACTAAATAAGGAAAAATTCAAAAATATGGATAATTCAAAAAAAAAAAAAAAAAATTCGAAAATTAAAAAAAAAAGAGAAATTGAAAATAATTTTATTTCGTAGTCTTAGAAACTGAAAATTTGGTGTAAGGGTAGTGTTTGGGATTCAGAAAAAGAAAAAATTAAAAACACAACAAAAATCAAAAATAAAATAAAAAAATCGAAAATAAAATAAAAAAATCGGAAAAACCGAAAATTTGAAAATAATTCGATTTTGTAGAGCTTGAAATTTGGAATAAAAGTAGTATTTAGGATATAAAAAAAGAAAAAATTAAAAAAGCTGAAAATTCGAAAAAAAAATTCGATTATTCGAAAAATTGAAAAAAATTGGATTTTGTAGCTTTAGAATTAAAAATTCGGCGTAAAGGTATTGTTTAGGATACAGAAAAAAGGAAAATTAAAACACAATAAATCCGAAAATAGAATAAAAAAACTCGAAAAAGATCGGAAATTTGAAAATAATTCGATTTTGTAACGCTAGAAACTAGAAATTTGTAATAAAGGATAAAAAATAAGAAAAAATTTAAAAATCCGGAAAATTAGAAAATAAAAATTCGAAAAAAATTGTAAATAATTTGATCTTGTAGTCTTAGAAACTTAAAATTTGGTGTAAATGTATATTATATTGTATAAATATATTATATATTGTTTGGTATAAATGTATATTATATATAATATATATATATATAATATTTACGATTCAATAAAAGGAACAATTAAAAAATTCGTTAAATTCGAAAATAAAATCGAAAAATCTGTAAAAAATCGAAAATTTGAAAACAATTTGATTTTATACTGCTAGAAACATGAGTTTTAAGATAATTGTCCTATTAGCTAGTACACCACCCCTTATTGTTCTATGTTATTTCCCCCGGATTATGGGGGGGGGGGGGTTCTTTCGTTTACGAATTTCGTTATAGAAAAGTTCTGTTATAGACTGGCTACGTTATGGGCGATTTGTTTTTTATAGACAGGTTTGTTTTCTTTCGCAAGTTATACTCTATTTAATTTACATATGAAATATGGATTGTTAAATGATGTTAGGCCCACCAAAATTTCCACAGCTCCCCCTCCCGACATTACTGGCTGGTTATGGCTTGATAGTCCTTTCTAAATAAAATCATGGTGACTCTAAGATTCTCTTGATTTATCTCTAAATTGAACCTAAATGATCCTAAGAAGACTAATCAAAGAATTACTATATTGGCATGACAATCAGGAAACTTAGAAGTAAAATAGAAAAATCAATAAATTTATAAAAAGTCGAAGGTTTGAAAATAATTCGATTTTGTAGTCCTACCAGCTTGACATTTGGCAGAAAGGTAGGGTTTAGGATACAAAGTAAGGAAAAATTTAAAAATCCGAAAAAAAAAAAAAACTTCGAAAAATCGAATATAGTTTGATTTATTGAAAATTTACGGAAGTTTTAATTTTAGCTTTCTTTTTATCCTAAACAGTAATTTTGTGCTAAATATCAAGTATCTAGGCTGCGAGTAATATCTCAGATGGATAGCACCTTTTCTGAAAGCAATTGAAACTTAGTGCTTGCCTAGGAACCTGAAATTTTTTATCTACAGTACAAATGAAACTAAAGCTTCAATTTTTTTATATCTGCAAATAATAGGGAGAGAGTGTGGGCTTGGTGAAAATCAGTGGATGATCTCCAAAAAGAGCCCAAAATCAAGAAAAGGAGGATTAGTTAAAAAAAAGAGTGAAATCTCATCAAAATAGTCACCTGTAAAAAATGCAGCCAAGTCTCGTGACTCTTTTACCGTAAAAAGTTCTGAGATCGTGGAAAGCCAAGTTTAGCTATCTTATTAACTCTGAAATTTTCATTCACAAATCACTCCTAGTCTCTACATCTTTAGTTAATTATTATTTTGTGACTTGGCAATTACGTAGCACGAGAATGTGATGTATATAATTAGTCTTAATCAAATAATACCATACCATCCCATAACATATTAAGGTGTAATAACTTCCCTCTGCGTATATAATTAGCCTTAAATCATATCTCATCCCATCCCATAACATAGTAAGGGGTAATAACTTCCCTGTGCTGCGTAATTGCCAAGTCACAAAATAATAATTAACTAAAGATGTAGAGACTACGAGTGATTTGTGAATGAAAATTTCAGAGTTAATAAGATAGCTAAACTTGGCTTTCCACAATCACAGAACTTTTTACGGTATAAAAGAGTCACGAGACTTGGCTGCATTTTTTACAGGTGACGTTTTTGATGAGATATAAATTTGTTGAAACAGTTTAAATTGTTTTATATTCCTTTTTTTTCTTTTTTATATGCACTGAGCGAAAACTGTTTAAACGCTTGTTATACGTTTAACTGCTTTAGTAAGTTACGTATATACACTGTACTGTATATACTGTTTTATACCGTGCCTTATTTACCGTATGATACGTACAACCGCGTCTTAGCCGTATTTATATGTATACAAAATCTGTACCCCGTATAATACGTATAAACATTTAACAGGGAGCACCTAATGCGTACAATCCTTAATTTTGATCACTACTTTTTCGGAATAGTAATTTTCGTGTTAATCTCAGAATTTGTTAGTAAACAAGATAAAGATTACTATTCAGCTACAGCGATGCTAAGGGGGTCCGGGGTTCAGAATTTTATTTTTTTATTTATAGGCTCATTTTCATAATATTTTTTTCTGCAGTGTATCTTTCTATAAAGATTACTTTTCAGACAAAAAGTTGTTAACTTTGAAATTTTGTTTTTATAAAATTTAAAAGTTTAAACTTATTTAATTTTTGATATAACTTTTGAACTACTTGCCCGATTTCATTACTTTTTTCACTATTGTGTGCAGAAAACGTTTTAGTAATTTGTCTTCGGGATTTTTGAGAGCGATTTTTACTTCGAGGAATATATTTTTAAAATTTTCACATGAAATTAAATATCCTGAAGACAATTTATTAAAAACATAACATAAAACTCTGCACAAAATTTCAAACATATACAGAGCGTCCGAGACGCAACGTCCTAATTTGAACAGTCTGTAATACAACATGTAATCGTTGCATTAAGAAGATTGTAAACAACAATGAATACACATAGTTATAAAGTTTTGTATGAAGTTGAGGCTACTGCATTCTTCCCAGAGCCGTAAGCAGACAACGAAGTCAAGAGGAGGCTTTAAAATTTTTTGATGCAGTTGATTCATGTAACTTCTTTCCTAACAATTTGACATAGAATAAATTTAAATAGAATTAGAGAACAAGTACTCCTGCCTATTGATGGATTTGAGGGTAAAAACTTTAAATTGAAAATAATTAAAATTGCCTAACATTTAAAAGGGTCCAGGGGTCAAAAGTTTTTTCTTTTATAGGCATTTTTTAATGAATTTTTATTCTGAAATGTGTCTTTCTATACAGATTAATTATCAGATAAAGTTTTGAAAATTTTAAAACTAAAAACATAATAAATTTTAAACTTATTTAATTTTTTACATATAACTCATGAATCCCTTGCCCAATTTCATCACTTTTTTTTAGGTAGCTTTCAATACAAAAAAGTATAAAGCTACCTATTGCAGCCGTTCGGAGGAAAGCAGTTCCAGAAAATTTCGATATATTTTCACCGATCATGACCCCAAAACCACCCTCCGTTCAAATGTTGATATATATATATATATATATATATATATATATATATATATATATATATATATATATGACCTATGTCATACGATAACGATCGTATTTATAAATCAATTTTGATGAAACTAATTGTGTGTATTAAGCTCACCAATGTCTCGACCGAGTTCGTTGGCCAGCTTGGTCCGCCATTTTGTTTCAAGATGGCAGCCACTTAACAATTTAAAACTAAAATAAATATACAAAAAAGTTAAAAAATCAAATTTATTTTTTAATTTAGTGTTAGGCCTTGATACGAGGAATCCAGAGCATTTTTTGGTTTACCTCTATCTTAAAAAATGGCTGAGATAGAGCAGTTTGAAATTCTAGGGTGGCTGACATTTTGAAACAAAACAGCACATTAACGCAATTACTCGCAAATTATTTTCTTTCATTATTGTAATAATTTTCCCAATCATACGCATAAAACTATATATATTCATATCCGTTAGCGCCAAATTATCGCCAAAATTGGCGACATTTGGCGAAATATCGCCAAATTTGGCGACCAAAATAAGTCTTCATAAATGAAGCCAATTTGGCTATTGCTCAATAATTTGGCGAATTTCTTATTCAAATTCAGTATTAAGGAATCTTTTATAAACGATTCTTTGCATTTTAACTTGCTGTTTTCGTGTAACATTAGCTAAAATTTTAAAACTAAGATATAGGAAAGCTACCTTTTCCTCCTGGTACAGGCCGGAAGGACTTTTTTCCTATCATATGCAGAAAAGATTTCTTGTTAATTTGTCTTCAGGATTCATAAAAATATTACTTAGAAAATTTATAATACATTTGAAACCAAAAATTAGTGAATTTTTAGGAACATTTTAACTTCCGAACTCACTCAAAAAGCTATTACACTAAAACAGCGTTATTTACATATATGCATGTATATATTCATTCAAGATTTGTCGATCCTAGCAAATAACATGTAATTAAAGTAATATAATTCAGAAAATTTTCATTTCTTACTAGAAATTCTGGTTAGTTTTTACCTTAGTACTAAATACCCTTTGAGGGAATAAAATGTCACTAGTTTTGGCTGCTTGACATTTAAAATACTTTTTATCATGAATAATAAATAAAACACTGCCCTTAAAATGTTTCTTCATCAGCTTTCGACTTTTTTTTTTATGTATTTCTATATTTTGACAATTTTAAAGTGCTTCCCATAAAAAGTTTAAAAATCTTTAAAATATTAGATATACTCTTGTATTAAAAGATTATGGAGCTTGAGGGAACTCAAGAAAATGCTAGGGGGGGGGTAGGGGGCGCTTAGACCCAGGGCCCGATTAACCTCTGGATCTGGGGGAAGCACAGTATCATTTTGGGCTCCCTTTCATTTGACAAAAGTTTTCTTCCTTCATGAAAACGCATCAATGATACTAATATTATTCCCAGGAGTAGCTTGGTGGAGGTTACATGTATTTCATTAAACAGCTTTTTTATGTTCCCTGTATATACTTGAGATATATTTAGTAAATATAGCTATATGCTCAATTTCCCGGGTGGTTTTTAATAACTGCATCAGAATGCTATATGATTAATTAACATCCTATTGAAGACATTCATTTTACCCTTTTAAATAAGTTTCGTGAATTAGTGTGTGGATTTCCTCTTGGATTAAGCAAACTTTCTTTTCCAAAATAATTAAAAATACAATGTAAAAAAATTAAAATGGGAATTAGAGAGCCCTCTTCGCAATCACTTTGGGGCCCCCTTTAAATTTGAGAGGGGAAGCATTTGCTTCACGTGCCTTTTGGATAATCAGGCCCTGCTTAGACCATCCTGCTCCCATCTGATTACGGCCGTGCTTGATCTGCGAATTTATACACATTAGAAATACAATCAATACTTGCAGCGCTTCTTTATGCACAGAGTTTATTCAGAGATGATTTTTCAAATATTGGAAAAATAAAATGAAAGTCTTTGGGGCGGCTCACGTAACTTAAAAAATTTCTTAATTTGATTTTTTAAAAGATAGTCTTCACTTGAATGTGGAAGGGTTGAGACCCATGAGCCCCTCCCTTTTCTACGAACCTGGAAATTAAGTAAGAATGCCGTAGGATGGTTTTAAAGATGTTACCATACTGGATACTCGTTTGTACCACAATTCAAGCTATTTCGGTTCCACATGCAGATTGCAACCAACATCTTCCTGTTTATCAGTGGCGGTCCTTGAGGGGGGAGGGGAGGCGTCACGGATACCACTATTTTCGAAAAGACATTTTCACCTAATTCAATCCCATTTTGCGATTAAATAAGGTGTAAATACCTTTTCGAAAATAGTGGTATCCGTGACGCAACTGCACCACCACTGCTAATTATTTTTACATGAAGTGTTTCTCCTGTTCCTAAGGAGAAAGCACACAAAACTTCTGAGAAGCACTTTTTGAGTTTCAGCTACCATTCATTAATTCTATTTTTAAAGTGACTAAGAAATGCAGCAATACGATTATATACTTCTGAATTGTAAGTTACATTTCTGAAACTATTCTAGGTACAGACATTTTCTCACCCAGAGCACTACAAAGTGTTTGTGTTTCTATGAACACATCTCTGCATGTTTCTATACCATTTATCCTCATCTCATGCGAACACTTTGTGCAGGACCGTGCGAAGAGAAAAGTGCGCCCGGGGCAAAGCTTCAATTTTGCGCCCCCCCCCCCCGTTTTAATTTTAATTCAGAAATTCCAAACAACTAAATAACATGAGAAAATTTGCCCTTATATTTTAGAGAAATCATGTTTTGCGACAGAAAATAAGAGAATGATAAAGAGAGAAAACGAAATGCCCCGGAAAATGATCGACGGCCAAAAACCAAATAAATAGATAAATAAAACCATGGTTGGTAGTATAAGTTTGGCGTCCCCTCAATTTTCACGCCCGGGGCGAGAGCCCCCTTCGCCCGCCTCTTCGCACGGCCCTGACTTTGTGTTGCTTTGACCTTGAAACATACGATACATACCAGTGTTAATATAGTGCAAAAAGAAAGATCTAAATGGGAGAAAAGTTATCTTGTCAACACTCCTAAAATTCGTGGTAGTTTTTCTTTTTACAACAGGCGCTTACAAGAGAAAACATAAATTTCGGATTCCGAAATATTTGAAAAGTTAAAAAAATATGTAAACATTTAAACTTCTTTGCATTTTTTGCAATGTTAAGATTCTGAAAATGCAGGTTTTTGCAAAATTCGGGGTCAGATGATGTGTCCTATAATAGGTGGAAGGGGTATGGCCAGGGGTACATTCTTAAATTTTCCTGTATCAAAGCATTTATTTTTGTTATTCAAAACTGCAAGAATATAAGCTACATTTACAGGTGGCTGTCTACATGATAAATGTGTTAAGAAGTGCACTTTCAATTCAATCTTTACATTGATAAGAAGCAAAACTTATCGTTTCCTTGACAAATGTTTAACATTTATTTGTTAAATTTTTAGCGATTTTGTCGCTGATTTGTCTACAGATGTATCCAAAAATAAGAGACCATTTTCGTACAGTCTGTTTTTTACACATTATCATTTTATCAGCTCATAATTTAATAACATATCACAAAAGTGAAAAGAGAGTTAGAATCAAACCAAACAATTTTGATATCTACAAAAACATTTAGTTCACAACACATTATTTTGCATAAATTACACATATTAAAAAACATACTATAGTAAGTATGTTTTGTAATAAGTGTTCAGCTAAATGCTAAGCAACAGAGTACAAAATTTTTTATTCAATGAAATAGCCTAATTTAAATAAATACCTTACTTTTAAATTAAAACATAGATCACACTTTAAATCAAAGGAATTTTCAAGTAAAAAGGCTATTTTCTCTTTTTTTTTTTTTAGAAAAAGCAGTACCGGAACGATGACGTTTCAGTGCGTTCCTGGAATAGTTCATCCCTGTTGTAACTCCAATTCTTATTAACCCCTGCCTTCTTGTCTACGCCACTGTAGGAACAGATGCTTTACACTCACGCAGCGTTGTTTGGCGATTTTTTGGTTGGCGTGATTATCAAGCCCGCGCCAAACCAATAACTTAATACAATTGCTAGGTTGCCATTAAAGGAAAAAATCCCCTAAATTTGGCGACTTTTTCCTTTTTATAACTGATTTTTTAAAAAAAAAGAACTGTGCGTGAGTGTATGACATCATAGCCCCACTGGATTAAGACTATAATTGATCAAAATAACTACTTTTCTAAGGAACAGTACTCTGATAGTTAACGTCTTCCCTTTCTGTGATATAACAAATGCTTATGAATTCTGCATTTGAAAATTTGCCTTGCTTTCAAATTCAAAGAAAAATCTCCTCAATACTCCAGTTTCTGCCCTGGTCCCGATCTCATGTGGTCATGCTTAAATTCGGTCCTGAATACGCTATCGAAGTGTGACGTCATTTATCACTTGTCGTCTGCTCCGGCCACGCGAGACACGTAGACGCATAGGGAAATTAATTTAAAAAATCATATTAAAACAAATATTTATCTAAAACTTTTATCCCTTGATTAGGATACTTTGATATAAGAAGTATCATTTGCGTAAGTGTAAGTAACGTATTTTTAGCTCAAATTTGTGTAGTTTAGTTTTAAAATTTCAAAGCGGTAATGTCTCGATATAAGACACCATGAAATACGGTTCTGGAGTGGCGCCATCTATGATCAGTAAAGGTCATCATTCTCTTATTTGTGATATTATTTTAAAATAACTTATTTAACTAGATTTTTATTTACTAAATATTTATGATTTTCAATCCATTTAAAATGTTTTATAGAGTAGTAGAAAATTAATATTTTTATTAATCTGATCATTAAATATAATTTATTTATCTTGTGTACTGTGCAAAATTTGTTGTTTAATAAGAAACTCAGAAAACTAAATAGTGATAATTATATATAGAGACAAAGAGAGTAAGAAAGAAAATAGTTTGATAGTATGTCATAATCTTTAATTAAAAACGTGAAAAAAATCTATTTTATCCAAAATATTCATAAAAAAAACTTTATAATTTTTTTTAAAGAGTAACAGGTACCCAGCATAATTTCTAAAGCAAACATATAGACCATATTTTAGAAATAAACAATTGATACATATACACTGCAGCAAGTATTTAGTAAAATTTAAACCCCAAATTATCCAATAACATCTTTCCTATTATTATATATTGAGCAAATGTTTAATCATATTTAATTTCATAATCCAATAGCTGTATATTTCCATTTTCCAGCGCCATTTTTACCATCATGCTAAACACCATTTATTTCAAAATGATTTCGTGTGGTGCTGCCATCTATAAGTCAAATATCAAAGTAAAGCTTCATGAGTAATTTGTTATGTGTTTTATACTGCTTTTTTATGCACAAATAGCTGATTTTTTTTTTAAAAAAATTGTGCAAAAAATGCCCAGTTTGTAGCAAATCTAAATATCGTTATTAAACAGTATTTATATTTCACAAAAACACTTAAGGAAATTTTTTATTTGCCATAATCTGAATCTAGTGAATTTGGCGACTTTGGCTAGATCTGTTTTCGGAATGAAATTATGGCAACCTCTTCCAAAGGCGGGGTTTATTTTTGCTGTATCTTTTAGTTCCGTTTTCTTTTTACGCTCATGTACTGATAGAAAAAAAAAAACAACAACCTCACACTCTTTTATTTTACTACACTTAATTTATGTAAAGATGGGATTTTGCAATCGATTTTACACTCATTTTTTAATATACTAGAATTATAAAAAAAAATATGTTCACTGGTGTGTTTCTGATGGTAATACAATATTAAGTTAAAAAGTAAAAAATAAAATAAAAAAATGAGAGTAATGTATTTTTCTAAAAAAATTACATTTTAATCAATTAGTAGTTTTATTTTAATTAAATTATAATTATGCATTTAGATACCAATTTAGAAATCCTAAAAATAAAGTAATATTCCAATTTTAAATATTGTTTATTATTATTTTTAATTTTTATCATGAAGTGGAGTGATGGAATTAGATGAACATATAATGATTTTCACCATAAACATTGATTGCTTATAAAATATCATTATCATTAGATATCTTTACATTTATAATTTATTCATTTTGGTGGGAAAAAAAGGGTGGTGGTGGTGGTGGGGGGGGGGGGGGGGTTGAAACTTATTTTTGGATTTTGAATATAATTTCGTAATATTTTATATGTTAATACAATACATGTTAATACAAGCAAATTTTTAATTTCACAATTTAACATGCTAAAAAAAAAAAATCATGTTTGCTTATAAAAAAAATATCTTCGGGATACCTATATCAGATTTGAGCAATATAAATAATAATTAATTTACAGTACAGAAATATGCCTCAAATGTATGTATATAAACTGCTAAAACATTTTTTTAAATCTTCACACTTTAGAACCTCATAACACTTTATCTCCCCGCCGCCCTCAAACTACCGTAACGTAAAAAATAATTTACTAATGTCATAATCTTTAATTTAAAAAAAAAAAAAAAAAAAAAAAAAAAAGCTAATAATCTACCCAAAATAACTATCAAAGGAAATTTCATAAGCAAACGCGATTTTACAAAATATAAAATAATCGCTAAATTTTAACATTCTCACATTTCTAATCTGACTGTCATATTTGTAAATATATGTATGGAAAAACAATATGACATTAACACTTTTTAGTTCCTAAGGTTTTTATTAAATACAAAATTTTCTATCATTGCAAAGTAAATAAATTTGTATTTTATGATTAGATCATTAAAATATTAATTCTGTTCTATAAAAATTTTAAATGATTCAAAAACTTAAATATTCAGTAAAAAAATATATATGTAAATAAGTTTTTAAAAAATCATTTAAATCGATCATAAACAAATTAATAAATACATATAATGTGTAAAAATATGAAAAATATCCGAGATTGATTGTACTTTCTTTGAGATTACTGATCCTAGATGGCGCTACCCCTAAATCTTAAATTGCTAGGAACTTTGGCGTTTTTAAATTTTAAAACTAAAAAACATAAATTTGAGCTACAAATAATTTAATCACATTTCAGCAAACGATACCTCTTATATCAATGTATGCAAATCAAGAGATGAAAATTTCAGAAACAAAATATTTATTTTAATACGATTTTTTAAAATAATTTCTCATGTTATCTATCACTAGAAACTCAGCCATTTGTGGCCCATAGCAGACGAAAACACACGAGTGACGTAATCACTTCGGTGGCCGAGGCTAACGAAAAAGACAGGCTACCGCGGTGCAATCCGCTTATCTTTTTTTACAGACCGCTAGAGTGACGTGATGCTCTTTTCGTACACCTGCATTGTTGCATTCGAGCATCACGTGACTCCGGCGGTCTGTAAAAAAAGATACGCGAAAAGAACCGCGGTAGCCTTTCTTTTTCGTTAGCCTCGTTCGGTGGCGTATAGAAAATAAAATAAATCAATGGGCACTTTGGTCTGTTTATGCCCAGCGCCATGTTGATGACGTCACGAATTCAGCGGCGTATTTTGAGAAAAGCTGAATTAGCGGACCTAGCATGCGCAATCTTGCTTCTCTGAGAAATAAAGATACTTTAAAAGCTGAATAGATCTGCAGAGTTCACAGCGTTCCTAAAATTTCCTACAATTGCTACCACTGTTTCAAAATATTATTCTTGGTGGTAGATTCCTCTATCTGTAATAAAAATTTACCACAAAGATTTGGACTTAAAACGGCCTATAGAGGCGCTGATCGCAGCCGTCTGTACAGGAAAATTGTCCCTTTAGGGCTGGGATTACGGTGCCTCGCTCTACCGTATCTTACGCTCGATCGTAGGATAGGCGTTCCTGCGATCAGTCGTAACTTCGTATTACGGTGCCTCAGCGTAAGTCCTCGTGCTTCGGTGTAAGTCCTCCTGCAGTCAGCCAATCAGAGGCCGCAGTTACATTTGTTTCGGTTGCGCGCGCATCCACTTGCGTCTTAACTTACGGTTGCTTCGAAGCTGTCGTAAGATCGCGAGGCACTGTAATGCCGTTTACGTTTTGTTTATATCGTAAGTCTCTAAGTTGATCTTAAGCGAGGCACCGCAATCCCAGCCTAACTAATACTAAAGTGCCATTGAAACCACGGTAGCTAGAATACACGGTAGGGTTCACGCGCAGGTTTCGTTTTCCCCTCTGACGTCATTGGAACCCAAGTCCAGTCTTTGGGTAACGCACTTTTCGCTTTCTATAAAACTTTTACGTTCAAAAAAGGATATTATACATTTATTTAATATCCTGTATAAGATATTACTGAGAGGAGTGACACTTTGAACATTTTCAAATTCAAGTTAATATATTTATATGTCTTTATTGTTTAGAATTTTTTAAAAGGTCAATCTTTTGTTTACATTTATTTCTTAGAAGTATTCAATTTCGACGCAGTTGTTAATATTTTATTTAAACACATTTGCGCGAAAAGCAAAAGTTTTCCTACCTTTTCAATTCTATTTTAATATTTTAGACACAATCTTTTCACAATAATATTTTTACAATTTTGCTTTAATTCAAAATACTTTGAGAAAAATCGGAAAACTTTCGCTTGAATTCATGAGGCTTTGAGAAAAATGCACCTATAGTTATGTTGTATATTTTCAAATATATATTTATACATTCATAAATTTACATATTATCAAAATTCATATATTTTCAAAATCGTGATTTAATATTCAAGAAACATAAAACTGTTATAATAATGCTAATCAAATTTATAACTTTTCAAAATGGCATAGTACTATATACTTTACAACACATACTTTAAAAAATACACTAGTACTTTCAAAGAAACTTTGGATAAATATAAGAAAAGCTTTTTTTGAATAAGAACTTAATTTTTTAAACATTTGTGAATTCAAAAAAAATCCTATGTAATGAGTAAAAATTTTTTAAACAGTAGCCATAAACTTTTTAGATAATTTTTTAAAACCTCCCTAAACTTGTTTGAGTACACTAATACAGAAATTTAAATTATAAAATTATTGAAAATTATCAGACTAATAGTCTTTCCAGAAAACATGTAAATACTTTAAAATGCATAAAAATCACAATATAAAATATATTTGCCAATTTTTTTTTTTTTTTACTGGTGAGTATATGAATTACATGCCTGAATATTATAAAAAGAAAAGACTGCTATTAATTCATTAATTAAAAATTTTACACTCACCATAATGGCTTATCATTCTAGTTTAGCTAATTTCTTAGATTTTTTTCTTGATTCATCACAGCTGGTGAATTTATAATGTCTCTTTAGTGATTTCTTTTTATTGAGCGATTTTAATCTGATGAAAGTTCTTGTACGAACATAACATGAAATGGCAAAGTCATCTATTTCGGGAAATAAGTCTTTTATAATGTTTGTCAATTTTCTCATCACGCCGCATTCTTTTACCAAATCATTACCATGGAATTTTTTAAATTCCTCTTCCATTTTAAAAACAATTTCAAGCCATTTGTTTGTCGGTTCCATTAAGAATCCTTTCGAAATAGAAGAGAGCCAGTCTTTATTCTGAGTTAGTAACTGGTTTGTTGGATTACCATATTCGATTTTTTTTTTAATATTTTTCTTTTTAACTCTAAAGGCGATGTATCCTGCCAGCATTTTTATTAAATCAGGGTTTTCTCCTGATAATGGATGAATATGATTTTCATTATTGGTAGTTTTTGATTCGTAAACATCTAACAATATATCTTCTTCTGACACGTCGTCTTCCAAAGTGTTTGCTGTTGATCGTTCTTCAGGTTCATTAGGATTTTCGTTCTCTAAATTTACTACGAAGTCGGCACTTAATGTGGTCGTCTCTTCCTCAGAACAATTCTCATTGGAAATTATGCTTTTTGAACTGCGACTCAGAAGCAGAAACTTTATTCTTTGGCTGACAGCAGTTGGTAAAGGATGATCATAAAATTTACCAAACCCTCTTATAAAAGAAAAAAAGGATTCCAGAACATCTTGATTACATCTTGAAACCATCAGATATGAATAACCTCCAGCTTGTAATTCAGCATATAACCCTTGAAGACTAGAAATTGAAATTAAGAAACCTTTCTGGAATGGTAATAAGTTTTTTTTTCCGACGACACGAGCAGTTGCACATAAATCATATAACTTTTTTAAAGCTACATTCTGCTCATTCAAATTCATACCATATGCACTTTTGAGCTTATTGGTGCGATGATGAGGTATTCTAGAATTCAAGACATCAAATCCATCATTCACTGTTTTTATAAACTCTGCCACATGACTGTTTCCTGGCAGAACATATTCAATGGCTTTTGCAACAGTGCCTGAAAGCAATTCAGCAGCTTTTCTTACATTCTGCCTCTCTGTACTACTTAGGAAAAGATGATCGTGGTTAATTTTATATGTAAATTTCAGATCGCCGTCTTTTTGTTTTTCAATGAGCTGATGAAAAATTTGTTTCTGAACTATCTTCCCATTTGCTAATTGATAGCCTTTATCAATCAAATGATTCCTCATAAGTTTAAGTGCATGAGGAACATCACAAAATGCCCAGATATTTCTGTCCTTACAAAAGGGGTTTTTTAGATGTGTACAGCCTGGCTTGATGCCTAAATCTGATATCAGTTTTTGATTTAAGGGCCCCATATCACTCACAAACGCCCTTACTCTAAATCCTATTAGTTCAACTTTTTCCACGATAGTAAAAAACAAATCTTTGTCAATAGCCTTGTCAAATTCATAATAAATGGGTTGTTTCCATTTTCCTACCAGTCCTCGTACCATCACAACTTGCACAGTGGAATGAGGTCCCAAAATTTTGTCTTGAACGGGGTCGTAGCATAGGTCAGCTTTCACTTTCATCTCATCGAAGCTTAGTACAACATCCTTTTCCATGTCTGTGAAAACCATCCCTTGAGCTTTCAGGACACCGAGACTGAGATCTATAAATCCTGGTATTATAACGCAGTGATGAAGACGGCGTTTTAGAGTCGTTTCACTAGGCAGAGGATATTTATACTCTTCTTTTACATAAATAAAAGCTTTTTTAGATATGCATCTTAATGCTATGGCTTTCGAAATATCTTCTTTTTTCCAAGTAACGCATTTACCTTTCAAAATAACCTGCTGTTGCGAACATGAAAATTGCGACTCGTACTGCTTTAAAATTTCTTTTAAATGGGAGTTTTCTAATTTTACCTTTTCCATTTCGCAAAATAATTTCTCATTTAATTCTTTTAAATGTTGATTTTCTTTTTTTTATTGAATCTAATTCAATATCTGATGAATTTCCCAGAGATTTATCATTAGATTCTTGTTCTGAGGAGAGAGGAAATAAATCCTGATCATATTCTTCCACATTTAATAAAAGGTTTATTTCCTTTCTCGTATCTCGTTTTTCAGCTCGTTCTCTTCTTAAAGTATTTTTATTATTTGATGAAAAGCTGGGTATTTTTAAATGGGGAACCGATTTAAGCTTTAATTTTCGTGTAGGCTTCAAATCAAGCAGTTCTGCCTTTAAATCCCTTTCAAAATCTGCTTCTTCAAAGTGGATTGAACAAACTCTTGCATTATCAATGCAAAAACTGTCAGCTCTTTTGCACGCTTGCAGCCATTGTTTTCGCACTGCGTCATTTAATGGGAATCGATGAAATGAAATTCCAGCGACATTGTAATGTCTGGTATGATTAGTACAACCAGAAACTGCACAGCAAGGCATCACTAATTATTTTAATTAAATACTCCACTATTTTAATTAAGTAATCCACTTGCAAAAAATAAGAAATGGAACAAAGCATAAAATGATGACACTAACGCAAAAAAAGAACACTCGTTATCGTGAAAATAGATAAGAGAATGAATGTCCAGAAGCAGGAAACACTGGACGTTGGGTTCCACTGACGTCACAGAAGGGGAGATCTACTGCGCATCCTGCTGGTGGACCTTACCGTGTATTCTAGCTACCGTGATTGAAACCTTTATTTATTGTAAATGCGTTTGAAAGTGTTAGATATTCTTGGATAATTTTTATCTTGTAATATTAATATAAACTCAGAAGACAAATATCACATGAAATCTAAAATTGTGCAAAAAAATAATCATTAAGGACAAATTAAAAATGCATGTAATGCAATGGGCTTGAAAGGGATTTTCCTGAAGCGAGAAATCATATCTTTTCTCCACCAGATGACGTATTCGAGCGCTGGAAGTAAAGGTTAGGATGTTAGGAACACTGCGAATCCTGTCTCAAAATCTTATACATTCGAGATACAAATATAAAATTATAGTTGCAGTCCGTCCGGCTTATAAATTCCATTAATTTAAAAATCCTATGAAAGAGAACATAGTAAACCATGGAGTAACGAAGAATAGCTCTAAACGACAGTTAAATGACAGTTCTCGTTTGCTTATAACTGTAATCGCAAGAAGTTGTTAGTCTGGTCTAGTTTTCAACCGTTCATCGGAGTCATTGAATGTTTATTTATTTCTTCCTCATTTAAATTTGTCAACAGTGTGTACTCACTGATATTTATAGATTACAATAGTGTGGGAGTGCATAGGTGTGACGTTCGACCAAATGTTTACCTACCGCGTGTGCTCGCTAGATTTTAATTTGGCGTTGATTAAAGTGCTCATCAAAGATGAGTAAAATCTGTTGTATTGAAAACGGTGTTGTCAGTCCGAAAGCTTCGTCATGCTCTATGACTTTGAGAAGTGCTTGCTCTCATGGACATTCGCATAAAAATTCAATTGTAAAGGAACATTCTTCTTCATCATCATCCCATAAAAGGTACATTTAATAACCAATTAATATTTTCCGTCATTTTATAGGCTATCATTTTAATACTAACGATTTTAAAAGTTTCGAAGTAATCCTTTATTTATTTAACTCCTAAATTCGATTATTGATTATCTTTATAATAATGATTAAAGCCTTTAACAATATCGATTTTATTGTATGAAACTAAAATCTGCTATTTTAAACATTCCAGTTAAATATCCTGTGTAGTATAAGCAACAAAATCTGGTAAATTCATATTTATATTACCGTTACTTTTATTTATATGCTGCATGATACCTTAGTAAATTATTGCATGTGCATGTATGCTTTTGCGATTAGTTAAAAAATATATAGAACTTGGTATATATGTCTTATTATAAAAAATGCAACTTGATTTTATGATGTATATAGAATTTATGAAACATTTGTTGGTGCTTTTCGGTTAGCCGGGCGCCAGTAATATATATACATGTATATATATACACACACGCATATCTACACATATCTACATATACATATATATATATATATATACATATATATATGCATATATGGATGTATATATATATATATATACACAAATTTATGTATATACACATGTATTTATATATGTACATATATCACTGGCGCCCGGCTAACCGAAAAGTACCCATTTGTTTTACTATATATTTATTGTGATTCAAATTTTACGACAAATATCAAATTATGATTTTGGGCTGTTATTCAGGGGCATGTACAGAAATTTTTAGGCCCGGTACAAATATGGGATCGGCTTCCTACACATTGTTTATGGGCTTTAGCATGTATCCTGTATATGCACATACGTAATGTAAAAGGGGCCTTTTTTACCTTAAAGTCAAGTGCTACAACCGTATCCATGCCCCTGATGATATTTAGTTAAAATTGATGTATCTTTTTTTTTTTTTCTGTAATTGGATTATGTATTGTATATATATATTTATATATTCGATATTTTCAAACTAGTCAACTTACTGCTGATTATAAATATTTTCAGACTTAATATAAATTAGAAAGTAAAACTTATTGCACATAAGATGAAAACTTAATGAAACAATATTCTAAATTTTTTTTTTCTTTTTTCACTTGCATAACAAAATTGAAGATCAACTAATTCAAAACAAAAACATTTTAATTTTTAGATCAATTAAAAAAAACAACAATGGGATATTCAGTATAAAGTATCAAGAAAAATTTCTTTTATACAACACAATTGGTACTTTTATGTTAGCGAGGTGTCAGTGATATAAATTACATACACACACATATATATATATATACGCACCACACACCACACACATCTATACATATACACATATTTATGCACACATATGTATAATACATATTTATGTATCTTATATATATGCATAATACATACATATGTGTATATATTACAAACATATAGTGATATATGTACATATACTGCTCAGCCAAGCTTTAAAGACTGGTCACGTGAGTAACAGGTCCAAATATGACCAGTCTATTCTTCATAATAGGGATCGGGGTAATGAAAGGGAGTCTCCCCGGCTCCCTTAGTTTTGCTTTCGTGGGGGGAATGAGTTGATTTCCGATAGTTTCATGTTTACTTGTTACAAGATTATAAAAAGGATTTTTGTTCTTATGTAATAAAGCACATAAAAATTGTAGTTTTCACTTCGATGAAGGGGATATCTTCAATCTAAAGAAACATGTTATGATAATTTAGATTATTTAATTATCGGATATAAACATGTTAAGTAAATAAATACTATTTTTTACTGTATTTTTACACATGACATTGCAATTTCTTGTTTTCTTAAATAAATTACGATTTTAAATATCGGTTCCTTACAGTTATAGGGCACACTTATGTAATTGTAGGAGAAGTGTGGTTTTAAAATGTTCTTTTATTATTATGATTATTAATATATATACATATATTTAATTTTACCGCAAGAATTCCATTTTTTTTTTCTTGATTGCTCATGTTTATTTTCCTACATGAAACCATTTAATAATATGGTGAAAATGTATGACAAAATACTCAATTAATAATAAAAGAAAATAGTTCAAAGAGTACAGAGTCATACAAAAGGATGAAAAATATTTTTTACACTCAAATATTTTTAAAAATGTGCTCGAATTCAAATTAAGTTTTCGGATACCTTTTTCTAAATCTTTTTAATTCATAAATACGCGAAAGTTTCAGACTTTCTTATTCAGATATCAGGAAATCGAACAGCGTTTTTCGTTTTATTATAAAAGTAACTAATCTTACTGAAAATGTCGTTGAAGGTCGCCCTTTGAACCTATTTTTCGGATAAGTTCACGAAAAAATTGTAATTGTAACTCACAATGTGCCGAATTTATAGGAAAATTAAAGACGCTGTTCGATTTTTAAGTATTTGAATGTTAATTCTTGAAAAATTTCAGGCAAATAGGAATAAAAATGAAATTATTGTCAAAATGAGATGAAAGAACTTAAAAAATATATGCTAAAGCTGGTAAAAATAAAATTATTTTAAAGTGAAGGTCTCAGAAAAAAATAAAGCAATAAAAATGCTTGTATTTCATAATATCATCACAGACCTTCTTAAAAAAAAAAAAAAAAGTGCAGGGCAAACTTATTCATTTTCGATGTCATCATCAGAATCATCCGGAAAAAAATCATCATCATCATCGTCGAACGAAATAATTAATGGATCACACATTTCTTCTATTATGCCGTCTTTCTTCCAATACTCATTTTCCAGGTGTTCTATGTTCGTGCAGTAGTTTTTCCATTTCTCAGCATTAACATTTTCTAGTGCAAGGTTGGTCAATTTAAAAAGTTGATCCATATTTAAATCCGCCGTTATATTTCTTTTTCGAATGAATTCCTTCATATCCGCCCATACATACTCTATTGTCACAATATTTTACATTAACTTATTATCACAATATTTTACAACATTGTTTAACATATTTTTCACTGCACTGTGAAAATGTTTGCCTTGAGAGCTTTTAGATTCTTTTAAATCCATTTTATACAAGTAGAAACAAATACAAAATGAATAGCAAACAAAATAAGGAGAGAGAAAACAAACGCTTAATAGTACTAGAACAGCCAGTGAAGAAATGACAAGCGGTCAGGCAAGATAAGGGAAACCTGTATTTTGTCTCCTCCTAATATAATGCTTCCCTCCCTTCGGATGGGTCTATTTTTTTGGCAGCATGCCAAGGTCCGTCTTTTTAGAGTGGTTCCACAGTACACACATACATATATAATGATATATATACATATGTATATGTATGTATATATATCACCGGCGCCCGGCTAACATAAAAGTACCACAATTTTTTTTTTTTTATTGAACATTTTGAACATAAATGTAAACATGTCTGCTTTTTCATTCCCTAACTTGTTGTGCAGTTTAAACTGAGCAACAACCAGGCTAGAAAAGATTATTTTTAATGAAGGTGTAAATAACTGATTATCTAAATTAGATAGTTTATCTTTCAATAGCTATGTTAAATACTATGCTATGTTAATATTGCCCCACAATTATTGATTCTACAGTTAAAAATTCAGCCTCAAACGTAATAGCCTGGAATTTTTTCATCTAAAAAAGTTACTGCTAGAGGCAAAAGTACTTTATCTACAGAATGACACCATCAATTACAGTTGAAAAATTCATTTACCTGTTTTGATGCAAAATGTCAAAAATATTAAACAGTGATTATCTTGAAAAAAAAAAGTCAAATATATAAAAATATGAAAAAACATATTTTGAAAATAAATATCTGACTATATCACAATATATAATCCAATTGATATATATCACCAAACTCTGCTTGATATACATTTAATTTTAATGTTGTAACCTGGTCTGTTTTACAGACGATTAGATAATAAAATTGCAAAATAAAAATATTTTATCTTTTAAGCTCTTATATTTTAGTAGTTATTTCAGATATTTACATTGTTATTTGACAGTTTACTATCTGGAATAGAAACAAAATTTTTCAATCATGAAAATAACGTTTTTTGCGTACTTTTCTGTGGGCCTTTGCAAAGGAAATTTTTCACACACATTTTCTTGTAACCTATTTTCTCTTTCATACTCACAATATATA
This sequence comes from Maratus michaelseni, assembly GCA_963931845.1. Taxonomy (NCBI): domain Eukaryota; kingdom Metazoa; phylum Arthropoda; class Arachnida; order Araneae; family Salticidae; genus Maratus; species Maratus michaelseni. Next base: position 84,454,677 of record OZ007597.1, on the reverse strand, counting down.
TATTTATTTTAAATATAGTAGCCATATATCTGTTATTATATGCAAACAGACATAATTTATTCAATAGATTTAATCTTTTTTTTTTTTTTAAATATATATACATAAACAAGCTTAATAGTTGATCAGTTTTGTTTTCACACTAATTTAAAACATTTGTGATGAAAGTTCCTGTCACCAATTGAGAGGGTCTGGACAAGAAAGTGCCAAGTCACATTTTTGGTGAAATAAATCTAACACTGTAATCTGTTGCTTAATATTGTAAATTATAATATCCAACCTATTATTTTTTTCTACTGTTACTTGGTGGCAGCATATGTGACAGGTTTCGTTTTTGCTCCAGGTGTTTATGTCCCCAATGAAGTTAGCTAATTTACAAAAAAACATAACAGTAATATCACTAAAGTAATGCCATATTGTTACTCAGAATATCTCAAATGTTACTAAGACTTTGGCGAAAAAACTTTTAGATTACATATCTTGATTTGAGTATTGGATCAAATTTTCAAATTTAAATATCTCAGAAGTTCAAAAATGTGGCTTGGCACTCTCTTGCCCCGACCCCTACAATTGGTGTATTTTATTGAACATTGCTTAGTGGAAATTTAATTTCATTATTGTAACCTGGATTGTTTTTAAGGTGATTATATAATAAATTATAAAATAAAATATTTGTTCTTTTAAATTCACAACATATTTTAGTTATTATATAAAAAAGTATTTGTACGCTTATGCTATTTGACAGTTTAATGGGATATGAAAAATGGGGAAAAGTCCCATATCCTGCGCTGGAAAATTTGGCGATAAATATTTCAATATGGTTATGATCTTTTGGCATTTGGCAAGATGATTTGGTAAATTTATAAATAAAATAAAAATAATATATATAATTTATATATACTATATTAAATTATAATATATAAGTAACTTAAATGTAATATATAAATAACTTAAATGTAATATATAAATAACTTAAATGTAATATATAAATAACTTAAATGTAATATATAAATAACTTAAATGTAATATATAAATAACTTAAATGTAATAAATAAATAACATAAAATATAATTAAGATAAAAATTTGGCCAGATACTAAAATGACCATTTTGCTCCATTTTGGATTTTTTCGCCAGGCGACACAGGATACAGAACTCTTTCCTTGAAAAAAAAATTTGAACCGGTAATAAACATTAATTTTTGTTTGTTTCAGTTACTATTTTTTGTATAATTTATTTTGGTAAAATTAATTTATTTCATCAATTTAAATATTCAGTACATATTTCCTAAGTATTATGTAAATATGCAAACATTTCTTGGTAGATAACTGCTTTTGCTACATTTGAAACCACTACCACCTTGTTGCTAACATTGCTATTGTTTGATGTCAAGCTTGGCGACACACCTGCTTATGGAATTTTAACTGAAATCTGCTTTGATGTCATAATTTGCAAAACATTGCTACATTTAGCCAAATTGAAAGTTAACTAGGCATTCTAAAATTACATTATGCATGTGTATATTTATTATTCATGCTAAGTGTGCAGCATTTTTTTCGGGCTGTTAGTTTAATAAATTGCTTTTCTCAGATTAAAACTAATAATTGGCTCTTTATTTTTTTTCTTATCATTAGGCAGTAGTAATAGCTTAAGCTTAACATAAATTAATTTGAATTTCTTTTTATTTGTAGCGTATAGTGTTCTGCATCCTTTTTTTCTGTGTACATTGAATTTTTAAAGTGTTTTTTAGATATTGGTTAAATAATATATGATGACACTTTTTAATAAAATATTTAAAAATCTATGTATATTCCTTAAAGAAACAAAACAACTATAAACAAGTGGGTAGGTATGATCGAAGATCGCACAAAGGGTTTCATTTAATATTCCTTTCAAAACACTTTATCCTTTCTTTAATAAATCCAAATAAATTTCATTTTCCAAAAAAAAAAAAAAAAAAAAAGTAACATTTTTTTATAAAGTAAAAATTTACCGGTCTATTTTTCTCTTTTTTTCGAATATCTGAACTGGCCCATATTATACTCTGTCATAATAATATCTGTTTTGTGGACTACATGTGATATTAAAAAAAATCAATTTCAAAATTAAACCTGTTGTATAGAGACCTTCAAAATGTTAAAATATGCCAATATTTCCATAATTGGGCTTTTATCATGATTCAATACGGTCCTCAAACTCATATGACGAGTTATAATCACTTGCTGACGTCATATCTACTTACTTTCTCTATTCATACTGATAATCTCTTTGTCTTTGTATTGTTCTCAAACATTTGAAAAAGTCCGTAAAAACCTCCAATATGACGTCAGATTAATTTTATTTTTAATTCTCTAATGACGTCATATTAATCTGCTTTCTGTACTTACTCATACTCCTTGTATTATTGAGAAATGTTTGAAAATTTCCGTTTTATTACCAATATGACATAATAATAATCTTTTTTCAATTGGTGAAACTTTTTATTTCATTTTCATGTGGAAATCTTTCAATAGAAAATTAATTACTGTAGAAAGAATTTTATTGTGGATATTTAATTGTTGGCAACTGCTATAATGAAAAATGTTTAAATTTAATAGGAAAAGGCTGTTAGATTTTTGGTTTTATTATCTGTCAATAGGTATTCAGCTGTAAGTACACAAAATTTCAAGTCTGTAAGTTATACAGTTTCTGAGAACCAGCTCTGTGATGGGCAGACAGAGAAGCAGGACGAATAGGGCTTCGTGAGATGAACAAAACCCTAAAAATGAAAAATAATTTGCATTTAGAGAGAACAATTTCATTAGTACATTAAACTATTGCTGATTTTTATGAGTTAAAAATGGTAGTTTTTTTTGCTCAAACTACAAGTGATAATTTTCAAAAAGTTTTGATTTGCTTGTGAAATGAATAGTAGAGTCCTGATTTTTTGAGTCACTGTTATGAGTTATGGAGATACTTATTTTTTATAGTAAAATTTAAATTTATGCATTTTTATCTTATCAGAATATATTATCTGCCTTTTCTAATTTTCATGTGCAGAATAAAACTGAATATATTTAACCTTTACACAGGGGCTCGGACAGCATCTGTCCGAGAATACATGCAAACTTGGACAGATGCTGTCCTAGCCGCGTAAAGGTTAGCTTACCAAATACCGAATAGAAAACATTGGGTAATTGTTTATCAGCACTTTGGTTTGTATCTTTCCAAGTATATGTATCTTCGACTGTATAAAAATGATATAACTTGTGTATTAGATAAGGTGTCAACGATTTTGATCAGATGATTTAAATCAGTGATTAAATCATGATTTTAATCAACTGATTAAGAAAAAATCATAGATTTAAAATCGTACATTTTCTGATTGTTTAAAATGACATAAAGTATTAAAATCTAATATGAACATATTTTAGGAAGTTTCTACAGGTATTTTACCTTATGAATAAAGAACAACAACAGAGATCTTTAAATAATTTTTGTAAGTTTCATTCCTTAGGCTTGTTAAAAAAAAAAACAGTAAGTTTGTAAAAAGCAAGTTTTTATATGGCATAAAAAGCATTTAATTTAAAAATATTTAATTCTAATATAATTTACACTATAATTTAAATTATTCATTTTTTTAAAATATAAAATAAGCATCGCAAGTATAATAAATTTCTGCAAGTAAAAGAATAAATAGCCAGTATCTTATTTTATCGTTATACTTTTGCAATAGTAAATCTATAGCAAAATGGAGCTAAAGAAGAGTGAAAGAATGACATCTGCTCAATAGTTATTGCTAAGAAAAAGAACTAATTGGTATAAAAATGTTAAGCCCAGCATGAGCTTCTTCAGAAGAAATTGAATAAAAGTTTTATTTTCTTAATTTTGAACTCATATACATCAAATAGAAAAAAAATAGTTAGGGACTAAAAAGGCAGCAAGTCTTTTTTTAAATTTGAAACACTGAATGTTAATAGTACCTCCACTGAATAGTAATAATGCTGCTTTTTATTTGAGGATTTGAGATATAACTGGCTTACTCTGTATATGTGTATGAATGGGTTAACTAATTTTCTTTTTCTTTCTTTCTTTTTTTTTTTCTTTTTGCTAGCATACACGTACATTTCTATAAGTTTAGATAGATTTAGGCGATTAACAGTAATTTTTCTAAGTACAAATGCAAAATGAGCTGCAAATGATGTGTTTTGTTATTTGTTCTACTAACTAATGAAATTACTTATTTGCAGATTTTATTAATTCTGTAATTACTTACTGTTCCCTAGGCCATTTTTAAGGCTGCTTCCTCCTGCCCTTTTTAAAATTTGCAAACTGCACCCTGCTTTTTTTTTTTTTTTTTTTTTTTTTTTTTTAATAGGGAAATATTTACCAACTATTTGTGCCCAGAGATTTCTTCTAAAAAACTTCCCCATATCTTAATTACTAAATATGTGTTCATAAGACTTTGCAAAAATCCAGAATTTTATTTCTTTAGAAAAAACAGGATATTATTAAATAATGTTGTAATTTAATTGTATTTTTCAATTTGTACTTCATAAAATCACTTTATTTATCATAAAAAAAATATTACTTTGTTCTTATATTGTTACAAAGCGCATTACTAATATATTTCCTCTTGAAATAATGCCTTTTTCTACTGAACTTGTGTCCCTTTTTTGGAACGAGCACCTTGCCTCTTTTTCTTTCTAGAATGAATACTAAATTAATAATTATCGTTTTGGTAATTAAAACATAAAAATGTACATTTTTTTTTTATTAGAGAGTTAATTGTTTAATAATTATTAATTTTAAGCAGCGTTAACAATTTAATATTAAATGTTAACTGATGAAATTATGAATTTGCAGTTTTTATAATTTCTGTAATTACTAACTACAATTATAATTAGATTAATCAAAGCATAAAAATATACGTTATATTAGCAATTAAGGGGTTTAATGATTTTGGAAACAGAAAATTCTTGGTAGCTATTCTGTATTTTAATGCAAGGGGGAAAAATCATAAAAATCTGGTTAAAAAAAAAAAAAAATCTAATTTCAATAAAAAAAAATCAATTTTTGTTTATATATATTATTTTAAATTGATTTTTTTTTTTTTTTTACATCCTAGTATTAGATAAGGTTAAAACCTTTATGAATACCAAAAATTCATAAAAATCATGTGCCATATAATAAGTTGTCTGTTATTAAACTGAAGTGGGAAAATTGCTTAGCCTTGTTATGTATGTCTTAGTGATAACTGACATAAAGATATTTGGTTATGAAATTTAAGAGTCCTTATAATATATAATTATTTTGGTTTATTTATATATGAACTCAAAATTGGACGAGTATTGATAGGTCAATCCATTATTGTAATAAATAAAAATAAAAACACTTACCCTCAAACATAACATTTTCTTTTAATGTACTTTTAATTATTTAAAATCCCCTTAGAAAAACGTTACTTTTTTATCTTTTGTATGACTTCTTTTTTTTTTCAACTTTCTTTTTTTGTAACAATGAACAAAATGAATTAGAATCTTTTTAATTTGATCAATAAATTAAAAAGTAATTAACTTCAATTAATTTAAAAACGGATTTTGATGAATTACAGTTAATTATTTTTTTAATTTATTGATCAAATTAAAATATTCTAGTTCATTTTGTTCATTGTTACAACATTATAAGTTGGAACATTTTTGAGGCTCTATCTAAATTATTTTTGGAGAAATCGTGCGCGCAAGTTTGTAAATGATTGTTGTGAATTAAATGAATTTAAAGTTTTCACTCCCCATTCAAAAACAAAGAATGACGATTGCCTTTTGCTTTATATCTTCATCAATAATTATCGCCTCTGAAAACATTGGTAACTTTTTACTCAGAATAAAATATTCTATTTATTGACATCAAAACCTTGAAATTGAATTTTTGACCATTTTAAAGGTGATATGTCCTCTTAAAAAGTAAACTCTATTAACATGGAGGGACTCTAACAGAGTTTTAACAATAACTATTTATTTCACATTTTTCAATTTTATTAAAGGTGTGAATTTTCTGTCAGAAATGAATTTTTAAAATAACGCAATAAGGCTATATACAAATACATCTTCGCCTTTATGGAAAAGAACATTTTGGTGTTTCTTTCCAACTTGCCTCAGTGTCTAAAAGACCATAAACAAAAGTGTTATATGGTCTGCATTTTTATTTTCACAAAATGTCTTCAAGAGACTTTCTCATTTACATTTAGCATTAAAATTTATAGCATTGACACATTTTATAATTCATAACTTATTAATAGTTGGGTAGAAAAGCTTTGGACTCTATTTTTTTTTTTTTGTTTTTTATGGATAATGTACACAAGAAGCTTTCAATATTCTCAACTTTACCAATATTAAGTATTTTTGATTTCCTGTCAAAACCCACTTCTCTGTTTTCTCTTTCCAGTTATCTTTTATCGATTCCAATCACACAATTGTCGTCGTAGTCTAATTTAAAATTCATATTTCATGATGTATATTTATTTACAATGTAGGAAGCCTGCACTACAGCCATAGCTATTTACCCATTTCCCTTTCTAATGCCACTTAAGATTTATAAAATTTATAAAGTTGGTAGGTCCACCTTGAGCTGTTTCGTATATTTTTTAAAGTTAAATATGTTGAAGACAGCTAGATTTAAATATATACCCTTAAGCAGTTTCACGTCTAAAAGTTTCTTCATGTAACATATAGCAGAGTGAATTGAAATACAAGACTCATTCGTTAAATAGACGAAAGAGTTATAAAAAATTGTAAAATACATTAGTAACTAGAAAAATTACAGAAAATTTTAAACATGAAAAAATGTGTCAAACTATTTGTATCAAATAAAGTTGTAAATGTAAGACTATTTACATAATTCTGGTTTTGATTCTATTTTGAACTTTTGATTGGTACTTTTAATAAAATTCAACAAGAAAACTTATTTTTTTTAATTTTGTTTTAAAATTTTGTATATATTGCTTTTATTTTTGGTGGCTTCGAGGTGGGGTGCATAACTTCAGGGATACCCATCCTACCTGCCAAATCTTATAGCGCAGCGGGTCTCTTCGGCACACGCACACAGACAAACGTCTATCTTTATTATTATAGATTATATTATTGCAGCAGGTAATATTATATATATTTAAAAATCTGGCTGATCATCCCGCGGCTCATAGTTTGTAAACCGCTGCTGTAATAAGGCAGAAATAATAAAAATAAATATTTTGATAGCTAATAAATAAAATAACTTGTCTTTACACATTGGTTTATTTTTAAAGTGAAAGTTTTGATGTAAGATTTAAAATATTCATAAACATAATAAGATGTTCAATAATTTTTACAAATTTAAAAGATAAGAAGTACGTGAACATGTTTTGATTTCAGTGATTTCTGTCCACTTTTAGTTTTATTGAAGGTATGCTATGCTGTCTTCCCTGTGGAATATATATTGCAAAGCACAAAGAATGTTGGTTAAAAATTCAGTGCCTAATATTTTTATATAACTTTTTTTATGAATTTTTAAAGAAATATTTAAAATTAAATTTCAAATGAATTAATTTTAAAGGGACTTACTTCAGAAAAATGTATTAATTTTTGATTTATTATAATAAAGATAATTTTAAATGATAAATTGTGGGATGAAAGCGATGCCCTTTGTTTTGTAATTGGGTTAAGATTTACTAGCGAAGGAGTAATATTTCGCAAGTAGATCTGCAACTTTTGGCACCTTTCCAAAACTCTGCGGGGTGTGGAGGTATGTGTAACACTCAACCGGAAGTGCCGTAACCTATGCAATTTATGAAGTTCAAATTCTGTGTTTAATTCGAAAGCTGTGAAAAAAGTGTGTTTTAAAGGGAATTAAATGATTGTTTAAAAATTCAGCTTAATATTCGTAACGAACTGTATTTCTAGTGGAAATTATTCGTGGCAGTTTTTGAAAACACATTTGAACTTTAAATATAATATCTGAAATGAATTATAACTTATTTATGAGACTTTATAATAAGGCTTTTGTAACTTCCAGTTAGACTGGTTGTGATTATAATTTATTACTACCAGTAATTTTTAACAACTTGTGTTCAGTCGAGTCCAAATCAATGCTCCCAATGAATCCGAATTTATGAAAAGCCCCGAACTGAGAAATGCTTAAAACCTTATGTTTAAGTAGAATTAGTGTTGGCTGTCTAAAAGTTTTTTGTTTGGGGGGGGGGGGGGGGGGAGACTTATTTACATTTAATGCTTTCAACAAAGTTAGTGATTACTTAATATTCTAAAATAATTTTGGGCCTTTTACGAAAGGCTTAAATATTATTACTGTTTCTCAATTACAATAATAATTTAGATTTTTAAATTAATTTTTTTTTACCTAATATTACATTTTTTTTTACAGTATTTATTTTACAGTAAATATAAAGCAAATTTTATCGCCCCCCCCCCCCCTCCTCTCCTTTTTTTTTTTTTTTTTTTTTTTTTTGAATTTCAAAATTTTTTTTAGAATGTGGAAATAAACTTTTTTGTTTTTTGATGTTGTCAATATTTTTTTTTAAATTTATTTTTTTCAGATTTTATAAAATACTGAATATTTTTTAGATTCATCGGAAATATATCAGAAAGAGTTTCTTTTTTGAGTTCCTCTATAGATACACAAGAGATCCTCTTAAAATAGTTATTTTTGAATAAAATACAAAAGGGGAAAAAAAAGGTATTTTGCAGTTTTGTAAAAGTGATAAAGATGAGTGGATTTTTTTTTTTTCGCCTTACTAATTTGGGTTTCATTGCGTTGATAGCAAACAAAGTTTTTTAATGATACATTGTACTTTTAACTATTACAAATATAACATTATATACATAAAAAAAAACCTGGTTACAATTAGAATTTTAAATAAGAAACACACCCTGAATTCCTCATAGCATTTAAAATATTCGCCCTAGGGCCGTAATCTCAGAAGGTTGAAAACTATCGCTCGTCAAAATGAGGTCATGAGCCTTAACCCCATTCCGAACGGGTCATTTATGCTATGCCATTTCGATGTTGATGTATTCATAGTAAAAATTTCCATGAAAGTGCGAATTTTTTGCTGCACATTAAGGGACCTTCGGATTTTAATGGAAAAGTTCATTTTGGAAATGAAAATAGTGTCATTCAGCGAAATGACACAATTTTCATCATATTCTCTCTCGTGTTTCATATTGAGATTATGATAACGTTAGAGAAGTTAAATTAAATAAAAGCATTTTTAATATTTTTCTAAGGTTGTCCAACGGGCGACATGGCGCCCTTTCTAATGTTTCATGTTATTAGCTTTTCTTAAAAAGAAAAATCCATTTTAAAGTTAGCTTTCTTCAAAATCGGTAATATTTACATTTTTTTTTCTTATTTATTATTATAGGCGCAATTAAGGTTCCTGGTTCTTTCTACAGTCTTATTTCGGGTCGGGTAACCCGAATTCACAACCCTGATTCGGGTCAGGTGGGGGTTAACGCTTTTTTTTTTTTTTTCCCATTGCGAGTTGGGTTGGGTTGACGCTATTTCTTTCGATGCGGTTCGGGTTGACCTGGTTTTTCAAAAGAAAATCCTGAATATTTTTCAATTGAAAACTATATTTGAATATTAACGTGTGTATGCTAGGCATAACCAGAACAGACAAAAAATAACTTTGATAAGAAGTCAGACGAAAGTCTTGGACATCATTGAGAGAATTAAACAGCCAAAATGGAAATGGGCTGGGCACATTATATATATATATATGTGTGTGTGTGTGTGTGTGTGTGTTCACTTTTATCCAGAAGATATAAAATTGATATTAAATACATGATTTTAGACTACTTATCTATAAAATATGGATATTCTATTAAAAATGGATTCTATTAAAAATATGGATTAATTTTCTTTCACTTCGGGGTTAGGTCGGATTCATGTCAACAAATTAAATGTTAAAAGCAAATACTCTTTCTTCAAACATAGCTACGAAAAAAAAAAAAATGTTTTAGCCAGTATACGGATAAGTTGTTAATCTTTCACGTCAATTATATCCTTAAAAGATAGTTTCAAAACATTAGTAAGTAAAACTGTCCTCCTTATTGAAAATCATTATTATATAGAAAATGCCGTGCGCGATGCATATATAGAGAGGAACTTCGGGTATTATGGAATAGTCGGGTAATATAGAATATATATTCTGTTTGGTAAAGTGCTGCCACCAAGCGGTAATATCATTAACTACTTAAGAATGTTTCCAGAATGCCCCCCAGAACACGCAGTTCGTCGGTCGGCGTCAGGGCATGTTGTGTGAATAAATATTTGTTTTTTGTCTTTAGAAAGTTTCAGGAGATAATTTTTTAATAATTTTTATTCATTATTAGAAGTAATATTTTTACGTTGAAATTAAGCATAATGTATACCGAAATACTAACAGTTTATGATTGTATTACTCGTTTTTTAGCTGGCGATTCACACCAATAAACATAGAGTAATGTTTTCGAAACCGACGATGTCGGGTCATACTGAATACCAATATCTTATGATATTCCATGATTATGATCAGGGCTTGACAAATGCGGTTGCCAGGTCGCCACTGGCGACCAAGTTTTTCTATCTGGCCACCAAATAATTTAGTGTGGTGTTTTTATTATTATATCATAATTTTTTTTTAGAAAATTTGACCTAAGAAGTTGACACTAGAACACAAACGGCATTTTTCTCTTTTCTGGAATTTTTAATTTGGTAAAAATAAGATCAGCAAATGCAAAAGATATTTAAATAAAAAATTTTAAATAATAAAGATATAAAAATTGGTAAAAATTGTTTCACTATTTCATCGATATCCCCTTCATCAGATATGGATTTTGATAGCACACCTATCCAGACATTGGGAGTCTTCGGCAATCAGCATTTTCAGAACATGTCGGTTAATCCAGCTTTTACAGAATTCTCTCTCTTTTTTTTTTTTTTTTTTTTTTTTTTTTCACAGATAAATAAATTTGATAAATTTCATTAGAGAACTGGGTTTATATTATCTTTCTAAATTATGTAACAATTCTGAACTATGTAACTAATAATCCTAAAATTATGCTTATTATTTTTTTTTTCCTCAATTAATTCGTAAAAACTTTTCTTCTTTTTGAAAATCAGTATCGGGGGAAGGGGGGGGGGGGGGTAAATATTTTTTACAAGCGACTGGAATTTTTTGCTGGCTACTAGATTTTATCAAATTTCTAAAGCCCTGATTATGATGGTGACGCAAAGACATATCCTTATATTTGTGATTTGTGCAAATCTGAAGTATATTGGCAGACTACCTAGACACTGTATTTCGATCATACTCTCTTGAAACCATTACATCTGTTTTTTTACCAAATTCTGTTCGTTTTTTTTCAATTTTAACCTCTTATTTCATATTTCCTGACTTTCTCATAATACCCTTCAAAAACTTTCTTCATTATTATTATTTGTTCGCGTGTGATGAAATTTCGTAAAATGATTTTTGTCTCCAAATAATTAATCACAGATAGTTGAAGTTTGTGATTGTATTAGGTTTTTCGGTTTTTAAACAATATTGAACTGTGATATTGCCTCAAACGTAAATGGTATTCTATAATACCCGACGTTCCCCTATATATGAGGAGCTCGGACGTAAAACATGGTAATTGACATTTTTGATTTTTTTTTTCTGATTTTCATGTAAAATTATTTAACGATATCCTTTTAAAAATACAAACTTTATTTATTACTCAATGTGTGCCATCATAATAAAAGATAAATTTTAGAGAAGTGCAAGTAGTTTTTGTTTTTAAAATTCAATAAATCCAATAAAATCTGTCGGACAAAAAATGTTACACATAGTTAATAAAATATCCAGTCTTAACAATTCAGCTGTTTTTGAGGAAGCAATCGTCCTAGTAGCCGAATTTTCTGCATCAATCTGCAAGAAACTAAAATTTATCTGCAACCTAATAATGCTTGATCAAGTCTAACTGTTGCAAGAAATAATAACCCATAAGATAAGCAAAATTTACATTTACAAAGAAAATATAATAAAATGATACAGCAAATCTATACACTTAAAGTAAATTTTAGCAATTTTTTTTTAAGTTCAGCATTTCTTTTTAAGCTGTTAGATTAATCTGCAGTAGAGATGCACCGGATGTAGATTTTTGCCTTTCTGGATAACTTTCTCATATTTAATTTCAATAGTCATATTTCTATTTTATACTAGAAGCAAAATTTTAAATTATTATAATTTTATGTCATTCAAATATTAATAATAGATTTAAATTTATTTATTAAGTTAGTTATTTAAAAACAAATGCTTTGAAGTAATTAAATATTGAAATTTAATCATGTTTTGTATTTTTCCTCTTCTTTTATACCTACATATTAGTTTTTTCCCCTATTATTCAGGGTACATAAAAAGATAAACAAGTAATTTACCTGTTTTTCTTACTGATAAATATGGGTTATTTATAATTGCTAAACATCCTATTGAAGTGGCTTTTCTTTCCTACATACATATTACTTATTTTTCCTACGACAAATGCTTTATAATAGAATTTAAATAGAGAAACTCCTCATTGCAAGTATCTTGTTTTGTAGTGAACTTTTCAAGAAAATGGCACAATTATTTTCATTGATTAGTACTTTTTTACCACAGCTGGTATTCCATCCATAGACAAAGTAGCGACAAAGATTTAGGAAAGTCATTTTTATTTTACAAATATTGAAAACACAAGAAAAAGAGACCACCAGAGGAGTGAATACTTATTCTGAGAAGCAGGAAATATTTGTGATAAAAAACCTAAGATTACAACTTGAAAATGCTGAGCGCCCAATGTTCCTACATCATAACTTGCCTTTAATTAAATTTAATTATAAATAATTGTCATATTTGAAATATTATATTTTTATTTATATCTAACAACCCTATAATTTCATTTTTGTGAAAATATAAGTGTATTTCTTTTGTTAACATTGCTTTTAATGGGATAATGTTGGTAAGGAGCAAAATTTTGTACTAACTTTTTCTGATAATGTTAAAAATATGATTTAAAAAATGAGTCTATCCGGCAACCGGATATTGAAGTATTCGGCCGGACTGAATATTCGGTTTCAGTGCCGAATAAGCAGGGTATCGGGCAGGAGCCATCCCTAATCAGCATTGCCGCTGCTGGAGTAATCTTAATTGTTTTGGTTGTAGATTTTATTAGAAAACTTGGATCATTGAATACCCTGAAACTTACATTTCGTTAGTTACCTTATTTTTCACCTGAGCCGGGGCCTCCGAGTTGGCGCTGTTTGCTTTTCCTACCCCCCACCACCACCAAAAAAAAAAAAAAAAAAAAACAGCGTCGTCTTGGAGGCCCGCCTGAACCCATAGTAAATGTCTCTACTATATAAATATCATTTTTGTATTAAATGCATGCAAGGGCCTCTAAATGTACTAAATCATGTGTTTATAATAGACAAAATCTAAAGAGATGAGAGACATTAGCTTTTTCTATAATAAACTAGATGCAGTAAGATAAAAGAAATTTCAACTTAGACTGCGTTAAAAAAAGATTATAAAAGGCGTAATGATTCACACGATTAGTTGCGGTACATCTGTGAACTATCACGGCATACTTGTGCGTCACCGTTTAAGAAACACTGGTCTAATGAATCGATTTAGCTTTTTAATGGATTGGTCTTTGTTAACAAAAGCAACATGCAAGCATAAATTGTTTGGTATAGAATTTGGTAAAGATATTATTCATTGTGGCTTTACGTAACTGAAAATATCCCATTCACATGCAATACTTAATAAAATAGCGTAGTTAATGCAAGTAACGAAAACGTGATGTAAACATATGCCTCGTGATCCAGATGATGTTACTGAAATGGAACATGAGATTTTATTTATTTGGAATAGGACGTCTTAAAGTTAGTTTATCTTTGCTTCATAACCTAAAAATTTGCTTTGTTTTGTGACCTTGATGATGTATTCGGTGACTTTTCACAGATCATCCACTTGCAGTTCGCAGTGTTTGTTTACTAATTGGAGCTTCATATTAACTGCCGCATTGGGATAAATTATTTTACTGTAATTGTATTTGATCAAATTAAAGTTGCTCAAATGGATTTAACAATATATCATCCCTTATGACATATACACAACCAAAGAAGAAAAGGAGAGAGCATTACTTGAGCGTATTTTTTTATACGATTAATTTTTAATTGTGCATTTGATTACAATTAAAACAGTTGTGTAACATTTACATTCATCTGTAGGTTTCATTTATCTGGTTTTTATGACAAAGTTTTAAATCGATTTTATAATTCAATTTGATGTTCTTATTTTAATCTTTTTTTTGGCGCAGCATGTCCCTAAAGGGACTTTCTGCCATAAAACCCCAATCAACCAACCAACCATTCATCTGTAGGCCAAATTATTCATGATTATAAACAAGGCAAAACACTAATTTGCAAGGCAATTTAGTGATAAATTAAAAAATAAAATAAAATTTAGTGTGTGTTTATCTTGGTATTATGATGTTCCAAAGAGTAAGAAATTACCGATTTTGAAATTTTATCAAATATTAGAAAGAAATAATTTGAATTACCCTACTTCTAGCTTAGTTATAGGATTTACTAAAAATTTTTTTACAGTTTTCTTCATATACGATGAAGTATTTATGCTGTCTTATGCACTCAGCAAACGATCTTTTAAATGTTTAAATTAATGGTACTTGGGTAGTTTGTGTATAAATTCTTACACAACTTGTAAATAAATCTTTTGAGACTTTATGATAATGTCTTTGATTTTTAATTATTCCTCAAAATTCGATATTTATTTATTCATTTCCTATGAATTCAACATTAAGAGTTGTTTAATTTTAATACCGGAAAATTAACACAACAAATTTTATCCTAAAAACAGGAAATCAGAAGACATATATACAGGCTGATCAACTGTTTTAATAAAATAAATTGGGTGATAAGTACTCATCGATGCGAACAGTTTTTTTCTGTATAAGAAACCAGGGACTCAATTCTCTTATATAGTCAAAAATACAGAATGTCATATTTCCGCCGAACTCCCTAATTTTTGTTCATAACATTAATCATATATCATCCCATTACTTTTTTCATTAAACTGTGTTTTTATTTATTTATTTTTTTGACAAGGTTTTGGATAACTTCTAGTTATAATTTTATGTACTTTATTCACTTTTTCTTGGCGCAGCATGTTCCAGAAGGGACTTTGTGCCATTAAACCCTAATCAACCAACCAACTAACCATAACATTAATCAAGAATGTAGATAATTCAGTGAAATTTTCATTAGATTAAATTTGCTGTGTGCGAAATGTGCTGACATCGCGGGAAGTACTAGAAATGCACTGTTTTGGCCATTTTAATAATGGCCATTTAAAAATGTATGCATTTTTGAAAAAAAAAATGTTGTGCTGGGCCTGATTTTTGTACGGGCCGGGTCATTGATTTGCATACGGGCTGGATCAGGACCGGGCCTGAAAATTTCGGCTCATGCAGACCTCTAGAAAGAATGAAGTCCTGGCCCGATATGGATGGTAAAAAGAAGTTTGGCTCGGCCCGAATCTGCAGAAAAAAGTTTGGCCCTGCCCGAGTCCGGGACAGTGCAGACCTGTACTTTGCGATATGCGAGGTTAAACATAACAACCTAACAAAATGCGGATCTATCGAACGGTGTGGAGAGATATTCTTCAGTTCCACTCCTCCCTCAGCAGAAGAAAATGACAAATAACGATGTATTTAAGTTGCATGGAAATATACATTAACACTTAAAAAGATGCCCCCCCCCCCAAATAAATAAAATAACGGATGGGATCCATTTTTGATTATAACATTCTGAAAGCTAGGATGGGTCTTTTCAGATCATTTAGAGATAGTCAAATGCGTATTGTGATCAGATGCCTACGCATTTTGCTTCATTATTGTACAACGGTACGTGTTAAACGAAGGTCATGGAATAAAATTGCATTCAAAGCATTTCAGGTCTGCATTGCTTTTTGAAGGTCTTTAGTTCTTGAAAAATCACTTCTGCTCATTGTTTCGCTATTTGCGCATTTCAAACGAATTGAGATTCCGTGGGTGTAAAGAATGAAGATCAGATAATGGTACCGGTACCTTGTTCTTGCATTATTGTTTTGACTCCGGTGCATTTCTTTTGTTAGCAACATTTATTATAATTTTCCTTTTCTGCTTATTTGTTTTATTCGTAACCACTTGCACTGGAAAGACGCAAATGGCAGCTACCTACTCCATGGGCTCCTGTTTGCAGCAACGTACTAATTTAATTGTTGAGAATAGGGATGTGACTAATATTCGGCCACTATTCGGTATTCAGTTTATTCGGCCGTTTTGCTGAATATACGGTTGACCGAATGAATCTGCCTGTATTGCGAGATATCTCGCCAAATAAATTCAGGATAAAGTTTTTTCGTTTTTTTTTTTTTGCAATTTTTTCCTCTAATCCAAACTAGCTACTTTCTGACACATTCATGAAGTCACTTTCTTAATTGCACAAAATGTACAGTTATTCGGATACTAAACAATCATATAGCATTTCTCTATTTCCTATAAAAATAAGGATCTTTTAGAAAATAGTGTCCAAATTGGAGATTTAAACTGGCTTTAGAGAGACAACTCTTAGGGAAATGTCTTCATTAGATTACAACGTTAAGATGTAAATACTCTTATAGAAAAATGAAAAACGCTGTTCGATTCTAAAACACTTGAATATTCATTAATGTCTGAAAATTTCATGCACGTATAAAAAGGGCTTTATGAATGAGTCAAAAATATTTATTTGCAATGTTCAGCATTTTTAAAGGAACATTTAAATATATATTCAATACAAAATATTGCAATATTTCAGTATATTACTAAAACAATTGCTGAACACTCATTTTTATTTTGTGTATAAGTTTGTTTTAGATAAGAGTTCATATAACGATACTTAAATAACAGTATTTTTTAAACGTTGTGTATTTAAACAAGCATTGCAACCTTAATTTAATGAACTGTAAAACTTGTATAAATGGTAAATGTATTCCACTTTTCATGTTTAAATTCATAAGTGAATTTAAAAGTGCCGATTTTTTTTTTTTTCATCTGACATTTTACAATGATTTTTTAAATTATAAAATTAAGAATTCTAATAAAAATGAAAACAAGTTTTTTAATGATTCAAAGCATAAAATTAAAAAGTTAAAATGTTTAAGAGAGATTAGTAAGAAATATATTAATATTTTAAATATGTTACCAAGAAGAATATAAATTTAAACAAAAGCATGTCATTTCAATTTTCTCTATTTATGTTTTTGTTATATAGCACTTAAGTTCAATTATTGAAATCGAACTTCTATAATATAAACGTCTAACCAAATTTGTTTGTAAACTTATTTACTGAATTTTCTATCTGGTCTGGAGAACATTTTGCTGAAATTTGCAGTTTTGAAGTCATTATGTATACCTAGTTCAACCAGCAGTTAAAACATCTTTAAGATAAAACACCCTTGATAATATCAACAAAAAATATCCATGAACATAATTATTTGATTATTAATTGTGAAAATAAATTGACTGATTGTGAAAATAAAAAACTGATTATTTAATAAATGTCTTCCTGCTTAGAAAGACAAGCCACATATTTTGAGAAAAAACATATTTAGTGAGTTATTTTAAAATGACTTACAGTAAAAGAAAATAAAAGAAATTATTCATCATTAAGAAGTAAATGAAGATATATGAATAGTAATGTAGAGAAATAATGGTAAATAAAGAAATTATCCATCATTGTAAAGAATTAAATTATAATGCGAGAAACAATTTTCAGCATGTTCAGGAAGAACTCTTTTCCGCTAATTTTCATATTTGTTGCCAGCTTCAGAAAAAAAAAAAGTTCACTGTGTATTGTGTTTGAATTGGAATGGATATATAATATAATCAAAATATATTTTCTCTTAAAAAAAATATATATATATTCGGCTTGAAATTTGGCCGAGTAATTCGACTATTCGGCCAAATCATTATTCATTACATTATACATCCTTAGTTGAGAATATTCCAGGTTTCTGGTAATTCACCATATTTTCAAAATGTATTCATGTTTGTAACAGAAAATAAAGATTCATAAATTCCACTGGGCTTGTTTTATACATACATAAGGATTCAAACTGTTATGGGACTTTTGGACCAGTGTTGAATTCAGATGGTGGCCAGGTGGGGGGGGGTGGGACATTCCCCCCGGAAGATTTGAGATTTTATGCTTTATTTGGTCAAAAAGTGGAATGCCCCCTGCCCCCCCCCCCCCGGAGCCACATAAATCCCTCACGGAGAAAAGTGTCTTAATTCAACACTGTTTTGGACCCTCTGTGTAAATGTAATTTTACGCATAACTTTTGAATAAATGTACCGATTTTTATAATTCTTTTGTTGATACTTGTTGATTAAAAAGTTTGCTTTGTGAAGACTAAATGTAAATTTTATTAGAATCCAATCATAATTTTTCTAGTTGAGTACTGCTGACTTGAAGAAATAGCTTGGCGATGAAATTATATTTAATGTAGTTTTTCAACAAGTGAAAAGTGATTTTAAAATAATTCTTTGATGTTACAGCTAAATTTTAAACTATTGCTGTATAAAGACTTCAATAATATTTTCCAGTAAATTAGGACAAATTAATTTTATAGGTTCAATTGCTAATAAAATTTAAATGAAACATTTTGAAAAAATCTCCAGACCTTCTGGCTGAAAATAGTAGAAGCTTTTGTAAGCTTTAAAAGAAAGTATAGAAGAAATAAATCCTCAGTGGCTTAGGAAAAGGCTGTTCAACGCGATGACTTTGTAAGTTTCTTTTGGCTCCTTTCAAATGTTTTCTGTTACTAGTTTTTAAGCAACAACAACAAAAAAAAAATTAAAAAAAAGCTTTGCTTTAAAATTATTGACGTTTGTAATACTTTTTTATTGCAGCCAGAGTTAAGGATTTTGGCCGCTTCACCTGAAAAATGACGAATCCGCCCACCGACCGAAAAAAATATAATGCGAAATTTAGTATAATTTTTTACTTTCTGCAATATGTTTATATGTGGGGCTCTAATATTAACATTAACATTTTGTTGACCGGAGATTTTGTATGAAATCTTTATTTTAAAACAGTAGAAGCTTCGCATTTTCCTCTGAAAAGCTTCCATTAAATGGTTTTTCTATATAGGTTTTTCAAGTTTACGCGTCAGTAAACATCGTACAATGTACGGGTTTAATATAAAATTTCTTACAATCTTATATATTGACAAAATGATATAAATGCTTTCCTTTTCTTTTTTTTTTTTTTTTTTTTTTTTAAATAAGGTAAAAGCCACGTCCTTAGTCAATGATACTTGGTGAAACAACTCGAGTTAACTCGTGACCGTTCAACAAACATAGACAAGGAGTCATTGGGAGACTAGTGTGCAGGGTTGGTAAGTTTTTGCCATAGGCGAAAAAAAAAACTTGGTAAAAACCGTCCCGGCAACAAATAGGTTTTTGCTAAAGTGGTAGCAAAAATAGGCTATGTCCATTTTTAATTTTTTTTCCCCCAGAAAAAAAAAAAGAAAAGAAAACTAAAATATCTGATAAAAGAAAAAAAAATAATACTACTTAGTTACAAAATCAATATTCTAAATTTATTTGTGAATATACTTAAGTTGAATAAGTATAATTATGCATTTTACAAAAGAATACTAACTTTTATAACATAATTATCAATGAAACAAAAAATATACAAATTTTATATAGATAGAAAACTTAATTATTTATTCCTGTTTATACAATAATTAAGGATTATATTATTCACATAATAGAAATGTGCAGGCTGTAAATGGGTAAAGCGTTTATGTTTATATGTGTAAGAAATTCAAATTTTTAATATAAAATTATATTTAAAGCAGAACACTATAAAATGACTACAGGCTACTTATACTGAAACCAAATAATGTAACTTTTTGTTTCTTTCTTGTAGTGTAACAAGGAGAAAAAAAAATTCTAGCTTCCTAACAAGACATAAGAGAGGTTTTTTTCAATATATAAATTTCGATTTAATTTAATTACTTTTCTTATTTGTAACAGACAAGTTTCATCAAATAAGTAATTATAAATTAATACCAAAGACTTAAATATCTACATATTTTTAGGACTTATACGATAAAACAAAATTTGCAAACTTATACTAAACCTTTTGATAATTAAAAAAATATATATTAATGGCTGACAAAATACTTTATTTAAGAAAAAAAATAAATGAGATATCAGTTTTTTAATTTGGTTCTTAAGTTCCTGAGTATTAGACTGAATCCCATTTATTTTATAAACATTTAAAATATATAAAACTATTTTAATTATATTTATTAATAAATTAAGTTGAAAACATTAAATGATATATTAAATTTAGTTGTTTATAGTACTATTATGATCCTTGTTAATTTATAGATCTTATTACACATTCAAGACCAATAAGAATTTTTCATTTTTTGCCGGTTTTTTCTATTTTTGTCCTAGTTTTTCCAATTTTTGCGACTGTACTAGCAAAATTAACAACCCTGCTTGTGTGTTTCCAGGGCCTTAATTTCCACAGGGTTTGAAAAGACCGGGCCTTCAGCCTCTTTTATTTTTTTGAGGAGGAGGGGTAAATGGATTTATCATTTTAAAAATGCATTTACTTAATTATGGTATAAAGTTTACTTGCAAACTGGATAAATATAATCAACATAATATATAAGTATATATATAATAGATAATTATCTAGATCTAGATTATGCTTTACAAATGTTAGAGAATTACGAATACCTGTTGTATTGTATCACCGGTTTAGTAAATGTGAGTTTGGCTCCCAAAATTCATGATGATGTGAATTATGTAAATCAGTTTCCGTGTGTATCTCTGCCATTATAGTAAATCCCGCTTGTAAGAATCACGTTTATTACAATTTGTATTCTTATAAACGGTTGATTCTTGTAACCGAAATTGATAGCCGTAATTTCCAATTATAAGAATTACATTAGTTATTAAAACTTTGATTCTTATAAATGGTTGGATTGGCCTGGTTTTTAGGATACAGGTACAAAGTTTGAAATCGATTTCATTTTATTTAAACACTTATTTCTCTCTTTAGAATATCTGCACAAAAATTGTAAAAATTGTGCCCCTGTAAAATTGTGCCAAGTTTTGTCATTGTCTTGCATTGTGATTAGAATAAGTCTGTCTTTTTATTGTTTAGAATATTTTAAAAATTTTTATTGACGGGGAGTTGTTTTTAAATTAACTCTGAAACATGCAGAGGCGTTGTAGGACTTTATCCAAACTATCTTCTTTCCCCCCCCCCCTCACAAAAGTGTTCAGTTGAAAGTTAAGAAGCATCGTGACGAGTTTAAAAAGAAAAGATACAATTAGTATCAACTATTAGTTATATTAAATATTAACAAGAACGAATCATGCTTCAGGCATAGGTTATAAAACATTTTACAACACATTCAGAATACTGTAACAAAACTCCACCGTTTAATAAAGGGGAAATATGTGTTTAAATAAACAATTTTGAAATGCATAACACATTTGAAAACCCAATTTCAGAAACTACCATCCATGCTGCCATGTACCTACATATTATCTATGGATTTGTATATATACTACATAGTATGCTAAATTTAGTTCAGTTAGGAAACGCATTAGCACAGTTGAAAATTCTTCTTCAGCAATTTCTGTCAATAAATAGAAATGCACTCGAGGTTTTTTTTTTTTTGTACTACCCCATATATAATTTGTAGAATTTACACACCAAGTAATAGGCAAAAAATTAGTTAAATTTAAAAACTCATACCACAACGGAAAATAGACTTCCACCAATTATTGCTCATGTACAGTACTGTAACCGAATTTGTTTGTGTGCCCCTGTAAATAATATTTTAATAAGTATAATAATAAGCTTTGTAATAAAGTGATAAAATGAAAAATACTCAACCTTAAAATCTTAGTCAGAACAAGCTGTAAAAATTTAGCCTTTTTTTTTCTTTCCTCAATTTTAGGTAGATTTCGTAAGAAATACTACCTATTACATTCTCCCCTAAGTTGGAATTTTTGAAAATTTTTTGCAGATCTACGCCGATCATGACTCCCAGAACCCCCCCCCCCCCCCCAGTTCAAAACTTTATCTATCTCTCTATCTATGTCACTTTTTTTATGGACACGATAATTCTGCACAAATCTCTTCCAAACTGATACATAAAATCAAGGGTCATAAAATCTCGGTCAAGTTAGTTAATTGGCAAAATCGAACCGGAGGGGGGGGGGGGGAAATGGGTGGGCTTTTTGTGAAAACAGAAACCCCCCCCATAATTTCTTAATTATGATACGTATCGAATCCTTTTAAAGTAATTATTACTTCTAGGAAAAGGGCCGAAAATTTATATACGACAGATTTTTGATATCATTAAAAATGGCCCCAAGGGGGGGGGGGTTTAGAAGAAAAAAATTCATAACTTCGTCAATTCCCAAGATATCAAATCCGCTTAAATTTGTTGTAAATCTCCGTAAAATTATCTACAACTTTTATATTGACAAGTTTTTTATAGGACCAACTCTTACGGCAAAAAAAAATTGAAAACAAAAAAATCTCTGCTGACTCCGCCTTCAAGCAGACGTGAAAACAGAAAAAAACCATAACTTCTTAATTTTTATTCATATCGAATCCGTTTCAAATTATTATTACTTCTAGGAAAAGGGCCAAAAATTTATGTATGACAGATTTTTGATTTCATTAAAAATGCCCCCAAGGAGGGGGGGGGGGATAGGGGTTTCAGAAGAAAAAAATTCATAACTTCGTCAATTCTCAAGATATCAATTCCGCTTAAATTTATTATAAATCTTCTTAATATTATCTACAATTTTTATACTGACAAGTTTTTTATAGAACCAACTCTTACGGTAAAAAAAAATTAAAAACAAAAAAATCCCTGCTGGCCCCGCCTACAGGCAGAGGTATATTTCGAAATGGGTGGTCCCAACTGCCACATCATGGCAAATAGGTCTTTCTTCTGCAATTCCCAATAAACAGGTGCCTCACGGTCTACGTCTTCGAAATCTACCTGTGTATGTAGGCCGAGCCGTCAGGGATTTTTAGGTAGATTTCGTAAGAAATACTACCTATTACATTCTCACCTAAGTTGGAAATTTTGAAAAATTTTTGCAGATCTACGCCGATCATGATTCCCAGAACCCAAAAACACCCCCAGTTCAAAACTTTATCTATCTATCTATCTATCTATCTATCTATCTATCTATCTATCTATGTCACTTTTTTCTGACCACGATAACTGGAAAAATTCTGCATAAATCTCTTCCAAACTGATACATAAAATCAAGGGTCATAAAATCTCGGTCAAGTTCGTTAATGGGCAAAATCGAACCAAGAGAGGGGGGGGGGAAATAGGGGTGCTTTTTGTGAAAACAGAAAAACCCTCATAATTTCTTTATTATACGTATCGAATCCGTTTAAAGTTATTATTACTTCTAGGAAAAGGGCCGAAAATTTATGTATGACAGACTTTTGATATAATTAAAAATGGCCCCAAGGGGGGGGAAAAAAGGGGGGTTTTAGAAGAAAAAAAATCATAGCTTCGTCAATTCACAAGATATCAAATCCGCGTAAATTTATTATTAATCCTCTTAGTATTATCTAAAACTTTTATATTGACAAGTTTTTTATAGGACCAACCGTTATAGCAAAAAAAAAAAAAAAATTAAAAACAAAAAATCCCTGCCGGCTCCGCCTGCAAACAAGTTATTTTTCGAAGTAGGCGGTTCCAACTAACTCCCGCATCTTTTCTAAACTGATACATAAAATCAAGGGGCATAAAATCTCGGTCAAGTTCGTTAATGGGCAAAATCGAACCAAGGGGGGGGGGGGTTGCTTTTTGTGAAAACAGAAAAAAAACCATAATTTCCTAATTATGATACGTATCGAATCCGTTTAAAGTTATTATTACTTCTAGGAACAAGGCCAAAAACTTATGTATGACAGATTTTTGATATAATTAAAAATTGCCTTAAGGGGGGGGGAGGGAAGGGGGGTTTTAGAAGAAAAAAATTCATAATTTCGTCAATTCCCAAGATTTCAAATCGGGTTAAATTTATTATAAATCCTCTTAATATTATCTAAAACTTTTATATTGACAAGTTTTTTATAGGACCAACCGTTATAGCCAAAAAAAAAAAAAAAAATCCCTGCCGGCTCCGCCTGCAAACAAGTTATTTTTCGAAGTAGGCGGTTCCAACTCCCGCATCTTTTCTAAACTGATACATAAAATCAAGGGGCATAAAATCTCGGTCAAGTTCGTTAATGGGCAAAATCGAACCAAGGGGGGGGGGGGGGGGGTTGCTTTTTGTGAAAACAGAAAAAAAACCATAATTTCCTAATTATGATACGTATCGAATCCGTTTAAAGTTATTATTACTTCTAGGAACAAGGCCAAAAACTTATGTATGACAGATTTTTGATATCATTAAAAATTGCCTTAAGGGGGGGGGGAAGGGGGGTTTTAGAAGAAAGAAATTCATAATTTCGTCAATTCCCAAGATTTCAAATCGGGTTAAATTTATTATAAATCCTCTTAATATTATCTAAAACCTTTATATTGACATGTTTTTTTATAGGACCAACTCTTATAGCAAAAAAAAAAAAAAAAAAAAAAAAAAAAAAAAAATCCTTGCTGGCTCCGTCTGAAAACAAGTTTGGTTTCGAAGTAGGCGGTTCCAACTGCAGCATCATCGCAAAAAGGTCACTTCTTCCGCAATTCCCGACAAACAGGCGCCCCACGGTCTGCTTCTTCGAAATCTACCTGTGCCTGTAGGCCGAGCCGTCAGGGATTTTTTTTAATTGGATATTACATAGAGAAAATTTCAAAAAATGGATTTTTTTTTCCCTTTTAAGAGGATAGCACAATAGAGGGCTGCACAAAAGAATTGGAGTACTTTTCTGGCTATGGTCTGTAATTGGTGAAATCTGGTTTTCAAATGTGTTTTGCAATTTCAAAAATGTTTACTTAGGTGTATTATTTGCATTACTCAACGGCGAAAGTATTCTGGAAGTGTTGATAAACGTTTCATAATCTACGTCTACGCATGATTTTACTTTCTTGTATTTTCTTATTTTTATAACATCTATAAAAAAAATCGCAAAATCTGTGTTGTATATTTTTTATTTTAAGCAAGTGATTAATTAAAGTAAGTGAAAGGTGGGATACTGTAAAAATGAAAAGCTATAGGTTTAATAACTTGATTTGGTATCATTTATTAAAATAGATAGACGTTTTCATATTAAACGGGAACAATATCCACCCCCCGCCCAAAAAAAAAGCATTCTGGAAGTTTTGAAAAGTGTTTCGTAATGTATGCTTTCGTTCTTGTTTATTTATATTTTCTATTTTTTTAGTGTTAAATACATACCCTTCCGAATATTGCCAATAGAGATGTATGCTTGCTCTGAACTTCTTAATTTAATCTGGCTTTATCTCTCTCATTTCAGAAAACACAACTCATCAATTGCTTCAAAATCACCAACAAATGGATACTCATTATTAAATGGACGATTTCATCAATCATTTGAAGTAAGTTGTATTTGTAAGTTACTACTCGTATGATTTATTTACCAATTAGAATAATTGTGTTAAAATTAATGAAGTTGTATGGGATTGCTTCCTTATTTCTTCTTTTCTTTGTCTTTGATTATGGAAGTCCTAATTTTACTGTACTTAGAGGGCTGCCATTTGCACGTAATGCCTTTTTAGCCCAGAAACCTTCGAAAGCGACTATTTTGGACGAAAACCATAAAAAAGAAGACTTACTTCCCAATACCAGCTGCTATTTTTGTAAAACACAAATTTATCAGTCCCAGACAGTGATGAATTCAGACGCTTTTCTCTGGGAGGGATTTCTGAGGCTCCGGGGGGAAAGGGGGGGGGGCATTGTAGAGTTCTGGGGGGGGGGATTGCACTTTTTAACCATAAAAAGTATAAAATCTCAAATCTTCCGGAGGAAACATTTCAATGCTCCGAAGGGGAGAGGAATGTCCCCCCCCCCGGGCCACTCCTTGAATTCAACACTGGTCCTCCCAGAACAACCCAAATTTCCTTTTTTTTTTTTTTTTTCTTTTTTTTAAACCCAATATCCCGACATAATATTTCCGTATCAATTAAGTTTTTTATTCAATCTCTAAAATCTGTAAAACTTCCATTTGAAATTAAAAAACTTTTTCAATCTAAATATAGTGCAAAGATACCAATCATCTAAATTTCTGTGGGAAAACTAACTACTAATTTTTGGTTTGGCTACCTCCCATATTCTTTACAGTATATGTCTATTTTTTGTTTGTTGTTTTTAAAGGTATTTAACCCTTCAACCTCCGTATGAATCACAAACGATTCACTATAGATTTGTTCACTGTGCTGCGTGAATCGTTTTTGTTTCTAACCTCGTAGCTGATAATATTAATGTTTTATACAAGAAATTTTGAATTAATAAATGAGCTGAAATAAATGCTACATGGAAATAAGAATATCTTGTTTCCTATCACAATTTTTAGGTGCGTTCGTAATTATATAAATACGTAGCACCTATAGTCGTCGTTTGGTCTGTCCGTCTGTCTGTCTGTCCGTCCGCCTGTCTGTCTGTCCGCATATAACAACGCAAAAACTACCCAACCAAATGGTTTGCAATTTAAAATGTATTATCTTTGCAGAATTTTGTCGAGACATTTCAAATTTTATTAAAATCGAATCAAAACTTTAGGAGATATTAATAAAAATATTTATTAAGAAATTTGATTTTTTTTTTTTTTTTAAATCGGTGCTTTTTTGTTATAGGAGCTTCCGATGGATGTTAAATCGTCAAGCGACCGAGATACTTATTTTATGACAGAAATTAATCTGCAGACGATATAATTCATTTCACAGAATTAAAAATCATCAAGATCTGAATATTTATATAACTAGCTGATACATATATATCTGAATATTTATATAACTAGTTAAGATATTTGTATGAACAGTGTCATAAAATATATACTTAACTAGCTGTTTAACCCGTTCTACGCACGGGATATCATTAATTTAATTCTAAAACGTGCGTACGAACGCACCTCGTTTGTAACGTTTGACGTACAATTTCCAACTTGTTCAATTTAATAACACATTTAAAATGTTGAGAATAACAATTTAGACTATTGCCTTTCTTTCTTTCTTTCTTACTTATTTAGATGACTTTGTCTCATGGTGGCTACAAAATCAGACTCTATTTATGCCAATTTTGCACTTTTATTTTACATAAATAAATTTCTTGTAAATAATAGACCAGCTATGCACGCGAATTTTCTTTATCAAAATGCATCCTTTTTCGATAAAACCATTTTTTATTGACAGATTTCTTTCTTCAGTTCAAATTTGTTTACAAAATTGAAATAAAATTGCAGCTTAGTAACATGCAATGGAAGTTTTCTTGTTTTCAGTTAACCTCACAGCAATGACCAAGTACAAGACAAGCATATATTCAATTTAGTTTGAGAAAACGAGAAAACTGAACTGCATCCTGATCCTATATCTCAGATACTAATTTAGAAAGTTTCTTTTTTCTTAATAATTAATGTGTGATTTTATAATAAAAGTACAAAAGTGGCAAATTTGAGTGAAAACATAACTGTAGAATAAGATGTGGATTTTCATGAAACAGTTTATTATTTTTATGACAAATAAGGATTCTCCCCCCGCCCCCTTTTTTAAGCATGCAACTATTTTGGCTACTTTGTTTGTACAGTTAATGCATGATTTGGGGGTAGGGGGGGGGCAATAATTTTAATAATAAAATATTTTCGATAACACAAATAACAGAAAATGCTAGAGATGGTCTGTCACTGTAGAAAATGACTATGTAGGTCCTGTTCAAAATTTGTGTGCATTTGTGTAAGCATAGCACGTATATTCGTGAAAATGTTAAGTTTCTGTGAAATATTCAAAAGTTTTTTTTTTTTTTAATATGGCATGCAGAGTTTTCAGCCGAATTTAACACCGCTTTCCAAAAACTTAACTAAAAATCGTAGAAATAGTATACTGTGATTAAAATATTAATATATTGAATATTTGATGAGATATAGGTATTTGTATGAAAGAAATTTTAACTGCGCTTGCGCGAACTACAGCAAACATTTTTTGTTATGATTTGATAGTCAATACTATAGGGCAACTCGTATAAAAAGACCAGTGAAATATCGTGAAAACTCAAAAAGTTACAGCAATAATTGATAAATTGAGGAGGACATCTCATAGGATTATATGTGGTCGTGTCTTATTTCATTGATTTTAGCATGGGCCGGGCACGGGCTGAACTTTAAATTTTTACACCGGGCCCAGATAGCTGTCGTTCGGATCGGGCTAGGCCCGGACCTGGAAAATCCGGCTCTTGCAGACCTCTTCCAGAATTACTGGAAACAGAACCCGTGTCTTTCTGCCATAGTTGTACATTGATATTTTTAAAGAATAAGAATTGTGACTTTTGCAGATTTATGCCAGTGGCTTGGGTATAAGTAATAGATTTGCTTATTTTAACAGATTTTCAGGGTCACGAAGATCACAAACAGTATTTAGTATTAACACTCATTTCTATGTAAGAAGAGATTTTTAAATGAAAAAATTAATTTTGAAAGATTTTAAAATGTTATTAATAACTTTCTACTGTGTGCTTTCGGTAATGGATACCACTCTGATGACGCAAAATATTTTGGGCTCGGATTTCATATCGACGGGCTCGGGATCCGGAAAAAGGACTAAACTTATCTCGATTCCCGATCCCGATGCCTATATTGTGAAAATAGGCCAGCGTGATCCTATTATAGACAAAGTGGAAAGTCGGTAAAAATTCTCATTTTGACACAGTTGCATATGTTTTATTAATGAAAAGTGGTAATATGACGAATGATGTCATTTTCACTGGTGCGCCAGTGAAGCCAGGCGGCCTAAGTTTTTCATTCTTCTGAGATTGTAAACGTTTATTTTCATTTAAAGAAATTAACAATTTACGGCAATTTAATTAAAATGTCGGAATTTTCACTTTTTCATTCTGCCTATATATTCATATTGCAACCCTATACTGAAGTCTTGCTGTCTAGAATGTTTTGAAGTTTTACCTTTTTACTTTCTTCTATCTTTACAAGAAGAAAGTATTGGATTCATGAAAATTTTCGACTTCCGGTTTTCGACGGATTTATACGTTTTAGAAGGTCCTGAACACGATTTGACTATTTTTAGAAAATGTCTGTCTGTGACTCTGTCTGTATGTGACAAAAATTTTGTGGGCGCTCTATCTCAAGAACTAATGCTCGGAATTTAATAAAACTTTAGATTCAGTTAGTCTCTGATATAAATTGGTGCTGATTAGTTTTTGGTAAAAATCGCCCGGCAGGTGGCGCTGCTATGCAGCATTTTTCGCGATTTCCGCAATAGCTCTATCTCAAGAACTAATGGTCGGAATTTAATAAAACTTTAGATTCACAGCCGGCCGATTAAAAACAAATGTCAAGCACATAAGTTTGGCGGAATTTGGACGGAGCAAGGATTATGAGTGGCGGTTAGATCTAATTAATAGTATATTCTTTTTATTCGCCTGGCCTACAGAGAAAGAATGTAGAACCGTTGAACCTCTACACTCGCCACTGTAAGAACAAGTTGGAAATTGTACGTCAAACGTTACAAACGAGGTGCGTTCGTACGCACGTTTTAGAATTAAATTCATGATATCCCGTGCGTAGAACGGGTTAAACAGCTAGTTAAGTATATATTTTATGACACTGTTCATACAAATATCTTAACTAGTTATATAAATATTCAGATATATATGTATCAGCTAGTTATATAAATATTCAGATATATATGTATCAGCTAGTTATATAAATATTCAGATCTTGATGATTTTTAATTCTGTGAAATGAATTATATCGTCTGCAGATTAATTTCTGTCATAAAATAAGTATCTCGGTCGCTTGACGATTTAACATCCATCGGAAGCTCCTATAACAAAAAAGCACCGATTTAAAAAAAAAAAAAAAATCAAATTTCTTAATAAATATTTTTATTAATATCTCCTAAAGTTTTGATTCGATTTTAATAAAATTTGAAATGTCTCGACAAATTTATGCAAAGATAATATATTTCAAATTGCAAACCATTTGGTTGGGTAGTTTTTGCGTTGTTATATGCGGACAGACAGACAGACGGACGGACAGACGGACGGACCAAACGACGACTATAGGTGCTACGTATTTATATAATTACGAACGCACCTAATAAGAAATGTATGCAAAACTTTTTGTGAGCTGAAACACATTTTAGAGCCTGTGAAAATGAATTCGTCAAAATATAGTCTGTCAAGATAACCGTCGATAATTGCCATATGAGATTAATTTTTGCAGCTACGCTTAGTAACATCGAAAGAGAAAAACGATTTCTTTTATATATATTTTTACTTTCTTCTATCTTTACAAGAAGAAAGTATTGGATTTATGAAAATTTTCGACTTCTGGTTTTCGACGGATTTATACGGTTTAGAAGGTCCTGAACACGAATTGACCATTTTTAGAAAATGTCTGTCTGTCTGTATGTGACAAAAAATTTGGGGGGCGCTCTATCTCAAGAACTAATGCACGAAATTTAATAAAACTTTATATTCAGTTAGTCCCTGATATAAATTGGTGCTGATTAGTTTTTGGTGAAAATCGCCCAACAGGTGGCGCTGCTATGCTCCATTTTTCGCGATTTCCGCAATAGCTCTATCTCAAGAACTAATGCGCTTATTTTCATCAAACTTCAGGTTCAGTTAGACCTTGACATAAATAGACGGTGATTAAAGTTTGGTGTATATATCCCAACAGGTGACGCTGCTATATCACATTTTTCTCGATTTTTATGATAGCTATATCTCAAGAACTAATGCACGGAATTTCATCAAACTACAGATTCTGTTAGACCTTGACATAAATTACGTGTTTGTGTAAAATGCCCAACAGGTGGCGCTGCTATGCTACTTTTTTCATTTTTATCACGATAACTATACATCAAGAACTAACGCACGGATTTTAATCAAACTTCAGATTCAGTTAGACGTTAACATAAGTTGTTGTTGATTAGGTTTTGGTCTAAATCTTCCAACAGGTGGCGCTTCTATGCTGCATTCTGCAGCATTTACACGATTTTTGTAATAGTCATATCACAAGAACTAATGCACGGAATGTAATAAAATTTTAGATTCAGTTAGATCTTGATATAAATTGGTGCTGATTCTTTTTAGTGTATGCGAAATCTGTTTGAGATAGAAGGAAGTTTTGGGATTGGCACATCCGACTAGTTTTTTTGCGCAAGCATGACTCTGAAATAATTTTACTTGAGAATTCAAAGATTAAATGCCAGAGAAAATGAACAGAGAAATATATAAGGCTTGCGGTAAAGAGTTAATTTTAACATGGAATAAAAGAGAAAAATAAACAACGAATTTAACACAATAAAATTAATTATTCTAATTTACGATTAATTTTGAAAAACGAAAACACTATTTTAACCTTTTAACAATATGTGATAAACTTCATCACAAACCCATTTCTTCATACATGTTCGTATTTAATCTGAAATATTTTTGAAAATTTAGCACTGTCGTATGTTACTTTTAAACTAAACTGTTTTCTATTTTTTTTTTCTACTGTGTGCGATTTTAAATATTTTGTGTACGTAAAAGGTAACTTGTAAATCTTTAAATTTCTATTAAAGATTTTATTATTGCGTAGTTATAATAAAATCTATAAAATCATAATAATTATAAATAGTTGAAGTGTATTACACTAGATTAATTTTAACACAATTATTCAAATTGGTAAAGAAATTATATGAGTTGTAATTTTCCAGCTGGACGAAAAACTGTCCATCCTGGCCCGGACATTTTTCGTCCAGTTGGAAAATTACAACTCACATGAGTTTAGCGTATTATTTATTTTTAAATGCGCGAGTTCAAGATAGCAAGATGAATAACAATTTAAACTAGCCAATCCTAAAACTTTCTTCTATCTCACACAAGTTTCACATACACTAAAAAGAATCGACACCAATTTATATCAAGGTCTAACTGAATCTAAAGTTTTATTAAATTCCGTGCATTAGTTCTTGAGATATGACTATTGCTAAAATCGTGCAAATCCTGCAAAATGTAGCATAGCAGCGTCACCTGTTGGGAGATTTAGACCAAAATCTAATCAACAACAACTTACGTGAACGTTTAACTGAATCTGAAGTTTGATGAAAATCCGTGCATTAGTTCTTGAGATAGTTATCTTGATAATAATGCAAAACGTAGCATAGCAGCGCCACCTGTTGGGCTATTTACACCAAAACGTAAGCAGCATCTATTTATGTCAAGGTCTAACTGAATCTGAAGTTTGATCAAATTCCGTGCATTAGTTCTTGAAATATAGCTATCGTAAAAATCCTAAGAAAAGTGGTATAGCAGCGCCACCTGTTGAGATATCTACACGAAAACTTAATCAGCGTCTATTTATGTCAAGGTCTAAATGAATCTGAAGTTTGATGAAAATAAAGGCATTAGTTCTTGAGATAGAGCTATTGCGGAAATCGCGAAAAATGCAGCATAGCAGCGCCACCTATTGGGCGATTTTCACCAAAAACTAATCAGCACCAATTTATATCAGGGACTAACTGAATATAAAGTTTTATTAAATCTCGTGCATTAGTTCTTGAGATAGAGTGCCCACAAAATTTTTGTCACATACATACATACAGACAGTCACAGACAGACATTTTCTAAAAACAGTCAAATTGTGTTCATGACCTTCTAAAATGTATAAATATGTTGAAAACCGGAAGTAAAAAATTTTCATGAATCCAATACTTTATTCTTGTAAAGATAGAAGAAAGTAGAAATAAAATATTATAAGTACATTTCATTTTTGAAAACTGCAGTGGGCCTGTTCTAACCAAATATATTGTGTATTTGATTAGAGATGCTTATATATGCTCCAGTGTTTAATCAGGGACATTTTTCAGAGGGGATGAAGTAAGAAGGGGTGCAGTTGTACCGGGCCGTAAGCTGAAAAAGATCCTCTGAGAGTCGTATTAGATAAACACATGGACAAGGCATGCAGGGGGACCCATCCCACACCTGTACTGGGTCTCACAATTTCTGTGCATGCCCCTGTGTTTAATTGTTGTCTTGCTAAAATGTGCCTAAAAGAGTGTTAGCTATTATTAATAGATTTTATGATGCGTCTTTTCTAACATCATCAAGAGGCAGTCATTTTTTAGTTAACTATTTCATGCACTTATTTAACCATTTTATATCTTCAACTATGTAAATTGATCTTACTCAATCAATCGCGAAAACAACCGTCTATTGTCGCAACAGATGGATGCGGTCTTGAAGGCCAACCCCCCCCCCCCCCCCCCCAAAAAAAAAAAAAAAAAAAAAAAAAAAAAAAAAATTAAATTAAATTAAATTAAATAAAAAAAAAGTTAATATATAAATAAACTAGTCGGATGTGCCAATCCCAAAACTTTCTTCTATCTCAGTCATGTTAATACTTCAAAATTCGCTATCACATCGCCAATAAAGTCAATATTTTTCATCATTCTGTTGTACGTCAGCTTCTTGCGAAACGTCGGGTTACCGGGATGCGAACAACCGATGTATACTAAACTACGAAAAGTCCTGCTGGCCTGAACCGAAAGTAACAGATAGCCTCCCTATTCCTTGGTTTTATGATTTTAGCTAATTTTACTGGAAAACACGAAGCTCAAATGCGTGGAACCTAAATAAAGAAGATTCAATTCCAGTTCTCGTCAACATTGAATATGAATGAGAATATCGCCAAATTAGTCCTCTACAGCCAAGTTGGCTTCATTTATGGCACCTTATTTTGGTCGACAAATTTGGCGATATTCCGCCAACTGTCTCCAAGTTTGGCGAGTATTTGACGTTGGCGAATATAAATATACAGTGATAAGCATATAATAGGATTAATGGTTACAACAATGAAAGAAAATTTACCGAAACCATGTTAACTAAAACTCATAAATTAAACCCGTTTATGGATGAATTCTGCTGTCTTGTTTGAAAATGTCAGCCACTCTAAAATTTCAAACCGCTATATCTCAGCCATTTTTACTTACCCATCATACGTGGTATAGGGTAAGTCTTGTAATCGTTTTGAAAATCGAAAATTTTTTTTGACGGATTTACACGTTTCAGACACTGGAGATTCCAAAAAACATATTTTTAGAAAAAAAAAATTTGCCGTCCGTCTGTGTGTCTGTGTGTATGTCTGTGTGTGTGTCTGTGTGTCTGTAAACGCTCTATCTCCCGAACAAATTGACATAGAGACTTGCAATTTGGTATGTACTTAGTATGTAATAATGGGAAGAAGCCTATTTCATTTCAATAACCTCGATTAACCGGAACATTTTTTTTTCAGACTCTCGAAATATTCGTTCTGATGAAAGGTATATAAAAATTTTCGAAATTGTTTATTTTAAGTAGTAAATATAAAAAACAATAAAAAAACATAAATTTTGCATAAAACATGAAGTCGATCGGATAATGAGTTGCCGAGATATTTGTAATCCTATTTTCCACACTCCTCGATTTTTCATGACCCTGTATTTCATCCAAATTTCACTTCAAAGATATATTTTAGTTGGAAATTTGACGCTTAATCAGATGCAATAAACCGCTAGTTAATAGGAGTATTATTTTTGGAGTTATAAGGAAAAACCTCTTTCAAGCAATTCAGTAATCGAGCCTTTTTATGACGTCATCAAGCCACGATTTTATTTGAATTGCAATGCATTTTATAAGTAGTTTACACATTTTTATTTTAATATTTTACATTATACATATACATGATGGGTAAGTATTACGGTGGCCCCCAACGACTAGTTTAAGATAGAGGCAAAACAAAAATTGTTCCGGATTCTCCGGATCAAGGCCGAACATTTTAACGAAAAAAAGTTTTAGGATTTCTAATTTTTTTGAATTTGCACATCTTTTTAAATTTGAAATCTTTAAATGGCTATCGCAGCGCCTCCTTTCGTCGAAATATCCCCAAATTCTAATAGAACTTGCTTGCCATAGCCAAAAACATAGAAAAAAAATGTGGTTCAATTTGAAGCATAACTTCATACACTTTTCGATGATACAATAGTGAAAATGGAACAAAAATATCGATCACAGCGCCCCCTTTCGTCAAAATATCCCTAAATTCTGATAGAATCTGCTTGCTATAGCCAAAAACATAGAAAAAAAATGTGGTTCTATTTGAAGCATAACTTCATCACTTTTAGATGGTACAATAGTGAAAATGGAACAAAAATATCGATCACAGCGCCCCCTTTCGTCGAAATATCCCCAACTTCTGATAGAACCTGCTTGCCATAGCCAAAAGCATGGAAAAAAAAATTAGGTTCAATTTGAAGCATAACTTCATACACTTTTCGATGGCACAATAGTGAAAATGGAACAAAAATATCGATCACAGTGCCCCCTTTCATTGAAATATCCCCAAATTCTAATAGAACCTGCTTGCCATAGCCAAAAACATTGAAAAAAAATTAGGTTTAATTTGAAGCATAACTTCATACACTTTTCGATGATACAATGAGGACACACAGACGGACAGACAGACATTTTGTAAAAACATGTTTTTTGGAATCTCTGACCCCTAAAACGTGTAAATCCGTCGAAAACCGGAAGTCGAAAAAAATTTCGATTACAATACTTTCTTCTATTATAGATAGAAGAAAGTAAAAAATTAAATAAATAAAAAAATAAAAAAAAATATTAAATTAAATAAAAAAAGTTAATATATAAATAAAAAAATTATAAATAAAGCAAAATAAAGCTCTATTATGGATGTTACCATAACCGATAGCAAATGTATAGGCTATAGCCAAAGGGGTCGTCCAAAGGTCGAAGCCTTCTTCCAAAATAAATCGAAATGGATTCATTTATATCTTGTAAATTAAAATCTATAAAAGTCGTCCTCCCTCGATTAAAAAAAAAATTCTGGCTATGGCCTTGTTCTAAAAATCCGTAGTGGAGTTCCTGTTCATTTTGCTTTGATAGAGCATGTTGCAGTTCTCGAAGCTGCATTGTCCGCTGCCGCGATAGGTGAAGGATGTTTTCTTGGTTAACTAAATATCAATTACGTTTTGGAAGACCAGCGTTTATGAAATGGTTAACTAAAAACTGTCGCTGTCTACCCAATTATAAAATAAATTATGGTCCTTACCTGGTTTGGCTACATTTTTCTGCAGTTTAAGTGTTATTAACCCAAATTTCTTATAATAGTTAATCAAGAAAATTATTTGTTTCTTCTGTATTTATTATTATTCTAATTCACTTCGGTTTATCTGTCCGTCTATCCATCCATGCTCTAACTTGTGTAAATATGCTCTGATTGTCATGTAATTGATATGTTATTGAAGTTTACTTTGGCATGTTCGCTATTGAAAATGGAGATTTTGCATTAATAGGTTATTACAGAGTCACTCAAAAGAATCCTGTTACATTATGGTCAGTGGGGAAAATTTGTTTGTGTTGTATTTTAATGATGTTACACTATTTCAAACATAATGAAATTGATATGCATTTATGAAGTGCTCTAAAACATGCTTTCAGTAGAATATGGCATGCAAAGCAATTATGATTCATTTACAGGATCACTCAAAAGAATTTGGTTACATAATGATTTGCAAGGAAAAATTATTTTCTGCATATTTCAAAAATGTTACACTATTTCAAACATAATGAACTTTCTATACACTATTGAGCTGCACTACAAGATGCTTACTGTAGAATATGACATGCATAACAGTTATTGTTCATTTACAGGGACAAAAAAAAAAAAATTCAGTTACAGTACTCTCTATGATCGATAAAAGCTGGAGATGCGTTTTTTTGTTTATCTAAATTTTTACATATTATGTGGTGTGTATAAATTCTATTGATCATATACTGGGCTACACAAAATAATTACTGTGTATGAGTGTGAATTACTTAAGAGAGTTTTTCAATTGAGTTATGCATTTTCCAGCTGAACTATATTTAGTATACTAAGAGATTTTTGTAGAATATAAATTAATATACAAGGCTACTCAAAGAACCAGATACATTGCCATCTATTGATGGTAATTTCTGAAAGTACGTTTTTAGTTTTGTTGCGTTAAAATTAGTTTAAAATGATGAGTGTATGAAAATCTGTACACAATATACAGGGCTGTACAAAATTATTCTTGTACATTTCAGTCTCTTGGCGGAAATTGCTGAACGTGAATTTTTTACTGTGTTATGCGTTTTCTAACTAAGCTAAGTTTTAGCACACTATGTACTAGAGTGCACTATGTAATCACTTTGTGATGCCCATTATGTAAGATCTATAGGTCATATACAGGGGTGCACTAAAGAATTTGAGTACTTTTCTGGCTATAGATGGTAATTGCTGAAATGTGGTTTCACCTTTTCTAAACAGTGAAGTTCCGTTGCAGTATTCTGGAAGTGTTGGAAAGTGTTTCATATTCTATGTTAGAAAAATAATTTTTTTTTTTTAAATGTTTATTTTAAAATCCTGCTTTTTTTTTTTTTTTTTCTTTTGAAATTTATGTTTGGTGTTTAATAATCCGTAATAGTTAGCAAGATATTCCCAGTCTCATAAAATGAAGAAGCACTGAATTGCTTTTGTTTTAATTTCGTTTAATGAAAATATTTTTAACTTTTTAAATTTTATTGCATCTGTTAATTTAAAAAAAAAAAAAAATTTTTACCCTCTCTGCAAATTGTATATTAACAACAACTCTTCTTTCTTTAGATTAATCACGAAACTAACCAAAAAGTTCTCGAAGTGAGCTCTTCATTCGTATCATGTGCTAAAGAACTCCATTTCTCTGAATTGTCATTATCTGATTCACACGATTCATACATATTTAATTCAAATCATGCAAAATGTAGCAGTGATTACTGCAGTGCAACTGAAAGTGATATTAAGTAAGTCTCTTTTCTTTTCCTATTCTTTTCTTTTCTTGAACTTGTATCAATTTTGTCATTAAAGTTTGAATGAAGTTATTTTAGAATAGTGGCGTAGCAATTAAAAAAATAAAAGATGCTCAAGCAATGCCAATCTAAATTTTTAAATAAATTGGATAAGTTTATCTATATTTGATAAAATATGTAGAATAATTAATCATTCAAACTAATTATTACAGTTATCACAGAATCACCACTTTAATTGTTTTAGGTAGACGATTTAACACGCTGAAAATGATAGTATTATAATTATCAAATTTTGAGACAACAGGGAGTTGAAGGGGCAGAATCCATTATGTAGTAAAACATTTTCACAGAAAACACTCTTGGTATCATTGCATAAAACGGTATTTCCTGCTACAATTCATGAGTTAAAACTTCAGAAACTATTTGAAGTCTTACTTGAATCATCCATACTAATATGAAAGAATGAGACTGTGGATTAAAAGCTTCAGAGTATTAAATAAAATTTATTCAAAATAAAAATTTGACACAGAGCTGACATTGAGGCCCTTGATCTGCAGATTTACTATTCAAAAGTGTAATCGTTATTTTATAATACCCTTCTTTATTTACAGAGTGAGCATTATTACTTTATTTACTTTAAGTGAGCATTAACAGATTAATGCTCAAATTATTAATAATAGATCTACATTATTACTTGTCATATATTTTAGTATATAAAAGATCCTGAGTTAGTTGAGTGTGAAATTTAAGAAATCCACTCTTTAGTTTTAAAGTCACAGCCCAACCATAATTAGTTGATTCTAAAAGAAAAAAACTGCAGCAGAAATAGGATTTTATAATCTGTCCTCAAATGAGGATGATGAGCGTTAACTGGTTAGTGACCCAATGTGTGACTTTATATAAAAACAGATAGATAAATAATGGCGATGCAGTGTGAAATATTGTGACAGGCTAATTTTTATTAAAAAAAAGAAATGTTTCATTTTCATATAATTAATATGATAGAATTTATGGAAGTGCTTGTCTAAACAAACAAAAAATAGATTATGAATTTAAAAAAAGTCTCCATGAAGATTGTGTGTTGCATGAAACATTTTAAATTTTCATCCTCTTTAATAAAAAGCTATGTGTTGCTGACGACTGGGAAATTTGCTAATCGTTGCCACAGATTAATCTAAAAAATGAAACATTTGAAGTTGCTGAAAAAATTAATAGCTCGAAAAGTATTTGTCAGAAAATTGTTAGACAAACTTCGTTAGAAAGGTAAAAAATCATATTTTTCTTGATATAAAATTCAAATCTAATAATTATGCCGTTTTTCAAATATTGAATTTCAAAAATTACCAAATTTTACAATGGAGTACCATAGCGAAATAAAAAGATAATTTTATAACGGCAATGTGTGCTGACGTATGTATACTGACGACTTCACTATTTGCATGAGTCACAAATTATAGTATCCTCATTATTCTGTTAAAATATAAAAGTAAATTATGATGTCACGAGTGCATGATTTTTATTTAATTCTCCACAAAAAGCGTATTTTAGTCCACCTCAGTGAGGCATATGAATTTCATTATATTTGAAGTATAGTAACTTCATTAAAATCTAACGGAAATGATTTTTCCCCATAGACGTCATAATGTAACACAATTATTTATTTATTTATTTATTTATTTTTAAGCTGACATATTCCATAATAGTCTACAGAGAATTGGCCTAATTTGGGTCAAATTCAAGGTCAATATTTCGTTTGATTAAAGGTGTGTTAAGAGAAATTGACCTGCGTAGCGGGCATAGCTTGCTAGTATTTCATAAAGCTGCATGGATAAAAGTTTGCATGTGGGGAGAAAATATTTAATTATTAATTATACAAAAATAAGATAAAGGTATAATAAAAGATGTGTAACAGATGTAAATGTTTCTTCCCCTTCAGAATTGGGGTCTGCATAGTTACGATCTAGATTATAAAATATGTATAGAAATACATTCACAATTTTCGATAGTAGGAAAAATAAATTACTGTTCTTTTAATCTTTCTTCTAATGAAATTTTAATTGTCATCTTTAAGAAAGGTCTATTAATAATACTAGCTAAATAGTTTAGACAATCTAAGCAGATAATTACTTTGTAATTGTTCTACATTAAAGAAATTCAATGATATTTCAGACCCAAATTTTCATTGGACTGCTGGTGAGCTTATTATTTCATTAATTATGGCATTATTTCAGTCTTCTTTTTTTACTTATCTATTGTCTTTATAGTACTTCTTTTGATTCAAAACCTTGTTATTTTTTTCAGTTCTAGTGAATCATTAAATTCTGCCTCAGATATGAACACACGGAGGTATGTAAAAAGTTCCCATCCTTCAGTAAGGACATTTTCTGATTCTGAAGATGACAGTGACATAAAAATTAAAAGTGAGTTTTATTTTTTATTTTATTTTAACAAGTTGGAAATTGTACGTCAAACGTGACAAATGAGGTACGTTCGTACTATAACTAGTTACATAAATATTCAGATCTTTTCTGATTTTTAATTCTGTAAAATGAATTATATCGTCTGCAGATTGATTTCTGTAATAAAATAAGTATCTCGGTCGTTTGACAATTAAACTTCGGAAGCTCCTATAACAAAAAAGCACTGATTTAAAAAAAAAAAATTCAAATTTCTTAATAAATATTTTTAATATTATCTCCTAAAGTTTTGATTCGATTTTAATAAAATTTGAAATGTCTTGACAAAATTCTGCAAAGATAATATATTTTAAATTGCAAACCATTCGGTTGGGTAGTTTTTGCGTTGTTATATGCGGACGGACGGACCAAGCGACGACAATAGGTGCTACGTATTTATATAATTACGAACGTACCTAAAAAGCAGTAAGTTATTAAAAGACACTTGATTTATCTTACATATTTGCTAACAATAATATAATGACTATTTTTTAAAATAATTAATTGTCCCTCATTTTAAACAATGCTATTTCACATTTGGTTTAACATGTAAGTAAGAAGTAGAAAATCTCAATATTATAACCTTCTCCTGCAGACTGGAACAGACTTTTTCCCTTCTTATGTTAAGGCTTTAATCCAAAGAGGCTACTTTCCAACACATTCATGGAGTCATTTTTAATTTTAGACTTATCAAGTTAATAAATGTTTGAATCCAGAAACTATGAAATCAAGCAACGTTTTCTATTCTATAAATACAAAGAATCTTTCATGAAAGGCTGTCAAAATTGGGTTTTTGAAATGAATTTCCTGATGCAACAGCTTGAGAAAAATAGTCCTGAGACAGCAATTGCTTATAACCCAAGTTGTAATACATTTATCTAAAATTTCTATTAGATTCCAAATCCCTTCTAACAATTTTATGCTCTTATATTTAATAAAAGCATATTTTTTTTTTTACAAAAATTACTACCTTTTTTTTTTATGTTTAAAATATTTCATTATTGCAGTTTCATAGCCAGTTGACTTATTTTAGTGAGCATGATTTGGTGCATAAGTAACTCCATTGTTGTAGCTCCTATACTGCTGTAATCATATTGTTTTCTCAACATATGATCAAAATGTAATTAAATTGGTACATTTCTGTTAGCTAGGCATAAATCTCGCCTGAAGCAAATTTTTTTCTTACTAATGGTAGCTTTTATATTTGTTTGTCTAAATTAGAAAGAAGGCTTTCATGTTGAAATAAAATGTTTTTAATTAAAAGTAATTAAAAACTTGAGTTATTATAAAACATACTCTTTGAATCTATATTCATCTTGTACTATAACTACAAATTAAAACAACATAAATGTCCAAAAAAAAGATATACATACCATTTCATAAAATATTTTACTGAAGGTGTTTGACTTCATGTACAAAACTGTATTTTACATAGACAACCGAGCACTTTCGAGCAAACTTTTGCTCATCTTCAGGGTTACAAAACAAAATGCAAGTACACAAATAAATGACAAGTTTGTCATTTGTGTACTTGCGTTTTGTTGAAAAAAAGTTTAGTCTGTATTTTTAGCCTGTTCTTCAAGTTGGTACATTGTTATCATAGATAATTTTTTGAATTTTTCATCCATATTAAAAAAAATATATAAGTGTTATATAAATAATGAAATTAAAATTTTCTAAAGCTATTTTTATACTTTGCATTTTAGGAATATCAAGGTTGACAAGAAATTCGGTTTCTAAAAATTACAATGTTAATCAAAACTTGATATCTGAAAGAGAAACTAACAATCTATTGCATAATAATGCTTCCTATGTAGGAAATAACAGCTACAGTACAAACAGTCATTCAAGCAAATACACAGGTTTGTTTTTCTTTGTAATATTTATTAATTTGTTATTCATGTTACCATGGGTGCCCACAAGGGAAGAGCAGTTACCTCTTCTTCAGGGCCGTCAAAATTTTGATCTTGCTTTTACATTTCCATGTATTCTTTCTAAGTTATATATTAATAAATGTTTTACTAGTTGCTAATTGGTAAATTTTCGAAAAATGCATGTTTCTTGAGCTGGTACTTGGACTATTTTAATTTTTTATATATTTTTTAATCTTTTGTAACTTTTACTTATCATAATACTTTACGCTATTGCTCATAATTGAAATATAAGTTATTGGAGTCTGGTAACTTAATTAGTTTCTGAAGTGTTTTCTAAATCTGTAATCTGTCGATTTA
The DNA here is from genome assembly GCA_963931845.1 of Maratus michaelseni. NCBI lineage: Eukaryota > Metazoa > Arthropoda > Arachnida > Araneae > Salticidae > Maratus > Maratus michaelseni. The sequence continues at coordinate 84,411,862 of OZ007597.1, read as the reverse complement.
ACACAGTCCAGCTGAATATCCAAAGTTATGAATGTTTTTTTTTTTTTTTTTCGTATGTAACATAAATACGAGCCATGGGCGACTCCCACCCTTGTTTTTAGGAAGACTTCTACCCAAGGAATATCTCCCATTAGGCCTTTGTCCTTCATGTAGATAATTAGAGTTAAAAAATCAACTAACCATAACCTACCGAATTCAATTTTTATTAAGTTATGAACTACCACTCTAAGGAACTTGGAATTACCGAATAGAAATCTTTCTTAGTGCTCCTAATAAAGAATATACCGAATACACCAGTTTAGAAAATCGAAAATTTTTCGACTCTATAATCTGCAAATTTTCTGTTAACAATTCTCAAAATTTTTCCGGTTTAATTTTCCGATCTATCTATGTTAAATTTGTCGACTAGAGTGGGGGGGGGGGGGGGGGGGGTGACACCCCCTCCTCTACACACACACACACACACACCTTAGGACCAAACCTGATAATTCCTCGGACGAATTCTAGCACCTAGAAGAAATCGTTCGCATATCGTAGTTAAAATTAACATGTTGTTTTGAGTGATTTTATTTTATTTTCAATGTACTCATCTTCTATTAATCATTTATATATAAATAAATTTTACTCTATATAATTAAAGATTAAATTTAAAACTCTTTTGTTCTTCAAAACAAAACAAAATTGTTCTTCGTATGCAATGTACCAGGTAAGCTGGGTATGAATAGCAGAATTTCAATTATTTTATTCTTAAATAACACAAAATCCTATTAAAAACAAACGATTTACATAAACAAAAAAATTTAAATATGATTCGTACACTATAGTACACAAGTTATCTTTTGGCTAACTTTTATTTCCCGTCAGAACAACATAAAACATGTGGCATGTAGCTTAATTTCTCGAAAAAAAGCAAATATTCTTCTTTTTAAATTTATTTAAATTTAATATTTTTCTTGGAAAAACTGTCAATGTTCCCAAGGTGTTTAAAAAGTCTTCAAGAAGGCCTGATTTTGAGATAGACAGTGAACAAGAGTTAATATTTAAAAAATTATTTTAAAACTAAGGTGTTCAACTTGTAAAAAAGCAAAAAAAGTGATACGCAAAGAGGAAAAGAGTTGGGAACCACTGCTGTAGACGTAAGTAATATACATTTTAACATGGGGATATGAATGCTAAATTAAATCTGTGCGAGAAGGGATTTCATAAAGTGGGAACCGCACGGATTGTACACAATATTTTCTCATCGTCACATCGCTCAAAACGGGTTATTTGTTCACGCATTATTTTATTATTGACAATATTTTTAGATCCAGTTTCTCTTTCAGGTTCTAATGATGCTAAAAGTAGGAATTGGTAGTAAAAATGAATATGGTTATTGTAAACGGAAAAGAAAGCAACAAAGAAAAGAATTTATTAAATCACAGCAGGAAGCTGAAACACTTTTGCATGAATTCTGTTATAGATAACCAGAAGTAGAGTCAGAAATGGAACAGACTTTACAATAAGATCCAGTCATGCTTTACAGTGAGATTCTTCAATTTCAAGTCAAGTTTCACTGTCAGATCTATCAGTTTTTGACGATTTCGCTGAGAAATCAGACAAATTTAATAATTTCTGCTTCCGTTGAAAAAGTAAAATTCGATCAAGTAATATTGGATTATGCGAGCGAAATTTTAATGATCAACGGAGGAAATTTACAGTAGAATATGATCCTGTTAGTGTGAAATCGTCATTTTTCGGATAATTTTACACGCGAAAAATGCCAAATCTATAAGCTCTTGATCGGCGTTGGCTAGCGTATTCAAAAGGTTTGGACACCATATTCTGCTTTTATTGCATATTATTCAGCAACTCAGATATTAAACTTTATAAACGGGGATATAACAATTGGAAACACTTACCAGAGTCCATTATATATCTCACGAAACTTCAACAAAGCATTTCGGGAGCTTTCACTCTTGGATTGAAATTGAAAATAGGTTGCGAATTTCTCCTACCATCGATTCTGTTGCTGAAAAAGCTATGAATTTTGAAAGAGAACATTGGTGTGAAGTTTTTGAAAGACTGTTATTGATAGTTCAGTTTCTATCTCAGAGAGATTTACCTTTCCGTGGTTCAAATGAAAAAAAGTATTATTCGAAAAATAGTAACTTTCGGGACTGGTTGAATTAATTTTCGACCCAGTGTTGCTTGAACCTTTTTTGTCATATTCCCAAGGATGAAATTAAAGATCATTACCTTGGAAGCAGGATTCAGAATGAATTTATTCAGCTGATAAGCGAAAATATCTTGAAAGCTATTTGCTCTTCAGTTAAAAGATCAAAATATTTTTCATTAAGTTTGCATGACATTCCGGATATTGGCCACCAAGACCAAATGACAATAGTTCTTCGATCAGTTAACTTCAGAAAACAATACTGTAGTCATTGAAATATTTATTTGTTTCTTGACAGTGGATCATAGCACAGGTCTAGGCTTAACGGAAGTCTTTATAACAGAATTATCTGAGTGAGTTAGGTCTTTCAAATGAAAATTGCCATGAATAAATATGATAATGGAGCAAATCAAATCTGTGTGGTTGTCAGAAGGTTGTTCAAGCTAGAATATTAGAAATAAATTCAAAAGCATATTTCGTTCCATCCATGCGGATCTCGCTGCTGTAATTTAGTGTTAAAAGATATGGGATATCATCGATTATTGCAATATAATTATTTGGAACTATTCAACAGATCAATGCTCTTTTTTCGGCTTCTACTCAAAGACGGTGCTGCATATTTGAAAAATATGTACAAAAGTTAACGGTTAAACCTCTGTCTGATACGAGGTGGGGAATGTCGAGTAGCAAGCACTAAGGCTATTTGCTACTGATTTGGGGATGTTTATGATGCGTTAGAAGTTTCTGAAACATCAAATGACATGAAAAGTAGGACATAAGCAGCTTCATTGGCAAAAGAAATGAAAAGCTTTAAATTCCTTATGATACTGTGTATCTGGGAAGGCATTTTAGAGGAATTCAATCTGGTTAACAAGGTAATGCAACGTTCTGACATGAAAATCTACCCATGCATTGCAATTGATAGAGAATATGCTTCAATTTTTAAAAGACTATAAAGAAAGTGGTTTTTCTAATGCTCAAATATCAGCTAAAGAACTAAGTAAAGAGCTAGAGATGAATCCTGGAGCAATGACTTTTCCACCTGTATCATCACTTTGCAGAAAAAATGTAAAACAATCAGTTTTCATATGAAACTGCTGATGAACAAATTCATGATCCAGAAAAGAAATTTCAAATAGTGTTTTTTAACGTCCTCTTTAATCAAGCCACAATGTCGACAAAGGAGCGTTTTTATCAGATGAAAACATTTAATTCAACATTTGGTTTTCTTTTCGACCTAACGCAAATCCATATTATGCCTGATGCTTATTTATTAACTAGTCAGATGCGCCAATCCCAAAACTTTCTTCTATCTCATACATGTTAATATTTCAAAATTCGCTATCGCAGTGCCAATAAAATCAATATTTTTCATCATTCTGTTGTACGTCAGCTGCTTGCAAATCACGGGTTATTTGGATGAGAATCACCCTTCACTGCACGAACAGCCGATGTGCAACACAACTACAAAAAATCGAGAAAGTAGCCCAAAAATCTCTATCACAGCTCTCCCTTCCGGCAGAATACCCACAAATTCAACTGGGACCTTCTGGCCATAGCCAAAAACATAAATGAAACTCAGTTCAATTCTATCCATAACGTCATTCAATTTTCGATCATAGAAAGAGAAGACACAGACGAACACACGAACACACAGACATTTTGTAAAACATGTTTTTCGGGAACTCTGACCCCCTAAAATTTTTAAATCCATCAAAAAAAATTTCGATTACAATACTTTCTTCTATTATAGATAAAAGAAAGTCAATAAGAGCAATGACCTGCAAATTTTGATGGATGACGTAAATTCTTTAGAATTACTCACAGAATAGAAACATTTATACCAAACAATTCCAAGGGGGTGTACATTCTCCATTGGAAACCTTTGTAATGATCATTTAGCCATAGATTTCAGGAAGTTGTGCCAAATAATGTCATTGCATTGAAAATTTTATTCACTTTTAGTATAACTGTTGCTTCAGAAGAACGCTCTTCTTCAAAGTTATAACTTATAAAGACTTATTTAAGATCAAATATGCTTGATAAATATCTCACTGTTCTCGCTAGTGATGGGAGTATTCAAATACAAAATGTCTGTGTTCTCGATTCAGCCAAGTTCTCAAGTGGTCTCGATTTCAGACAGAAGTATTCGAATACAAGTCACCTGGCATCTGTATCGGCGACGAAAACTGTGGTTTTCGACTGTATTCAGTATTCAGTTCTCATAGCTGGAGTTTTCTATGGTTTCATAAGATACGCCAGCGAATGCTAGCATTCAAATACTAGACTACTCGGCGCTGTTTGAGACTTTTCTCCGGAATTTTGCGGTTAGCAGGATGATCAGCGCTGTTTTAGTTTTGAAATTTTGTTTTATTTCTTCAAGCGTACAATAAATTCAACTAATATACATATATAGTTTTAGTTAAATCGATCATATGGATGTTAATTTAAGAAAACGATTATAATGAATAACATTCTGTGAATTTGTATTTAATAATCGTAAATGTAATTTTTAAAATTAAATTTTAAAAAAAATTTACGATCAAAATAATTACTTATAGTGGAAAATAAAATTGTACGTTCGTAAAAAAGAAAAAAATCTTGATTTCGCTAATTAAAGACAAATTGCTTACTTTTACGGGCGTATGCAGGGGAGGGCCGGTTCTTCGCCTTCTAAATCTTAGAAAATATTAAGATATAACTTGCAATACTAAGAGACATGGACGTCGGCAGAATTATATCTTGGGACAGGCAAGATTTTGGAACATGTGTGGCAATGGCCCACAGTCTAGTCTGCTTTTAAAATTGCAGAATATAAACAGATGAGGAAATAAATTTTAGTATATCTGCCCATGTGTGTGGCAAAAAATATACCATCGTACTATGGATAATGCTTTAAATCAATTTTAAAATAAATGTATTATATCTGTTTACTTATTATTTATGATACTAAAACTTGGGAATTCATGTGAACTGAAATTTATTTTCATTTCATGGAATATCATATCATAGTAAACCAAAACCATTATGATTATTATGAATACTGATGTGCATGGGAAATTTGATTTTTTTTATTTTAAGTATAATTTTTTTATAATGTATTTTTTACAACTTTTTGTGTTAAAGAGTGTGTATTAATTAACTCGTGATATGTTTTGTATAATTTGTACAATATTTAATATTTTATATCTGTTTTAAAAATTTCAGGAAAAAAGGCCGCCAAAATATATTTTGCCCAGGGCCGCCAAAGCCCTAAGCATGGCCCTGCCCTCCTTGAATTTTCAAATATAATTGACTACATTTTCTTTTCCTCTCATAATTAAAATAATAATAATAATAAAATATTATTCTTAAACGATTTAAAATAATTGAATGCTAAGTGAAAAGCAATCCCTGCATCCCTGTGTACCACCTATTGAAGATAATTTTTAGTTCTCTTTATATTTGTACTAGGGGGCCTACCCCCTGCGAGCTACACTCGCCAACCCCAGCTCAGACTTCGAGACCTCTAAAAACATGACAGCGTGCTTTGTTTTAAAAATATTGGTAAATCTGTAATTGGGTTGCCATGCTTTTAACGTTTTAATGGGGCATTTTTTTATTATCATGGCCTCATACACAGTTGTTGCGACAACTGACGACTGTTTTCGGGATTGATAAGTAAAATCAATTACAACTTGAAAACCAGCTTGTATAAAATGGTTAGGTTTAAATTGTGGCTACCTCTCGGACTTTTATAACAACGATCTGTATTCTATTCTTTCTTTGCGTTTAAGGATGAGAAAAATTCCATCTGCTTGTGAATAACATTAAGAACCACGGTATTGAAAAGTACCATGTTATAGACATTTTTAGTAACAGGTTTTAATTTTATCTCTATTTTAGTGCACCATCATGCATATTTTCATGTTATTTTAAATATGTAAATTATTTATTTTAATTAATATGTATATACGAATTTTCTAATAATTATTTACCATACAAAATTAATTAAATATTTTGTGCATGCATGTCTGCATTTATTCGGCATCAATTGATGAGATATTTAAACAAATTTGCTATCCGCGATAATTTTACACCTTGTTATGTCACTTGAATACTGTCCATAAGAAAATCGGGTACTTTTCTAGTATAGGATCCTTTGCTTTTAGGTTTGGCGTAATTCGAACTTCAAAAAGGGATAGATTCGTTAATATGCATATAGATTTGTTGCCAAAAGTTATGAAAACAAACCGAATGAACTTTTGGTGCTTTTCTATTATAGGGGTCTTGACGCTTTTTTTAGAAAATTGGCGCAATTCGGACATCAGAAAGTGAGATTTGGTGCCAAATGACATAAACATCCATGGAAACAAATTCGACGATTTTTTGTTTATATGCGTATTTTAATTATACGTATATTATTATTGTTTTTTCTATACAAATGACTTCTGATTATATATAAAATAGGATAAATGACATTTTACGCTAAACAAATTGTATAAATATGTTTTTGCTCCTTTCTTTTGCGTTTACATAAATGACATCATTTGAACGAATTTATTCAAAATATTTTCAGTTTATAAATTAAATTAAATGCTGACAGACGATTGAATCCTGACGATAGAAATGTGATTTTTTTTTTTTTTTTTTTTTTTTTTTTTTTTTTTAATTTTCCTGTATAACATAATTTAATCACAATCTTGTCTTCATTATTGTTTGAAATAAAAGATAAATTCAATTTCAATTTGAAAATGACGAATTAAAAGAAATCAATAATCCCTATCGGGATCTTTTCGATTTTTTTCCCTTTTTTGTCACAAAAAAACTGAGTAAATAGTTGCCATCATTACAGAAATGTCAAAAAATTAGAAAAAAATTAATATCTCAAACTAATTCCAATTTCAAAATTCTATTACCAGTTTTGACATCCGCGGATTTTTATGGACTATTGGTATTAATTTCACCATCAAGCGTTTAATATTATACTAAAAATAGCCCTGAAACATAATCAGTCGTTTAATCAGTCGTTTCATAAAATCGTTTCATAAATTCGTTTCATAAAATCGTTTCACAAATTCGTTTCATTAGGATTTTATATATATAGGGTAGATTTATATTTCTGTTTATATTTGTGTGTTAAAGCAAATATCTTAAATGGTGTGTAGATTGTAGGGGTGTCTGGTGAGCAAAAGCCGTACCATAACCATCCATAGTGTCAAAATATTCCAACTAAAATAACTCTTTAATAAAATAAGGAGACAATTATCAGTTTTTGTCACTTTTAATACTAAATAATGTAATAAATTTCATTTTTGTATTCATATCAAGTGGTTTAACTTTGTCTCACAAGTGTCCAAAGACTTTTGTGACATTATTTTTCTACAGTTTTCATACAAATTAGAAATTTAAGATCAAATATGTTCCCAAAAAAATTCATAACTGATAAAGATGAACATGTGAATAGTTCATTGCAACAGCAAAAATCTGATTAATTTGTGGACATTGTTTATTTAGCTTGTATTCAATGCAATGCAAATAATTTGGTAAACTTATTTTAGAAAATGAAATCATCTTTTGGGTTAAACTTTTGTATTTATACATGCTACTCTGTAATGTCAAATAATTATTATTATGCAACTTTTAATGCATTTTTTGTGCCCCCTTTTTTTTCCCTTTAAGTTAGCTCAGGGTTTTGAAATCATAATTTTCTTCTTTATTTGGTAGGTACTTCTGAGGGTGATACTGTGCATTCTTTCATGACAGATTCATCACTTCTAGATACATCATCTACACAACGTAATTCTTTTGAAATTTTATTTGTTTCATGGCATAGATTTAAATGCATTAATTTGACTTAAATAATTTCTTACTTAAATCTTTTTTTCTTTCTTTTTTAGTTTCATTATTTGGTAGAATCCGGTTGTTTTTCTGGCATTGTAGTTTCTTTAACAGTCTCAGATGTATGAAGACTGACCTCTGGTTGCTTTCAAGGTTATTATTTATATATTTTTTGGTTTAATTCGTTAATTTAGTTTAATATTGGGATCATAAGCACTGAAAGAATTAGTTTAATTGGGGAAGCCAGAGGAAAATGAAATTTGTTCTGCAAATATAGTTTTATGGAAATCAACAATTTATATGTATGTGAAAACACAAATGATTTTATACATTTATCAATTATCTGTTTATTTTTTTCGTTAAACTATTTTCTTATAGAATTTAGTTTTTACATGTAAGCTTCTATGTATTTACTAATAAGTATATATTATTTATGATGTGTGTGTGTGGACAGGGATAGTAGATGAAGAAGTGTAATTTTCAGACCTTTTTGTCTGCTCAACTTAATTTTCATATTATACTACATATACTGCTACTTGTAAAACAAAAGCCATATCTGAAAGCTATACTTGATTTGAATGCATTTTTGTAATAAGTAGTACATTTTCTATCACCTTTAGTTTAAGAGATATTTGCAGCAATCTCTATTTTGTATCACCCAGTAGTTTTCACAATTCATCATTAAATTAGATAAGACATCATTAAATTAGATAAGTAAATTAAATTGTGTTAAAATTATTTAGAACTTTAAATGTGTCAATTATGTGAGATTAAAAAAAAGTTGTATATCTGAGAGAATTTTTATATTTCACCCAAAGGACACCGAGCTGAAACCTAAAGATATTGATATATAACTGAGAGAGCTGTGTAAATGAAAGGCACATAAAGGAAAAATCACTTTATATGCACTATCAGAAATAAAATGAACAATTTTAGGTCATTATGCTGAAAAACAGTCGTAAATAGTTTTTAGTTTTAAATATTATGTTTGTTGATAAATCATAAATTTTTATAATACAGTTTAGTTTTAACTGTACAAAAAATTATTATTTATTTTATACAGAAAAAAAATATATATATTTATTACAAACAAATAATTTGCTGATTAGTTTTAAAATAAATAAAATGATATAAATTTTTCCTATGCATTTCTTTTCAATTCATTAAAATGCCTGTGTTTATTGTTTCATCAGCAGTTATTTGTAGCTAAGGTCTAAATATTTCTTTGGCTTTTTTTTTAAAGTCAAGATGAGTAGGAAAATTTAATACTTACACATATACTGATAAGCTCATTCTTTAGAAAAAGTGTCTGTCTGTTAACAATGGAATATTTTGAACAACCCATGTTTTTCTTGTTCCCACTTTGTTTCTTCTTTTTTTTTGCTCCCCTACAGTACCCAAAGTTTAAAATGTTTAAAACTCTTTTATTGTTTCAATAAATTTTCTGCTCTATTTGTTATTTTATTGTAACAATAAATAATTAACCATAAAAATCCTCCTCCTATTTTAAATTGCTGCTTCCCTGTTAACTCACCTCTCTTCTTTTTCATAGCACACAAAATTTAGTCTTTAAAACTGTTATAAAATTATAAAATATATAAAATTATTTATAAAATGTATATTATAATTAAATAGTTTATAGGTCCTTAAATTTGTTTGGTTTTGGTCCTTGAAAGTCCTTAAATGTCCTTGATTCTTATTTAAAGGAATGTATATGAACCCTGCCTTGACTTTTAATATAATAGAAAAGTGTCTATGAAGTCGATCTGTCTGTCCATCTGTCAGCCTGTCTCTCTGTCTGGCTCTGACTCGCATAAATATACTTGGATTGTAATGCAATTGATTTATGTTATTGAGCTTACCACGGCATGTTGAGTATTAAAAATAAATTGTGTAGCATTTTTAGTTTGTTTACAGGGATGCTCAAAAGAATCCCGTTACATTATGATAGAATTCATCGTTCATTTACAGGGACGCATAAAAGTATTTGGTAACAGTACTCTGAATGAGCAATAATTGCTGGACATGCATTTCTAAATTTATCTAATTTTTTGCATATTACTTGGTGTGTATAAATTCTATAGATCATAAACAGAGCTTCACAAAAGATTTTGAGTGGCAATAATTTCCATTTGACGGAAATTGCTGAGAGCGAATTTTCAACTGTGCTATATGTTTTCTAACTGAACTAAATTTTAGCATACTATGTAATATATATACAAATTTATAGATCATTAACAAGTCTGTACAAAAGAATTCTGATATTTTTCCGATTGTTAATTATAATTTCTAAAAATACAGGATGGCTATTAAATACTGTTACACTTCAAAAAATAAGAATTAATTTTAATCATTTGGTAAAACAATTTATTTCTTTATTTCAGCGTTTGGCAATTTTCTATTAGTGCAAACGATTTTTGTATAAAGCAAATATTTAAAATTATTTTAAAGATGGAAGCCAAAAGAATGATGATTAAACAACTCTTTGATCGTGTATTTTTTGCAGGAAAAATCTTTAAGTAATTAAAATGTCTTGGTTTTAATAGAGCATTTATATATAAAACTATAAATAGATTATTGGATACTAACAGATGTAAAGATCGACCTAGGACTGGTTGTTCATGCTCAGTTTGCACAAAAGAGCGCATCAAAAGAATTCGTGAAAAGATACAAAGAAATCCACACCATTCTGCAAATAAAATGACTGCCGAAGAGAACGTGAGTCACAGAACTATGCAAGTTATTATAAATGAAGACCTGAGTTTTCGTCCTTATCGCAAAAGAAAAGTTCAAGGTTTGACTGCCTTACAAAGAATAAAAAGATTACAAAGATGCAAGAAATTGCTGAAGCAGCATGGTAGGAAAAGTGTTGACAGAATAATATTTTTTGATGAGAAGCTATTTTGCACTGAACAGTGTTATAATGCTAAAAATGTCATATATTCAGGAACCTTCAAGGATATACCTGAAAACCTTCGAACTTTTAAACTCTTTCAGAACAAGAATTCTGTAGCTGCAGTGTCAAACAATGGAAAATTGCCTCTGAAATTGATCAATAAAGGGAAAAAAATCAATGCGTAGTATTACAAACAGTACATATTGTCTACATATTTATTTTCACATGCTGACAGGTTGTATCCCCAAAAACAATTTGATATTTCAGCTAGATTCTGCACCCTCACACTGAGCTAAATCAACACAGGATGGGCTCCATGTCAATATCCAAACTTTATCATGCAAGAAGATTGGTCACCTTCTTCATTGGATCTAAATCCACTAGATTATTGTGTCTGAGGGATTTTAGAGGCTAAAGTAAATAGCAAACAACACAGAAGTTTGGACTCTCTCAAAGCTTCTATATTACATGAATGGGACCGATTACCTCTTAAAATAATTCGTGCTGCAGTTGGACAGTGGCATAAGAGATTATCTTTGGTAATCAAGGAAGATTGCAATTGATTCGATTAAAATTATTTCTAGGTAAACTTTCATCTCTGATGTTGTTCATATTAGTGTATTTATCATTTTATATTTTATATTTGTAAAACAAAATGACTGAATATTTGTAACAGTATTTAGTAGCCACCCTGTAGGTTTTCAAATATGTTATGCATTTATGCACAAAATGCTTGAAGAGACACTCACATTTAGCATTAAAATTGATAACATTGATATTTTTTATAATTTATTTTAGTAGCTTATTAAGAGTTGATGAAAAAGCTTTGAACACTAAATTTTCTTTCTATGGTTAAGACAAGAAACATATGTATCAAATGTATTTCCATCTGTATCAAATTTAAGTAGACATTCCCCATCAAAATACATTTCTCTGTTCTCTTTTCCATCATCATTAATTGACTGCCATGTATTATCTTCTTTTGAAATTTAAAATGCATATGTCTTATATTTATTTTCTGATATCTTCACTGGAATCATAGATATTTACTATTTACCCATTTCCTTTTCTAATGCTATATAAGGTTTATAAATTTGGTAGTATCTCGTTTATTTAGATATTTCAAATAATTTTTAGGTTAAATATGTGCAAGACAGTCAGAGTTAGATATACCCTTAAATAGTTTCATGTGTAAAAGTTTCTTCATGTGACATATAGCAGAGCAAATAGAAATACAACAAGACTCATTCAGCAAATAATTTTTTTAAAAAAATTGTAAAATTGTAAATTGCATTACTAACCAGAAAAATTATATAAATTTTTAAAAATAAAAAAAGGGAGTGTCAAACTTTTTAAAAGATTCTTCATATAATTATTCTGGTTTCGTGTCTATTTTAAATTTTTGATTCAAAACATTTTTAAAATTAAACACTAAAACTTATTTTTTTAAATTTTATTTTTAAGTTTTGCATGTATTACTTTTATTTTTAGTCTACAACATTACTTTTCCGAAAGAAATTGACAGAGTATTGGTTAGTAACAAATTTGGAATTGTCCCCCTAAAAGTCAAATTGCTTCCCGGTGGGGCATTCACCCCATGTTGGGAACCACTGGTCTATACCTTCCTTCTTTTTTTTTCTTTTATGACTACAACACTGCTAATTATATTCTCAGCTTTAGACTTTGAACTTAATAGATAATTTTTTAAAAGAAAGAAGAATATATATATATATATATATATATATATATATATATATATATATATATATATATATATATATATATATATATATATATATATATATATAAGATCCTCCATTATGGTAGTTCTGTGTGTTTGAAATGTTATATAGACATTTAAAAAAAATAATAAAAACTGAACTTTTACTTGCAGGACGAAAAAATATGGAAGAGCTACAACTCTTCTTATTCTACTGCTACCACTTCTTTTCTTTCTAGTCTGGGGTAAGTTACTGATTATAAGTTAAATTACTATTTATTGTAAAATTTTTATGTTATAACTGTCCTGAGGGAGAAACGCACATGTGTCGTCACCAGTTAGCAATCTGCCAAACCACTGTGAAATAATAAAAAACGGAAAATAAACCTCTCCCAGTTAACAAGAATTAAGAATAAAAACCACAGTGTTGTCTATGGATTAATTTGACAAGGCTTTAACCAAGAAGGGTGGGGGAGATCTAAATTAGAAATTTGCAAGCCTGAAAAATAAAACAACACCGTGTGGAGATAAGGCATGACATGACAACAAAAAGAGCAATTTACCATTTTCATTATAAGGACAATATTAAGTTACAAAACAGTAAATTTAAAAGAGAAAAAAAAATTATGACATGGCTCTAGATGACTTTTCTTACAGGAAGGCTTACTAGCCATATAAACGGGGGAATAAGGGGAACTTGGTGCACTAATAGAGTAAAAAAAAAAAGACAATGAAAACACAGAGTACTTGCATTAAGTAGCATTTATACTCTTAACTGAAATGTCTCTCAATCCATTTTACCTAATATTGAAAGAAATAGAATAAGTGTTTGCATAATTGAAAACTACTGTGTTGTTCCCATTACAAAACTTTCTTCTATTCATTCTAATATATTAATTTAAATAGCTTTGTTATACACCAACAACTATGAATATGAAACATAGCATGTTTCTTTGAATTTGTATTGTAGTAGCTTATAGTTATAATTAATAATTTGAAAGTGCATTTCTACTCAATAAAAACTGAAGTACAACTAAAAGTTCACCACAAAAATTATAGCACAGCAGCTCCTTGTATTGAGTAATCCAGACATAAAAGTGCAAAGACAAAACAAAAACAAAACAAAAAAAAGGCTGAACATGCAAATACAAAATTATCACAATATTAACATGCGTGTGTGTGCATATGTGTATGGCATAAGTTGTTAGGTTATGATTTCTCAAAGGCAGCTAAAAAGGTATTTAAAATACAACCAGGGTTCCTTATCGACTGTAAAACCTGGAATTGTCCGGGAAAATGACAAATGCTCAAAAAGTCATGGAAATGTCAGGGAAAATTACAAATTTTTTTCTAAAACCTGGAAAAGTCAGGGATTTTTTTGTGTGCTATCATGTCTTAAGATTATCTCGAGTTCCAAGGTCCGTCTACAGAAAAATTCTGAGTTTTCACTTCACAGATCACATTTATGAAATTTCCTCTGAGATACATCACGTTTGAATAGCGTTCTGTGCATGACTGCTCCACTACGGAGCTTAGTAGCTGGGAAGCTCAGTTTGTGAGCGACCAATCAGAGTCTTCTAGTGGTAAAGCTTTGCCACAAAGCCTCACCACGATGTTCTCAGAAAATCGTCTATGCATAAAAAAATTGTGTGCCTCACTTAAAAAATAGCATGACGGACTTAAAATATCGCACAATGCACTTAAAAAATAGCACGGCAGACTTAAGAAAAGACACAGAACCGCGCTACGTTTACTTTATTAAAGTAATAACAGTGAGACATTTGCTTTGGTTAAATAATACCAAATATGGTTTTTTAACACAAAAATTGAGAGTGCCTCTATGTGTTGCTTAGAACTAAGATTTATATAATCTTGTGGAATTTCCTCCTCAATTTATTAATTATTGCTGTAACTTTTTGAGTTTTCACGATATTTCACTGGTCTTTTTATATCAGTTGCCCTATAGTATTGGCTATCAAATCGTGACAAAAAATCTTTGCTGTAGTTCGCGCATGCACAGTTAAAATTTATTTCATACCCATATCTCATCAAATATTCAACATATTAATATTTTATTGCAGTATACTATTTCTATAATTTTTTGTCAAGTTTTTGGAAAGTGGTGTTAAATTCAGTTGAAAACTCTGCATGCTATAAAAAAAAACCTTTTGAATTTTTCACAGAAACGTTAACATCTTCACGAATATACGTGCTGTGCTTACATAAATGTACACAAATGTTGAATAGGACCTACATAGTCATTTGCTACAGTGACAGACCATTTTTAGCATTTTCTGTTACTTGGGTGATCGAAAATATTATTTTATTATTAAAATTATTATTGTTCCTCCCCTAATGGTCCTTGCGACAAAATCTTCACTGAAAAAGATGATGTCAAACATGTTTTTTACATCCTCAAAGTTTAAAGGCATTTCCTCATGAGTAGGTAGATATTCGACGAAACGTCTGAAATTGGTCACTGCCCCTTAATTTCTGGACATCAGTGTATTTTATATCTATCTATCTATCTGTATATATATATATATATATATATATATATATATATATATATATATACACATACACACACATATATATACACATACATTTATATATATGTACATATATAGACATACATATATGTATGATATCTTTCACTGGCACCCGGCTAACCGAATCCTCCCCCCTCCCCCCCCAAAAAAAAAAATTGCTGAGGGCAAACAAAATATGCTGTGCTTACAATAATTTAACTTTAATTAAAGTTAAATTAGTAGTACCTCCATTTTGCATTACTTGAATTAATGATATTTTTACCACATTTTCCAGTTTTGCAACATACTCAAAAATTTGTTCTGTTGTATCACGTTTTGATTGATAATATCAGTAAACAGACATTAGCATATTTTGAACTTCTCATGTTTTTGATAGTAGAAAGTTTTCCTTCTCTTCATTATTGTCTCTAACAATTTCTTGATATCTCAATAACTAAATTTACGCCAAAGTTTCTTTTATACTGTAAAATAATGTACAAAAGCAGTTTCAATTCTGCCTGGTCAGTTTGTGAAAAAAATTGTCTACATTATCCGATGAGTAGTACACTTTAAGCGATGTCTCTTTAACTTGCATTTTAAATAGGAAATGATAAATGAAATTAAAATTAAATGGGAAAAACAAAATTGTTGTTATTAACTGCCGATATGTCTTAGGTGGAGATACATTAACGAGAGTCACTGTATATATATGTGTATGTATGTATGTCTGTTTGTGTGTTTTCAGTAAGTAAAATAAACAATTTTTTCATTTAACTTTTTTTTTTCCAGGTGCATATGAGAATTCACCATCTCCATCTGAACTTCTTTCTCCTGTCACCAAATTAGTGAGCACAGTGATCTCATCTTTATTTTCTTTCTTGTCTTCTATCTTCTCATTTGTCTGCATTTTATTCACCCGAAAAGTAAGAAAAAAGACATATTTTATACTGGGTGTCATAAAATTGACTGACTGATTTTAAAATTCAATAACTTGCAAACAGTGACAGATATTAAAAAAAAATTATTTTTACTGCGATTCCTGATTTTAGTTCAAATTACCAGCAATAGATAGTGCTGCGAGCAATAGACATCCGAATTTCACTCAGCCATTTAAAAAAGACATAACTATTAGCCTATTGTATGAAAATTTTAAAAATAGAGAGTTTAAGTAAAGTTTATTAAAGCTGTTAAATTGTTATTCATAAATTTTCTCTCTTCAATATTGATTTGTGATACATGTTAGTAGTATGTGGAGGCACTGCCAAATTGCAACATCCCCTATTTCCATTTGATATTATTGACATTCAATATGTTTTTCTCTTTAATTTTTTATATTATACATGCATCATGTCAGTAGCTATCCCAAGTAATAAATTCTGTATTTATTTATTTTTTTAAGACTGTCTTATTGAAACTTTTCTTATGTTGAATTTTTATTTTGGAAGGATAACAAAGATAAATCAAACTAGATGCACAAATGTTTCTGTATAGTGTTTGAATATTGCACTAAATGTTAGTGTTGCCATCTTAAAATGAGGAAGAAGTCCTTTCTTATGAATTTTTATTGAGAAATGTGCAATTTTTTTACACAGTATTAAAATAATTGAGAAAATTTTCTAATGCAGCATCCCCACCAATTTTAACTATGAGCCATCATTGTATGTTAGTATAAATTCATTTATGAAAGTGAATAAGGAGTAAATAAGAAAATTTTTAATAAAGGAACATATTTAATATTTGGACTATTTGAATTGTGACTAACACATTGAGCATTCTATATTTTTTTACTATTAGGAACTTGAAGATGAAGTTTCAGAATCATCCAAGGAAGCTGGGTTTTTAGCACTCTTACCAAGTATGTCTAGTTTGGGTGCTTCATTTTCTGGCTTGTTCTCTAGTGCAATAGTTGAAACGAAATATGACTTAGAAAAACGTAATCATCATCTGAAAGAAGAAATCCTCATGGTTACAGATTCTGACCTGGTTCCTAGATCCTCTCAATCATCAGCAGAATTATTGGCTTTAAATGAATTAAAAGATGAACTGAAAGAATTAAAATTAAATGTTCAGAAATTGGAAGCAGATAAAGTATGAATATTTTTGTATTTCTTCTAAATAAATTATATATATATATATATATATATATATATATATATATATATATATATATATATATATATATATATATATATATAATATAAATTCCTTAAAATATGAAATATTTAAACATTATGAAAGAAGGTGTATATAATTGTTTTTTATAAAATTAACTATAAGCATTTAGAACAATAAATAATTAAAACTACAGGCAAAAGACTGTTCTGATCAGTGGACGGACATTTATCATTATATATACTTTAATTATATATATTCCTTTTTTTTAAATATATAATCAAAAACTAGTTATTAACTTGACAGTAGCAAAAACCACATTTTGCTTAGTTGGTATTTTGTAAGTTTTGACGTAACACATTCATGTGTAAAACTATATGGAATCTTTAATTGTTGTTCCTTGTTAATTTTTTAGTAGTTAATCACTTGAGTTCCAAATTAATCTGAATAAACTCTCTTATTAATCTGATTTTATTAGCAACAAAGTCCTATTTCTTTAAGTACATAGTTATAAAAAAAATGTAGATCAGTATTGGCTAAAGTAGTCGGCACTAATGTCGCAATGACCTGCGCTATCGTTATCACTGTTATCACTCATACAGCCATTTTGAAATATTGCATGCTTTCGATTTTCACATCATCAAATAGGGTAAAAAAACCCTAAGTGAAATATGTTTGAAAATTAAAGCTCAATTTACTGATTTTTTATTTTCAAGCATGAATTTATTTTTAAATCTTAATTTATGTCTATAATAAACATTTATTTGCTACAATAATGTAAATTGACTAAAGAGAAAGTGCATAGTTACCCCAACTGACAATTGATTTCCCATGCTTGGTGAAAACAAATTAAAAAGAGGGGGGGGGGGGAACTCTTTTCGTTAGTTTCTATGCTTTAAAAAAATTTTTTGTGCCAAATCACATTTATTCAAATACACTATTTGGCTATGTACCCGATCACAGAAGATTAACCATAAAATCCCATCGTATTTATTTTATTTTGACTCAATAAAACCTGTTGTTAGACAACTCGCTTTTAATTCAACTAAAATCTGTCAGTAAAAAAACAATTTTTCATTTTATGTTGAATATAAAATTAATACTATCAAGTTGAATTGGTTAAACATTGTTTTTCACATTTCAGCCTTTTTATTTTTGTTTTATAAAATATACAGAACTTATTTAAAATTTATATTTTTATTTATCCTTTTTAAGTTATATAATCTGTATAATATGAAACGAAACTATAGAATATTGATGTGTATTTTGTTTCTATTTTTAGTTGATATACCAAAAAATTCACAATGATATAAGTGATCTGCATTTAAAATTTGAGGTAATTATCTAAATGTATATTATGCTTTTATTTTTTACTTTGTTAACTACCTTCTAGAGATCTTGCAGAATAATTTTACAAAAAACTCCAATGAAAACTTTATTTTCCCCTTTTAGACTCTGTCTAAAACTCTTACTACCAAAGAGAAAGATTCTGTTGCAAGATACCAACAAGAACAGTAAGTGTTATTTGTGCTGCTCTCAGCAAAATTTGGATTTTTAATAAATTATTAGAAAAATGACCTATTTGCATATATATTGGATATTCTTATTTACCAGTTAAGTTCTGACACTTTTGTTTTTTTCCCATGCAATGTTATTATGCTACAGTTACATGATGATTATGTAGACATCTAAGGTACTTCTTTTCTGTAGGAGTCTTGGCACTTATAAAATAGTATTGGCACAATTTGGGCTTAAGAAACTGTGATACATTGTTAAACGATGCAAAAAGCTATGAAAATAAAACTGATAAAGTGTTATTGTCTGAGTGAACACGAAGACTCATACACAACACAGTATTACTTTGCCCCATATATAGCTACGATGGATATTAAAACCTTTCGTCAAGCATAACTCAAAAAATATTTAACGGATTTTGTTCAAATTTTTACAGCAGGTACCTATAAAGGTGACAACGACGCCTATTTATTACCAAGAATAAATGTCAAACCGTTTGGAAATTATATTAAAAAATGAATAAAAAAGCACAATTAAAGTACATACGTGACGAAAATTTAGTGCATATGTCATTTTGACTGGTGGAGATTTTCGTAAATAATAGGATTTCAAAAGTTCATGAAGTAACACGGAGCAAAAAAATATGCACGCACAGTGAAATACAATATCAGTACAATTTAATTTTTCATTTGCATCTTTTAAAAGGCTTGAATTGATTGAAAATATATCATCAAACATATTGTAATCTAAACAAAATTAAGTGCTTAAAATCATCAGAAGATTATAAGCTTGGATCGCTAGTCTAATCACATAATTTTGTTGATAAATTATTTTAATGAACTGCTCATATTGAAATAATCAAATCATTTTAGTAGTGCAAGACTGAACCTTAGGCCTGATCTTAACGACCTGAGACATTTGGCAAATAGAGAGTTCAACATGCCTCTTCCATCTCAAATCTTTTTCTAGTGATTAAAAGCAAAAGGTACTCTGTTGTTAAAAATATCAGAAGACTCATGTAAACGTTCTAAATCATAGTTTCCCAAATTTTATTTTACATTAACCCGGTTCACTGTCTAACTTCTCCATGGCCCACTACATTTTTTTTACCATCTCCCCCATTTTTTAATATCTATAGGCAAAATAAATCTTTTTGTAAAATAAAATAGATTGAAAAGGCAACATGCAGTTTTCTTCAAATATTTTCATAATAAACTATTTGCTTTTACAAAAGTAAAAATAATGATATAAACCAATTAATGTGAAGTCTGCTGTTTTCTTCTTGTGAACATTATTCTTCAGATTTAGAGGAAAAGTTGATAATTTAATTAAGTCCAGCTGGATTTCCAGTCATTGATTATATTTAATTTTTTAGAAATACTATTATTGAAAAGTCTCTTTATGCTTTTAGCTTGTAGCAAAAGGCACTAATCATTTTGTTTTTTTTTCCCATTGGTCGGCAGTAGGTCATAGACTAACATTTAAAACAAAATAAATTCTATATTTAAATTATCTGGATAACACTTACAATTGCTTTTTGACATGAATAATAATAATTAGTTTCACATTCTTTTTTTGGTTTAATAACCTATTAGTATTTTTTTGAAAATATCTCCACTTAACAAGATAAGAGTGTAAAATTTTTATTTTTCTATTTTTGTAGGAGAGATAGAGATGAAAAGATTCTCGCTGTTACAGATGAATATAAAAACCACATGGACATTCTTAAGAATAATTTGAAGGTTCTCGAAAATAAACTTAGTGTCTATGAAGACTTGAAAGAGTGTTGTAATAAGAATCAAGATTTAGCAGCATTAATTGAAAGGAATATTATTCTTGCATTCAAGGAGGTATGTCTGATTTTTCTTCATTAATTTGATTGCGATATGTGGATACATTTTTGTTAAGGCTGTACCATGTTTTTTGTACACCATATCGCAATTAAAGAAGCTGTTTGTAATTTTTTAAACCCTTTTTCAAAGAAAGTTATATTCAGGCAAGAAATTTTTCCATAAATCTGCATTTTACTTACCCATCATACGTAGTATAGGGTAAGTCTTGTAATCGTTTTGAAAATCGAAAAATTTTTTTTGACGGATTTACACGTTTCAGACACTGGAGATTCCGAAAAACATATTTTTGGAAAAAAAATTTTGCCGTCCGTCTGTGTGTGTGTGTGTCTGTAAACGCTCTTATCTCCCGAAAAAATTGAGATAGAGACTTGCAATTTTGTATGTACTTAGTATGTAATAATGGGAAGAAGCCTATTTCATTTCAATAACCTCGATTAACCGGAACAATTTTTTTCGGACTCTCGAAATATTCGTTCTGATGAAAGGTATATAAAAATTTTCGAAATTGTTTATTTTAAGAAATGAATATAAAAGACAATAAAAAAACATAAATTTTGAATAAAGCATGAAATCGATCGGATAAAGAGTTGCCGAGATATTTGTAATCCTATTTTCCACACTCTTCGATTTTTCATGACCCTGTATTTCATCCAAATTTCACTTCAAAGATATATTTTAATTGGAAATTTGACGCTTAATCAGATGCAATAAACCGCTAGTTAATAGGACTATTATTTTTGGAGTTATAAGGAAAAACCTCTTTCAAGCAATTCAGTAATCGAGCCTTTAAAGTTTGTGACGTCATCAAGCCACGATTTTATTTGAATTGCAATGCATTTTATAAGTAGTTTACACATTTTTATTTTAATATTTTACATTATGCATATCCATGATGGGTAAGTATTACGGTGGCCCCCAACGACTAGTTTCTATTCTTTATTACTTTTATAAAATTTTAAATTTTTACTAGTGAAATGAGATGGCAAAAATAGATGTCAACTGTACTACCAGTTTTTGACAGGAAACTCTAGATTTTCAGCTCAACTCCTCTCTGATTCATGGTTATAAAGACACTTTATTACGGGAAAGAAGCTGAACAAAACTGGCGCAAAAATATATGCTTAACCACACTTTTGTCCTTAAAATGTAATTTTCATTAAAAGATATACGAGATGTTTGGGGTATAAAAATAACTAGGAAAATTTTGCTAAATTTGTGTTAAAAATAGTTTTTAAATATGATTATTGAAAATTAGAAGGTTTTTATTTGTAAAGTAATCTGGCATCTGATGTGAAAACATATTTGCCATAATGAAGAGAATGATTTTTATTTTTTCAATTAGATAAATCATATTTAAGGTTGGAGTAACATAGTTGAGGTTTATTCAAACAGAGCGAAAAATGTCCAAGCCAGAACTTGAACCTGGGTACTTTGGCTTGCTGTGCCAATGCTCCTCCTACTGAGCTACCCAGACGATAACTGAACTGGCTGACATAACACACTCTTATTTGTTGGACATGGCTGCGAACTGCAGTGCCAATTAAAAAGCAACAATTTGGAGATTAAAATGCATGGACATTTTTTTCCCTGTTTGAATAAACCTCACCTATGCTACTCCAACCTTGAATATAACATATTTGTCAGTTTTTATTTTTTTAAATATTTGCATAATTATTAAAATTGTGTACGGTCAGCCAAAGGCAAAAAAAAAAAATCCATGCATTTTAACCACCAAATTGTCCCAGGAAAAAAATAGATATAGCCATTCAACAGGAAATTATGTCATCTTTCAATTTATATTAAAAATAGTGAATTTAGAATTATAGCTCATTCCTTCAAGTGTTTTTTGAGTTATGCTTAAACTACCTGCATTGCAATCTGTTTTGAAATGATTACAAATAAATTTAACATTAGAAGTTTCAAAACCTTCATAATTACTAAACTACTTAACTGAATGAATGCCTTCTCGTTTGGTTTCCTAAGGTAAAATTTACCAAAAAGCCTAATATGATGTAAAAATTAGGTTTTCGTATTAAATTTTTCAGAGTTTGGTACCATTTCAGTGTAATAATGACTCCATCTCCCCCCAAGTTAACACATAAATTGAAAGAAGACATAATTCCAGTTAAATGGCTATTTCAATATTATTATTTATTTATATTTTATTTATTTGACAATTTGGAGACTAAAATGCATGAGGTGTTCTTTTTATTTGGCTGACTGTACATGGGTATTATTTGTAATTGTATTCTTTTTTTTTTTCTTCTTTCTTCCTATCATGAGATTATTTTTTTCATATTATATAATTATTTCCAGATTATGTGAGTAGGTTTTGTATTTAATTATTTTAGAGAAATGAATCCCTCTAGCAGTGTTTTCTTGGCACTATTCTGTCAAGCTTTTTCTCTAACAGTTTTAGATATTCCAAACTCTGGTATCTTTTATAAATTAAAAGTATCTCTTCAAGACTAGCAGTGCATCACACTTGTAAGGGAAGAGCTTGTTGGTTCATAAATGAAATTTGGGCTGTTGCTTTGAGTAATAATAGTAATAGACATTTAGTGTATTAAAAAGTGAAAAAGAATAAAATAGTGTCTTCTGGGAAAAAAGAAAACAGATTGACAATTAACATGTTCTAAACCAGAAGTTAGCAAGACTATTAAGATTAGTACCTTTTCTTAATACAATTATTATAACATTGTTAAACATTTGGTTCTGGGTTGAACCAACTTTTTTGATGTTGCAGTAGCTGCAACCATATGATGGTGAAACTTAGTTCCAACTTTTGGTACTCCAGTTGTAAATATTATGAACAATAATACTCTTTAGGTTTAAACATGAACTAGTAAAATTTTGAATAAAAAGCTGGCAAAATTATGAACCATAAAGTCACTATTGTTATCCTTTGCAAACCAGGGCTAATGAGACCAGGGTCTCTGTGTAATATTTAATCCAATATACAGGTTGATTATAAAAAAACTATCCCGATATACGAGTTAGTGATGGGAGTATTCGAATACAAAACGTCTGTGTTCTCGATTCAGCCAAGTACTCAAGTGGTCTCGATTTCAGACAGGGGTATTCGAATACAAGTCACCTGGCATCTGTTTCAGCGACGAAAACATCGGTTTTCGGCTGTATTCAGTTATCAGATTTTTCTGTGGTTTCATCAGATGCCCCAGCGAATGCTAGTATTCAAATACAAGACTACTCGGCGCTGTTTGAGACTTTTCTCCATAACCTTTGTGGTTTGCAGGATAATCGGCGCTATTTTAGTTTAGATTTTTTTTTTTTTTTTTTTTCCCAAGCGTGCCATCAGTTCAACTAATATACATATATGATATTTGTTAAATCGATCATATGAATTTAAATTTAAGAAAACGATTGTACTGAATAAAATACTGTGAATTTGTATTTAAGAATCCTAAATATCAATTTTTTATTAAATTTTTAAAACGTCAACGATCAAGATAATTACTTATAGTGGAAAATAAAATTATACGTTCGTAAAAGAGAAAAATTTTCTTGATTTCGCTAATTGAAGACAAATTGCTTACTTTTACGGGTGTTTGCAGGGGAGGGCCGGTTCTTCGCCTTCTAGATCTTGGAAAATAATAAGATATAACTTGCAATACTAAGAGACATGGACGTCGGCAGAATTATATCTTGGGAGGGGCAAGATTTTGGAACACGTGTAGAAATGGTCCATAGTCTAGTCTGCTTTTGAAATTGCAGAATAAAATAATCTAAACATGATCTTAACATAATAATCTAAACATAAAATAATCTAAACTAAGATTTTGTTAAAGCTTTCATGCAAGACAATTTTTAAACATAACATAAAAAACAAATCTATCAATTAAGAAATATTACATTTAAATAAGTTTTTTTTTTTTTTTTTTTTTTTTTTTTTTCAACCAACATATGTTTTTAAAGGGAAAATTAAAGCAGTTCTTTTTTTCCGTCAATTGCCCAGAGTAGTGAGCCCAGATTAATTTCAGAGTGTAAAGGGCCTTTTAAAGGGCTTTGCCACCCTGAATCCTTTGTTTAAGCCTTTGTTAAGTTTGAAACGCATGAACATAAACAGGAAAGCAAAATTAAAAATTGTCTTACCCTGCAAGGGGGGTGGTGTAGGGTTCAATGAGATTGAGTCATCCTGACAAAAAATTCTTAGTTATTATTTTTTTTTTTTTTTTTGGTTTTGATGTTAAATGATTCTAAGGTCACTTGGAAGAATTAATTTTATCATGTTTTAAATAATCAGATAAATGAAATTTATTTAATTAAATTTCAAAATCCAGGGAGGAGAAATGGCCCTCCCCTCTCTTCTGTCCACTTGCCAGCGCTTATGATAAGAGAACATATATCCAATAAGGTATGATTCCCTAACAAAATTACCACTCTCACCTTTTTTGAAGTAATTCGAAACTTCTGATCTTCTTCTCCCTGGTTTAATTTTTTTACATATTATAATAACTTGAACGGATTAATAAAATTTTAAATTAAACGTAACTTAAAATAAGATAACATTTATGATTTAAATTTTTAAAGAAATTTTCAGCATTCAAACAATTTGCGAAAAACAAAGCATTTTGACAATTGTAATATTTATATCAAATCTCAAAAATATTAAAAAGAAAAGAGATTGTTCTCAGAGCAGCTGTAAATGATAACACGTTATCAATAACAAAAGAGAAGCATTTGTACGAAAAATAAACATTTGATTGGCTGAAATAGGCGCTAATCATCCTGTTCTAATAGACTGATGTGAATCTGACATGTGATCATAAAAAAAAGCAAACGATTTTACGTAAAATAAACATTCGAATAGTGAAACAGACAAAATGTCGCCCCTCATTTAGTTTGAACGAAGTCGGGAGTAGTTCTCAGTGCTTCAATATTTGAATACAAAGAATCAATTTTGAA
This sequence comes from Maratus michaelseni, assembly GCA_963931845.1. Lineage (NCBI taxonomy): Eukaryota > Metazoa > Arthropoda > Arachnida > Araneae > Salticidae > Maratus > Maratus michaelseni. The sequence continues at coordinate 84,386,334 of OZ007597.1, read as the reverse complement.
AAGTTTTCGAAAACTAAGGTATCGATTCTTAAAATATCTTGAATCGGCCCATCACTAATACGAGTCCTTAACTGTCACACCATTCACAGAAACTGACTGAAATTTTGGTTTTAAGTATTTTAAGGTATGCGCTCAAGAATAGTATGAAAAACAACAGTTAAAGTCTAACAATTGCGGTTACAGTGACAAAATTTTGAAAATTTCAAATGGCAACACCTATTTTTTTTTATTGGAATGTGATCTTCATAGTGAAAAACCATAAAAAGCATTGAAACTGTACCTATAACATGAAAATTACCGGCGCTAGAGAGACTAAGAAGAAAAGTGAAAACAACCAATAAAGGACAGAGAAGCAACAGAAAGTAAAACATTTTATTATTCAGTTCTATCCACCATCTGCCGCATGCAAACGTGTCTTCGTGGGTGATGTGGAAAATTTGTGAAACACAATAAAATGTTTTGTTTTCTGTTGATTCTCTGTCCTTATTCATTGTTTTCACTTTTCTTCTTACTCTGTCTAGCGCCGGCAATTTTCGTGCTACAGGTACCGTTCCAACGCTTTTTATGGTTTTTCACTATGAAGATCACATTCTAATAAAAAAAATAGGTGTTGCCATTTGAAAATTTCAAAATTTTGTCACTGTAACCGTAACTGTTAGAGTTTAACTGTTGTTTTTCATACGATTCTTGAGCGCATACCTCAAAATACTTAAAACCAAAATTTGAGTCAGTTTCTGTGAAACGGTGTGACAGTTAAGGACTCATATATCGGGATAGTTTTTTTATAATCACCCTGTACTTTGAGCATCCAAGCCTTAGTCGGGATTTGTACCTACCTTTTGACTTGTAGCCAGTATCCCTAAACATGTTTGTGCTCTAAAACAGTGTATTGTGAGTGCATATTTGCCTGATTGACTGTTGAATACCTTTATTTTTTGGTGAAAGTTTTTCAAGATTAAACTGCGAAGAATTTTTTTTAAAAAGTTAACAAGAATAAGAATGATATTTTGGTTCAATTACTTTATACTATAGAACTGTTACACTTTGAACTAAAGTTTTTAACCGAAAAACAATTATCACTGAGTGAATCAAGTTTAGTTGGGAGGCAGTTGCACAGATTGTGTTAATAACTAAAATGTTTCTTTAGTTCAATGACAGTTTAATTCTCTATACAAGTGAAAAGAAACTTATATAACAGTCATAAATTTTACCATTTTTTAATTAAAAATCCACAAGTAATTGGTTATTGAGAAGACTGTAGAAGTTTGTTCAATAGTTCATTATTTGTCATTATCAGTATTGAATAAAATGATGCATTATGTCTGGTATGTTACAAAATTCCATCTCCGAAGAGAGAGATTTCAGATTATTACCAAAATATGCTTTCCAATGCTTTATTGTAGAAATCTCAATTCTTATGCTCATTTTTTTCATCATTTTTATATCTGGTGTATAACAGGCATCTGTAAATTATGATAAATTTTTGTATGTCAAAAATGCACATTATACAGTATTATTATTATTATTACATTTTGCAGAAAATTTATATTGTTCATTTTAAAGTCAATAAACCAAAACTTTAAACTCTGTTATCTCGAAAAACTATTTTTCAGTAACTTTTGAACAGGTTAGAGGATTTATGTTTCTTTTTTAAAAATAAAAAAAATAAAATTCTGAAAATTATACATAAAAAAAAAATTTTTTTAAAGAAAAGAATTATAACAAAAAATATGATCAATATTTATGGAGTTTGAATTTTTTATTATTTTTTTACAAATGCCTTTTTATTTGAGGTACTAGTATATAACCCCTGTCAAAAATGACAAATTGTTGATCTGTGTTCCATTTTCATAAGACTTCATACAAACAAACAGCATGAAGATTGTATTATTGAAAGGTTTGTATTGTAGAAAAGTACATTTTAAAGCTGGTAGATGGCACCAGAACAATATTTAAAACAGAGGCGTAATACTGGATCGATCACCGCAAAGCCTCTCTATGGAAGAAATCGCCGCAATTTTTGAAAAAAAAATATTTACCGAAAAAATTATTTACAGAATACATGCTTTATATGAAATTATAGTATATAACCTCTGTTAAAATTGACAGATAATTGATCTGCGCTGCATTTTCATAAGACTTCATACAAACAAACAGCATGAAGATTTTATTATTGAAAGGTGTGTATTGTAGAAAAGTACATTTTAAAAATGACAAATGATTTCTACAAATACAAATGATGAGGATTTTTTTTTTTTTTTACTCAATATTAAATTTTTTAAATAGTTCAACGGTTGGACAAAACATTCAAATTAAATATTGAAAAATAATCCATGTGCTAAAGTTTTTGTAAATAAGTGTTATCAATGAGTTTATAAAGAGCTTGACTCATCACACAGCTCAGTTTTTGATTATATAAGCAAAATTAAATGGAAATTACTCTGTACTATTTATTCCTTATATTTTAATTACGTTTCATAAGAAATAATCACTTTATTTACGATGGAAACAAAATTGAAAAAATTGTATCAGGCATGAAAGTGGGAAACAGGAAAAAAGTTGGAGAATTTTTTCCCATCAATACAGTGGTGCCAAACTCTTATAATTTAGATATATTTTAACAGTTATTTATTCAATAAAATGCAATATAACTGTACATATGATTGTTATTTTTTTCATGACTTAGAAAGCACTAAAAACAAATTTAAACTAACAATAAATGCATAGCATAATTGCATCAAAAAATAAAACTGAATACAGTTTGCTAAAGGTATAAATCCAAAAAGTCCTTCCGGCCTGTACCGGGAGGAAAAGGTAGCTTTCCTATATCTTCGTTTTAAAATTTTAGCTAATGTTGCACGAAAACAGCAACTTAAAATGCAAATAAAACGTTTTCAAAAGATTCGTTAATACTGAATTTGAATAAGAAATTCGCCAAATTATTGAGCAATAGCCAAATTGGCTTCATTTATGAAGACTTATTTTGGTCGCCAAATTTGGCGATATTTCGCCAAATGTCGCCAAGTTTGAAATTTTTGTAATGTGCTGTCTTGTTTCAAAATGTCAGCCACCCTAGAATTTCAAACTGGTCTATCTCAGCCGTTTTTTAAGATAGAGGTAAAATAAAAAATGCTCTGGAATCCTCGTTTCAAGGCCTAACACTGAATTAAAAAATAAATTTGAATTTTTAACTTTTTTGTATATTTATTTTAGTTTTAAATTTTTAATTGGCCGCCATCTTGAAACAAAATGGCGGACCAAGCTGTCCAACGAACTCGGTCGAGACATTGGTGAGCTTAATACACACAATTAGTTTCATCAAAATTGATTTATAAATACGAGCGTTATCGTATGACATAGGTCAGATATATATATATGGAGATATATATATATTTATAAATCAACATTTGAACGGAGGGTGGTTTTGGGGTCTGGGGGTCATGATCGGTGAAAATATATCGAAATTTTCCGGAACTGCTTTCCTCCGAACGGCTGCAATAAGTAGCTTTATACTTTTTTGTATTGAAAGCTACCTAATATATCTTATCAGCTTATGTACAGTGATTAATTTTTCAAAACAAATATTATTCTGGATGATTTGGCTGTTCAAGACTTTTCCCCTTCTTCCAAAAGAAAAAAAAATTCTCCATGCTAAATATTTACACGTCAAATCAATCTTTGCTCCAGAAATAAATCTCCAAATATACATCAGTGAAATTATCCAAAAGTGTTGTTTTCTCATACAATATTAAAACTTTTGTTATTTTTTACAATTTAAAAAGTATTTTTTTATTTTTATAAAATATAAATATGTAATAAGAAGCAATAGTCTAAATTAATTACAAGCTTCCTAATCCATGATCGAACTTCAGTCAATTTTTGTTATTTCAAACCTTTCTGGTCTCCTTAAGAGTATCAGGCAAGTTATTATTGTACACATATACAGTATATATTGTACACATATATAGATTTGTCCAATATATATATATATAATATAAAATATTTAGCCCATTTTGGCTCTTAAATATTTATTTGATAAGCTTCTATTGGAAATACATGGTCAATATAGCTGCAGCTGCATTGCGCATTTTTCTGTGTATTTATTATAGTGCTCCCGATGCGATACGTATATCAGTTATACGTTTAACTGATATACGTATAATACATATTTAAGAAATACGTATACCCTAAAATATACATTTAAACGTATCCATATACGTATAAGCATATATCGGTTAAACGTATAATTTAAGTATACGAAAAATTCAATTATACGTATATTTTAAATATGTATTTACTTTTAATACCAATGGACCTCATCAGTATTACGTCACAAAACGGGGAACAAGCCGGAAATCAGTGGTTTTAGCGAAATAATTTGCATAATATGTTTCATACATAGGATTTTGTTATTTTTCCCTATAAACGATTATTATAAGCATATAACGGAAGAAAACACTTTTTGAGAAAAGAATGAGAATAGACACGTTTCAGATTTATTGTCACTTCTTGTTAAGTAAGTTTATTTTTATTTTCTAATTTTTTGAAAATTCTTTATTTGTGAGTGCGTGTACTCAAGATTGCGTCCGGGTTCAAATGTTATTCTTTCGACGGGGCTAACGTTTTCCACTCTGTGTTAATGTGTATAACGCGAGTTCATTTTTTTAATCATGACACTCATGGTATACAAGGTGTATGGACATTACATTTAAGATTTTTTGTTAATTTTGACAAATTTTATTTTTTGTGTGAAGTACTTATAAATTTTGATTTCTAATATCCAGACAAATAATCGTCAATGCAGATTTTAGAACGCAATCACACATGCATAAAATGACTTGCCTTCTCATTTCCTTTTTAATGTAGGACGTATTTTCAAAATATTTTAACACTGTGACTACCGGAATTTTATTTTATTCAGAAATTCCGAATTCATACCTGAAAATACTAATAGCAATATTTGCTTTATTTAATGACAGACATTTCGTGATTACATAAAATAAAAAAACTTCTTTCGAAATTTCCGGTTTTAATTCATAATTTTGGATTAATAGTAGAATGTCAAATAAGTGACCAAGTGACGTCACGTATACGTCCTCGGTAGCAACCGTGTTAAATAGAGAGAAAAAATATTCTTAAATACAATAAAAGTATGAGTGTGAAACTTCCCAGGAAATAGATTGGTCAGTGTCACTATAAGATAAAAAGTTAATGCATGCCTATGTTCTGCGGTCACATTAAAAAATAATTTTTTGCGCGAAATGTCCACGCCATAAATCTAAAGAAGTTGTGTGTGGAGGTGTTACAGACATGCGAAAATTTGCTTTGGAGCTACCCGCTACCCATAGTAAAACATTTCATAATTAATAGCTTAGATTTAAGGGAGGAAAAAAAAACTATATCTCAACTGAAGAAAAAAAAGTTTAGATTTTTAATTGTTTTTTGGAATACCTTTACCGCTAGACAGGTAAATTAGGGACTTTCGTGGATCTTTGAACAAGTAATCACGATGGTCCACGTAAACTACGAGAATGTGGGCCTCAGTGGGTGTTTCTCAATTTCTCTGATCCGCAGACCCGGTAGGTGCCATTTCCCTTTACTTCTGGCATCAGGGTTTTGGTTTTTCTGATGTCACTGGCGGTGCTAAGGTGCATTCTTCCAATGGGAAAGAACCTTTTTTTCTGATTTAAAATAGTATTTATGCTAAAAAAAAAAATTCGTTTCTTTGGTCATAGGAGAGCATATTTCTTCAAAATAAAACATTTTTCATTAGGCACAAAGTAAAGTATTTTTTTTCTAGGAATAAAGCGATTTAGAGGAGATTTTTTTTCCTTCAGATGAAATTATCGTGTATTTTTTCTTTGCTAATATGGGAGTTTGTATTGCTTGTTATCTTTGGTCGATCTTTGAAAGGGACGGGGGTGCAATATAAACAATTATTTTCATTTCCTTTGACAGCAAGGGCAGTTTTCCTTCACACGAAGCTTTAATTCTTTCTCAGAAAGAGAGATTTTCGGTCACATTTCCTAAATACGTGGCAAATATTTTCCAGCTTTTGTTAGTGCTTTTGGTCTTAGCTCTTTAAAATAATGCATTCTTTGCATTGATTTTGCAGAAAATTACCTAGTACTTATGCTATTGCAACATGTACTAATCGTTTGGATAAAACACAAAATGTTCTATATCATACATTTTCGAAGAAATCTGATATAAAAAATTGATCGATCATTGCATCCAAAGGAACAGATAATAGCTTTAGAAAAATCATGCATCAAGCACAGATTATGTAACACTTTTCAACTCTTCAAAAATACTTTTATAAATCTTTACTGTTTAATTAGGTCTGATGTCTAAGTGAAAAATTTGTACAAAGGCATAACACATTTAAAAATGCCATTTCAGGAATTACTAACAATATTCGAAAAAATATCGAATTCTTTTGTGCACCCCTGTATATGATCTATAGATTTGTATATAAACTATGTATACAAATTACTAATAATATTACTAATACTATACATACAGCGGCATAAATTGCTAAAATTTAGTTCAGTTAGAGAGGGCATAGCACAGTTGAAAATTCACCTTCAGCAATTTCCGTTGATAAACGCACATGTATTCGAGTATTTTGTGCTGCCTTGTGGGTGATCCATAGAATTTATACATAACAAGTAATAGGCAAAAAATTCGTTACATTTAAAAAACAACTAAAATCTCACCTAAAATCGCACTTCAAGGAATTATTAATAACTGACAGTACTTTAACCGAATACTTTTGAGTATTTCTGTAAATGAATGATACATTATATGACAGTTAGCGCCTTGTAGTGCACCTCAGTGATCAATTTGAATATGTATAAAATACTGAAACATCTTTAAAATAAGCTGCAAACGATTTTTCCCCATAGATCGTAATGTAACGAATTCTTTTCAGTACTGCAATAAAGGTATAAGTGCTATGCATACAATATTCTATAGTAAACCTCTTATAGTGCACATGTTATATATGTCAATTTTAATATGTTTGAAATATTTTAACATCATTACAATAAGCGCAAACGATTTCCCCCATAGACCGTAAAGTAACGGAATTCTTTTGAATCTCCCTGTAAAATAAGCTGTAAGTGTTACACACTTCATTTTCGATACCAAAGATGGCATAATAAAGCTCAATAAGATATATAAATTGCATAACAATCAGAGTATACTATGGCAGTTAGAGCACAGACAGACGGCATACAGACAGAAAAACCGAATGTATAAACACTTTTCAACTATGTTGGAAAGCTTAAAAAAGAGATATGCTGCCAAAAAATGAAAAATGTGGAGTCAATCAACTGTGTATGATCAGTATGTGTATGATCGATCAACTCATGTATTTTATGCATTGCATGATAAAACAGTACGAAAAATTGCATATAATAGAACATACATCTAAAATACATCTTCAAAATGCACCCTGTAATGAAATAAAATGCTCGAAATGAAAGCATATTCTGAAGGTATACTTGAAGGTACCTTAATATATTAATTATTAAAATATTTTTATATAATTTTATCATCATACAGCATTAAAATATAAATTAATATAATCCTTTTGGAAGATATTTTTAAAAGTATATTATTTTGAATTTCAAATTTAATTTTTTTATATCACATAAATCTTCCAGTTTTAAAAATGCGGCAATTTAAAAAATAAAGTTTCTATTTTTATTTGTATTTTAAATCTCTTTTAGGAATACTGCTGTCTTACTTTTTATTTTATAAAATATATATATATATCAATTATTTGATATTTAATCACATCAATTATGTGAATAGAATCTGAAGAAACAGTAAATTTTAAAATTAAGTTTGAACGCTGAAAAAAAAATGTAATTTTAAATTTTAAATATTATTAGGAAATAAAATTTTTTGCGTAAACGTAGAACTCTTTCACGCAATAAATTATCTTTCTTTCTTTCTTTTTTTTAAAATTATGTATGTGCATTTATGGTTATCCTGTAGCATTAAAATAATACTTTATATAAATATTTCGGAATTTGTTGATAAAGTATATTACTCTGAAGTTCAAATTTTATTTCTATTAAATCATCTAATTGTATCTTATGTATATTTCGGTTTAAAAATACTAAATATTCAGCCATTTACTTATTAAAGTTTTTACATTATTTGTATTTTAAATCTAATTACACAAAACTCAATCTTGTGTATATGTGGTATGAGGTTGAAATCTAAGTGATTTTTTTTAAAAACTTTTTTATAGGTTTTTATGAAATACATGTCACAATTATAATAATATTAGAATTATTATGTATTTTAAATAGAATACTGATCAAATATTAAAAATATACTATATTGTTATGAACTTTGTATATACCTGTAAATATTCCATTTGTTTAAATTTATTTTATTTTATTATTGTGAAAATTGCAGTATTATTAATGTATTTCCTATTGAGCATCATGTAACTCAATGCTAAAGGCCTCAGGTGGTTTGCAAGAAAAACAACCTTACAGCATCGGTTTTATAATGAAGTCTATGGAAAAATCGCCAAGGAATGGGTTTATCGCCAAGTTGGCGATGGTTTTGGCGACTTATTTTTGGTGCCAAATTTGGCGATATATCGCCAAATGTCGCCAAGTTGGCGACAGATTTGGCGACTTTTTGTGCAACCACCTCCCTTATACCTGTACATTGGGATCCTTTCTCGCTTAGGTTCTCTATCGAAAGTTAAAGCACTTTCTGGTAATTTCTAGCATCTGAAGGCTCTGGAAAATTCTACAGTTATCTTTAAAGCCTATATAAGGGACCTCCACCAGTTCAATTCAGTTAGTTGTCTGTCAACTGCGATAGAATTCATACGAGAGGCTTTGCATTGAGAACTGTGTTTCTCGGATCGATTTTGTCGTTGATGCGTTGTATTGAACGCATTGTTTCTGTGTGAAATTTTGCTGTGCTTTTATTGGATTTGAAGATTACTGAATATCTTGTAATTTTCAGAAGATATTGGTGTTCGTATTGCACTGTTTATAGTGAATAAAGCCTTTTGATTGTTCTTATATATTGGCATCAGTCCTTTCGAACCCCGAACGCACAACAATTGGTGTCAGGAGTGGGGTTGAATGCCGATTACCAGAGCAATGGAGGCACAGCTGACTAAATTATTGGAGAAATTAGGGGAGATGGATGAGAAAATGACTGCCAACCTTGGCGAGTTGAAAGAAGAAATGAAGAAGGAAATGTCAGCGATGGATGAGAAAATGACTGCGAACCAGGCTGAAATGAAGGAAATGTCGGAAGAGATGAAGAAGGAAATGTCAGCGATAGATGAGAAAATGACTGCGAACCAGGCTGAAATGAAGGAGGAAATGTCAATGATGGATGAGAATATGACTGCGAATCAGGCTGAAATGAAGGAAATGTCGGAAGAAATAAAAAAAGGTATGTCAACCAACCTTGGTGAGTTGAAAGATCTGATAGAGGATAAAATAACATCTTTAAATGAAAGAATTGACTCCGTGGAAAATAAATTTGAAGGAAGGTTTCAAGAAATAGAAGAAAATGTTCAAATGACAGCCAAAACCATAGAAGAAGTTCAAATGACAGCGAAAACCGTAGAAGAAAGAGTAGAAGAAAAAGTTCAAAAGATCGCCAAGACCGTAGAAGAAAGGATAGAGAGTATAGAAAAGGAGTTGGAAAACGTAAAGAAACAAAAGATAACTGCCGAAAACTATCCCGAAGATCTGAAGTATCAAGCTATGCTTCCTCGGGCTTCTATTAAACCCTCGACCTATGACGGAAAATCCTCATGGCCAGTTTTTAAGACACAATTCTGGATCGTAGCGGACGCCAATGGATGGGATTCCCAGACAAAGGCTTGCCAGTTAGCTGCTTCTCTACGAGCTGATGCTGCCGACGTCCTACAGACTTTGCCTGCAAATGAACCGCTAGATTTTGAAACGCTCGTCAGTGCCTTAGAATTGCGTTTTGGCGAGAAATGTATGAAGGAATATAGCAGACTCCAGCTCAAATCTCGACAGCAGAAATCCACTGAATCCCTGCAAGAGCTTGCTACGGATGTCGAGAGACTTTCCCATCTTGCTTATCCGGACTGCCCGACTGAAACTAGAGGAAGTTTAGCTCTGCAACATTTCATCGATGGTGTGCGTGACCCTGAGATCCAGACAGCACTCCGGATTGCAGATCTCAATGATTTAAAAGGGGCTTTGGTTTACGCTCTGAAATTCGAGGCAGCCCAGCAAGCTACTAGGAAAGATCGACACTTTGTGCGAGCAGCCAACCTGCCTGAGACGTCGGATAGAGCTGTGGAGCGCTTACAGCAGCAGATGAAGGACATAATGAGACAGATAAACTCCTTAATGGCCAACAAACCTTACAAAAAGATCACGTGCTTGAAATGCGGTGGAGAAGGCCATATCCAAATCGACTGCCCAAGACGACCCAGCACAGAAGGTAATATCTCACCCGCTAACGGAGGAGCAGGAAAACTGATTAATGGCCATCTTGCGGGGCGGAGGTTGCCAGATTTTGAGAAGCCCCATTTTCAAGTATGTGAAATTTCTGCAAGAAGTTGCGGCGAGAACGGAGTTTTTCTAGTCGGAAGCGTGAATGATTTGCCCTGTAATATGATCATCGATACAGGAGCCAATGTGACCATCATTCGGAAAGATCTAGCTCAGCGGCTGAAAGAAAAACTCTTCTGGACCCCGCCGAGGGTTATTCTTCAAACTGTGACCGGAGATAAGATCGATATACATGGAAGAATGACACTGAAAATAAAGTTTGGGAACGCCGCTTACCACCATACAGTCTATGTGGCCGATATTTCAGACCCTTTCATACTCGGACTAGACTTTTTAAAAGAGCATGGATTTACACTGGACTTTAAGAATAATGAGTTACGCTCTGCTCAAGAAGATGTCACTATTTTCAAACTTGGAAATGAGTCCGGGTCCATTCAACGGATCACAGCCAAGGCAGATGTTACCATCCCTCCTCGAACCGAAATGATGATACCTGGAGTAACTGGAAACGAAAGAATTTTCCAGTATGGCTTGACTGGATATCCTGAGAAGAGCCCAAAGGGAGTGCTAATAGCATCAGCGCTGGTAGATCTGTCGAGAGTTGTGATACCCGTGAGAATTGCAAACGTAAGTGAAAAGTCTAGAATTATCCAGAAGGGTAAAGTGCTTGCAACCTGTGCTCCAGTCACCTGTGTATGCAAAGACCCGAGCTTGATGTTGTCGGAGCCGCCTACAAGTTTAACACCGGAAATTGGACGAAATGAAAATTTATCTCCTGAACAGAGACATGCCGCAGAAAGACTGTTCCAGGAATTTAAGGATGTGTTTTCTCAAAACGAGAGTGATATTGGTCGCACTTACGTTTGCCGTTCGCTAAACAAGAAGAGGTGTCTAAGCTCTTACAACAGATGCAGGATAGTGACATCATCGAACCGTCATCAAGTCCGTGGGCCTCTCCCATCGTGTTGGTCCGAAAGAAAGATGGCTCCACAAGATTTTGTGTGGATTATCGTAAACTTAACGATATCACGAAGAAAGACAGCTATCCTCTACCAAGAATAGACGACACGCTAGATACTCTTTCAGGACATAAATGGTTTTCCACACTGGATTTGAAGAGTGGATATTGGCAAGTAGAGATCCATCCTCGTGACAAGGAGAAGACCGCATTTACTACTGGACAAGGACTTTGGCAATTTAAAGTTATGCCGTTTGGGCTCTGCAATGCCCCAGCAACGTTCGAGCGCCTCATGGAGACAGTGTTAAAAGGCCTGACTTTTGAAGCTTGTCTCATCTACCTAAATGACGTCATCATTGGTGGCCGCACGTTTGAAGAACATCTAGAGAATATTCGAAAAATGTTAACGAAGCTAAGAGCGGCGAATTTAAAGCTGAACCCTTTGAAATGCAAGTTCTTCCAACGGAAAGTAAATTATCTAGGACACATCATTTCAGCTGAAGGTGTTCGAACAGATCCTGAAAAAGTGTCCGCAGTAAAGAACTGGAAGCGTCCGGAAAATGTCCATCAGTTGCGAAGCTTTCTGGGACTATGCACTTATTACAGAAAGTTTGTCCAGGGGTTCTCAAACATCGCAAGACCATTGCATAGGCTCACTGAAAGCAAGCAGAAGTTTCTATGGACACAAGAATGCGAGAATTCCTTCCAGCGACTGAAAGAAGCTCTCACATCCTCTCCAGTTCTTACCTATCCACACCCCGACAAACAATTCATTGTGGACACGGATGCCAGCCATGAAAGTGTCGGCGCTGTACTTTCTCAAGAAATAGATGGCCAAGAACGAGTCGTAGCATACTAGAGCAAATGTTTATCGAAACCAGAGTGGAATTATTGCGTCACTCGTAAGGAGTTATTAGCTATAGTGAAAGCCATAGAACACTTCCATCACTATCTCTATGGCAGGAAATTTCTCCTTCGTACTGATCACGCATCCTTAACATGGCTGATGAATTTTAAGAACCCAGAGGGCCAAGTAGCCAGATGGATACAAAGACTCCAGGAATACGACTTTGAAATCAGGCATCGTAAAGGCTCATCGCATGGAAATGCTGATGCCTTATCAAGAAGACCGTGTCCCGAAAGTTGTCGCTATTGTTCCAGAGCGGAGAACAAGTATAATCCCGAACATGTCATACGCCAGACGAAGACTTCACTATCAACGCCACCAGATCCCTGGAGTGATGAGAAGATTCGAGAAGATCAAATGGCAGACTCTGACATCAAACCAATCTTGGAGTTATTAGAATCTTCTAGCATGAAGCCCAGTTGGAAAGACATCTCGACTTACAGTCCTACGACAAAGCAATATTGGGCTCTTTGGAACTCCCTCCACGTGAAGAATGGTGTCCTGTACCGAAAATTTGAATCGGAAGATGGGAAGACATCTCGGTGGCAGTTGGTACTTCCTCGATCTCGAATCCCAGAGGTCCTCGAAGAATTACATGGCAGTCCCACCGGAGGCCATTTTGGAGTCATGAAAACATTACACAGAGTCCAAGAGCGTTTCTTCTGGGGAAAAACGAGAGCTGACGTCGAACAATGGTGCAGATCTTGCGATGCATGTGCAGCTCGGAAAGGACCAAAGAAATGTAGCCGAGGAAGACTACATCTCTACAATGTAGGAGCACCTTTCGAACGCATCGCCCTTGACATCCTAGGTTCTCTGCCAAGAAGTGCTGATGGCAACAAATACCTCCTTGTTGTCATGGACTATTTCACGAAATGGCCTGAAGTCTATGCCATCCCTGATCAAGAAGCTTCTACGGTTTCGGATACCTTGGTACACCAGTGGATATCAAGGTATGGAGTCCCCCTTCAAATGCATTCTGACCAGGGGAGAAATTTCATCTCTGCTGTGATTGAGGGTCTCTGTCAACTTCTCGGAATGGACAAAACTAGGACGACGCCTTTACATCCACAATCGGATGGCATGGTTGAGAGATTTAATCGTACCATCCTCAACAATCTCTCACTGCTAGTCTCAAGAAACCAACAAGACTGGGACCAAAAACTTCCCTTGTTTCTTCTTGCCTATCGCAGCGCCGTCCATGAAACAACCGGCTATTCCCCGTCTCAGATGCTTTTTGGTCGTGATCTTCGTCTACCTTGTGATCTGATTTTTGGTCGCCCTCCAGATGCGCCTTCATCGCCAGAGGGATACGTGCAGAATCTCCAGGCACGATTTGAAGACGTCCACAACTTGGCTCGAGAGCGGATCAATATACAGACGGAGAAGATGAAGACCAGGTACAACACGAAAGCCACGGGACATCAATTTAAAGAAGGTGACAAGGTTTGGTTTTATAATCAGACTCAACACAAAGGACTTTCTCCCAAACTGCAATCACACTGGGACGGTCCTTATACAGTCCTAAACAGACTGAACGATGTCGAAATTCGGATCCGAAAGTCACCAAGTTCGAAGCCTAGAGTCGTTCATTACGACAGGCTGGCTCCATACTATGGCCATAGTACTTAGTTCATTGATTGTAAATAGTGTAATGTAAATAATGTAAATTAGTATGACCATGGTCTTGTATATTAAGTTAATGTAATAATTTCTTTTGCTTAGCATTATCATTATTAATGTTATTATTATTTAAATACTTGTATAATTCAGCATTATGAATGTGTTTAATTGTTATTTTCCATGTTTGCTTTAAGTGTTTCGAATAGTATAGCATTTGTTGGTAACAGGTTTGCTTCCGATCAAGGGTTGTACTGCCCGGGACGTGCAGTCCTTGAGAGGGGAGCAATGTTATGAATTTTGTATATAGCTGTAAATATTCCATTTGTTTAAATTTATTTTATTTTATTATTGTGAAAATTGCAGTATTATTAATGTATTTCCTATTGAGTATCATGTAACTCAATGCTAAAGGCCTCAGGTGGTTTGCAAGAAAAACAACCTTACAGCATCGGTTTTATAATGAAGTCTATGGAAAAATCGCCAAGGAATGGGTTTATCGCCAAGTCGGCGATGGTTTTGGCGACTTATTTTTGTTGCCAAATTTGGCGATATATCGCCAAATGTCGCCAAGTTGCCGACGGATTTGGCGACTTTTTGTGCAACCCCCCCCTATACCTTTACCTTGGGATCCTTTCTCGCTTAGGTTCTCTATCGAAAGTTAAAGCACTTTCTGGTAATTTCTAGCATCTGAAGGCTCTGGAAAATTCTACAGTTATCTTTAAAGCCTATATAAGGGACCTCCACCAGTTCAGTTCAGTTAGTTGTCTGTCAACTGCGATAGAATTCATACGAGAGGCTTTGCATTGAGAACTGTGTTTCTCGGATCGATTTTGTCGTTGATACGTCGTATTGAACGCATTGTTTCTGTGTGAAATTTTGCTGTGCTTTTATTGGATTTGAAGATTACTGAATATCTTGTAATTTTCAGAAGATATTGGTGTTCGTATTGCACTGTTTATAGTGAATAAAGCCTTTTGATTGTTCTTATATATTGGCATCAGTCCTTTCGAACCCCGAACGCACAACAATATTAAAATTATTAACATGATATTAACTGCACTCATATAAACATTAAATTTTCTGCTCTTGTAGGTCTTTAAGATTTTATTTATAAAAATTACTATTTGCTTGTTTTTAAAATGAAAAGGAACTTTTCATACTGAAGTACAAATAAACTGTAATGATAAAAATAGCAAATTTAAAAATTATATCGTAGAATTGAAAAGACATAATAGTTTAAATTTTAGATGTGATGTTTGTCCTATGTATAAAAAATATTTTAAAAAAAATTTAAACTTCTTCACTCGAAAATTTGTATTGATACTTTTCAATTAAAAATAGGGCTTTTCTAAACCAAATCAATTGGAAAACTGAATCGAGCAGGCTAAGACTCCTATAATAGGAGTTCTAGAACAGAGAGCAGGCTAAGTGACATCAAACAGCAAATCGCTCCCTATTGATTGCAGGGTGAAATGGGGCACAACCTTATGATATAGTAACCTTGCGCAGACTAGCAGGAGAAAAGTATCTTTTTTCACATGAACGAAAACCGTTTAAACGTTTATACGCTGGGGTAAGATCCGTATATACGTTGGACCGTACATAGTGTTTCATATAATACGTATAACCGACTGTGCCGTATCATATGTATAAAAAATCAGCACCCGTATAATACGTATTATACGTATACACATATAAACGTATAATAGGGAGCACTAATTTATTATCTAAACTAATAAAAGAAAGTTTCGCTCTGTGTGTCTGTTGGCGATGGCTTGGAAAATCTGGCCCACCTAGAAGGCTGGAAATTTAGATTTAGGTAGTCCAAACCCTCTCCTGGTGCAACATTACTTCAGAATTTTAATATTTTAATTACTTTCTGAAATATTAATTAAAATGCACAAAGAACTCTCATTAAAAATACGCTTTTATTCTCTTGAGTTGGTTGGTTCACTGGTTGGTTGCATCGATTCTTCACAGAAGTAATTAAATAAACCAGAGTAGCGATGCACAAATAAGGATTTCTAACTAAATAGTGTCAACATGGATTGAAGTTATTAGAGTAGAGGAGCCATGCGAATGTCACGCCACCTGTACATGACAAAATCACATACGTCCCACTGATTGAAATATTTTGCAGGCATATTTTTCTTCATGACAATTAGTCGGGTTTAAGTTTTTTTTTACATGACATTTATTATTATGATGGAGATTGTTAATACAGAAAACTTTATTTAACAGATTCTTTTTTATATTTGCGGGAATTAAGAGGGACAAGGGTCTAATTACATTTAAGCTTCAAGGTGTATTTCTAGAAAGCAGTTACCAGAATTTCCGAATAGTAGTGTAAAAGTAGTAAGCCAAATTTCAAATTAAGTTCCTAGCTTAACCAAATGAATCAATCATTAAAGATGTATTGTGATCCTCCTAATTAGTTATTTGCTGAAAGCCACTTAAACAACCCCCCC
The DNA here is from genome assembly GCA_963931845.1 of Maratus michaelseni. Lineage (NCBI taxonomy): Eukaryota > Metazoa > Arthropoda > Arachnida > Araneae > Salticidae > Maratus > Maratus michaelseni. The sequence continues at coordinate 84,369,831 of OZ007597.1, read as the reverse complement.
CCCCCCCCTTCCCAGACCGCCCCCCAGGGGGATACCTTCTTTAGGTATTCATGGGCTTCGCAACCCCGGGCACCTGAGCGATCTTACTCTTTTCTTTTTTCCTCTCCATTCTCTTGTCTAATCTTTCTTCTTTGTTTCACTCTCATTGTGGTTTCCTCTTCTGAGGTGAGGGCGATTCTGCATAAGCCGATATCATCCTGTTTATATCGACTTATGGAAAATTGTAAACCACCCACGCGTTTGCTGTGCGTGGCGACCCGTGTCCCTGGAAAGGGGGATCCTGGCAGTTGAGGGAAACCAACACACTGCTTTGGCCTCTTCAGGTAGACGGGAGGTGCATATTGGTCCCGTATGCATCAATCGGCTGGTCAGCTGACCTGTTTGTCACTGCCTAGGGATCAAGTGAGCAGGCACATACTAGTCATTTCGTTAAGGGTGGAAACTGAAATAGGTGTGTCATGTGAGCGTATGGGCCCTGGTTAGCACTCGTGCATGAATGTGCATCCCCTTGTTGGGCTCGGTAGTGGGTGGTGCGGCCGCGGTCTGAATTAGTTTTCACTTTAATATGGATGGGAAAACTTTAACTCTTCCTATCTCTCTCCCATCTGGAGAGCAACAAATTGTTCAGAATAAGTCATTCACACGTTTTTTCATAATTAAATGCACTGATAGTCATTCAGATAGTTCTTTTAAGAGAACTTCACAATTTCTTATTGCAAAAACATTCCAATCTGTATTTGAAGATGGTTATTCACTTAAACTACAGTCTGGTGATTTGCTTGTTGAGGTCTCGAACTCCAAACATTCACAATTACTCTCAAATTGTCCAACAATAGGATGTTTTTCTGTTTCTGTTCAGGCCCATCAAACTCTAAATACAAGCCGTGGTGTAATATCCGAACCAGATCTTTTATTCACTACAAATGACTAATTTCTACAAAACTTAAAACATGAAAATGTCATAGATGCACGTCGTATTACTATCCGCCTGAACGAGAAAGTGCTTCCTACGAAGCACATCATTCTGACCTTCAATAGCCCTACTTTGCCAACCAGAATTAAAGCTGCCTACCTAAGCTGTCCTGTCCGACCATATATACCTAATCCACTCCGTTGTTTTAAATGCCAGCGCTATGGTCATACTACAACTACCTGTCATGGTTCTGTTACCTGCGCACGTTGTGCAGAAGTCGGCCCCGATGGTAAATCATGCGAAAAGCCTGAACGTTGTACAAACTGTAAGGGTGACCATACAGCATACTCCCGCTCTTGCCCAAACGGGACTCGTGAAAAAGAAATCCTTGCAGTTAAAATCACCCAAAAACTTTCTTATCCTGAAGCTCGAAAACTTGTAGAATCCAGAACACCATCTGTAAGAGTTTCTTATTCCAATTTATTTAAGCAACAAACAAAATCCTTAAGACATATAAGCACTCAAACTGAATTCTCATTACCACCAAATGATCCCTCTATGACACTAACCAGCACTAAAAAGAAGAAAATCCATGATGTGTACTGTCCGGCTTTTAAAAAAGCCATACCTGGTCTAGAACGTTGGGCACCATCATCAGAACCTGTGATAATAGAATATGCTAATAATAGTCAATTTAAACAGTCAACTGAACACGAGTCAGGAAAAACTTCTGGTTCATCTGCAAACAAACTAGAAAAACCCGTTTCACCTACTCAAAAAGAAAAACCAAAATCATGTGCAAAGAAAGAAATAAAGAAATCCTCAATCCAAGCTTCTTCACAGTGGAAAACCGAGAAGAGAAAAAGCAGAAAATCATGCATCAGCCCATTAATAAAGAAAACAAAGGATTCCAAACAGCTAATCCACTATGTGGAAGAGGCTATGGAGTCCAACTCTTACAGCTACGACTCAGATACAGAAAATACTGTTTTTGAGGAGTTCGAGCCGACATGATTTTATTTTGATTTTATTTTGTTTATTTAATTATCTGTGTTGTAAATATATCAGTTTTGTGCTGTATTATTAGATATTTTACTTTTTTTGATAATCGTTACTCTATATAATGTAAAGATTTGTTTGTATTTTTTAAACATTGTGAAATCTTACCAATTGTTAGTTTTAAGATTGTTTATATTTTAAATTGTGAAAACATGTGTTTAATTCTATTAGACATTGTGTTGCATTTTCATTGAATGATTTTAATTATACATTTATCATAATATCACTCTTTGTATTTATTGTGTTAATTTCATTCATCTTGTTTTTATGACAAAGTTTTAAATCGATATCATATTTCAATTTGATGTTCTTATTTTGATCTTTTTTTTGGCGCAGCATGTCCCTAAAGGGACTTTGTGCCATAAAACCTCACTCAACCAACCAACCAACCCTCCCGGACCGTCCTTCAAGGTTTTTTCTCTTACTCTGCACCGTTTCCATATCTCAGCAACTATCTTTCCAATTTCAACCATTATAAATAATTTAATAGTCACCATTTATAACATTAAACTAAATTTATGAGTAGCGGTTACCACTATTTACGAATAACAGTTTAAGCCAAATTTGTAATTAAATTCAAAGCTTAAGGAAACGAACGAATTTTGAAAGATGCATAGTGGTTCTCCTAATTAGTTATTTGCTGAAGGCCACTTGAATAACCCCCTCCCACCCCTCCCGGCCCATCCTTCAAGGTTTTTTCTCTAACTATGCTCCGTTTCCATATCTCAGCAACTATCTTTCCGATTTCAACACAAGTGATTCCAAACATTATAATTAACTTATTGTTACTCTTTATAACATTAAACTAAAATTATGAGTAGCGGTTACCACTATTTACGAATAATAGTTTAAGCCAAATTTGCAATTAAGTTCAAAGCTTAAGCAAACGAACGATTTTTGAAAGATGCATAGTGGTCCTCCTAATTAGTCATTTGCTGAAGGACACTTGAACAACCCCTCCCCCCCGGCACTCCTTTCAAGGTTTTTTTCTCTAACTATGCTCCGTTTTCATATCTCAGCAACTATCTTTCGGATTTCAACACAAGTGATTCCAAACATTATAATTAACTTAAATGTCACTCTTTATAACATTAAACTAAATTTATGAGTAGCGGTTACCACTATTTCCGAATAATTGGGTAAGCCAAATTTGTAATTAAGTTCCTAGCTTAAGCAAACGAACGAATTTCGAAAGATGCATAGTGCTCCTCTTAATTAGTCATTTGCTGAAGGGTACTTGAACACCCCCCCCCTCCCCGGCCCCTCATTGAAGGTTTTTCTCTAACTATGCCCCGTTTCTATATATCAGCAACTATCTTTCTGATTTCAACGCAAGTGATTCCAAACATTATATTTAACTTAATAGTCACCCTTTATAACATTAAATTAAATTTATGAGTAGCGGTTACCACTATTTACAAATAAGAGTTTAAGCCAACTTTGTAATTAAGTTCCTAGCTTAACAAAACGAACGAATATTTATGCATGCATAGTGGGCCTCCTAATTAGTCATTTTCTGAAGGACACTCAAACATCTCCTCCCTTCGGCACCTCACTCAAGGTTATTTTCTCTAACTGTGCCTTATTGCAATAACTGGGCTAATAATGTTCCAATCGTCTCGAAACCAGCTCAATTTTGTAGTGCGCCTACTATACAGTAACGTAGGCAGCGGGGACCTGTCTCAGAAGTTCGTTCGGAAAGAGGTTTGTTTAGAACAGAATGCTCCCCTGGCGGTGGTAGGGGGAAATAAAAGATTTTCTAGAGCGTACGAGCATGCCTGGTATACGGTTCTGAAGCCATCGTAGACCGTGGCCAGAGGTCCGTTTTTTAAGAGATTTAAGTTTATTACAAGGGCTCGGGCAACGCCGGGCGGGTCAGCTAGTTTTTAATATAATAATTACTATTGTTTTTGGTATCATTTGCTCATTTTTTTTACATTCAAGTGCACTTTTATAAGATCTACTTTCAAATTCATCAAAAGATTGGAGATTTTGTCAATTTTGTTGCTTGAACTTTTTTTTAAATTTAAAGGTCTATGGTATATTTTATGTATATTATATGTATATTATATATATATATATATATATATTACTGTCAAAACCCTCTATAGTGAACCAACCGTCTACGGACCCAGAAATATGATGGTTCACTATATCCAAATTCTTTAAAAAGAAACATTTTTTTTGCATATGATTGTTATTATTGTTTTTTTAGTATATGATGTATTGTTAAAAATAATGATTGCTATAATACATTATTTACTTACAAATTATTAACTAATTAAATCGACAATAAATCAAATAATAAAAAGAAAAAAGTTACTTACTAAAACTTGATTTTATTTTTACATTCTATGGAAGAAATTTGTGCTTTTTGATTGAATGCAGTTCGATTTTAAGTAGAGTTCATCAATTTTCCTATCAGCAATTAGTAAAGAATCTAATATTGGTCCACATTTTCTGTAGAAAAAAAAATGTTCAGGATATTCGCTGCCGATGTCACTTCCAAGATAGAAGGTGCCGAAATTTCAAATTCTTCTTCGATATCGTCTTCTAAGTCTTCTTCAACATCGCTCTTTTGTTTAACTTCAGATACAATGTCATCTGTGGGGGTACCAGAAGTTTACACTTCATTATCGCAAGATTCAAAGTGCTCAGTAATGTCCCTCAGAAAAATGTTCACATTATGCTTTTCCAGCTACAGAGCTATTGGTTAGATTTCTTCATCTTAGTCTTCCACGTTGGCATCTTTTCCTTCCCACAACACATCTTTCGAAAGACCTGCACATCGGAAACAGTTGCGGATTGTTGCTGATGTCACCTGTCTCCATGACGTTTGCAACAAAATGGCTGCTTCCAAAAGTGAGATGTTGTATTCCGTATTGTTCTCTTCATAGTTCTCCAAAATACGCATCACTAGCTGTTTCCTATAGTGGGACTTCAGGCTGCGAATAACTCCCTGGTCCATGGGCTATAGCACAGAAGTCTTGTTTGGAGGCAAAAAAACGAGCTTAATGCATTTCAGATTTTCTAAGTGAGGATGAGCTGTGCAATTGTCAACTAGGAGAACAATTTTACGTTTTTGCTTCAACAAATCATTATCCCATTGTTGAAGTTCTTCTTTAAAAAAAACTGGAAGTCATCCAGGATTTTTGATTAGCTTTGAAATTGACGGGCAGTTTTTTAACATTTTTAAAACACCTTGGTTTTTGGGATTTACCCATGACAGTTAATTTTCGCTTTTCTGATCCGTTCATATTTGCACATACAAGAACAGTTATTCTCATTTTAAGAGCTTCCCGTTAGTGCACTTTTCTCCTTTAAATTTTAACTTCTGATCAGGAGTCATTTTGTAAAATAATCCAGCTTCATCAGCATTAAAAATATCCTTCTCTTCATAACTCTGGATTGCATCCGTCCACACTTGAGCTTTCCACTTTTCCATATCCGATTCACAAACACTTGCTGCTTCACCAACAATCTTTCCACAAGAAATATTGTTCCGTTTTTTTAACCTATCCAGCCATCCATTAGAGCACACAAAACTGTTTTCTCCGAATTTTTCGGCAAATTCATTCACTTTAATTTGAAGCATGGGTCCGGTCACATGAAGATTTCTATCCCGCTGAATGGTGAACCATTTTGTTGTCCCAATTTTCAGTCTTATTGCTTTACAGCGGTACCTTCTTAAATAAATGATTTTACTACTCCCTCATATCGTATTTTTAGCCAGACATTCCATCATCTCTATTTATTTCATGCCCTCATTAATATTTATTCATCATTTAATCCGTTTATACAATTTAAATAGCACGTATCGTTCCCCATATACATCGCTCACCAGTTTCTATTTCAGCCGGCCGCGATGCTGTAACTTACCAACAGATGGCGTTAGGCATCCGGCCGAGTTTCGCGATTTGCATCTTTCATCGTCTCTCCATTCAGTCATTCTAGCTTCAAGAGAGCGCATGTCGTCACTCCCCGTGGTAGAAATATATACGCTTGCACCACGTGCTTAGACGGTTTCGTGACAGTACGTTTGGAACGGCCAACAATGGTGGATGGTTAATCACCTTGTTTTATTTTTACATTTATGGCAGAGGTTGGCTCGACTCAAGTAAAGTTTGATGCTGTAAAAGTATTTCCTGTATTTTTCATGATGGAGTGCAAGTTATACAGAGTTCTACGTGTCTTAGTCAAATTGCGTAAAGGAAAGTGTTTCCAGACAAGGTCTCGTAGTATCAGCTGTCATCGCCGGTGATGTCTTTATTTTGCTTATAAAAGGGGGAACGCACTGTGATGGATAAAACCACTTTCAAGTAAATGCTGGCTGTCTTTAGAGTAAGGTTTTTATTAACTCTCGTTTTAGGATCATGTTGCATAAGGTTTTTTTTAAGCACCGGTTGTTTTGAAGGGATTGGTATATGTTCCGGCGGATACGTTTTAGCCAGGTACGGAGATATCGGATGTCCGTTTAGGCCTTTTAAATGCAGCATCATCTTTTAGGCAGTTTAGCATTTCTTTCATTAATTAAAGTTAATGTTATGTTTGTTTTATTAAAGGTTTAAAATTAAAGGAATTTATAATGGTTAATATAATATAAAGTTTAATTCATGTTATGGTTAAAAAGTAAATATTAAACAGGTTAAAAGTAAATGCTTAACTTTAATCTTGAAGTAAATTCAATATAAACTGTATGTTAATTCCAGAAGTTTCTTTTAACATTCAAAGATGCAATTTTCTTGTTTCATGCACTTTGAATGTTTTTCAATGGTTTTAGAAGCCATATATTTAGATACCCTTTGGGCTCCAGTATTAGTTTTTGGTCAAAGTATGTAGTGAAGAATGAATTGTAGTTTAAGTTTTAAAATGTAATTCAGTTCCTACATTGACCTGTTTTTGTTTGTTGTTATGATTCCAGAATTAAGTTAAACTGTGATATATTTTTAATAAAAGCTTGTTTATGTTTTGATCTGTCTTTTTATTGCTGCACACTCTTCATATGTAGTTTTTACCTTTCTCCTTTTTAGCCATTGCATACTTAGTTTCAACTTTCTTTTACCAAAATGGGTTCTTCTTATTAGCGTTTCCAGTGTGCAATTATGTTGCTGATATTTTTTAGACTTTTTAGATTGGCATTACTTTTGTAATTTACCAACACCATTTTAATAGAGCTTCTTCCACATTTTCTCTTTCAGCCCGACGTAGTTTCTTCGAAGAATTCAAATTTTTATTGTGTGCAGCAAAAGTCGCACTGCGATTTTTCCAAATGTTCGAAACTGTAGATTTTGACAAGGAAAATTCCTTGCACAATGCCGATTGATTTGTTCCATCTTCAATGCGTTTAATTATTTTAACCTTATCCTCAATCGAAATGCTTTTCTTTTCAAAGAATTCGCCATTTTTACAAAATTTTTAGCTGCTCTTGAAAAAAAGTCTATCTTAAATCAATCAAAAGAGTAATGAAGAAACACTGTAAAACGAGGGACATTCTTTGACTGTTCCGATTATACTGAGGAGCAATGGATGAAGTTAGCAAGTGAACACCTGAGCTTATTCCTAGTATTAGGGAGAAACGAAGAGAGGTTTGTTCCTGTAATAGGGAGAGGAGGGGAAGAAGAAGCATGTGCTGTTTAGGCAATGAGCGTGAAAGAGTGAAATTTGACACACTATAAAGCCATGCCATCATTTGCAGTCACAACTATAGTCTGTTCAGGGAAAGGAGATAACAGAAGTAAACAACTGCACATGTGGATTGGCGATGCTTAAACCTGGCGCTGTGCCAAAAGCGCCAAACAGACTGTCTGAGGTGTTTGAGCTTCAAATTAACAAATCGAAATAAAAAATAAAATTCGCCAACCTAGGGATTTGTGCCAAATGTGTGGATCCTTGGCGATTTTTCTGCAGCCCGTTTGTTTACTTTCATTATCTCCTTTCCCTGAACAGACTATAGTGCAAGTTTAAAGTTGGAGAACTGAAAAAAGAAATCTGGGAAAAAAAAATTTGAGTCCACTATAAACGAACTACCAAAATCTCAGCTGTCTACTATAAGTGTATAAAATAACATTAGTTAAATGGGAGTTCGGATGGGACCACCAAAAAAGTTCACTATATCCCATTTTCATTATAGCAGGGTTCTACTGTATAATAAAACTTTTGTAAATAATAACCATTAAACCACATAATCAACAATATATTAACCAATAATTACAATATATATATATATATATCCAAAAATTTTTGATTCTCAAAATTAAAATAATTAGGAATATATGAAGCATCACCTATGGTAATATTATGTTTGCACATGTTAATTATTAGCTATGTGGTATTCTGTATACACAGTATCATTGATTATCTCTTTGGAGATTTAAGTAGATTAGAACTTGATATGTTTTTTGAAATTCATAGATATTATAATTATATATATATATATATATATATATATATATATATATATATATATATATATATATATATATATATATATATATATATATATAATTTTTTTGAGAATGTTTTAAGTTTAAGGTGACCTTACTTGTATCATGTGGAAAGAATATCTGTATTCTTGCCAAGAAAATGTAGACAGAAGCAAAAACTACTATTCATTTATAAAGAAAATAAGATTAATAATAATAATACTAATAATAAACTTTTAAACTTTAGTTTTAAAATTATTTTTTTTCTCTTTATTTTATAGATTCTTGGTGGTGATGTCAATTCAAAATATAATTTCTTCAGTGAATGGCTTAATTCAAAGTTTTTCAATCATGAGAAATTGATGCAAGAAATAAAGGCTTCTGTAAGGGAGCGTAGTTCATCTTATACTGAGGCTAAAATGGATTTCGGTAAAGTTATACAAGTTGTTGAAAGTACTGTTATGAAACATGTTGATGCTCTTAAGAGGAATCTTTCAGAATTCAACAGTTACAGTTATTCCACTTACGGTGAAGATTTCTTTTCTGAAGATAGAATTAAAAAAATTGTTCAAAAATTTTTTAAATCAGCTATCATGTTGTATGATGCGGATAAAACAGGACAAGTAGATTATGCTTTAGAGTCTGGAGGTATGTATACTATTTGAGAATTTTTTTCTAAGTCTTTCTAAGTCCAAAAAATTAGAGTTAATTGTAGATTTTAGTTCTTGAAAAGCATTTCATTTAATTAAAAATAGTATTAAAAAAAGTACATATATTTAAGAAATAATGAGAATTTATTTAACCCTCAAAATATTTGAACTGTTTTCTTTTTAACCATTAATTTAAAAAAAGAAAAAAAAAAAAAACTAGCAAAATTAAGAAAAAAAAGTTGCAAGTTTGTAAGATTTTCAAATACCAATTCTCACTTTGAAACTTTACATTAATACTAGTTCAGGAATGGTGAGAAACATTTACAAAATTATAACTGGATGCTTAAACAACAAATACAAACCTATGGCAGCATGCAACATATTTGATTATTTTTTTCCTTTTTTCATTTCAGAAAATTCAGATTAACTGGTTTGTGATATTTTGTATTTTACTTCCTTTTATACAAGTATTGAAGTTCTACATATTGATCTACATTTTATTGTTGGTAAAATAAAAAAATCTATAGTCTTTTAAAATCCTTACTTAAAAATTGACATGTATGATCTTGAACATAACCTTAACATTTAATGTAAATGATCTTGTCAATTTTTGTTGTCTAAAAATGTATATTAAGATATTTTCTAAAATAATAATTTCTATTTAAAAAACTGTCAGCTTCTTAAAGAATTTTTTTGAGGGGATGGCAATATGCAATTCTCTACTTTAAATTTTTATACAGCATTGTATTTTTCTTATGGACTTTAAAGGTGTTAGGGGAAAGGTCTGTCTCTTCCTATTTTCTGATATTTTTTTGAGTTTTCCTTCAATCATTGATTCATTTTGTTCTTTTTTTTATTATTATTATTATTTTTTTTGTTGATTTATGTATTTTGTGGCCAGGGCCGGCCGCCTTCTTTAAAGGGGCAAGAAACATTTTTTAGATTCTACAATTTTTCAAAAGTACAAAAATGTCTAAATCTTGTTAGGAAAATAGATTCCAGTCTATTCACAAAACATTTTAAGACAATATTAATTTCTGTACGCATACAGCGTAATGAAAGTATTGTATTCGTAATAAAAACCAGATCATGGTAATATTGTTACATTTTGAGGCTACCTGAATCCAGATGAAACAGCACCAACAAACTGGCGATAAATCACAATTATTTAATTACCCGAATCCGTTTTTGCTATTTTTAAACCTATTCCATATGTCTGTATGTGTATGCATGAATATTAAAATTTCCTCATGTGTTTAGCTCTTTGCAGATTCGCTCTTCTTTTTGATAGATTTTTGGTAATGTTAAGTGTGCGTAAGTGAATGTGATAATGCACAAACTGTGCTTTCATTTGAAGTCCCATTTGGTGAATATGTTCCAAACGACTATCGCAAGAATGTATACATTTTTGAAGAAATTGGTTAACTGGTTTAGTATCTAAACTTTTTTTAAAAATTAGTTTTCAACCAATCTGTGATTGATAACTGATAAACATTTTCTCTTATATCCCAGTTAACTTATTTATTTTTCATCGCAATAAAATATTTTTACTTTGTTTTGTAACGAAAAAAGATGTTATTAAATGAAAGCATTTGGAAATTTATGTATTAATTTTATTGAAAAAGAAAGAAAAAATATCTACATTTAGAAAAATCTTTTGCAAAATGGCGAATATATTTAATAATATACTTTTTGGTGAAAAAAGGGTTATAATTCTCATACACCTGAAAATAATTGTTACAAGGATTGCTCATGTTTGGTGCCAACTTTGGCTGTGGATCTGATTATGGAAGATTAGCCCTATAATTGAATTATTTTAGTAGGATAAATTGCATATGTTCTGTTACATATTTTTTCAGTTATTTTTGGATTACCTGGTATCTGAATGGAAAGTATTCTATAAAGTTTCAGAAATTTGAGTAAAGTCACTCTAGATTTTATTTTCCTCAATTTTTTTTAAGATATTGTTTTGGGAAGGGAGGGCTGTATTTTACTAGGAAAACGAAATCAAATAATTTTCAAGAGGATTTAAAATATCTTCATCAGAAATTGAAAAGAGATGCCATTTGTGAATTAAATTAAAGAATTAATTTAATTAGCTAATTAAATTTCAACAACTTTTTTTTATTATTATTCTACAGAATTAAAGTTATGAAAAATACAAGTCTAACAGTGGAAATGTATTAATATTGAAAAAAGAATTGACTTAAGATTAATTATTAAATCAATTTATTCAAGATTAAATACTGTATATTATAGCATAAATCTTTCCCATATTTCAATGTAATTTTCAAAGCTTTTTGGCATATAATAGGCAGTCAATTTGTACGAGAGATCATTTGTGAGAAGTGTAACATGATAATGTTCATTTTGTCCTGCAATTTTGATACATTTCACTAATTTTGAGGTTTAAAAACTATAAATCATTTTAACAAATATCTGTTAAGCCCTAGTTTTTAACCCCTTCGGCCTTGTTTTTTTTTTTTTTTCAATTTTGGGAAAAAATTACTGTTATGTTAACAAAATTAAAAATAGCTATCAGAATCACAGAAGTTAGGGTTTAATGAAAGTTAAGGAATGCGTTCTTTACCAAAACCTCACAAATGTAGTTATTTTGCGTGTTTTTCATATAACAATAGTCTAAGGAAGAATTTTTGAAGACGTTTGGAAAATGTCGTATTACAACTAAATTAAACAAGCATAAAAATTTAGTAATACTTTTTATCTTTTATCACAAATTACCAATTCGGAAAAGGATTCCCAAATTTTGATTTAAAGAGTGAAACGTATGTTTTAATTAAAAGAAATGCCAATGACTTGCTAATAATTATGAAAATTATTATTATTATTACTAAATGCTAAACATAAGTGAAGTCATAATAGGAAATGTAGAGATTCATACTATCACTATTAGGTGCTGGAATTAATAAAAATAATGTTTAAGACAAAATAATACTCAATAAAAGATATGTCCTATTAGTAGGACGTCAGGGCCGAAGGGGTTAATAACATTTCCTAGCAAAACAACAGATTTTCATAAAATCACTTCTGTGACAATCCCCTCCCTCTTAGAAAACTGGAAGTCTTTGGCATAAAATGGCAACCTTTTTTATGCCAAACCACTTTTATTTACCTGTACTATTTCTTAATATTTAACAGCATATAGAAAATTTATTTGAGTACTTCCCTGTTATATTAAATCGTGTATATCATCGAGATGGCCTCAGCAAGCGAAGGAAATTTTTCACACTTATTTTAAGAATACCTATTCACCATTTCATTCATACACACACATTTTTTTCAATATTTATACAATTAATTTAATACAAAGAAGCCATTTATCTGTTATTACATACAAAGTAATTTTTGCAATATGTGTAATCAGAAACAATTTAATACATACATAAACTAACATAATAGTTCACCAGTTTTGTTTTCATGGCTGTGTATATTATTTGGCACCAAATTTCACTTTCTTAAACCCAAATTGCATCAAGCTTTTTTAAAAAAGTGTCAAGGTCCCTATGACAAGGAAAGTAGCCTTATTTGTATGTATTTTTGTCATAAGTAGTTCACTTATCATAAATGTTGTTAATCAACCTATAAAAATAAATTTCTTTCTAAAATTTTCCCAAAGCTTATTTAATATATATGGCAATTAATAGATCTATTAAATCACTATATATATGTATAAATATTTTAGGTGGAAGTGTTCTGGGAACACGGTGTTCTGAAACATATGTTGAAAAATATGGAAAAATTAGTCTCTTTGGTGTGCCATTTTGGACTTATTCAAATTCTCCAAGGACAGCTATCCAGGTACATTATTATTAGTAGTAGTATTATTATTATTTTTAGGGTTTTGTTCATCTCATGAAACCCTATTACTCCCACTCCGTTGTCTGTCTGTCACAGAGCCATTCTCAAAAACTATATAACTTACAGAGTTGAAACTTTGTGTATATAGCTGAATACCAGCTATAAAGAGCTCAAAATATTAAAATTTGAAAAATTTGTATTTTAATAGAGATAAAAAACCGAAATTCTAACAGCCTTTCTCTATTAAATTTAAACATTTTTCATTATAGCAGATGCCAAAAATTAAAAATCCATGATGAAATTCTTTCCACAATAATTAATTTTCTATCAGACGATTTCCACGTGAAAAATGAAAATGAAATAAAAAGTTTCACCAATTGGGAAAAAAAATAAATATGAAATAAAATTGATTGACGTCATAGTGGTAATAAAACTGAAAATGTCTAAGATATACAATATACAATTAGATATACAATATATAAGATTCTCAATAATACAAGGAGTATGTGTATGTACACAAAGCAGATTAATATCACGTCATTAGAGGAGTAAAAAGAAAATCTGATGTCACATTGGAAGTTTAACGAATTTTTCAGATGTTTGAGAATAATACGAAGCGAGTATCAATATGAGTAATAGAGAATAGTAAGTATAGGAGTTTGAGAAACATATTGAGTCATGATAAAAATCCGATTATGGAAATATTCGCATATTGTAAACATTTTGAAGGTGTACAATTTGTTTAATTTTGAAATTATTTTTTTAAATATCGCGTTTAGTCCGCATGACGGATATTATTATGACAGAATATAATAGCGGGCTAGTTTAGATATTCGAAAAAACGAAAAAATAGACCAGTAAATGTTTACTTTATAAAAAGCATGACTTTTTTTTGCTAAATGAAATTTATTTGAATTTATTAAAGAAAGGATAAAGTGTTTTGAAAGGAATACTAAACGAAACCCTTTGAGCGATCTTCGATCATACTTATCCACTTGTTATTTTATTATTTTTTTGTTGTTGAAATTTTATTAAATGTATTGTTATATCTTCATCAAAAATTCATATTAGAATTAACTTGTTTTTAATCTACAGCTTATCCCAAAATAATTGAAACATACTTTAATTTTTTGCCTATTGGAGATGCTTTGGCAGTGTAAATTGCAAAAGTGTTCCAAAAAAGATAGCAATTAAGATTATGTTGATGAAATAGTACTGCAATTAATTTTCAAAAAGTTACTTTTTAAATATTTGTATAGTCTGTGGGTGCTATAAATTATATTTAGAAGTATTTTTTCCAGTGCTGGAAAGCTCCAAAATTTCATAATTCAAAGGTGGGGGAGTTTTGGTTGTAGAGGAATAGAATTTTTACTGTTTATTTGTCAGAGCATGGAGAAATTATTTCTAAATATAACTTATATGAGCCAGGGATTATATAAAAGTTTAAAAAGTGTAACTTTGAAACGTAATCTTAAATCCTATCTTATTTTATACACTTTTGCAATTGTTTATGGCTATGCATCTTGAACAGGTAAAAAATTATAGCATCTTTGTCTTTTTGGGATGCCTTATATAAATGTTAGTAATTAATAGAAAATGATAAAAGCGGAACTATTTCTACCAATCGTTACATAATTCAGATTATCAAGAATTATTAAAAAAACTTGGGTGTACAAAATAAGATACCTTGTGTATAGAAATTTTTTAAATTAATGTGTTTACTCCTGATATTTTGAGAATTATGTCTCACTCTATGTGTTATGTTATGTTATGTACAGCTGTAAGTGGGAGAAAAAAAAGATGCAACTTTTTAAGATGCATTTTGCTAGCTACAGTTTTAATTGCAAGGAATGAAAATATGCTTTCTGTGAAGTGCATAAAGAACTTTAAATTAAAATTTTGTTAATGTTGGTGATATATTTTTATTTCTTCAGATGGTGGAATGCATGTTTTTCAAAGTGTAACTGAAAGTTTTATGTCTGGAGAAATCATTTTACAATTAGACAATTAGGAGCATGAAATTTAGGATAACAAATCTACTATAAAAATAGTTAAACATGTATTTCAGCAATTTTTAAAATTTACTCACTAAGGGAATTAAATGGGGGGGGGGGGGGGGGGTCCGGATATTTTAGATCATTTCGCTATATTTCAGCAGCAGTTTTAGGAAGGGGCATAAAAAGCATAACAAATGTACAAAAGAATAGTTAAACATGTATTTGGGAGATTTTTAGAAATTCAAAGTGTCTAAATGGAAGGTAAGTTTTAGGGCCATATGTCAGTAGCAGTTTTAGGTAGGAGCGTGAAATTCACCTTAGCAAATCTACTAAAAAAATAGTAGCACATATTTTAGAGATTTTAAAAATTCAACCACTAAGGGGAGTTAAATTTTAAAGATTCCATCATCAATATTGGATATGAACCCGATTTTGGAAGATTAGAGTAATAAGACAACTGTTGCTGTTTTTTTATTACATATTTTGCGCAAGACATTTTTAAAAGGAAAAATTTTTTTTTAATCGTTTATAAAGCTGAGGGATTTAGTAGGATTTCATCAAAATAGCATAAGTTTTTTCTGATTGTCATTTTGATGGTATATGGATGCGGATGCGTTATTGTGATCAGTGTGTTTTTAAGATATTACATTTTTACTTATGTTACCCAGAAGACTAAGGTGAAGCCAGGTGGTTATGCTATATTAAAATAAATTTATTAGTTTCAATATGTACATAAAAAGAATTTTTGTATCACATTTTTACAAACTTTTATTTACAGTTTAAAATTTGTAAGTACTGAAATTTTGTCTTACTCCCACTTTTATCCAATTTAGAACATTTTTTTTAATTATCTACAGTAATTACCTGAGTATACTGCAAGCTGTTTTTCTCCATGGGCCACAATGTAATGGAATTCTTTTGTGTGCCCTGTAAATGAATAATAAATGCTGTAAATTCCATATTCTACAGAAAGCTTGTTGTATTGCACCACAATAATGCATATCAATTTCACTATTTTTGAAATAGAACTTCATTAAAATATACTGCAATCTATATTCCCCATAGACCATAATGTAACAGAATTCTTTTATGTCCCTGTAAACAAACTCTCAATGTTACCATACTCCTTTTCCAATAGGAATGTTTTATTGTAAAACTCAGTAACATATACCAAGCTCATGGTAATTCAAGTGCTATATTTAAGCAAGTTAGAGCATAGGCAGACAGATGGCTCCTCAAACCAAAGTCATGAACATATTTCAACTGCATTGAAAAGTATTAAAAATGAGCTATTTTATTTTTATTTATTTTTTTAACTGCAATAGTGGAATAATAATAATATACATATAAACTTAAATAAAACTTGCAAATTGTACAAAAAAAACAAAAAAACAAACAAACATTGTAGATGTCTATTTAAATCCTTTTCTTATGAGGCAATATTAATTATTTTTATTTACAGTCTTAAAAATCTGAAGATTACATCGTCTGACCCTGTAATTGCCACCCATTAGCTATGACCCTGAAAATAATGTTTACTTTGTTTCTGGTTACTTTGTATATCTTTAGCATAGTATGCACTTACGAAAGTATGTTTGTGCAGAATGTTTATCAATGTTAAAATATTTGCATTGGTAAAAATTTTTCCTCAGTGGCTAAATTTTGCTTGTAGATTCATTTATTTAACTTTTATGGGATGATTTAGCCTTATTCTATTTTATATCTTTATTACAGCCAGATGTTCATCCTGGCCGTTGCTGGGCTTTTAAAGGAAGTCAAGGGTTTTTGGTTCTTCAATTGTCAGCCACAGTTTATCCCACAGGATTCATTTTGGAGCACATACCAGTGTCATTGTCACCAGCTGGTTCAATTGATAGCGCTCCCAAAAATTTTTCTGTTTGGGTAATTATTTGTTCTCTTTCTTATTTATTTAGTACTTTATCTTGATATCTATTTATAATTTTTATTCAATTATTTAGACTCTATTGCAAATTTTATTTTCTATTTTAACCCTCTAAGCGTGTGGAACGTAATATTCCGTTCACTAAGCTCCAGGTTTCACTGCAATATATGCAATGTTTAAGATAATATAATTCTATAGATTTAATGAATTTTCAAAACATTGAAGAATGATTAATACTCTCAAGGGTTACATTCATATTTGTAATTAAGTTTTATTTATAATGCTGAAATAATCATATTTTTTTAGCATTTAAAACAAAATACAGAGAAAACAACTTTACAATTTTGCCCTTTTTCAAAACGCTCAGAGGGTTAAAGTTCTGCTGCTTTGCTTAACTTATAAATTAATCATTTAATCGTATCACCAAAAAAAATTTTAATATGCTATAGTCACTGCAAAACATTTTCTGGGTCTTTCTAATATTTTATTTTAAATAGTACTGTTATACATATTTATGAATTGAAGTAAAAGGAAATTTCTTTGAATTTAACAGTTACAGTGATCAGTGAATAATAGTAAGTTCAAGAGTGCTCTTGTTGGGTGGGTATTCAAAGCCAAAATTGGACCTCCATATATATTTTTACTTTCTTTACAGCATAATTTCTGGATCTTTCATGAATTTTTTCCCTACTATGATAGCAGATTTTAAGGCACTAGCTTGGTGCAAGAGATTCTTCGTTTATAGAATGATGACTAGTTTTTTTTTTTTAAATGACTGAACTTTCCTTATTATCCATATTAGAACTCAGATTAGTGACATTATTATTAGTACTAGCTAGCTTCGCCTGCTAGCGGGCCCCTAATTTACATCAGGACCTCGAACCGAACAAACCTCCGACTCGGGTCCCAGCTGCCTTCGGCACTGTATAACAGGCACGCTGCGCACGCACAGGAAAACCCTTAATTTCCACCTTGAATAGTATAAACCTCTCACCAAACGAACCTGTGGCACTGTATAGCAGGTGTGCTGCGCATGCACTGCAAAATCCATTAGTTCCTCCTTCTACCGCCAGGGGGCACAATCTGTTCTATATTAACCTCAGGCATGTTTCCAAGCTGCCTGTGGCACTGTATAGCAGGTGTGTTGCGCACACGCTGCAAAAGCCATTAGTTTCACCTTCCACTGCCAGGGGGTGCAATCTGTTCTATATGAAAATAACTAAAATCTTTCAGGCTGTCGATGTCGAATCGACTGAGCTATACCCTGTCATGATTTGGGCCCATAGAACCAGATATAGGAATGCCCCCCCCCTTGGTGGTGAAACTCGAAACTAATCTTGGTAAGTTCTATCGATGTGGAGTCAAATGAGCCAAACTGCATTGTGATGAGACCCAGAGAACATGAGATAGATAGCTGTAAAATCCATTTGTTCCACCTTCCTCTGCCAGGGGGCGCAATCTGTTCTATACGAACATAACTGAAATTTTTTAAGCTGTCTGTGTTGAGTCGAATGAGCCATACCTCATCGTGATCGGGGCCCATAGAACCAGAAGTAGGAAACCTCTACCTGGTGGTGAAACTTGGAACTAAAACAGGTAAGTTCTATCGATGTTGAGTCAAATGAACCAAACTACGTCACGATCGGACCCATACAAACCCAGATAATTTTAAATGAAATAGCAAAATCCTTAGCTTTTTCTTTTTTTTTTTTTTTCTATACAAAAATCTAATTTTGCTAAAATAAAAAATTATGGGCCGAATTCAAAGATTTTTTGAATCCCTGAAATCTTAGTCCACTCTAAGCAAGGATGCATATTTTTCAGATTCGAAAAGCCAATATTTTAAAAAATTTTATATAGCCTATAAAAAATCCAATCCTTTTCAAATCCATGATTTTATCAATTTATCTCTTTTGGCCAAAAGGGTCGCGATGTCTGATCCGCGATGTCTGATCCAGAATCCGTGCAATTTTCAGAACACCTGCAAATCTTTTGCTTCTGTCCTGTTGGAATAGAAATAAATTCCTTTTCCATTTTCATTAATGAGTTTTAATTGATATTTTTAAAAGTTACTGGTTGATTTTTATAAATTTTGTTTCAGTGAATTCGTGATTTTTTTTTTTTTTTTTTTTACATATGTTTGCAAATTTTTGTGGACATAAGAGTAATTATTTCAACATGTTTCTAAAAGTGAGTTGACTTTGGATCTGGTAAACCCACATATTTTACAATAACCTCTTTTCTGTCTGCGTCACTATTGGAAGTCTGGTCAGTTTTTAAATAAAGAAAAGTTATGGTCCGAATTAAAAAAAATTTTTTTTTTTTTGGAATGACAAAAATTGATTGCGTGTGTACCCTGAGTTTTAAATAAATACCTTCGGTATTTTTTAAATTTTTTCGATGATGCGTCAAAAAGGGACAATTTTGATGTCTGGGATTATCAAAATGGTAATTTTTTTTTTGAGTTTTCCATAAATAGGTTTCTTTTTCATTAATTTTGATCAGGTTTTTAATTGATATTTTTCTTAATAAAGGGCCGATCTTTTCGATACTGAATATCAATGATTCCAGGATTTTTCCGAATTTTTTTACACCAAAAGCGCCTTGCAGCTCGCTTTGCTTGCAGAGTTTTTCAAAATACAGACACACAGACAGATGTTCTGAACATTAATAATAAAGATTCTCAGTAGTTCCCAAAGTTCCTATTGTAAAAGTTTAATTTTGTTTTGGGTCACCACTTTCCAAACTATCATTTCCTTTTTTAGTACTTTTATCTGCCTGTTTTAATGGATCTTGTTCATTGTCACTCATTGTAAATTTTGGTGATACAAAAATATAATTTTTACTGTTTAGATTATGGCAAAAGTTTTCTAAATATAACCTTTAGGACCCAGGGACCATATAAAAATAAAAAAGGTCCATGAAGCCGTGTTTTTTGCCTATGAAATAGACTAAAACTCGATTTTGTTATACTGACTTAATTATTTCACTTTTTAACATTACACGGTTTATCCTGTAAGATTTCAACAATAGTTTTTGCATTTTGTTCGGATTTATATGACTTACACAAGCTATAAGTTCGTATTATTCGTAGTTTTTGATGAAAAATATGCAATTTCTCCTAATTTTACCTCAATTATTTATATGAGCGTAATTGTGCAACACTTTCTTCTTTACATATATTATAAAATACATCAAATGTACAATATATGTAAAAATAAAAGTGTTGCAAAGCTGTGCTCATAGTAAAATATTAACAAATACATTAAAAATTGAGGTGAAATTGAGTATTTTTCATCAAAAATATCTATCAAATAATATGAACTTTGAGCTTGTGTAAGTTATATAAATCCAAACAAAATGCAAAAAATATTTGAAATTGTACAGGATAAACCTTTTAATATTAAAAAGTGAAATAATTAAGTCAGTATAACAAAATCTAATTTTAGTCATTTCATAGGCCAAAAATATTTTATGGATCCTGATCCTTTCATAATTTTTTAAAATGTAACAACTTTATATAAATCAATTTATGCAAAAGAAAATTCAGTAGATTTCTAAAAAAAAAAAAATAAAAATAAAAATAAAAAATCAGTGTATATTAAGCTGCTTTCCAAAAAAGCCTTGATTCAAAGTAACATTTTTTTTTTTCACATTTTAGAAATGAAAAATAGCATTAATAAAGAAAAAATATAGATTTTTTTAAAAATTTTTTTAAATTAATTAGTTTAAATTTTTTTATGTAGTCTACACTTTAAGCAAAAATTTATGTTTAAATTACAGTCAAAGGCATAGGAAGTACCATATTTTCTTCCTCTGGATGTTGACTTTTGCAAACACAGTTTTTGGGGGTGATTTTGATGACTTGGCACTATTTTAATGATCATGTATAACACAAGATGACAGTAAGACAACATTATAGAAATCCCCATATTGGATCTCCAATTAAAGCATACACAATATTTCAATTTATATCATCTGTTTATATGAAATATGTCAATAATCTGACTTAGTGCACTAAACTTAAAATAACACTTTTCCATCATTTTTGATGGGGCATATGCTAGTTTTCATATAATAAAGAATAACATTTTAAATGCTTTTGCAATTGGAGTTATATCTCCAAAACTAAAGATTTAGGAATTAGCTTTCTCATGTGAAATAGCAAAAGTTAAAATAGCTTTCAGTAAAAATGAATTTAAAAAAAGTTAAACATATAGCTTTACTGAACAGAAAATATCATTCATATGTGTCTGTTAATGTATAATATTTATATTATAAATTTATTAAAGATGAAAAAAAAATTACAAATTTTTGAATTTACTCTTTATGAAGCTAATTTTATCATGTTATGCTTGAAATAAATGTTTGTAAAGATATTAGTTAAATTTGTTTTATTAATGCATTATTTATTTATTCAAAGGGCCTTGATTCCGAGAAAGACAGCAAAGGAAACTTATTAGGAGAATACTTTTATGATATTAATGGAGATCCTTTACAATATTATGATGTCAAGGTATGATACATGCATTTATTATTAAATAATATAAATGTAAACCAGCAAGTCCTAAATTTTTATAACCACAGATTTTTTATTAATTTTTTTAATAAATAGTTTGTGATAAATTCTAACTCAACCTCAATTATATTTTTTTATTACTTTTTATCTAACAGTGTGTTTTAGCATCATAGCAAGGGGTGCTGTGCTTTGCTTGCACTTTGAAATTTGTAGTACCCTGATTGCTCTTCACCATGGTTGTCCTAAACAGAGATAATAAACCTTTTAGGTTTATGCCTATAGATCAGTTTCAACCACATGATCACCATCCCACCAAGTGTCATCCAACCAATCATAATCGTGGATTTGTAGCCTGTATTACGAGCCAACCAATCCCAATCCACCATCTTTGGCAGACAAACAAAAACAAATCTAGTTGCTAAGGTGGTTGCTAGGGTGTGACGTCAATTGAAACTGATGTATTATCTCTGCCAGGGGAAATAACATTCAATAATTTAAGAAATAATAATAATTATATGATAGCTGGTGAATATCAGCATAAGCTGAGCAAGAAAATACTTGTTACATTGTATAACATTTTAAAAGATTACTATACATTTTACAGAATTTCTCATTTCAGCCAGAATCATATACACTTAATATACCTGAGTGTAAGTTCACAGATGCATATCTGTACCTACATAAAAAGATAGTTGCAAAATTAAAGATATAACAGTATGGAAATGCATGTCTGCACTAAGATCTATATTTTATTAATAATATAATACTTATTTGCAAGAGCTAATAATTTAAGCCTTTAACATGCTTAACTGTATGAACACAGAGATTAATATTTGAACACGATATTAATAACATCAATTTACATAAAATATGTGCGAATCAAAGTGCATTTTCAATTAAAAATTTTAGCACCAATTTCCATTATTTATTATTACACAAACTTAAATTAGGAACATACTCACTTATACGTGCATCTAAAAGTTGGAAATTAATGCAAATATAAATTTGTTTGAAATTGAAATACAGTGATTTATATCATTTTGTTTCCTGTACATATTTCTTCATAGATGGACATAGGAACAGTATCATAGCAATTCAAAAATTATTAGGAGGTGCTAGAGTTATTTTAAGATAAATTGTATTATCAATAATTAAAGAAATATTTGACAATATTTAATCATTCAAAATAATTAATATTTTCATCACAGAGCTGGTATTTAAATTCTTTTAGATAGAAGATACTGAATGCTAGGGAATTATAATTATCCAATCTTTCAGCCTACAAGGAGTTAGGGAGGATCATGGTTCGCACATTTTGCAAAAAAATATAAAGTGCTTGAAAAAACAGTTCATTTTCAAGCACTTGAAAGTCTGAAAAATTGAATAACAATCTTTGAATTTTTAAGATTTAATTTAATGGCCTTATTGTCATTTTTTGCTACTAAGTGAAAGGAAAAAAAGTGTTGAAGGAAATTATTTGACTTTTATTTCTTTTTAGTATTATCTTAAATACTGCTTGTAGGTACAAAATGTATCTTGATGAATGGTAAGTGATGGTATTGTTTAATAAGGAGAAGCTTACTCTTTAGATTACTGTTAATTTTGAAGTAATGTTTTGTACAAGCAAATATTTAAATACTGGTACAAATGCAATATTATGCAAAGAAACTTCATTTGAGACATTACTTTTCTGCTTTTGTAGTGATGTCATGTCTTTTTTTGCTTCTAAAGAAAAACATCTCAAATCTGGATGTCCAAAATTAAAAATTCTGCAAAATCCAAAAGTTTTAGATATTTTTTAAACTATAATTTTTTATGAGATTTTTAATATTTTCTCGCATTTTGCAGTGATTTTTTCCACATTGGTAAATGATTGGAGATCATGAATTGTTGCTTCATTTGATTTGTATTTTCTGTACTGAAAATTAATACTTAACTGGCATGGAATGCTTAAATGCTTAACACTTAACTGGCTAACTAATAGTTTCGCCCTCAGATTTTTTTTTGACAATTTGTCTGTCTTTTTTTTTTTCTCTCTTTAATTATTAACTGCTGGGAGAGATTTGAAAGAGTGCATAGCTGCCAACTACTGTGATTTTTTTTTTTTTTTTTTTTTTTTGTCCCCAGTCTCTCTAAATAGTAATCTTCACCTTAATTAATCTCAGAAATCTACCTATGCAAAATATTGAAACTGAGGAGTAAATAAAGTCCGATTTCATTGTCAGGTTACCTTTATGACAAAGTTAGTTTCATGAGTATGCAATTTAACAAAATATTTTGTTTTAAATATTAAAAATTAAACATAACTGTAGATTCTAGCTTATCCTTTATTGTAATTGTTTTATTTTTGTATAAATTTTAGCATTTTATTGCTTTTGTATGAACTATACTATATTTTTACTTACTATATATTTGTTTTCTAGATACCAAGTAGTAAACCATATTCCTACATTGAACTGCAGATACATAGTAATCATGGAAATATGGAATACACATGTCTCTATAGATTCAGAGTTCATGGAAAACGTGCTTATTGATCTGAGGAAATGAATATCAAAATTCTGTGATTAATGTATAAAGTTATTTGTATGTGTGCCATATGCATCTTTATTCTCATGTTTTAAATCTATAATTTTTAATTGTATAAAAATTTGTATATAGAGTACTTCAATTGTTATGTGTTCAAATTTTAATTGTATCAATAAATTTTTTTTTAGATTTATAGTTTCAAATTCAGTTGAGATTTATTGTTATAAAGTCAGAAAAGTTACATATTTTTCAAATACAAACTCCTGTGTGTTCTAATACACTCATAAAATCATTTTTACTTTTAAATGCACAATTTTTTTAGATGTTCTTTCTCAGATAGCAAGAGTCAAAATACTGTTTCTCATTATCCTATAAAAACAAATTATCTTTCATAACTGTATATAGAGATAATTGTGTCAAAGTTGATGTTTTAAATTGATCAAGGTACGAATTAATTTTAACACAATTATTCAAATTGGTAAAGAAATCATGTGAGTTGTAATTTTCCAACTGGACGAAAAATGTCTGGGCCAGGATTCGAACCTGGGATATCTTTAAGATTAACTGGATGAATTATGTCCTCCAGATTGACCGGGATGGCTCAGTTGGTGGAGCATGGCAGCTTCAGCCAAGATATCCCAGGTTCGAATCCTGGCCCGGACATTTTTTGTCCAGTTCGAAAATTACAATTCACAAGGTACGAGTGTCTGAGAAAGGATCCCATTGGAAAACAATTGTTTTTAACTGGAGATGTTATACATTTATAAGAAAATAATTGCTATTCAATTGCAAAGCAGTGAAATTTCAGAGCTTTTCTGGCACTGCACTAAAAAATCATCTACCTGTCTTTAGTGCCAAAAAGATCCAAAATTTCCACTTTAAAGCATTATAACTTGGTGAATTTTGATCATAGAAGAATTGAATTTTTACTGTTATACTTGTCAAAGAATGGAGAAAATCTTTCTAACTATAACTTATAGAGGATCTAAATACTATATATATATTTAAAAAGATCATATTTTAATATGTGCACACTTGCAAAATAAATGCCATATCTAAAAGCTGTACTTGGTTTATATACTTTTTGTGATTGGGAGCATCTTTCTATCAACACTGGTTTAAAAGATAACCAATTGCCATAATCTCTATTTTGAATGATAAAGTATAATAAATTTATTAGAAAATGCTATTGAAGTGATCTGAATTTGAATAACAAGTCTCCAAATTTCATGCTTTTACACATGAAAATGTATCTGTGAATGTGCCAAAAAGTTTTGTGTTGTTAACCAGAAACAATTATATTTTTTAGAACAGCCATCATTACTGTCCTTTTTATCACTAAATTTTAATTTATCTGACATCATTCATGTCAAAATTAAAAAAAATTATCTCCTTTATGTATTACCAGGTTTTCAGATGTTGAGCTGAAAATTCCTAAAAATAATTGCCTTAAAATAATGCAAAAAATGCACTTTAAATTACAAAATACGATCTTAAACTATTTTTGGATATTTAGAACTACTATTTTAATAATACTTTAATATTTGAATTTTTACATAGTTACTTACCTTACAGAATAAGCTGTGGAAGATAGATTCAGATGTTATTTAAGATGCTTAAAGGGTTATGACTATTTTCTAGCTTAAAAAAAAAAAAAATGAATTTTCTGAATGCCTGACATTGCATAAATGTTTTCCAGAAGCCTGTTTTAAAAAATTAACAAAACTAAATGCAATTTTCTTGAAATAATGTTTTTAAGTTGGTATCCAATTCAAAAAGCACCTTTTTTATAACAGTAATAGGGCTTTTGAAAGTTCAAAATATGTGTCTTCTTACACAAAAGATTATACATTTTCATGTTGTTCCTAGACATAAAAAATTTTCCCGCCATAAAATTCTCATAACCCCTTAAAAGAAATCTTTGTTCATTTCACTATCATTTTTTTAGAAATATGTTCTTTAATTTTACTTAGAATTACTAAGGTTGCAAGTTGCTAGGCGAATTGGAGAATGGGGTATGTCAGAGAAGTGTCTGGAGAATGGTGAATAAGGAGTTATCTTCAGCTTTGCAGCGGGTGCATTATTATTTAAATTCTTAATTTTTTAATGGTCTTAAAATTTCTAATATTATACTGAAATTTTTGCCGATTCTTAAAAATGTATCTAAAATAGCATTTTCAATTTTTAAAAGACTGGGATGATTTATAGGTCTACCAATGCAGTAAAAATGCTTCCATGAAGCATTGTTACGTTTATACTCTTATTTTATTTCACTCAGCAATAAAAATGCTTCCATGAAGCATTTTTATTGCTGAGTGAAATAAAATATGAGTATAAACGTAACACATACACATCGCTGCCATACTAAATTTTTGCAAAGCAAAATGAGATTAACAAATCAAAAATCTTTAAAACTGACAAAAAGCAAAAATTTTGCAAAATACTTTCTTGAATTTCGCCCCTGTTCTCACCCTATAAAAGCAATTTGTCAATTGTATTCATTGCATGGGTGAAAGTTGTAAAATTTCACAGAACTGAAAAATAGAAATGTTTCTATAATACTTGGATAAAATGTATAGTTCATATATCATGTAACAATATATAAGTAAACTATGATAATAATCTTATAGGTCTGTGCAGGCATATACAATTTCTTAATAAAATTATTCATGACTAAGATTGAATTACTTTCTGAACACATAATGTAAGGAAAGGTAAAAGAAAGTATTATAATAGTAATAATATATGAAGGTATTGTAATTATGATGTGTGTGAACACTATAGCTTCAAAATGATTCTTTGGATTGAGCTATGATTTAGCGAATGTTATAGACCACTGCATGGGTGCAAGAAATCCATCCAAGCCAAGACTGAAAACCTTTCTGAGTTTTACCAAGCTTACTATCATAAGGAATTACTTTAACCCATAAAATAAGCAAAATTTGCAATTGCAAATAAAATATTATAAGAAAGTACAATAAATCTATTGCCAAAAGGTAAATTTTATCAAATACTAGCTACCCGTCCGGCGTTGCCCGGGCCCGAGATAATAACAATCTCAGAGCAAGGCAACCCACTCGTTCCCCATACCCGCAAATATAACGAATAATTTGTTCAAGAAAACCAACTTCTTAACACAATCATTAAAAAAATAATTAAATTTTTCTGATAATTAGAACATAACAAAGATGCTACGCTAAAATAGCCGGCAGATGACAACACTTTCCATCCTCAATTTCAGATCTATATCTTAATTAGTTATCTAAATTTTTGTTCATTAGTAAAAATTGGCAATTATTTACTTTCATTTTTGCAAACTAAATGGAGGGATCGGGCAGAGAAACAGATCTCTTTGTAGTTCAGTTTTTAATGAAAGCAGATCCCTGTCTGAAACTTTCTCAGATGTATTTCACTGGCGCCAGCAGATTTTTGGATAAATTAAGAAAAATTACCGGCCGAATTTTTCAAAAATCGCATAGTCGGATGCAGATTTTTTTTTTTTTACATATGCTCAGAAATTTTCAAATTGATATCTTAATTAGTTTTCTTAAAATTCACTAATTAGTAAAATAATTTCGAATTCGTTCATTTCAGCTTACAAATCCCAACAGCAGTTCTTTTCTTTAGCCATTTTCGATGTGATGTTTAATGAGAATATAATTAATATGATGGGTAATTAACAAAATATTAAAATTCTGAGACTCAGGTGCACGTGACCTTGGACTATCACACCTAAATTTTCAGACTTCTAGGTGGGCTAGATTTTGCTAGCCATCACAGACAAACACACACACACACAGAGCGAAACTTTCTTTTATTAGTATAGGTATTTAGCGCAGAATTTTTTTAAGTTGTTAGATTAATCTGAAAGGTTTAAAATAATCTGCAATGCCTTCTGCACGGTTTCTGCTACTGGGGTCGCAAGAACTGTATAGATTTCTGTACAAATTGGCCTACAGATTAAGTATTTAAACCACTTAGTGACAGATTCAATAGGGAAAATCGCCAAGGAAATGTGACAGTATAAGTGATAAATATTGTAGTGATGTATCTAGTCAAGCATTAATCAAGTGCGGATCCAAGGGAAAGGTCATGGGGGTCATGACCGCCCCACTAAATAAAGAACATTTCTATAGAATAATTTTTTTTAAATATAAATATATATATTATAACAGATGTTTTGATTTTTTTTTTTTTTTTTTTAATCTGCTAAAAATGCTAATCTTGTTGATACATTCACAGTTATTTTTATGTAGAAATTCATGAAAATTGCAGTTGTTTAAGAGTGTCAAAGAATTGAATGTTTTTATTTTTCTAGAAATGTTGTACATCTTGAATTGTATCCAATGGCAACCTCAAGACATTTGGATGACTATTGAGCATCATCGAAAGTCGGCTTAACATGTGAATTTAAGAACATTTTCTGTAAGATAAAATGGAAATTCTGATTTCTTGGCATCTGAATAGAACATACAATCAACAAATTTTATACATTTACCAGGGTTTCTACGGCTCAGAGAATTTTTCAAAGAAAATAAGCACTATTTTCTTACAAAAGTATTTGCCTAATGTAATCGCACAATCAAATATGGTAAGTTTTTTAAGAAAATACTGGTATTTACCCTGAAAAATTCCCTGACTCATAGCAACTGTGATTTAAAAATATATTGCAAATTTAATGCATTTACGAATGAAAATGAGTTTAGATATAGGTCAGAAAATAGCCAATTTGAACTCAAGATATAAAAATTTGTCATGAAGACATGTAACCTTCCCACTTCCCAAAAAAAAGGCATGACCCACTTCCAAATGGAGGACTGGATCTGCCTCTGGGATTAATTGCTCAAAAGTAGTCTCCAGTTTTGAAACTGAAGATCCAGTTTTTAAATCCAACTGATCTCATTATGTCAGAAACTTATCTAACACCACATTATTCTAAGAAATGTTCGTAAAATCAAATGGAGTCATTGCAGATATATATATATTTTGGTCACTAAGTGTTCCAGCCACTGCACCTCTGTCAACAATTTCTTCATGGCACAAAACTTCAAGCAAACTATGTCTAGAAAGAAAACAAGTCCTTCTGGCTTGTACCAGGAGGTAAAAGTGGCTTTCATAGTCAATGTTTTTGAAAATTCAACTCATTTTACTCAATCACCCAAAGCTAAATTGCTGGGAACCCGATTATAAAAGATTCAATACCGGTTTTTGTTAATACTGAATTTGAATGCGCATTCCCACATGAGAGTTACAGCATAACAAAAAACAGATTGTTTCAAACTGCCATATCTCAGCCATTTTTTAAGATAAAACCAAAACAAAAAATGTGCTGGAATCCTTCTATCACGCTATAAAACTTATCGAAAACAACTTTTACAATTTATAATTTTTTATACATTTAAAAAAAAAATTAACTTGCCGCCATTTTGAAACAAGATGGCACATGAAGCTGGCCAATGAACTCAGTCGGGACCGTGGTATGTTCTGTACACATGACCAGTCACATTCATATCGGTTCATAAATACGAGAGTTACAGCATAACAAATATCAGGTTGTTTCAAAATCTCAGCCACCTTAGAAATTCAAACTGCCAGATCTCAGCCATTTTGTAAAATATAGCAAAAACAAAAAATGTTCCAAAATCCTTGTATCACATTCTAACACTCAACAGAAACAATTTTTTCAATTTATAATGTTTTTGAATTTAAAAAAATTTTAAATTTTTTTAATTGGCCACCATTTTGAAACAAGATTGCAGATGAAGCTGGTCAACAAACTCTGTTGAGACCTTGGTATGTCCTATACATATACTCTGTTACATCCAAATCAGTTCATAAATAAGAGTTAGTGTTAGGAATTAAATATATTTGGCTTCTCCTTGTTTCAAAAATCATCATTAAGTTTTCATTTTAAATCCTATATTAAGTCTAAATAACGTTTTCTAATTTCACTTTAACATATGTTTTTAACATTTAAATATTATTTAAATATCATTTACTTACGTTTTTCTTTTGTTTTCGGCCTTTACTTAATTTACAAATTACTTTATTTTTCATTTAGAGACACAATAGCTTAAAGTTAAACTTTTGTTTTCACCAGCATGTCGGCATTCAATATCGTAAATAATATTGAACTTACTTCGGCGTCATGAGTATTTGCGATCATTATTCGATTCGCCTATTTTTCTTTCGCAAGTGGAGCTTTAGCAATTCGCATCTACTTGCATGCGAGTAGATTATGTATTCAATTATGATTTAATCGACACCGTTGTGACGTTTCATTGTGAGTTCTAGAAATAGAATTGTTTTGAATATTTAATTGGAATCCGTTACTATTTAAAGGCCATATTTTGAGAACTAAAGCGGATTTCAGTTGTTGTTAAATACTCATGAACGTGAGTGAAGCAAGGCTTCCTCATTATAGGGAATTATTCCATGTGTTTTATGTTAATACTTAGTTTCTTTGTTTGTCGAATCATGCTGTGTTTTCATTATAGTAAGCTGTTTTAAATTTGTTTATGAGTTACCTGTGTTTAAGTTGCTGTTTTACGAATTTATGCTTTCAATTATGCATTTGACTGATTATGATTTACAGTGCATTTTTGTGAATATGACTTTGAAATAAACTTGTTCCTTCAGCTGAAAAACTTGCTTTTCAATTTGCTTCCATTCTACATGAACATTTTTTAGGTCTTACCTATTTTTCCAACTCAACCTTCTCACTGCGTATTTTCCAGAAAAGGAAAAACTTTGCTTTATTAGTTATTAATATGTTCTGCATCATGGTTACTATATAGATGCATAACAAAACAGTTACGGCATAACATATGTCAGATATATATATAAATCAACAATTGAATGGAGGTTGGTTTGGGGGTCATGATCGGTGAAAATATACCAACATTTTTTGGAATTGTTTTCTTCCGAATGGCTGCAATAGGTAGCTTTTTGTATTGAAAGCTACCTAAAGTAATCTTTTTCAAGAATTTCTGTCCTTGCAAATTTTAAAAAAAAGACTTGCAAGGCTGAAAACTTTCACCTATGCTTCATTCTGGGATATTTCATTATTTCTCAGTTTGTGTTAATGCTAAACATTTGTTGAACTTGTGCATGATTTATTAGCTCATTGCTCATATTTCAAACATAATTTTACTATAGCACATTTAAAAAATAAAATAAAATTACAAGGTTTTGTCAAAAGAGTGGTATGCAGTAACTAATGTGTATTAGCTGTCTCATTAGTGAAATTTCTGAAATCTCTAGCAGCAGTTTTGCTTAAGTAAAGTCTTACTACAAGGGCAGTCTACCAACACATTAACACTCGCAAGAGCAAGTAATTATGTTGTTGATAATGTTGGAAATCCACC
Organism: Maratus michaelseni; assembly: GCA_963931845.1. Lineage (NCBI taxonomy): Eukaryota > Metazoa > Arthropoda > Arachnida > Araneae > Salticidae > Maratus > Maratus michaelseni. The sequence goes on along the minus strand of OZ007597.1, from coordinate 84,338,653 downwards.
AGAATTTCATTTGAAAATAAATGAATGCTAATTTTAAAATCTTTTCACATGTATCATTAAAGCAAAATTTTATTAATTCTGGTACAAATTTTGAATAAAATTAGGTGGTTTAAATAATAATTGACCTTTAAAGTTTTAAAAGAAGTGAAATACGGGAAATTATTCCTTTGTCTTAAGCCAGAATTTTGCAGCATTATTGTATTTTATTTGCTGAGTTTCTCAAATATTTTGCTTAATTAAAAAAATAATCTGAAAAAATTAAGAACTGAGAGGAAAGGAGCATAAATTAGGCTTAAAACTTTTTATGGTTTTGTATTGACACTTTGTAAGAAAGAATGTTTTAAACAAATTTTCAAAATTGTATTATTATTAAGATTGTTTAGTAATTTTAGAGGAAAAAGATTTTAGTTTTTCTGATTCAGAATGTGTAATAAATCCAGCACTTGTAGAACATAAAAATGTTTTTGTGTATGCATTGAAATTCAAACATCACCTTTATCGCTTCAAGAACAAAAATGTGCTCTCTTTTTCCAGAAAAATTCTTTGATCATATAAAATAATGCATTTTTTATATATATTTCTTTATTTGTCTGAATCTGGTAATTTTTTAATTGGTCATGAGAAGACTCAAAAATCAACATTTCAACTGTCTCTTTCATTGTTCTAATGCTGAAGAATTAACAGTTTTTATGTGTTATTAGATAAAATATTTAGGGAGGGTTAGATGTGTCCATGATTTGAGTCTATAATCATGTTCACATAAAATTTTCTTTGATTTGTCAATTTCTACTTTCTTCTATCTTTACAAGAAGAAAGTATTGGATTCATGAAAATTTTCAACATCCGGTTTTCGATGGATTTATACGTTTTAGAAGGTCCTGAATAGAATTTGACTGTTTTTAGAAAATGTCTGTCTGTGACAAAAATTTTGTGGGCACTATCTCAAGAATTAATGCACAGAATTTAATAAAACTTTATATTCAGTTACTTACTGATATAAATTGGTGCTGATTAGTTTGTGGTGTAAATCACACAACAGGTGGCTTTGCTACGTTGTATTTTTTACGATTTACGCAATAGCTTTATCTCAAGAACTAATGCACAGAATTTCCTCAAACTTCAGATTCTGGCAGACCTTGATATAAATAGATGCTGATTACATTTTGGTGTAAATAGCCCAACAGGTGGCGCTGCTGTGCTGCTTTTTTCTAGATTTTTACAATAACTATATCTCAAGAACTAATACATGGATTTTCATCAAACTTCAGATTCAGCTATATGTTTACATAAGTTGTTCTTGATTAGGTTTTGGTGTAAATCTCCTAACAGATGGTGCTGCTATGCTGCATTTATCAGGATTTATACAATTTTAGCGATAGTCATATCCCGGGCTTTACAAATTTGAAAAAATCTGGTAGCCAGGTATAAATTGTAGTCCCCAGTAAAAAAAAATTCCCCTCCCCCCCCATATTGATTTTTAAAAGTAAAAATTTTTTTTGTGAATTAAGTGAAAAAATAATAACAAACATAGTTTAGAATTATTAGTTAGTTTTTGCTACAGTCCTGGCAAAAATACCAAACCTGTTTACCATAGAATAAGGTGCACACAGCATGTATTGTTCATTTAACAGACATAAAAGAATTCGGTTACAGTATTGTCTGCGAGGAATATTTGATGAAAGTGTGTTTCAAATTGTGGTATGAATTTTTAAATTTGACTGTTTCGCATATTACTTCTGTATAAATTCTATAGATCATATGCAGGATTGCACAAAAGAATTAGTGTACATTTCCGCTTATTGACGGAAATTGCTGAAGGGGAATTTTTTAACTGTTATACACATCCTAACTGAATTAGATATTGAAATACTATGTTGTATATACACAAATCTATAGATCATGTATAGAGCTGCACAAAAGAATTTGTATATTTTTCTGACTATAGATACTAATTGTTGAAATTAGGTTTTCAAATGTGTTAAACTTTTTCAAATTGTTTACTAAGACTTCTTTCATCTTATTAAATAGTGAAGTTTTGTTACAGTGTGTATGTGTTTCATAATCTGTTTGATACATGATTTATTTTTATTGTTTCTGTTATTTTTGGATCACTTGTTATCTGAAGCAAAGTATATTCTAAAAAGTGTTTGGAAAATTGTATGAGTCACTCCAGATTCTTTTATTAAAAGAATAACTACAATAAATTTCCACATTTTTCCGCTGAACTAATTTAATATTAAAACAACTAGGGAATCGAACCCGGGCTTCCCGGGTTACAGAACGCAGGCGAAAACCATTTTTTTCCCTAAATCTAATAGATTTTTCATATTTTGTCAAAGTTGCTGCATTTAGTGATTTTTTTTTACTGGTTTCTTTGCGTGAAGCGCTCATACATGTGGTATCTATCCAGTTTTTTTTTTGTACTAAGTGTTTATACATGCGATATACTGATCGCGACATTAACGAATTTCAAGGGTTTTCTTTATTTTTTCTTTTTTTGGAATTATTAATACAGGGAGTTCGCTGCATCCAGTGATGCTTCTTTGTTAATTTATTATTCATCATCTTATGCATGCGATATAGTGATCGCGATATTAACGAATTTCATGTATATTCGTATTTTCCAACTTCGCAATGACCGTTAACATTATTTGTAATACTGATGAAATATGAATTAAAACGTTGTTTCTTACTGCTCATATTAACTTTTTATATGCATTTTTATTAAATTTGTGAAATAATTGTTTTATATTTTATTCATAAAAATGCAATATCTAAAACAATATCTTCTGTTTATATTATCTGTTAAAATATCTGATGTTTGTTTATGGTGTAAACAAATAATTTTCTTTTAAATTATTACAAAGCTTCCTTTTCTCCAAAATCGTCTGAACTAATCAAATTTTGTATCCGGTATAACACTACTCTCATATAAAGGCACCCTATTCTTGTGACGTTTTTATTTCAAAATTCATTAATTTTACTACCTGTAACTATTTAAAAATTTATAATGGCAGCATTCTTCCATTTGTTTATTGGGCGTTTCAAAATTCATGCTTAAAAATTATTTTATAAGCCATAATATATTAGGCAATTAAGATATAGTTTTCAAACAAATTGCATTTGAAAGTAAATTTTTTTTCCTCTATAACGGTGTAAAAATTGAAAATGTGCTATGTTTAGAAATTAAAAAAATTGCAATAGCAAAAATCACAAAACCGAAATTTCATCGTCAGCTGTTGCCATTCGCAAAATGACGTATGCATTACGCACGGACACGTTTGGCCTTTATAATATAGATAACATTTTAATAATGTTGACCATGATTACTCTAACAGTAGGAAATGTGTCAAAATTAAATTTTTTATCTAAATGATTGAGAAACAAAATTTTTTTTTTTTTCAAATGCTACGATATGTCTTTGTTCATCAATTTAAGCAGCAGAAATAAGAGTTCAAGAATTCTTAATCAAAACTTCTACAACAAAATTATATTTCTGTCATCAAATCTCATTGATGTAGAAAAAAAGTAAAACAAACCAATAATTTAAAAAAATAACAAGTTTATTACATTATATGACACATTCTATTTAACAAATGTAAAATACATAAATTTTCATTGTGATTTCCCAATTAATCTAATTTAATTGCTGCTAGTACAGTTCCCTGTAATAGAAAAAATATATATATATAAGTAAGAAAAGATACCACTTTGCAAAAAAAATGTTATGTTTAAAAAAAATATATTTTAGAAACACTAAATAAAATTTTTTGTTTTGAGAGGTTTTTCAAGTTGATATATATTCTACAATTGCACTCTTTTTGCAGACTTGTTGTAATATTAATTTAACAAATTTAATTCAAAATAAGCATAAGTTAATTAATTGTACAAAGGGTGTCTACAAATGAAATATACAACTTCAACATTATATTAAAGCAAAAATACAAGAAATAAGAACTTACTTTTAATATTGAAACAAAAAATACACATAATTCATACCTGCTAAAGTTTTCAAAATGGCAAAGTGTAAAATAAAGCGTTAAGTACATTTCATGCAATTTTTTCTTTCATGTGAGCATATAACACATATAAAACATTATATAAAAAATAAAAACAGCATTTAAACATGTAACAGATGAATATTGTTAAATAATACACTAATATTTAAATATGAAACAAATACAGTTTCTTTGTTGTTGTTTTTTTACAAAAGTCTAAGCAAAACCCTTACTCAAAACATGACTTCTGTTTAAATACTATGAGAATTAAAAGATTTCATATGGTATATTTTGAATACGAACCCTTGATTCATACTGTAAAATATTCTTTTACATTAAGCAACTATCATTATTAAAAGAAGTTAAAAAGTGTATCCTAATTTTAGGGAGTAAAATAAAGCTTGGAAAAAACATTGCAAGGAAGTGTATAAATAAACATCCTAAGTGTAAAAAATAATCAAAAAGTGTAAATTTTACACCTAAAGTGTAAAATTTTGCAAGTATGCATAATTTTTTTTTTTTTAACGACATGAGTAGATCTCGGCATGTGCTGCTTTAGTTGCTCACAGGATATCAAGACGATAGTCCAATTCAAGCCACATATGGTCAAAATATCTCATGTAATCAAAAGGAAGGCTTTGCTAATGCATTGTCTGAACTCGCGCACAGATGCTACCTTTGTCTTAAAATATATATTTTAAATATATTAAATTGTCTGTAATTTGCAAAATCTTAGTGCTTTTTTTGTTTCTCTTACAGAACAAGGTTCTGCATAACATATTTTGGGAATTTCCATTTTAATATATCTGAATTAAATTTAACTGCAAATTTCAGAAGTTTTCTACATTAAGCAGTACATTAAAAATATTTTGGCTAAAGAAAATCATTAATTTCGTTTCATTCTTGTAAGTATTATTTGAACAACAGAAAAATAATTACTCACCGTTTTCTACAACATTCTGTAATGAGTTAATACTGGGCCTAAGAGCAGCAAGTGTTATTAAAATGGCTTCCTAAAAAAAAGAAAATAAAAAAGTTAAATCGCACCAATGACGAAAAAAAAAAGAAAAAGAAAAAAAAAGGAAAGATCAAACTCAATAACAAATAAAAAGGAGTAAAAAGATAAAATGTAAATTGAAAAGGCACTAGAAATATAAAGTTAAACAAAAAGATATTTGAATCTTATTGGATAACATGTAAAACAAGAAAGGAAAGAATATCATGCATGAAGCATAGATTATGACACACTTTCCAACATATTCAGAATACTGTAAAAAACGTCACCGTTTAACATGGTTAAAGATGATTTGTAGAATAAACAAGGTCAAACCGGGCGGGGAGTCCTACCTTTCGGCTTAAGCTCAACTAGCCCCGCCCAGCAGGTTCATTTACCTAATTATACAGAGCATTACTAAATTATACTTTGTGATATTGAGCAATAATTATACTATGCAATGCTGAAATACAAATTCTGAAAATACAAAAATTCCAAAAATACAATTTACCAATCTTACTTAGCACTATTAAATACTACCATGTAATAATTCTGTTAAGAGGAAAACGAATAACACATCTAAAACCTAATTTTAGCAAGTACCATTTATAGTCAGAAAAGCATCAAAATTCTTTTGTGCAGCCATGTACATGATCTATCGATTTGTATATATACTACATACTATGCAAAAATTTAGTTCAGTTAGGAAACGCATAACACGGCGAAATTTCTCTTTCAGCAATTACAGTCAATAAAAAGAAATACTTTAATTCTTTCGTGCAGTCTTACATGATCTATAGAATTTAAACACATCATGTAATATGTAAAAAATTAGTTACATTAAGAAACACATACCACAATTGAAATTACACTTCTAACAATTATCGCTCATGAGCAGTGCTGTAATAGAATTCCTTTGTGTGCAAATGTACGATAAATGATATACGCATCACATTCTATAGTAAGAATCTTTTAGTGCACCTAGGTGATATATATCAATTTTAATGTGTTTGAAATACTGTAACATCATTAAAATATACTGCAAATGATTTTTTCCTCATAGACCATAATGTAAAACAATTCTTTGGAGTGCCCCTGTAAACAAACTATAAATGCTACACACTTCATTTTTAATACCAAACATGCCAAAGCTTTAATAACATATAAATTATAAGGCAATCTAAATATATTTATGTGAGTTAGAGTGCCAACAGATGGACAGACAGGCAGCCAGACAAACTGAACTCATAAACATTTTTCAACTATGTTGGAAAGTGTTAAAACCAGGAATCAAGTGTTAGTTAGCATTACAACAAATAGTATGAATACATACCTATTAATACATATCTATTATTATCATAGTTTGTTAACTTGACAGTTATTTAAATTTTTGTTTTGGTTAATTATCTCTAGACTAGTTACGATAAGCAAAATATGTCCCCAAACAATGTGAATTAATGCTTTAAGCATGATGTCACATTCACTTTTGTCAACTGTGACAGTTCACATCCCATTCAATGTACGTACTCCATTTTTAACACTTTCCAACAAAGTTGAAAAGTGTTTATGAATTCGGTTTGTCTGTCTGCCTGCCGGTGCTCTAACTGGCGTAAATATACACGGATCGCCATGCAATTGATATATGTTATTAAGTTTTATTCTATGGCATAATCGGAATTGAAAATGAAATGTGTAGCATTTATAATTCATTTACAGGGACACTCAAAAGAATTCCGTTACATTATGGCCTATGGGGAAAAATCGTTTGCAGTGTATTTTAATGATGTTAATATATTTCAAACATGTTGAAATTGATATTCACTGAGATGCATTACAAGATACTTACTATATATTACGAAGTGCATAGCATTCACCGTTCTTTACAGGGACAAACAAAAGAATTCGGTACAGTACTGTCTATAAACAATAATTGCTGGAAGCGCGTTTTTAATTTAACTAATTTTTGTGATTATTGCTTTGTGTGTATAAATTCTATAGATCCTATACAGGGCTGTAAAAAAGATGTAGAGTACATTATCATTCATCGACCGAAATTGCCGAATGGAAATTTTCAACTGTGCTATGCGTTTCCAAACTGAACTAAATTTTAGCATAGTATGTATCATATATATACAAATCTATTGATCATATACAGGGCTGCAGAAAAAAATTTGGATATTTTTCCTATTATTAATGATAATTTTCTGAAACTGTGTTTCCAAATATGTTATTTGTTTTCCAAAATTGTTTACTTAGATATCACATTTCACCTTATTAATCTATAAAGTTTTGTTTCAGTATTCTGAATGTGTTAGAAATCACATGTTTCATAATCTATGCTTAACTCATGATTTATCATTCTTGTTATTTATTTTGCGGATAAGCCAGTTAAGTTTTTGTAATGAAGGATATTAGTTAATTGCTATTTCTTTGGTTTTCTCTTGCATTGAAAAATATATAGGACAGAGAATCTTAAAAGAAATTGTAATTTATTTTTTAAGAACATTATTTTTTTTTATCTACTATTTAAAACCTACAGTAAAATATGAAATAAATACCTCTGTTCTTATTGTCCGAGAACCTTGATTAGGACAGGTATTCAAATATAGCTGAAACAGATCTTTTGGTTCTTTTGCTTCTAGTGTTTCATCGTTTTCAATAACAGCTTCTAGTCCTTTGAGACCACCAAAAACTATCAACAGATGCCTAAAAAGTAAAAGTATTTAACTGTATTAAATTTAATGCTATATAATATATATATATATATATATATATATATATATATATATATATATATATATATATATATATATATATATACATAAACAACGAAAAATATAAAATAATTTATAATTCCAACAGAAATCTGGCTTCGTTCAATAAATAAAGTAATAATAAAATACGAATTGTTAAAATACACCATTAAAATACAAAAAAGCAAAATATTATTAAGAAAAAAAAGAAAAAGAAAAACTTTCTAAATTCAGACAAAGGCATAATACAACTGCTATTAAAGCACAAGCAATATGCTTTTTAATCTTGCTTTGGCTCTTGTAGTAGATACATATAGGTATTTCCATGCATGACTTACTATACATTAGACACTTTTCCAGACATTGCAGAATGGATTAGAAAAATATTTTTACATGTAAACATTTTTTTTTAAATTTTTAAATACCAATATCTGTCTAGACAAGCATATATCATTTCTAGCATCTAAAAAAATCTTAAGTAGTTTATTTTAATTAATATGAATATAATTGTGGAAGTGCGACTTACTCCAGAGTAAAATTCATTTTCTAGATAACTTTTTAACTCAAATTTCTTGTGATTGCCTTGCCATTCAAAAAAAAAAATTGCTTGGTCATAATTGTCCTTAAATGCTCTAAATTACGAAAAAAAAAAAAAAAAGATGCAAAAGACTTTTTGAGTTTTTTTTAATAAAATTTATTTCAATATGATTTTTTTTTGCCGGTTTGATAGCGAATTTTGAAGCATTAACATGTATGAGATAGAAGAAAGTTTTGGGATTGGCATATCCGACTATAGTCTGTTCAGGGAAAGGAGATAACGAAAGTAAACAAACGGGTTGCAGAAAAATCGCCAAGGAGCCACACATTTGGCACAAATCCCTAGGTTGGCGAATTTTATTTTTTATTTTGATTTGTTAATTTTTTAAACATTTATTTTGATAACTATTATATGAAAACAACATAAGTTGCTAACTGACTTACATCGAGATTTTAAACAAAAATGTAAAAGTTTAAGACGTCAAAATATAAATTATTCTCTATATATTTTAAACAGCGTTGAATTCAGACATATTTTTTCCGGGTGGGATTTCTGTGCCTCCAGGCGAGACATTATATAGTTTCGGGGGGGGGGGGGGGGGGGGATTATACTTTTTGACCATTAAAATTATAAAATCTGAAATATTCCGGGAGGGGACATTTTAATGCCCCGAACGGAATTTCCTCCCGGGGCAAACTTTCTGAATTCAACATTGTTATAAACCATCATCAGGAGTTAATTTTGTTAAATACAAAATAGTACAAAACTATTTATATCTTACATTATTGAAGCCCACTTACCTCATAAATCATTCAGAAGATGAAGTTGAAGTATCGGAACTATTAGAATCTAGATTGATTATCATGGAATCTACTATATTATCTATAGCATTATCTAAATCCCACATTTGTTTTTCCACTGTATTTGTTATATGTTGAATGCATCTTTTCCATTCTTCAGTGCCAATTTTGCTTATACTTTGAGAGAATATTTCTTTTACATGAGGCATTTTGAATGTTTTGTTTTTTTTCGCAACGAAGTTCTTTATTTGTGCCCAAATCAGTTCAATAGGATTAAGCTCGCAATGATAGGGGGGTAATCGTAAGACAGTTTTATTTTGTGCTTTTGCCATTTCATCGACAGCGTACTTGTCATATTTATTTTTATTTTGCTTCACTAACTGCAACAGTTCTGCTTTTAACATTCCGTCCTCAAAAGGGATATTTTTTGTTAAAAGCCAATCAGCAATTTTTTGTTTTCTCCACGAAGTATTCGGTATTTTTTCTGATTTTCGGGAATGATAAGGAGCATTATCCATTACTATCACACAGTTATCTTCCAGTCGAAATAAGATATCACCAAACCACTTTTCAAAACGTTCTGAATTCATGTCTTCGTGATAATCTTTATTTTTATTTGATTCGAATAAGTCAAGCCCTCCATCCACGAAACCAGAATCGCTACCAATATGGGTAATTATCATCCGTTTTCCTTTTCCGGAAGGAGATTTTAATCCGGAAGAAAGACCAGACAAAAATGCTTGTTTTGATGATTTTACTGAGGTATCTTTCCAAACTTTACTAACTGTATGGCCTGCATTCAACCAAGTTTCATCCATATAATATATTTTGCGCCCTTCTTCTCTGAAAGATTTGATTTGCCTTAAATATTTTCTTCGCCACACAATTATTTCGTTTTTATCAATGAGAGTACTGTTTCGTCCTCTCCGTGAATATCTAAAGTTTAATTCTTTCAGGAGATGATAAAATGTTGTCCTTTTAAAGGTGTGCAAATCAGGGTCATCATTTACAACTTCCAAAACTTTATTTATAGTGGGCAATTCATTCCTCAAAAAGAACTCGTGGATTTTTCTCCTAATAGCATTCCTATCAAAATCATCTATATTTTCTAAAACACGTTTACGTAATTTTATTTTCTTCGGCGAGTTTAACACACCACATTTTTTATACTCTCTTAACACTCGAAAAACAGAAGCTTTACCTACGCCTGTTATACGAGCAGCATTATCTCCTATATGAGAAATCGGAAGTCCAGGATTCGATTCAAGTTCCGTTTTATATACATTTAAAATCATATCTTTCTCCACCTTACTCAAAGCTTTTCTTTTTACTCTCTTCTTAGGCGGGCTCAAAGAAGAATTTTCACACTCCATTTGTGTATATAAAATACCAAATCAATCGAAAAGAATCGTCAATTTTAAAAGTGAAAGACAAGAAACAAACAGCCGTTTGGGAAAAAAAGCAGAGGCTCAAACAATTGGCGCTTCTGGCACAACGCCAGGTTTAAGCATCGCCAATCCGCACGCGCATTTGTTTACTTTCGTTATCTCGTTTCAGCGAACGGAATATAGTTTATTGTTACAGAATATCACCCAGCCTAAGGACTTGCCTTATGGCTTAAAGCATGAGAAAAATTCTTAAAACTCGGGAGGGGGGGGGGGGGGAGAAACATGAGCAAACATTAAAAACTATCCTTGAACATAGAAAAAAGATTTATTATTTTTTAAATTAAAGAGTTTTAAAATTATTAATTTTGTATGCAGGATGGGGAATAAAGGGGTGAAGCAAAATGCAAAAAGATTCTCAACCTTGGAAATTTGAGAGAAATTAATTCCTTTAAAACACATTGATTATTTTTAAAAATGAAATTCACAGTGATAAAATATTACAATATGAATAAGAAAATAATAAATAAATAGCATTGTTGTCTTCATAAGTTATTTAATACCTATATGATAGATATAAATGTAAAAAAATTGCAGGGTTTTTCATAATCAAAGGAACAAATTTTAAAGGATTGTAAAATTTTAAAAAATATATTTATTTACCAAAGTTTGTGCAGTCAGAAATGATACTTAAAAGAATTAGAGAATTAAAATTGTTAAATACAATGTGTTTACTTTACAGTATCATTCATGTAATTTTGTACATATTTTTAGAAATGAAAATTCCTAATACAGATGAAATGATACACTAAACAGAATAAAAAGTTATAACATAAATTTTACTTAATTACTAAAGATGCTTAAAATGGGAGAGAGATGGTATGCTATTAGGCATAAACTAATTAGCCTTATTATTGCAAGAGCAGTGTTTTCAGAAAAGTTTTTTCTACAAAAAAAGAATACAAATTCCTTTTTTTTCCCTGCAAAATTCCACTTTACTGTAACTTTGAAATAACTCTCATAAATAATGCTAAAGAAAACTTATTTTTTTAACTTATGCTTTTTACTTCATTTAAGATTTCTTATAACCCCATGTGAAAAATATATATATATATAATACAGTAGGACCCGTATTTAACGAGGAGCTCGAGACACAGAAAAATGCTTGTTAAATCCGGTCGCTCGCTAAATCCGAATCCTAGTTAATAACTAATAGTATATACATAAAAAACAACTTACGTGAGTTACTGCTCGGTAATTTTTATTGAGAATTGGAAAAATATTCCTCCAAAGTTGATTGTTTGAGTTTACAAAATTTTGTTTCTTTCAATTTTCGTCTTAAAACACTTAATGCATTAAATGTTGCATCATCAGTATTTTTCATTGCTTCAAAAAACTGTTCTAGATTTTGTAATGATTCTTCAGCACAATCACGTGTTGGCGTTTTAAGGACAGTTTCTTCTTCCGAGTCACTATTACTTGCATTTTCGTGCTCTTGGGGTTTTACCACTTCCACGACGATATCCTCAGTGGAGAGTAAGCCTGACGTTAAGATACCGTCATCAACGTTATTGTAGTCATCGATGTTTAAAACATCGTTAAACTTCTCAATGTTATTTTGTTGCAACCAGACTAAGAGTGGCAAGTCATCTTCATCTTCGAAGTCACCTTCATTTCTGTCAATCCATCCAGCTTTCTTGTAACAATTTTGGATACAAGATTGAGTCACACTTTCCCAAGCATCTGTCATCAGGTGTATAGCGTCAAGAACAGAAATTTTAAGATCCTGATCTTTTTCATTTCTCTCTAACATCATGAGAATCAATTGCTTTCTATAATAGCATTTGAAGCTCCGAATAACTCCTTGATTGAGAGGCTGTAACACTGAGGTTGTGTTAGGCGGTAAGGAAACAAGTTTTATATTTTTTAAATTGCTGACTTGCGGGTGAGCAGAACAATTATCAATGATGAGTGCAATCTTTCTTTTCTGTTTTTGAAGCACCTTATCCCACTCGTGCAAATAAGATAAAAATAATTCAGAAGTCATCCATGCCTTTTTGTTCGATTTGTAAGTCACTGGGAGACTTTTTACCCCTTTAAAGCCTCTTGGATTTGCAGATTTACCGACGATAAAAAGTTTTTTCTTGTCTTTGCCTGACATGTTGCAACACATTCACACAGTTAAGTGATTTTTTAGCAACTTACCGCCCACACATTTTTCACCTTTAAACTTCATCGTTTGATAAGGAGTTAGATTGTAAAAGATGCCGGCCTCATCAGCATTGTAGATGTTATCGTCAGCATAATTTTCACGTACATCTTTCCAAGTGCAATCTAACCAGTCTTTCACATCCTTGTCGTTCACACTGGAGGCTTCGCCGATGATTTTTCCTGCACAGATGTTATGATGTTGCTTGAAACGATGTAGCTATCCATTAGAGCAAGAAAACTCTGGGTAATCTAGCTGAGCTGCAAATTTTTCCGCTTGGATTTTAATGATGGGCCCAGTTATCGGTAAACAAGAATTCCGTTGCTGAACAAACCATTTTAACAGCGCTTCATCCAAGTCCTCTTTTTCACATTTCTTCAACCGTTTGGAATCGGTCACATTCACTTCATATGCTTTCATTAAGGACTCCTTGTTTTTTAAGAGTTCACACAGTTGAAGAAGAAAGTCCATACTGCTTACATATTGTAACATTTTATTCACCTTTATCCAAGAGTTTTATAATTTCTACTTTTTCTCTTATGGATAGAACTTTTCTTATCGACATTTTAAGCAGCAGAATAAAAAACACGCTCTCAAGAAAAGGCACAAGCCACAAATAATTTTTTCTTACACGTAGTTGTGAAACCGGTAATTGCACCTGATTTCGAGTGGGTCAAGCCATTGAAGGGAGGAGTCGTCATGAACAACGGCACTTGACAACATCCCTAACTCCCCCCCCCCCACCTCCCCTGCGTCTGATATTTTTAACCACTGTAAAGCACCAAGGGATTTCGAATTCCATTCTTTGTGAGTTAGGATTCTTTCATTCTCTCCCGTACCCTTCCAGGAAAAGGACAATAGGACTAGTATTCAGTTAACACCACCTCCCTTCCAAGAATCTATGCCTGTCTCTGATGATTGCACCTGTTGTTGGATAACTTTAAAGAATGCTTATTTTTTCTTTACAACAAGACGGGAAATTCTAGAAAAACAGTATGTTTTTCTTTTTTTAAATTATTATTTCTGTACTTATTTCATGCTTCCATAATTATTTCCCTCGTTAAATCCAAGCAAAGTACAAAAATTTGCTCGCTAAAAGAGAAAATTCCGATAGTAATCGTCAATAGAATAAGCTCGAATTTCGCTGTTCCCAAAAGGAAGCAAAGAGGTTAATTGTTACGGCTATGCACGCTCTTATCTGCTTGGTTTTATATATTTTTAAAAATGTATCAAAATGAATTTTTAAATGAAAATTCATTTAAACGTACCTAGAGTTTGGGGTTCAAAAATCGCTGTAGGAATTCCGAATAAACTATTATAAAGAGGACTTATCATTATTCAATACATTATTAACATTATACAAATCAAAAGACTCCATTTTCCTCGCTAAATGCGGAATCTCGTTAAATGCGGGCTAGCTATAAACGGGCTCGACTGTATATTTATTTAAAATGAAATAACATGTGTGAAAATCTACAAAACAGATAGTACTTTTTTCTAAAAAAAAAAAAAAAAATTAAGCAAGACATTACAAAAATTAAACACATGAAAATGCAAAATGTAATTACATGTAATACAATTACATTTAACATAACTACAAAAAAAAAAAAAAAAGGAAAGTTTTGATAGCTCTACTTTTTTATATAAATGATATAACTAATGCATTTCTAATATAATAAAGTCCAAATAACTTCACAGAATTACACTAGTGATGGGCCGATTCGAGATCTTTTAAGAATCGATACCTTAGTTTTCGAAAACTTTTGAGAATCGAAACCAACATTTGAATACTTTGTATTCAAATGTTGTAGCACTGAAAACTACTCCAGACATTGTTCAATTGAAACTAGATGAGGGGCGACATATCGTCTGTCTCACCCTTCAAATGTTTTGTCTACGTAAAATCGCTCCTCTTTCTCTCTCTTTATTTATTTATTTATTTATTTTTTAATGATCACGTGTCTGTTACAGCACCTTTTTTTGTTTTCATGTTTTAGAGTTCGGAGGAAAATTGACAAAAAGCAATTTTTGTTTAATTGTTGATAAAATCAAGAGAAAATTTCTTTTTTTCAAATTGTACAATTTTACAATGCCATTGAGCTCCACTATTTCTGAACTTCCTTATTTAATGGCAAAAATTCTGCGATTAAATAACGTGACGGTTATGATTCAGTAATAATAGTACCTGAAATTGAAGAATTGTGGGAACTATGTAATAAGCCTTGTTATTTAATACTTAATATACCTGATACTTGATAACCTTAAGTATGGATATTCTAGAAAAGTCAGTATGGGCGTAACCAGAATTTCGTTGTTTTTTGGGGTGGTGATTGGTACATTATTTTATCATAAGTGCCAGCAAGGGTACAGATATATGGAAATTTAATGAAATTTTCTGTATCTGATTAATTTAAAAAAAAGAAAGAAAATTAGTCTAATAATTTTAATCGAAAAATTTTAGAATAATTAACACTAAGAGAAGAAAGAACTAAGAATTTTTCGTCAGAAGGACTCATCCCCTAAATAATTCCCCCACCCCCCCACTCGTGCAAGACAATTTGTAATTTTGTTTTCCTTTTAACGTTTATACATTTCAAACTTATCTTACACAGGAATTGAGGCGGAATGAAAAAAATAAATAATTGTTTCATTTCTCTATTTTGAAATATTTATTTTTGAATATTTAGTATTTCCTAATTGGTAAATTTATATATTGATTTTTATGTTGATAAGTAAAAATTGTCTTGCACAATAAGTTCTGACAAAAAAAAAAAAAAAAGTCCAGATATTTTCATGTTTATTATTATTATTTTGTACTAGCTGGCCGGGTCCGTGATAGCAGCCTTAAATTTTGGTAATATCAAAGTTTAATGAGATATATATTTTAAAGAAATAAAATCCAAACGTACATCGAGTTGTCCACCCCACTATCTTCGCGCGCGAATACCAAACGTGGAAGCCACTGCGGCCAGTCTTTAGACAAAACGAACCTGGAATTTGTATGATATTATATTTTTAAATGAAAATACACCTCCAAATGAACATACAGTTGCGGGATCAGTGTACACTGGGTGTGCTATGCCATTCGAAGGTTACGGCTATGCACGCTCTTATCTGCTTGGTTTTATATATTTTTTAAAATGTATCAAAATGAATTTTTAAACGAAAATTCATTTAAACGTACCTAGAGTTTGGGGTTCAAAAATCGCTGTAGGAATTCCGAATAAACTATTATAAAGAGGACAACATTTACTAAATCAGAGTAAAAGCTTGAAACCGGATTCCTTTTATTAATGTGGAAAAATCGCGGCGAAATTCGATAGAAAACGCTAAAAAAAAAAATCTGACAAAAAAATTCAAAAACTGGTTTAGGTCAGCGGAATTTCATATATTCAGGTACCATCCTGCCAAATTTTGTTACTCTGGATATAGCGGTCTCTTTAGAATACAGCACACAGGCAGAGAAACACATACACAAACTTCTGTTTTTATTATTATAGTTTATTTATTTTTTCTTAAAGCACACTAGGCTATCTTCCAATGAAGCGGTTATCGTTATTTCTATAATTTACATCGTAAATTTTAAAAATTAAAAATGGTGGAGACGTTCACGAATAGATTTTTTACAGTTTTGTAATAAATACTTTACAATTTTGTAATAAAAAATTGACAATATTTATGAGAAAAATGTAATTTTCTGTTTGTTCCAGATATAAATAAAAACACCTTTCAGTCAATACATTTATATTTTTATGTTCTAAATGTTTTTCAATCATTTTTTACATGCTTAAAATGATGTTTTATAACATCTAAATAAATAGTTTTCAAATCGGAGTTGTTGAGTTAAAAAGGTTTAATCTTCATAATGAAGAAAGAAAATCTTTTTTGAATTGTACAAATTATTTTTCCACTACGAGTAATTATTTTCTGTTACATGTTAAAAAATCATAAAATCTGATATTTATGATGTTTAAATACAAATTTACTGAATTTTATGTAAGTTAGAAAAAAAAAAGTGTACCTTAGCTATTCACACTAGAAAAAATATAAATTAAACATCGCCAATCATCTTACTAACATCAAGATTCCGGAGAAAAGTCTCAAACAGCACCGAGTAGTCTACTATTTGAAAACATTCACCTGTGCAGCTTATGAAAACATAGAAAACTCGAGCAATGAGAACTAAATACAGTCGAAAACCGCTGTTTTTGTTTTCGTCGCCGACACAAATGCCAAGTGGCTTGTATTTGAATACTTTTGTCTGAATCGAAATCATTGGAGAACATGGCTGAATCAAGACCTCAGACATTTTGAATTCGAATACTCCCATCACTAAATTAGACATACACACATAAAAAAAAAAATTGTTCAATATCTGCTGCCATGTTTTAATTACAAATCTATAAAGACAATAAGATGTATTTATGTAAGTCATAAAAGTTTACAAGTGATGAGAGAAGGTTGGTTCAAGCTATAAACTGGTTAAAAAAAAAAAAAAAAACTGAAAATGACAATAGCTCAGAAAAAAGGTTAAATGACTTGTTTTGTTTAGGATTGTTTACCTAACTAAGAGGCTCTTCCACCTATGAGCTACGCTCACCAACACCTGTTTAGACATCGCAGGCTGTAAAAAAACGCTAATTTGCCCTGTTTTAAAAAGATTACTAAGACTGAATTATAATTATACAAGTCTCAAAAATTCATAACTGGCTGCTCGAATTGCAATCAGCTGACGACCTTTTCATTTGCCAATCACAACCTCCTGGTTGACTTCCAGCTATGCCTACAATTCTATCAGCTACCAATCCCAACTGCCCTCCAATGGTGTTTGACTTGTAGCGGGCGATTTGTGACGTCATTTGAAACAAAAAACGCTGCCAAACATGAAAAAAAAAAACGCATAAAAAATTAAAAGAAAAAATCTAATAAAAAAATCGGGATAATAAATGATCCACCCTTCCCTTTTAAAATTAGGATTTTGTATCTGTAAAAAATTATCAACATTCTCCAAGCTAAAGAGTAAAAAAAAAATGACGATTCTGAGCGTATCGGAGGCTGAAATGGAAGCAACCACCGAACCAATCAAACATTCTGGACAAAATTACCTAGTATCAAAGGAAAAAATTCGCCAAAAAAATCAAAAATCGCTATAGAAATTTCGCATAAACTTTATTGAAAAGAGGATAAAATTTACCATATTGGGCTAAAAGGATGGAACCGGATTCCAGTTACTAATGTGGGTAAAACACAGTGAAACGTCAAAAAACACTAAAAATCGCATTTTTAAAATCATGATTTTTTTATCTGTAAAGAATTATCACCTTTCTCCAAACTGGCAAAATTTCTTAGTGTCGAAGGAAAAAATTCACTAAAAATTAAAAAATAGCTGTACGAATTTCACATAAACTTTATTGAAAAGGGGATAAAATTTATTATATTGGGCTAAAAGATTGGAATCAGATTCCCGTTACTAATGTGGAAAAATCGCATTAAAATTTAAATTAAAAAAAATTTATTAAAAAATTCCAAAATCTGGCTTTGAGGTGCAAAACTACATGCATAGAGGTACCTTCCCACCAGTGGCGTAGCTACACATTCCGCGCCCTGGAGCAAATAAAATTGGTACGCCCCTTGCCACTATAAAAACACTTCTGCTAGCTCTGTTTGAGGTTTAAACTCGTATATTATATTCTTATTTATATTTAAAACCTTGTTTTTTATTTAAAAAATAAAGTATTTTCATAATAAAGTATTTGACGAAATAAATACAAATAAAATATTAAAATAAACTATAATTGTTTAAGTTTGGACCACCTACTGATTTTTACGACGAATTGAGCAGTATTTCCGATTTAAATGGTCCCATGGGCGCAGTGCAATCTACCACTAACTTCTGTTGTTCCTTTCAAGGCTTTTGAAGCAATATAGAATGCCAATAAAGAAACACACTATTGTCAAGATATTTTTAAGACGCATTTTTTCCGTTTTCAGTACCGAAAGCTCTGAAAATTCATAAAATTCGAGTTATTATAACTCGGTAAGTTTTGATCGTACAAAAAATGAAAGTTTTGTTTTACTTGTTAGTGAAAATAGAAAATTTTACTAAATTAATAGTTTTACTAAATATAGAACTTAGCGACAGTAAAAAAAAAAAAAAAAAAATTTCATAATCTTTAAAAAAATAACTACTTTGATATAAAGGATTTTAATAGGATCATAGTTGCCAACCTCCCGATTTTTTTCATACCAATATTTTATGTAAAAATATTTGTTTTCTTTAATCGTACAATTTCTGAAATTTAATAAAGAGAAAATTTCTGTAAGATTTTACTGGTATTAAAAAAATCGGGGCGTATCTACCCTACAAACAGGGGCGTAGCTACCGTGGAGCAGTTGGCTCCAACTGCTCCACGGTAGCTACGCCACTGCTTCCCACCAAATTTTGTAGCTCTGCGTGCAGCAGTCTCTTCAGAACACAACGGAGAAACAGACAGATACACACACAAACTTTCTTCTTTATTATAGTTGGAGATGACCAGTGGTGATCTTGTGTAATCGAGTTTCCATTCATTTAAATTAATTGTTTTAAATATAATGTAATTTTCACCAAACTTTTCTTCCTCTTTTTAATATTAACGTGAAAATACAGTTTTTGATTGAAAGGAAATATTATTATTTGTGCTGTTTCAAAAATTTGCAACAATAGGAAAAAAGAGTTTTTCGAAAAAAATAAATCTCTCGTGTAAATATATTTTTAAATTGAGTCTGTTTGGAAATATTATTTGATCGTTTAAAATATGGCGTATTTTTTTCCCATTTACTGCTTTTAATGCATAATAATTTTATTATTACTTTAAAGTTTTATCTCTTTTTTTAATAGTCACGTGCAAGTATATTTTTCATGCCATAATTTTCCCCATTTACTGCTTTTAACAAAACTTGATCATTTAATTATTATATTAAAGTTTTATTTCTATTTTTAATAGTCACATATAAATACATTTTTTAATTGAAAGAGAATATTATTCTTTGCTCTATTTTACAAATTGGCCTTTTCAAAATAGGAAATAAATCTCAATTAAAATGATGAAATTTTGAATAAAATAAAATTAAAAAAAAACCCTGAAAAGATTAGTCAAATTTAAAAAAAAATAATTACACACTACAAGCTTATCAAGTATATCCCTTCAAAATATGATTATAAACCTATGCATAGTTTTGTTCCTATAAAACTTTTTTGACAGACTTCAACATTAAATATCTCTTAAAATAATCCTCCGATTTAAAAACTTTGTATTTCAGCCTGTTTATCGAACATTTCTCTATAAAACTAACAATTTTTATATGCAATAGTTTTCTTAATATTATCCAAGAAAGACCCTACCGGGCAAAAAAAAATTCATTGACAGCAGTGGTTAATTTTTTTTAAAAATAAAGATACCCAAGGAAAAAGAAGCTAAAAACTGAAAAACACTTTTATTAATTAAATTCATAGACATTTAAAATAGATATTGAAAAATATATTATTATTTTTGATAAATGAATGGTTTTTTAATATAATGTAATTCAATATAATTAAAAATATAATCTTTATACTATCAAAATAGACATTGCATGACACCTCTTTATCTTTTCAGGATAGGTGGTTTAAATATTAACCAAAAGGCATCATTTCTTATAAGATAGTAATGATCTTAAAATCTATCAAGCCCCTCTTGCCTCCACAGTTATTATTAACCTGTGCTTCAGAGTGGAAGGATTGACACTAATTGTTAGGAACTAAAGTTCTTGCTAGATTTTTAGTCTTTTAAGAAGAAAGTCAGTTACTTGTCATCAATACTTAAAACGTCTGTCCTCAAAAGGTTAATTCTTTATTTTCCTGATACAGAAGAAGCTTGATATAACACATTTTTTGTTGCTTAAATAATGTGATTGTGAAGTTGTCCAAGTTTCAGTGCCGACACAACCTAGGAGATTCTATCATGTAAATTACAGTTAAAATCACAATTAGAAATTTAAAAAAAAAAATTAAACAATACATACTTGAATGGAGGCATCTCGAAGGAATCAAGGCTACTTCCTTTATCCGATGTACCTATAATTAGATCATATCCACCTTTGAATAAAGATTCGGAGAAAACTGCATTTAAATTGTTTGCCAGCCTTACATTGTAGCCCCAATATATTCCTCCATATTTATAAGGAAAAGATGGAGAAATGGCCTTTCCCCTAAAATGTTTTTTAGCTGTAATAAAAAGGGAGAAGCAAATCAATGAAAATTTTAATTAAATTCATGCTCAATAGTAAAAGAAAAATAACACAATTATGATCAATAATGATAAAAGTATATCAGAAGCACACACTGAAAAAAAAAAAAAATGCTGACATTTTTACAGATTTTATCCTGGCATTGCATGATGATTAAGAAAATCTTTGTTTTCCTGATACAGAAGAAGCTTGATATGAAAACTGCCTTTTCATCATAAGTACCTAGTATTAACAGTCCAAAACCCTTACCTACTCACACAGACAATGTTATTTTTACATTTAATACAACCGATTAGACAAAACATACCAACAAAATGATATACCATATGACAGAATCCTGGTGACATAGAGACAGTGTCACAGAACAGCAAAGATTTTTTGCAGAAAGAATTTCTGTTTGAGAAACAAATTATGTTTTGGGGAGACAGCAAAGTAAATAAATAAACAGTGCAGTTAACATTGTGCAGAACAGAATTGATGAAACCACTGAAATTTTTTCATGTTTTGACAAATTTCTAAATGAAATTCTGCCCTATTTGTTACTTTGAAAACATTGAATAATCATTCATTGAAATTTGCCCTTCCACTGAAATTTCTGATTCACCTTTGTTCTCCCAGCATATGGTTTAAAATCTTCAAAGCTATTTAATTTTAAAACTTTTTGTCCTGTTTGCTATTTTGAAGTAATAATAAATAAATAAATAATCATGTAAATCCCACCAAATGTGCACTTCTTCCTTTGTCCTTGTTATGAATGCCTCCCTAAACAAGTGATACCAGCCATTCTGGTATCGGTTGCACTGACAACTCTATTTTGTAACCTTGAATTTAATTTTCATTCCTTACTTATTGTAGATGTAAATCTGATTCTAAATTAGCAACATTCTAGTAATTGAACTTTCTCATTAAGAGTAAAAAATGTTAATATTTAATATTTTTTTTTTTTTTTTTTTTTTGTAAATAAAATTGTTACATTAAGTTTTTAAACAAGTGTTCCAAATTTGCTTTGAATGGTAGTGTAAATTTATATTTTCATTACGATATTACATATTGTAAATGTCTTTGAAAGTCATTTTAAATGATAATGTGACAAATGATTTAAAACTCTTTTTTTCTTTTCTTTTTTTAAGTGCTATCTGGATAAGTATTATCTATATAAAACCAAGTACGAAAAATTATGCGTCAAGCATAGATTATGTAACACTTTCGAACGCTTCTAAAATAATTTTACAAATCATTACCGTTTAATAAGCTGAAAGATAACATCTAAGTAAACAATTTGGAAAACGCATGATATATTTTCAACCGTAATTTCAGGAATTTCCAACATATATTTCCAACATATACAATATTCGGAAAAATATCTGAATACTTTTATTCAGCCCTGTATATGATCTATAGATTTGTATATATACTACATAGGATGCTAAATTTTAGTTTAGTTAGGAAACGCGTAGCACAGTTTAAAATTCTCCTTCTGGAGTTTCTGTCAATAAACGGAAATGTGTTCGCAAACTTTTGTGCTGCCCTATATATGATCTACAGAATTTATACACACTAAGTAATAGACAAAAAGTGAGTTAAACTCAAAATCGCGTTCAGCAACTTAAAACGTACTTCCAGGAATTATTGTTAACAGACAGTAGAGAATTCTTTTGTGTGTCTCTGTAAATGAACGATGACTGCTATAAACACAATATTCTGTAGTAAGCCTCTTGTAATGCACCTTAGTGATATATATAAATTTCAATGCGTTTAAAATAGTGAAACATTATTTAATTAAACCACAAACGATTTTTCTCCATAGACGTAATGTAACGGATTTCTTTTGACTGTCCCTGTAAAGTAACTATAAGTGCTATGCACAGCATATTCCATATTAAGCTTCTTGTAATGCACCTTAGTGATATATATCAATTATAATGTGTTTGAAATTGTGTAACATCATTAAAATAAACCGCAAATGATTTTCCCCCATAGACCGTAATGTAACGGAGTTCTTTTGAGTGTCCCTGTAAAAAAACTATAAGTTCTACACTTCAGTTGAAATAGAGAACATGCTATAGATAAAGACAATAACATATAAAAATTGCAGGGCAATCCAAGCATATTTACAGGAGTTAGAGCACAGACAGACAGCACACGGCAGACAAACCGAAGTCATAAACACTTTTCAACTAGGTTGGAAAGTGTTACAAACTATCTGCAATCTAATAGCTGACATATCAGTCCCACTTTTCCCATACAAATTTTAAAATCGTTAAAACTTGCATTTTTCTAAAAATGTCTATTACATTTGTTATTTTGCAACAAAATAAATAAATAATAAATCATCTCCACCCTCCCCTCCCCCCTCCTTCTGAAATGTCACCTTCGTTTCCTTTGCTAAAATGGTTTAAAATTCTTTTGTACAAATAATAGTATATGTATAGAAGAAAATTACATTCACTTGGGAAAAAAAACTGCATCCTTTTACTAAACAAAGTGATTATGAGAATTTGGTACAGTTGTTATATTTTATTTCACTCCATACACAAAGATTTTTCTATTGTTAACATAATGCAGTTTACAATGCTCTAAAAACATTTCATATTTTTGAAAATATTTTTTTTTTTACAAAACATAAAATAGATAAAAATCATCAGCTTTTTTTTTATTAAGCATAATTAGTGCGTTTTTTTAAAGGTAAACTACCATGGCATGGCATCACAAAACTTTCTTCTATAAACTACATTATTCTAATATATTTATTTAAATATAACGTTGTTACACATCAACAATTAAGAAGTATAGTGCATAACTTCAAATATAAAATTTGGTGCATTTCTACTCAATAGAAACTGAGATACGCTATAGCATTCATCATATAAAATAGCATAGTAGCTAGTAAGGTTCCCTGTTGATCAAACAAAGCCAAAATTGAATCAATATAATTTTTTAATAAATAATTTACATATTAAATTTGGTGAAAATCCATCTTATAGATGATAAGATATAGCTATCAGGAATATCGTAAAATACACAGCATACCAGCTAGAGGTCTGCAAGGGTCGGGCTTGGGCCAATTTTCAATCACGAGACTATGGTCGGGCCTCACATTTTTTAAACAGCCTCAGGTTGGGCCAGGCCGGGCCTGGGCCTAATTTTTTCTTGCAGCCTCGGGCCAGGCCGGATTTAGTCATCACTCTTTCTGGGCCGGGCCCTCAAAGCAAAGATACTAGTAGAGAGTAGATTCCTTTGTTATTTGGTCGAAAAGTTGGTCCCAAGATCAGCTCGGATTTGGCACTTTAGAGGCTGTCTGTTTTGCCGGTAATCGCTCAATTCCAGAGGAACAAGGACACAATAATCAAGTTTTGGCAGGAATACGGAAATTGCAAGCAGGTTTTGGCGGGAGGAAAAACAGTTTGACGCACTAAATCAGGTGGGAAGCACGTCTGGTGGGTAGATGATCTTGGAGCCCAGAAAAGCTTACAAATTTAGTGTCTAGTATATTAGACATGCCTGTTTGTAACACTTGATGAAATCCCCTGAAAAAATAAATCCCCATTTTGGAAAAAAGATGCAACTTACGAAAGTATATAACTCGTATAATAATCAATTAACTTCATAAGTATCCAATGAGTCGCTACATTGAATTGTCTTTAACATGCAAATATTTTATTCTTTTGTGGATTCCTCACCCCCCCCCCCCCATAATAGTTATGAACTATAAAAACATCAAAAAACTTTAATTACCTTTATCCCGCTTTGCACATTTATTCTTATCCACCAAAAAAGAAAAAGCTCCATAAATCTGATGCAATCATTCCGTCATCACTTTGGTCGGATGTAAGCACAATTATCACAATAGTGTTTTTATGAAATGCAAAACTTGCAGCATTTAATTAAAATTTGCCACAAGAAGTAAATAATGAAATGTGTACAGTTTGTAATCGGTAATTTAAAAAAATGTTAAATTATACTTTATGAATAATCTTAAGAAAATATTTTACAGTTGCCTTAAAAATAAATTAAAGTGGTCACTTCCATAAAATGTCCATTGCAGCAAAAGTAATAAATTAAAATTTTGACATGTTTTAAATTTTCTTATCTCAATTATGGTTTCAATTTAAAAAAAAAAAAAAAAGTAAAATTAACTATTTTATTTCAGGATTAACATACAATCCAAACAAAATAGCTTAGAAGATTTCTTGAAGCCTAGATTTTAAATCCAAATTTCATTTATAAAAAGTACAAGTTGAAAGTAAATATTAAAAGAAATAAATGAAAAATTACATAAATTACTTTATGGATAATATATCAAGAGAAAACAATTGAAAGATGTCCTAAAAAATATAACATTAATATACAGTTAATACAATGAAAAATATACAAGTTAAAAAAATGGAGGAAATTATTTTTTTGTAAAAAAAAAAAAAAAATCTGATTTTTTTTTTTTTTTTTCTTAGAAGAAGAGTTTATGGAACTGATTTTTCTTTTCATTTGATTTCCAGATGTGGAAGGTTTGTTTTCGTCATTAACCAGATCAGGAGACGTACTTTTAAAACTAAATGTAAGCGTAGCGAGTGTGATTTTTTTTGTTTTCGTATTTTGATATCAAACTGGAATGCAGAATTTTAAAGTATGCATAAAAATTGAAAGTCACCAAAGTTAGTTTCGGAAAGGAATTTTTTTAAAGGGCTAAATTATCCTTTTTCTATCAGGAACAAAACCCAGCAATTCAGCAGTTTCTTACATAATAGTAAGCATAAAACTGAGCACACTCTAGAAGTATCAGGATTAAAATGAGAATCCCCTCGATTGGATTGGATAATAATACACAGCTCTCTTATTTATATTATAAAATACAGACTTGTATGTTTTCGCTTAGTTATTGGAACACGTTGATATGGATCATTTTCTAGGCATTTTTACATTAAAGCCTGTTAGAATAACAGAATAACTAAAGACCTTCACGGAAAGAAAGCTTCCGTGCAGAACGGCACATTACTACGTAAACAAGAGAATCTGTCTGCCAGGTGACGTAATGCGCAAGAAGTCAAGAATTTCTCACAACTAGCGCATTGAACAAATGGTTCTCCCCTGCACAGCGTAAGAAATCGAACTGGACTGTGGACCGGCGTTTCCGTTCTCTTCTACATCTGTGCTCTGGAAGATCATACCCTCTCCTGCCTGCTATTGGCTGACATGCGGAGAGCGATAGTCCCACCCTTTCAGTGGGAGAACACAAGGAGAGATTTTGACGCAATCTTTCGGAACAAAAGCTACTAGACCTTAGCAGCTGGAAACTTGGTTTCCGAGTAACCAATCAGAATCCATTAGTGGTGAAAATGCCTTTCGTCACTTTGACGTAGCTTATCCGCTTGTTCGCTGTGATTTGTTGTTTTCGAATCACGCTTCTCAGCTATTAACGTCTGGATAAAAGATTTTAGAAAAGTGAAAAAAAAAAAATGATGCCGATCAGCTGCATTGTAACTCCGGAATTTTTTGTCCGGGGCACTTTTTGTCAAATCCCCGGAATTCCGGGGATTCCCCGGAACACAAACAGGCATGATTAGAAGGTCTATGGCCGGACCAGACTTCTTTTTTCTGGGCCAAGCTGGGCCAGGACTTCATTCTTCCTAGAGGTCTGCATGTACCAAAATTTTCAGGCCCATGCAAAAATCAGTAAAATGAGGCCTGATACAACAATTTTTGCAAAAAATGCAGAGATTTTTAAATGGCTATTGTTCTACAATTAAATTTCATTTTAAAGAATAGTACATACATTTCTAGGCAAGAAAAGTAAAGTACAGTAAAACCTGTGAAATAAAATCTGTGTATGGTGAAAACCTGTCTTAAACAGAAAAATGTTTTGATCCATGCAAAAAGAATATAATACATATATAACAGACGATGTACCTGCTAAGAATGGAACCTGTCTATAATGGATTTTTCTTCTCTTACCAAATCTTCATTTGAATGTAGTTGTCTAGGTTTTTTTTTTTTTTTTTTTTTTTTAAATAAGTGTTTATGCACATAATTGTCTAAGTGGTCATTAATATTGTTGATATAGTACATACATTTCTAGGCAAGAAAAGTAAAGTACAGTAAAACCTGTGAAATAAAATCTGTGTATGGCGAAAACCTGTCTTAAACAGAAAAATGTTTTGATCCATGCAAAAAGAATATAATACATATATAACAGACGATGTACCTGCTAAGAATGGAACCTGTCTATAATGGATTTTTCTTCTCTTACCAAATCTTCATTTGGATGTAGTTGTCTAGGTTATTTTTTTTTATATAAGTGTTTATGCACATAATTGTCTAAGTGGTCATTAATATTGTTGATATTTTGCATTCCATCCCTTTTTAACACAATCTGAAAATAAAATTTATGAATAAGTAAGTGTGCTTTTTGAATAATTTTAATTTTAGGATAATGTTGCTTCAAAAATATCGGCATGTTTTGTAGAAATTCAGTCAGACCAGGCTGGGACAAAAATTTTTTTTTGTACATATCGAACTTTTGTTTTCATATCAGGCAGGTCTCGGGCTGAACTTTTAACTTTTATACCAGGATGAGAATTTTTTTTTTTGTACAGTTCAGGTTGGGCCTGGGCATTTAGCCTCTGAAGACCTCTAATACCAGCGCCACCTATTGGGAAATATACATACAAACCTAATCAGTGGCAGTTTATGGGGTAACGTCTAATAGAGCATGAAGTTTTATGAAATTCCATGCATTAGTTCTTGAGATAGAGTGCCCATAAATTTGTGTCACATTTTCAAAAAAATAATCAAATCTTAATCATTAAGGTTTTTCATTTCAAATGTGAATCTTTATTTCTAAAACTTCCAATTTTTGATATGTACTTTCTAAGTAACATGAAGAATGACAAATTTTCTGAGACTTAGAATTAACATTTCATATATTTTTTTATAGCATAACATTGCTTTATGTGCAGTTTAATTCTTATTATATCACATTTACTTGATCAATAAAATAAAAGACCATTTTTCTAGCTGATTTTTTGATGTACTTATATTGTTCACCCATAATTTGTGTGAGAAAAAAAAAATTCATGTTAAGGTAGACACTAAATAGCAGATATATTAAGAAAAGTTTATTCCCCACTATAACTATTGTGCCGTTGTGATCAATATCGAATTACCATTAACGGTCTTTGATGGCGTCCTATCTTATTGGTTAATTTATGAAGTGGAATAATGCGCATTAAAGCTACTTTATCTACATTGTTATGAAAGGTATGGAAACTATGAATTTCCAATAACGAATATTGCTGGCATCAATCTAAACTTTTATCAGAAAATTAGAACAAAACAAATTCTGCCATATCAGACAAAATACATATGAAAAAAGGCAAAGCAAATTAAAATAATAAATATAACAAAACTATACTTACAGTGTTGTTCTTTATCCAGCTGAACAGTAACTCTTAAGTTTGATTCAAGAACTTTGTCAATAACTGCAGTCTAGAAAATAAATTTTATGGCGGCTTGTAAACTTTATAGCAACATTTAAAAGTTAGCAAAATAAATTAACTTTATTAGAAAAATAAAATAAACAATAAAAATAAAATTTGCCATAAAAAGTAATATAAATTTTATCTAAATCACAATATACCTTAAGGCAAATATAGAATAAAGCAAAACAATGATTAGATTAATTAGAATAATAGGATTTTATAGTCAAAGCTTAATATAAAATTTAAAAAGGAATAAAAATTCGAATTAATGATACTCATTTATACAAGCTCCAAAATGCCTTAACTTTATTAAAAGCCCTAAAATGTAAATTTTTATATCCTATTACCAGCTTAAATGCACCACTAATTTCATGGAGAAGTGTAGCATTATAAGCCAAATGCATTTACTAATAAAATACAGTTTGGGCCATATCATAAGATATGGTTTGTTTTAATGAGGAAATCAAATTATGCTCACATCCTAATGGCACGAGGATGGAGGTTGGCTCAGTATTGGTTAAAGCAAGAAGTGGACAAAAAACAGTAACAGAAGAAAATGCTGATGATTATCATGTTGATGTGCTTCGTGCGACCAATGGTACACACATAGAGGTTTAATTGATGCAAAAAAAAAACTTCCATAAATATTCTTAATATGTACTTCTTACTTTCCATATATGCATCTGTTCATTTGTGTTGGTAATAAAAGCTTGAGATTGTAAAGAGACAACACTCTGTATTTCAGTTGCTTATTATTATTCATATGATAGAATAACTGATAGTTAATTTCAGATTATAATAATTATTTAGTATTAAATTGTATAAATTATTAAACTATACATTTTATAAAGTTTTCAAATTTGATTTATAAAAAACAGATAAATTTAAATATACTGTTTTGCAACATCAAAATTCAGAAATATGTTCTGGAATAGTAGTCTGGCATGGTCAACTGCAGCTAGAGAAGATTGTATTTAACTAAAAATCTTGTAAAAAAAATAATTCAGCCTGAATAACAGCCAACTGTTTGTCTTCCTTGAAAGTGAAAAAATCATCTATCTTACACTTTTCATTAATATTAGCTAAATTTGTGTTCTCCAAATGCTTAGCTTTGATCATGTGTCGAGAGATATTGTATTTACCTTCATGGAATATAGTAAAATCACTTCGGCAAATAATGCAATATACAAATTCCTCATCTTTGCTGGATACTTTTATAATAGAAAATTCCTTCAAATAACTTTCCTTGAACACTTGATAAGAATTTCGGAACAGATGTGTTACACTCACGCTAAAATGTAAACAAAAGATTGGCGACTGTTTGGTTGGCGCGATTTCCAAGACTGCGCCAAACGAATAACTTAATACAATGGCTAGGTTGCCATTAAAGGAAAAAATCCCCTAAATTTGGCGACTTTTTTCTTTTTTTTAACCGATTAATTTATATATTTTTTAACGTGAGTGTAAAGCATCTAAGCCAGAATTTCTAGTTTTTTTGGCAAAGCTGCCAAAGCACAAATGATTTAATAAAGTAGTGGACTCAGACTTAACGTGTGATCAACACCGATAAATACAGTCGAACCTCGTTAACGCGAACACTCAAGGGGAAACTTTTTTTGGTTCATGTTAAAAGTAGTTTGTGTTATCCAAACTTAAATACATTACATATAACTGGACGGGGCAATCGGAAACAGTTCGTTCTAAAAGTAATTTGCATTAAGCGTGGTTTGACTGTATAAACAACAGACATGTGCTGATGGATCTGTTGTCTCAGGTTAGGGAAAGCAAGAGTCAAGTTGAACTGAGCTTGTCCAATAAGGAGGAAGGAAATGTAAGCCACACCTTCGAAACAATGCATTCTTTAACCAATCAATGCTGACAAGCTACAATTTTAGAAGTATCCACTCGGAATCCATCAACCAATCAATCACATCTGGATCACTGTACTTGTTTATCAAACAGTAGCTACAAATATTGCATTTTAAAGATTTTTTTAAAAATTGATATAGTAAAACTCAAATTTAATTTAATTTAATTAAAACTCAATTAAAAAAACTTTTTTGTGAAGAAATAAAGAGAACTGTCAAAATAGTAGAAAAAGCAATCCAAGCATAAAAAATAGCTCAAAAGTATAAATTTCAAACTTGAAGCATAAAACTTGCCTGGTATGCACAAGTATCAAAAACGGGTTAACCTTGCCTTTTGTAATGTTTGATTTCAAAGTAGTTTTTGGAATTTTTATTTTTTAAAACAAAAGTGGAAAGTGTCAACTACTGGTGAATTTATCCTACTTCTCCAGAAGGAAAATTAAGGTGGAAAAATAATTTTTACTTGAATTTGACATATATACTTGATCAATCAACTTTGAAATTATTTTTTCTGTCTCATTCACCTGTCATTAAATTACATTGACATATTTCATAAATACTGGCACCTTTTCCCACAACTAACCTATTAATAAATATATTCTAAAAACAATTACTGAAAGAAAATAAATTTGCATATTCTATTAATGGTACAGTAGAGGCTTGATATTATAATCACTAATTATAGTAACCTTCCCATTACAATGTGAATGACCAATCTAAAAATTTCTAAATATTTATCCATACATGCAATGTTTTTACATCGAATGAAATGTTTTTACATAAATTCAACAACTGACTAGACCAGTCATTCCATATGACACTTTCCAGCTTTTTTATAAATATTTGTTTGAGATTGCTTAAGCATTTGACAAACTTGAGTACGTTTTAAAAGTTGTCAAAAAAAACCCTCCCTCTATAAAAAAAATCCTTCCCTTTTCTTAAAATTAGTTATTTTCTCTCTATTTATTAATGAAAAGTATTGCCTTATTAGCATTATCTATACCTATTCTGAAGATAATGAATCTTCTTTAGCCAGAACAGATGGCATAATCAGGTATTTTATATCAAACTGAGTTTATGTGCATTGCATACTATGATAAATTTTTGTTTGACCATACACTATGAAAAGATTAACCACTTTACCGGCGACAGGTATGGGGAAACAGTGCCTTTACCCCCGACTCATCTTGGGGCAAACGGTGAAGTGGTTAAATCAATTGTAAATACATCAGCTGCATTCTGATTGAGTAAACATTATCCATGTTCAGGGCTTGACAAATGCGGTCTGCAGGCCGCCATTGGTGACCAAGTTATTTAATCTAGAATGTTTTTTGTTTTTTTTTTTGTACAAAAATTAACCTAAAAAATGAGCTCAAACAGCATTTTTCCACTGCCCCACCCCTACTCATGCTTGGCAAGAAGTGATCTTCCTCTTCTCTTATACTTTTAATGGAAGAGCCAAATTTAGAAAGGCATTTTTCCTCTCATGCACAGAAAACGACAGATGTTGAAAAGTTAATAAAATATTAAAAAATAAACTTAGAAATTATATTTAAACAAAAGTATTTTTAATATCTATTTTTAATTTGGCAAAAATAAGTTCAGCAAATGCAAATTTTAAAATAATAAAATCAAAAATATTTGACTGACTTCAACAGGAAAAAAAAGGCAACAATTTGTTTTCCTGGTTCACTACTTCATTGATGCCCCTCTAATCAGATTTTGTAGCACTCAACTAGTCGGACATTTGAAGCATTCGACAATCATCATTTCCCAAACACGCTGATTAATTCACAGTATTTCCTTTCCTTTTTTGAGATACATAATTTTGGATATATTTCATTTGAGCTATTCTAAGCTATTTTCGTTATTACTTTTTCTGAATTAATTCATAAAAAACTTTTGTGCTTTTTGAAAATAACTGACAGGGGAGGGGGTAAATATTTTTTTACTGACGACTAGAATTTTTTGCTGGCTACCAGATTTACCAAATTTGAAAAGCTCTGTCCATGCTTATCTGTTTGTTACCCCCTTTTCCTTCTTTACATTAAAATTATATTCTTCAGTTATCTTAATGTTGTTACACAAAAGTCAACACAAATTTATCATTAATTCTATACAGCAAATTTATCTGAAAAAATTAGGATTTATATTAGTGAATTATTTTTTTAGATATTTAATTTTAATTCTGCTTTTAAATGAGAATTGAGGTGGGGATTTATTTCCTTTTTTAATACTTACAAATTATTTTAATTAAATAGAAAATATTATTTTGATAGCATGGTCTACATGTGCTATTTTTAAAATTTTAATTTTGATGTCTCTCTAACTTAAAATTCAATTTGTCTGATCACAAACCACCAGTCAAAAGCATACTTCCACCAATGAAAATGACATCATATTATTAAAAAAAAAAACTGAATTGTGATCTATAAAATTCCAACATTTTAAAGCAATAAATGCATTTTCAGCATTTATTGCTCATAGACAGTACTATAACTGAAATCTTTTGTGTGTCCGTATGTGGTGTTAAATGATGACTAACTGATCATAAGTTTGATATATATGATATATCAAACCTTTGCAATGATAGAATTGAGGGGGTTGGGGCAAGAGAGTGCTAAGCCACATTTTTGAACTTCTGAAATATCTCAATTGGAAAATTTGATCAAATGCTCAAATTAAGATACATAACAAAGTTTTTTCGCCAATCTCTTAGTAACATTTGAGATATTATGAATAACAATATGACATTATTTTAATGATATTACTATTGTGTTTTTTGTAAATTAGCTATCTTCATTGGGGGCATAAACATCTGGGACAAAAACAAAACCTGGGACATTTGCTGCCACCAAGTGACATTAGAAACAAATTATATGTAGGTAATTATAGTTTACAATATTAAGCAACAGATTACAATGTTAGATTTATTTCACCAAAAATGTGGCTTGGGACTTTCTTGCCCCGACCCCCTCAATTGTTTCAGTGTTGTAACTGTCATTCTTAAAAGAAAATATTATTTTTATCTATGAAAATAAAATATTTTATTATGATTGTGTCAATATGACATTAATGAACTTAATACTGAATAAACTGATATAGCTCCTAATTTGGGGGAGAATTTAGAGGATTTCATAGCATTGAAAAATCACTGAATATTAAAATGCAATAGAGAATTCATTCATACATAATTTTCAAAATTGTAATTAATTGTTCTTGCAAAAATACCTTTTGTAAACCTATATACACAAATGAGCCACTGCCAGGTCCTTGTTTAACAGGCTTGTTCATGACAATGCCCTCCCGAAACTCAGATTCATCATCAACACGAAGATGATGAGGAAGATCAAGAGGATTTAGTAAACCTAAGAAAAAGAAAACATGTTTCAGAAAATATTCAAAATAATAAAGCTATTTAGTATACAATCAATATAGTGCAATATCAAGTATCCGTCTCCATGGGAAACAAACTACATATTTGGGAGAGAAAAAGGTAACAGAATTCATGCAGCAGCAAAAAAACCATTCTGCAAAACATGTTTCAGTTCTGAGAATGGTTTTGATGATCTTCTGCATATTGACAGATGTCCTCTTTTTAAAAATTTAATCTAAATTCTCCTTCCTTCCCCCTCCTCCTAAATTTTTTCTTCGCCACCTACCACGCAGTTTAGCATAAAGTAGATTTTTTTTTTTTTTACAAGTAGCCACTAGCCAGAGATATTTTTTTTTAGTAGTAAGTTTCTGACTGGTAATTATAATTATTTTTGTTAAAATGTCATCTATTAATGAGTGTGAACATTTCCTTTAAATAGGCAAAACCATAACTAGCATTTGAAAACTGAAAATGCAATGAATAGAAATTCCTTAAAATTGTTTTTACTAAAATATAACAGTAAAAGAAAATTATTAACAAATTTGCAAAATAAGCATTAAAGCTAATTTTTATGAGCCGACCATGAAGCTATATATATTCTAACACAGTAAAACCTGTTTAAGCAGCATGAAAACATATTTCCAGCATTTATTGCACATAGACAGTACTGTAACCAAAAAATTTTGTGTGTCCCTATAAATGAACAACAACCATTATGTACATTATATTCCACAGTAAGTATGTTGCAGTGCACCTCAGTGATAAATATAAATTTCGATACGTTTAATAATATAAATTTTTATTATGTTGGAAATAGTGTAACATCATTAAATTACACTGCAAACAATTTTTACCCATAGACCATTATATAACCAAAATCTTTTGTGTGAACCTGTAAATGAATGATAAATGCTTTGCACTACCATATCCTACAGAAAATATGTTTTAGTGCACCCCAGAAATGCATATCATTATGTGTTAAATAGTGTAACATCATTAAAATACACTGTGAACAACTTTTCTGCATAGACCATGATGTAATGTGATTTTTGAGTGTATTTGTATAAGAACTATAAATGCTACACACTCCATGGTATTTTTCCGTTATACAGACACCATGTCAAAATGTATGCTAATGCATAATGTATGTAAATGTATGCTTGGCGACAATGGTGTCTGTATAATGGAAAAGTACCCACTCCATTTTCAAAATGAACATGCCATAGTAAACCTTAATAATATATATTAATTACATGGGAATCTGAATATATTGATGAGAGTTAGAGCAGGAGCAGACCAGCAAACCAAAGAAATAAACATTTTTCAACTACGTTGGAAAGTGTTAAAAAGATGAGTTAAAAAATATTTATAATCATCTAACATATTATTTATGCAAAATGTTCCAAAATAAACTGTTGCCTTTCATTCTACAAATACTGATTTTAAAGTACATAATTTCTAAAAAACTTTTACATAAAATTCTTAAAGATTGATTTCACAATAAACTTATTAAAAACTTTCATTACAGTGCAAAATTATCTTTACCTCACACTTTTTAAACAATATTATAAAAAGATGCTATTTCGCATGCGGAGCCGTGAGTAACAACTAGTCACATCGTAAAAAGGGATGCAGTAAAGCACTTTTTATATGATGCTAAAAGAAAAAAAACATATAAAAAAAAAAAAGGAAAGAAAGAAAAATACATAGAAAAGAAAATATTTGAATGTTTTTTGGTCAGTATTTTGATAGTGTCTACTTCTTAAACATATGTTTAAGGGGACACTTCATGGTTGTATTTTTTTAAAAATTTCAAAATTTACCATGTTTTTTAAAATATTAAAAATTTAAAGGAGATGTATTTTTTAAAAAACACACTACATCGACATTAAATGTCTACTTCCCGATGGTGAAAATTGTATTTCAATAATTATATTAGATAATGAGTAATTATCTAATTAAATTTTCTCATAGGATAACACAGGATTTTGTGATCGGCAAGAAGAAAACCTGAGCATACCTTTAAGAAGCTAGATTCATCAAATTTTGGAAATGAGATAAATTCTTGAGTGCTATCAGTACTGCAATTTCCATTACTAACTTTTCCAGACATAATTAATTCATAGAGAGAATGTCGTTTTGGCACAAGTTAATCTGTATTAAAATTCACATATTCATTACAAATAAAATTGTGAACAAATCACTTCCTACAGTAACATCAACTGTTTTGATTTCTGTTTGATCAGAAAAATTGACGGGAGGTCAAAAGGTTAGTTTTGGTAAAACTATGCTGAACAATTTCTTATTTTATAGTATACCGTGAAGATGAAGTTAGATTCAGTAATTAAAATGTTTGAATTTTATTGGTGCTTATTAGAACATAAAATCTCACAACTTATGACTACGAAAAATGAACAATAACTTTTCTCGGACAGAAGTGGCATTTTCACAGCAACCTATTAAAGAAAGATAATTGAAAACCTCGCGAAATAAACTTTTTAACATTATTGGATTATATTTTCAGGCCATTACTGATGTTAGATGGAGATAAAAACATTGATATATTTTTATTTGTCATGTTGCACTTCTTCTAGTAGCAATCTATCCATCACATGTTACTTGGTAACATGTAAAATCTGTGCACTGTAAAGAATTAATACCTATAAAGTATAAATTACCAACTTTATCTGCAAAATTGTTTAGTTTTGAATATAT
This sequence comes from Maratus michaelseni, assembly GCA_963931845.1. NCBI lineage: Eukaryota > Metazoa > Arthropoda > Arachnida > Araneae > Salticidae > Maratus > Maratus michaelseni. The sequence continues at coordinate 84,302,277 of OZ007597.1, read as the reverse complement.
TCTGTACCACCTCACCTGCTGTAATGACTCACATACTGTATTTACCCGCATATAAGTCGAGAAATTTTAGACAAAAAAAGACTTTGAAGTTGGGAGGGTCAACTTATGCGAGGGACCTTAATTTTTTTTTTTTTACCAGAAGTCAAAAATGCCCTTCTGAAAGGCAATTATTCTCTTTTCGCATTCCATAACACAATCATGTCGTTTACTGTCAATTTCCATACCAGGAGAGAAAAAGAGGAATTAATTGCTTTTCCTTATCAGCGCTTGGAGACTGAGTGACGGGTTTGGTGCTGGCGATGAATGCACGCCTACTACCCCCCCACCCCTTCCATCTGAGAGATCAGTAGATAAAATTTCGAGAATGTATCACCCCTATGTGCAATTGAATTGTCTGCGAGTGGCTAGAAACATGTGACTCTCTAAAAACACGTGACCCGCGTTATATCTTGCAGATTCTTGATAGTATACTTATTCATTATTTCTTTGTTTATCTTACTGCACTTTTTCTCCTTGTTTCTACTGATATGGCTGATTTAGTTATTAGAAAACAGAAACACAATTCATACGCAGCTGGATTTAAACTTTAAGTTATTTCTTTTGTGGAAGAGTCTAACAACTGTGCTGCTTCTCGTCAGTTTGGGGTTCACAAAAAATTGATTCGTGATTGGCGCAAGAATAAGGCAAAGCTAGAAAACATCCCAAAATCAAAAAAGGCTTTGTGGCATGGAAAATCGCCCTTTCCAGAACTTGAAAATGTATTGCATGATTGGGTTGTAGAGTGCCGGCAGAATGGTTTTATTGTCACTAGAACTGCCATACGTTTACGAGCAATGAAGCTTGCAAAAGAAGAAAAGTATGGTGTTCCAAACACGTTTTGAGCATCAGAACATTGGTGCACTAGATTTATGAATCGTCATGGTTTGACTTTACACCAGCGCACAAAACTGGCACAAAAATTACCATCTGACTTGGAAGCAAAGCTCACACAATTTCAAAAATACGTCCTCGGTCAAAGAAAAATGAATTCTTTTGAACTTTGCTATATAGGAAGTATGGACGAAACACCCATATGTTTCGACCTACCAGAAAATAAAACAGTGAACTGCAAGGGGGAAAAAAGCATTTTGGTAAAAACGACTGGGCACGAAAAAACCTGTTTTACAGTCATTCTTTCCTGTTTGGCCGACGGTAGTAAGTTTCATCCGTTGATTATTTTTAAAAGAAAAACATTGCCGAAAAACGTTACATTTCCATCTGGTGTGCTGATTCGAGCCCATGAAAAGGGGTAGATGGATGCTGACGAAACAGTCGACTGGCTTAAAAATATGTGGGGTAAAAGACCAGGAGTTGTTTTCAAAAAACCTTCCTTTTTAGTTTACGACTCGTTTCGTGGCCACTTTTCTGAAAATGTGAATAAACTGACGAAAGATCTGAAAACGACTGTAGCTGTAATCCCGGGAGGGTTGACATTCGTCCTTCAACCCCTAGACGTTTTCCTCAATAAGCATTTCAAAGAAAATGTTAGAAAATATTGGGCAGAGTGGATTTCATCCGGTTGTCAAACATTTACAAAGGGCGGTAATATTAGAAAGTCCGACATCGCATTAATTGTCCAGTGGTTTAAAGATGCGTGGAATCAAATTCCTTCCAAAATGATTATAAAATCGTTCAAGAAATGCTGCATAAGCAACGAACTAGATGATGCCATTTTCGAAAGTGATAACGACGAGGAAGAATGTAGCGATACAGAGATTGAAAATGTGTAACATGATGAGCCGATGACGACAAAGGATTTTTGTGAATTGTTTGGCGAGTCTGATACTAAATCGGACCTTGAATCAGTTTAACTTTGTATATTAGTTTAGTATATTAGTATCTTCATTATTGTATATTTAGTACTTTTATTTTTCAGATGATTTCGAATAAATGTAAAAAAATAATAATAAATAAAGTTTCTTTATTACTATATATTTATTACTTTCTTTTTTTTTTCCAGGTGATTTTGAATAATGTATTTTTAAAAAAAATTTTAATTTCTTGGTCGGAAAATTGGGTGGTCGACTTATACGTGGGATTTTAAAAAATTCAAATTTCTTGATCGGGAAAGTGGGAGGTCGACATATACGCGGGTAAATACGGTATTTGCAAATTAAACATCATCTGTCTTGTGACACATCAGTTTTAAATGTTTCTATTTTTTAGAAAATGATATTAGAATATTTTGTTATCTTATATGTAAAATTTGAGCAGAGGGACTGGCTCTTGCTATTCAATGCAGGGACCACCTCCTCTTCTCTGTGCATCGTGCATTACTTTTCCTACTCATGTCATACTTATGTTGTTTTATAATTATCATTGTAGGCAAGTAACTTCCTTTTCTTTTAAGTTCTTTTTTCTCCTGATGCAGAAAGGGGTATGTTGTGGTGGTTTTATGCTTCTGATTAATTCTAAGTAAAAAATTTTTGTTAATTTCCTAAAAATATAATACTAGTTTGTTTTTCTGCTAATATTTTTCCATGAATAGCTTAAGTTTTTTTTAATTCATTTTTATATGTTGTTTTGGTGCACAATAGATCCATTTGGCAGGTTACTTTAAATTTTATGTTTAAATATACAGGGCGTGGACAAAATAATTATACGAACACTCATGAAAAATGCTGAAAAGAGCAATATCTAGAAAAATACATGCGGAATTAACCTGAAACTGCAGGTGTGTAAACAGTATAGTATAAGTTATATATTTCCGTGAAGATGTTTTCCCGAAAGCCCATAGGGGACTGTCAACAAATTGAAAAAGGACGAATATCTTTTGGATAACCCTGTAAAAACTAATGTAGAAAAAGCGTTCAAATTCAAGATTATTAATAAATTGCTTATTTTAATAAACTGTGTTCATTTTTATGAGGATAGCATGTATACTCGTAGAGAAATTAAGGTTTTTATAAAAACAGTCCCAAATTTCGATTAGTTTTTTGCTTATAATTTGCAAAGTTTTTAATATAAAAAAAGTTCTTTTCAAAAAATATGACAAACAACATTGTACTTAATACTCTACAATCAGAATTAAAAAATAATAAAAAATGGATAAAATATAAGCAGGTTTACTAAAAGATTTTTCACTGTGCATGCGCGAATGCAATCAAAATATAATATGCATAATGTATTAGCTAAGTATATAGAGCAACTTTTGTGAAAGTCTCAAAATCATAGCTTGAAAATTCTGTAAATTATCGTCGATAGAATAAGCTCGAAATCCGTTGTTCCCAAAATGAAGCAAAAAGATGAGGGGTTGTATCAAATATCTGTTGATTAGTGCCAAGATAGCGTACACCATATTGCACGTACTACTATATTGCGAGTGCCTTCATTTCCCAGAGTAGCCGATCGTTTTGCCAAATTTTTCCAGGTTTTTGGCATTTTTTGGAAAATCCCCTGATTCCCAGGTTTCCCCTGATGAGTATGAACCCTGCTATAGCAGCTCCAGGGGTCGATGCAGGGTTTTTTTCTTGGGGCCCATTTTGTGAAAAATAAAAGTTATTTTTGTGAAATTTATTATATTTTTGTGAAAAATAACATTTTGTAACAAAAGTTCAAATCCAGTTATTCAAATTCGAACCAAGCATTTATTAACAAAAACTTTTTAAAATCCTTTTGCTGTTTTCCTTTCTAGTGAACTTGTTTTGATACAAATTACACATTTTAAACGTCACAAAATATAATTAATAAATAGTGAGTTTTATGGAATAGAATTTTGTGAAAGGGCCTATTTTATTAAAAGGAATTTTGTGAAGGGGTCCATTTTATCAAATTGATTTTTGTGAAGGAGCCATTTTATCAAATTGATTTTTGTGAAGGTTTTTTTCTTGGGGCCCATTTTGTGAAAAATAAAAGTTATTTTTGTGAAATTTATTATATTTTTGTGAAAAATAACATTTTGTAACGAAAGTTCAAATCCAGTTATTCAAATTCGAACCAAGCATTTATTAACAAAAACTTTTTAAAATCCTTTTGCTGTTTTCCTTTCTAGTGAACTTGTTTTGATACAAATTACACATTTTAAACGTCACAAAATATAATTAATAAATAGTGAGTTTTATGGAATAGAATTTTGTGAAAGGGCCTATTTTATTAAAAGGAATTTCGTGAAGGAGCCCATTTTATCAAATTGATTTTTGTGAAGGAGCCCATTTTATCAAATTGATTTTTGTGAAGGGGCCCATTTTATCAAATTGATTTTTGTGAAGGGGCCCATTTTATCAAATTGATTTTTGTGAAAGGACCCATTTTATTAAATTGGTTTTTGTGAAGGGGCCCATTTTATCAAATTGATTTTTGTGAAAGGGCCCATTTTATTAAATTGATTTTTGTGAAGGGGCCCATTTTATTAAATTGATTTTTGTGAAGGGGCCTATTTTATTAAATAGAGTTTGGTGAAGGGGCCCTAAATAGACCCCAAATTTTGCCTGGATCGACCACTGAGCTCCTATGGAAAAGGCTGATGTGATGCTGTTAAAACCAAGACAAATCTAGGTATGACTGACAAGAGTGAAAAACATATTAAAGATGCTTTACTGTATCAAATAACAATAATAGTAACACATAGCTGCTAAACATACCATTTTTTGAATAGAGCTGTTTTCCAGTAGAAATATTTGTTTTAATTAATGGCAGAAACAATGTGATTAAATAAGATGAAGATTACTATTCTGAAATAGTGGTACTCAAAAATGAGAAGGTTGGTAGCAATGTTACAACAAGAATTAATTGTTCATTCTCTCACCTGCATACTCCAAATCTTTATGAATAGGAAAATAATATTTCCTTAAATACTGGGGACATTCTAAATACTGTAATATCCTTACTAACTGAATGCATCCATGATTTTTCTTGTGAAGTTTCAATGAGAAGTCATCTTCCACAGCACTGCAAATAGTACACATAGCAGCATTAATGTTTCATAATATTAATATAAAGCTACTAAAAGTAAAGCTAGATATTTCAATTTTATAATACTATTCAAACTTGATAGATTAGTACAGAAATAGTATATGAACATCATATAGAACTATAAGTTTAAAACAGAAACATTATACATATTATTACAAATATTAATATAAATATTTCAATTAATTATCTTAGTGTTTTCCCTCGTATTTTTAGTGGGAATAGACTTTGAATGTCTCTTTGATGCAGGTGCTTATGCAGAAGTATTATTTTTGGTAGTACTTAGTGGTCCAATAGGATTGCAAATGGGGTTTAGAATGAAGTTAGTTTAGGGTTGTTTTGTTTTGGAAGGGCTAAAGCGAACATATGTTTTCCAGAAGTTTGGCCTACAACAACTTATTTTTTTTTTAACTCAATCATACGGATTAGTAAAGATATCATACAATTTGACATTTTTTCAAGTGAGTGAAAAAATGTCCAGGCCAGGAGTCAAACCCAAGATCTTTGGCTTGAATTGTCAATGATATGCCTAATGAGCTCAATAGGCTGGTAATTTAAGCCAAATGTCTTTGGTTTGACTCCCATTCTGAACACTTTTTCACTCAGTTAAAATGTCAAATCTTATGATATATACCAATCCGTATGATTGAGTTAAAATAATAAAATGTAATACGATTAAGTCTAAGTCTTGCTTGTATTTTTCAAAGTGAAAAAATATCAATGTGTTAGGATAATATAATACAATAACCAAAAAAATATCTATATATTTATATATATAAGTATATTCATGCATGACTTTTGAATGAATACTTTAATTTTGTTACTTTTATGTGGTTATCTTTAAATTTTATTAGTATCTAAAAATATATATATATATATATATATGTCTGTTTGTTTGTTTACCAGTTCCTTTCTGTTCCAAATTTTGTAAAACTATGGTAATTGCCATGAGATTTAAAATGTTGCTGAGATAAACAGCAGAATAATCGCTATTCAAAACAACAATCATAACATCACACGTAGGTTTCATTTTTTTTTTTTTTTTTTTTTTTTCTTAAACAAGATATATTTATAATAATTCTCACCTATACTCTCTATAATACTAGTATTCAAATTTCTGCAAAATTAATTAATTTTTTTTTTTTTTTAAAGTAAAGAACAATATTTTTTCTTTTAAAATAACTACCATTTCACAAATATATTTTAAAGGGACAAAAAAATATTTGAATAAATATTGGCTAAATCAACAATTCTTTAAATAATATGTATAACGTTGAAACAATAACTCATTTAGAAAAAAAAAGCACAGTTAAAAAATTATTATACACCTTAATGACATAGTGCTAAGGATAATAAGTATGAATCAAAAGTAAGTTTTTTGTTTAAAAAAAAAAAAAAATTAATCTGTTTCATATTAAAAAAAAAAAAAAAGTTATGTTTCCTTATCATAACATTGAAAAAATATTTCAAAGGACATATTTAAATTTAAAAACTATAAACTATATAAAACAAAAAGAACAATGATAAAATTAATGCTACAAGAAAATTAAACATAATCTAAATTTTTTTAGAAGATGTAATGCACAGAGGTCGCAGTCAATATAACAAAGAGAACAATAATAACCAATGATCAGCTCATAAACTAAGTAGATACAAATACAATCTCATGACTCCTGTTTTTGTTATCATAAACAATATAAATTTTCCTAAGCAATTTACATTGTTTTTGTTATCATAAACAATATAAATTTTCTTAAGCAATTTATTTAGCTATACTTTAAAATATAAAAGGAGAGATTTTTATTTCAATTTTATGTGAACCAAATAATAATAATAATACTCTCAATTGTAGATTTAAAAAAAAGTTCAATTAATTTAAATAAACATGTTTTTATTTTTAGAAGTTAAAAGTAAATTTTATGGCATTATGCATGCAATTACCTTGGAATCCCAGTTTCACTGAAGACAATTATTTCATTAACATTAAATATAGCAGCAGCTCGAGCAATCTAAAATGTAAAAGAAAATCAGTTATAATTTTCAAAACAAAATACTTCATGTGTATCAGATAAGGGAACAAAAAGATATAAATGCTCTTTGCAAGTGATCCTTCAACATTGCTGATTGGCCAGTAGCAGAATTGTCTGTGTCAATCTATAACAATCTAAAATTTATCTGCGACAAGTGACAAAAGCCTACTAACATAGGAAATCATAGTAACCCATTAAAAAAAAATGTAAAATTTGCATTTACCAAGGAAAAAACAAACATGTTTTAAGCTCAGCATTTACTTTTAAGATATTAGATTTTAATCTGTTTAAAACAATAATCCGTGCCACACATTTATATATATCATTTATTACAAAATAATTAATATATTAAAAGCACATCGATGGATAATTCATTCCAAATATTTCTTTTAAATGTAAAAACAAATTTAAACAGTTTTTTTTTATATTATTTATCTATGGTCATTCATAATGTCATTTTTAATATAATGATTCTTTGCACTACCCATTTTTACAGACATTATTTTATTTTCAAACACATAAGCAAGCAGTGTACACATCTAAAAGTCTTAAAAAACACTTTTAAAACTACACAAAACTAGTCAATCTGTCTACACAAAAATAGATAACAGATGGCGTCATATATTACTAGAAAAAAACAAAACAGGGGTTTTCAATGGATTGATGGACGAAGCAGAAAACATAACATCAGTGACTGAAGATGCCTGAGAGTGACAGGTGAAAATATTTTTACTGTTTTACAATTTTTAACAAATTGACTAGTTTGGTGTAGTTTTAAAAGTGTTTTTTAAGACTTTTAGACGTGTACACTGCTTCGTTATGTGTTTGAAAATAAAATATCAAGCTACATAATAAATCACTGTAATGTTTAATGGAAAAGTTTTATATTCATTGGCATATTCACAAGACATTAAATACAGAGTAAAGTAACATAAAAATGGATAATTCAAAGAATTATTATATGTAAAAACAAATTTTAGTGAAATTATTAATTTACTATTTGAATATTTATACATTAATATTTTATTTTTCATTCTTGTCATCTTTTAAATACTAAAGTCTTTCTGTTTTTGTTTTTTTTTTTAAATATTTTTTTTTTTATTCTTTCATGGTTTTTTTTTTTTTTTTTCTATTAGATTTTGCATTTCTTCCAACACAATGATAGTTTCATTATTCGGTGGGTTTTTACTGCCTTTACCTTTTAGATTTGAATAAAAGAACTCAAAATCTGCTTACGGAATTAATTTAATCTTTGCCAGGGTGATGGTAGCGTTTGCTTTGGCCGTTTATCTGCTCAAGGGATATAGGCCAAAGGTGAGTGATTGCCATTAGTGGGGATCTTTCTAAGAATATTTATATGGTTCAATAAAAACCATGCTTCCTGAATGGTTTTGCTGATGAATGCAACATGGGTTCGAGCCATGCGCCTCGGTCTACCAGCTTTGAGAGCAGAGCCTCTAAATTTACAAGTAGGGACATCTTTGCCAAGGTAATTCTTTTTCATTATTGTACACCTGTTGAAAAGAACTGCCAATTAATTGCTCCTGAAACTACACCTGTATTTACTCATCATTGGGAGAAAAGGTTCTCCATCTACATTATTTTGCAATATATTAAACTAATTCATTTTTGATTACATTTTCTTAAAGTACTGCTGTTATGTTCCTATAACAATTTCAAAATCTTTATGGGAGGGGGAGGAGGTGGCAGTAGATGATTTTTTTGTGTCAATCTGCAGCAAAAGAAAATTTATCTGCAACCCAACAATGTCTACTACCATATAAAATAATAGTAACCCATAAAATAAACAAAATTTGCATTTACAAAGGAAATAGAGTAAGATACAATAATCTAGAGACAAAATAAAATTCAGCAATATATATATTTTTTATGCCTAGAATTTTTTTAAAGTAATTATTACATTAATCTGCAAGGTCAAAAATGAACTGCAATGCACGCAGACATGCTGCATAGTTTCTACTACTTGGAGGGGAGTGTATTAATTTCAAGTTAAATCATATTTTTTATTTCTCATATTCGGAAAAATATCAGGCTACATAATAAATCACTGTAATGTTTAAAGGAAAAGTTTTATATTCATTGACATATTCACAAGACATTAAATACAGAGTAAAGTGACATAAACAGATTTCCTTATGAAATTAATATTTCAATACAATATTCTTTTTTAGGTTTTGTATTTAGTTATTATACATGTATTGATGTTATTAAGGGTCTCTCAATATGAAATTAACTGATGAAGTGAATCTTGATAACTTAAAAATTCAAAATTTTTGTATGTGTCTAAAAAAATGAATAATATATCAAATTGAAAAAGTTTTGGAAGAATAATTTTTGAAATATTAAATCCACAAAAAAGAAAAAAAAAAAAAAAAAAAAAAAAAAAAGGAAAATTTTATGATTAAATTTTCAAACATCTGTATCTCAAGAATTGTTTGACATAGATGGCTTAAATTTATGCCATTATATTCAGTTTTTTTATGAACTTCAATTTGATATGCTAAATGACAGCACAGCTTAAAATTTTTTAAGCCTCCATCCCTAATTTGTTCTTAAAATTTAAAAAATTGAAAGTTTTTTTAAAAATTATATATGTTGCTTTTACTCACTAATTAGAACATATGTCCTAAATTTGATAATGGTATGACAATGGGATCTAAAATATATTGCTCAATGGTATATGGTGTTATAATGAAAATTCTATATTACATTATGCTGATGGAAAATTATCATTTTGTTTTTAATACAAATCAAACAGATATTTAATGATAGTATTTAATCAAATACATAGATGCATGTGTGCTCTTAAAAAATGTCATTAAAAAAGAGTTAACTGCACTGTTAATTACATTCTTGTGGACCTTGATCTTGTTTTATTTACCTTTGAAAAACAGATGCTTTTTAAACATTGCCATAAAATTTTGTCTTTTGAAAAATAAATCCGACTTCTATTACTAAGGCAAATAAGTTTTGAAAAAATAACAAAAAATTTTAAAGAAAAAAGAAAGAGGTAATTGCCCAAACATATTTTGAATTTACATTTAAATTTAGAGAAAATAAGTATAATACAGTAGAGCGCCGCTAATCCGCAAACCTGTAATCACAAAAACCTCTAATCCGCAATCAATTTATGAATATAAACAAAGAAATTTAATTCTTGAAAAATGCTTCAATGGTGACAAAATTTTCAATTTTGAAATTTTTTTTCACCAATTTTAATATTTTTCTTATCTTTATATATAGTATTATACATCATATAACATTCTTCTTTATAGTTTAAAATGAAAGCACATTTAATTAGTATGTCATTTTAAATATTCATTTCTTCATACAATACTTGTAAAATACAATTTGAACTTTTGTGATTTTTTTTTTTTTTTAAAATGATAAAAAATCCTTACTTAGACAATATATTTTATAATTTATTTATTTTTTCATTAAATCGTAATTATAAAATTGAAAAACACATTAAAAAAATACATATATATTGCTTTTGAACTCTTACTTAAAGATAAAATTCAACACTATAAACCAAATGTCTTAAAACAAACAATTGATGCAATATTTAAAAAATAAATAATTTTTTACATAGTTATTACTTTGTCTATATATTAAAATGTGTAATTTATTTTTTAGTATTAGCAATCTAAATTTGTCCAAAATATGAATTTAAAAAAATGTAAACAAAGATTAAATAGACATGGCCTGTAATCCGCACAACACTTGGAACCAAGCTTTGCAGATTAGTGGCTTTCTACTGTATTATCTTTAAGATGTGAAATGTGAAGTACAACTAAGAAATAACTAATTGTTTAACTACATTTTTAATAACACAGTCATGGAACATATCAATTAAAGGTTATTAAAAACAGAGAAAATGACACAAATTACAGTTACCTAAGTCAAATAGATCTTTATAACACAATTCTATTCTATTCTCTATTACAATGCACATCTTAGACATAACAACGAATTTCCCAGTTAAGAAGCATTTGCATTTCACATTTAAAAAAAAAAATTGCTACTCTCTATGGGACTAAATTTGATACACTAGCTCATTTTTATAATTAGTTCAGAGCTTTTTAATTGAAAAATTGTTATTATTACAATAAATGTTTTTGAAAAGGAGTATATATAAGATTTGGTCCAGACATATTTGGACCAAGTTTATAAAATAAAGTTAATAATGTGTGAAATGATCTACATTATGCAAAAATTTATAATCTGCATAATACCTGGTCACAAGGAATGCAATTATAAAGATACCCTACTCTATTTTGATTATGTTTCAGACATATTTGGCAAGTTTAATGATATGTGATCTATATAATGCACAACCTTGTGTTTTTAGGTTTGCATTATAAAGATCTTCTACTGTAGTTTGTTAGATAAGGTCTTTATAATATTCAGAAAACTCTCTGCAATTTTATTTTTCTTTTAAAGCTAATAATAAATCCTAAATAAAATGGCAAAAAATATAAACATTTGAAACGGAACAAATTTGGGATTAGCCTGCTGTCCACCATCTTGTTTTTTAAATCAAAACATATTTGTTTTGTTTCTCATTTCCAAAATAATTTCCATCCATATTTACTTATTATAAACACGTTATTTAATTTTATTGACTAATTTATTTATATTTAATATCTAAACAAATGTTTTGATTTATCTCCCGTGGTCAGCCTCTCATTTTTTAAATCAAAACATTTTAACTTTTATTATTAAATATAAATAAATTAGTATTCTGTTTTCTATTTAACTTGATTATGTCAGAAACAAAACAAATGTTTAGATTTATCGCCCGCGGTCAGCCATCTCATTTTTTAAATCAAAACATTTTAACTTTTATTATTAAATATAAATAAATTAGTCAATAAAATTAAATAACGTGTTTATAATAAGTATATATGGAGGAAAATTATTTTGGAAATGAGAAACAAAACAAATATGTTTTGAGTTAAAAAACAAGATGGCGGACAGCAGGCTAATCCCAAAGCTTAGTCTTTGAAACCTCATATTTTCCATTATATGTATACACACAATCAAATACCAAAAAATTACAAAAATTCAAAATCATCAAGATTAAAAAATATTTTTATATAAGTTGATTTAACATGGAAGTGATTTTTTTTAATGCACACATTTCCTAAAACAATGAAAAGTCAAAATAAGTTTGGTACTCACTTGCCCAGCTAAATATGTTTTAAGTTCTGGTGACTGAGCATTATCCAGGATATTTCCAGGGACTGCAATACTAACTGTATAATCTTTTTTAATTGTCAAATTATTTTCTATAAGAGAACTGTCCAATTTTGACTTTTCTTCTAACTTTTTCTGTTTTTTCTTCAATTTATCTTCTTTCCATTTTTTATACTCTTCTTTTTCTAGAAATAGTTATGTAATTAAATATTATACCCACTTTCTTCATAACTTTTTATTCATATATAATCATATTTATTAATAAAACAATTAGATATACACATATATTTAAATTGAAATTAAATATTTGCACTCTCTTTAACTAATTTTGCCGTCATATTTCCCCTTATGTATCAAAAATTAAGTGTGGCAACAGAAATAAATAGAAATAGCTTAAAATTCAGTAATGGTTAGAAAAATTGCAGTAATGGACAACCAAAAAAAAAAAAAAAAGTTTGTATTTAAAATTAAAGTAAGGTATTTAAACAACAACAAATTCAAACATTAAGAAAAATACACTAAATTAAAAATTTATAACGTAAAGATACTTTTAACTTACAATAATGTCAAGTTTAGATAACGAGACAATAAAATAAATATCAGTGTTAGTCCCTGTCATCATATCAGTGAAACACTGTGCAGCAGTGGCACAAAACTGGTGTCTTCAACATAGAGGATTTTGAATCAAAAGGTGAAACTTTTGAAGCAAATTGAAAATGTAAGCAGAATATACTTGAAAATATTAAAAGTCAGATATATTAGGAAAAACAGAAGAAATTGTCATATAGGAATGGTTTAAATGTATAAAGCGCCTAGAAAACATGCAGAATGGCAACCCTAGTTGACTCACCAGGACCAGCTGTTACGTGACAGGTCAGATTTTATATTAAAATCATTAAATTTGTGAAATATTAAGTTTGGAGATGGGAAAGTTATGTGAAAAGCTTGTTCTTAACTCAAGGAAATTTGTGACGAGTCCTGCTTTAAAGTAAAAATTTTTGTAAAAGGTCATGTTTTAAGGTTAAATTTTTTTTTTAAGATGCTTTAAAGGATCCAAATTTCTCTTAAAACAGATCCTAAATACATATATAAAATGAAGGAAGCATATACTGTAGTCATACCATACAACAATCATGTTATTTCACAATGGCAACATAGGTTACAGATGATATAAATTTGTAGCTAGCTATATCATAACAACGAAACACATGCGTGAAAAATCAAATATGGGTGCTTCATATTAGCCAGGCTCAAATCATGTCAATATCTGCTTTTATTTTTCATGTTTGTAAATTAGAAACAATGATTTGGTGTTGAAATAAAAAGGTTTTGTTTATAGTATTTCTTGTAATTTTTTTTTTGGAACAGATGTGTTACACTGACGCTAAAATGTAAACAAAAGATTGGTGACTGTTTGGTTGCAGCGATTTTCAAGACTGCGCCAAGCTACTACAGTAACTAAATACAAACTTAATAGCGGGGTTGCCATAAAAGAAAAATAGTCCCCAAAGTTTGGTGACTTTTTTCTTTTTTTTTAACCGATTAATTTTTTTTTTTTTTTTTTTGCATCAATGTAAAGCATCTAAGCCTTTTTTTTTTATGAAATGAGTGAAAGGCATGTATTTTAAATGAAAGTTACATATTTTAAATGAAGAGATATTTTAAAACATATATTATTCGTTCATATTTTAAATGAAATAAATAGAAACAATAATATTTGGTGATTTATCACCTGCATCCGGCTAACATAAAAAGTACCCAAATGAGATATAGTATCACAGAAAGTTAAGTGTATGAAAACTCACTTTTTAGCTTAAATTCCTTCCAATTTAGGCCCTAAAGTTAGAAAAGAAAAGAATAGAAATATAATTAATTATAAACCGGTATATAAAACAAAACATTGCATTTAGTATTCCATCAATTCAACGATCCAGTCATTGCATCAGAGTTCCCTCCAGACAGTTTCAGCAGGGTACTTCAACCTTCTTTCCCCACATCCAAAAAATCAGCACCATTCTTACTCCTCAGTCCCCTTACTCCTTTTTGTATTAAAAAATTTGTTTGCATAGTCAAAACTGACTCACTGTTGTCTTGAAAAAAAGTGTACAGGATTTTAGTGGCTTTTAAAATCAAAAGAATTTTTTTAATCTTAAAAGTGCCTTTAAGAACAAAAAAAATGCTCTTAAGAATTTTTTTTTTAAGTGCCCTTTTCCCACCAGCAGCACACTGTCTTTTTAAGAACCTGGGTGAAACTCTAATTGCATATAATCAAATAAAATAAATAACATTTATATATTTGTTTCCTTTATTATTAATAAAGAGTGGAGGTTAACTAGATATTTTACAAGTTCGTTCTTCATTTCATGGACATATTAGTATGGTCTCATTTTTCCAAAAGAAGTTTTATTTTTACACCTCAAAGAAAATATTCATAACCTTTAAAAACATATGTAATGGATTTTTATTTGAATTAACCACATTCGTTAAATAGTCACTGTCTACAGCATTTATTAAATTTATAATTTCTATTTTAATAAATTAAGTTTGATAAAAGCAAAGCTTTTCTCACTGAGACAGTAAAAATCCTTCAAATTTACCGCATCATTAACAAAATTTAAAATGCTCTCATTGGAAGAAAAAAACTACAAGATGCATAGTTAGTCAGAAATTTATTTGATCTTACTGTATATAAATACAAACCTTAGAAGAAGAAACTTTCTCCATTTTAGTTTTTCGAAAAATCTGGACAAGAAAATACTCAGAAAATTAAATAAAAATAAAACGTGTTTGGTGTTTACATTTTCTAATCACATAAATGTTGCCATTATCTCTCATAAAAAAGTACATATATTTTCAAATCTTTTGGAACTTATTATTTGCCATTTAAATACACTAAGCATTCATTAACTGAGGTACGCATTTATTTATACTGAAAGTATAACGGAACGTTTTCAAGAAAACACACATAACTTTCTCCAAGGGTGAAAGATTCAATAATCATTCCTTTCTTCCAATGAATCATGAATCATTCAAAGAATTTTAATCAGTTGCTTAGCAACCAATTCACCAACCATAACTGTAAACAAAGCGTGTTGTTGTCAAGCTGTTTAATGCAAAAAAGGAGGTATCAAAAGGAAGTTTATACTGAAAATAAACTAGTAAGTTCGATTTAAATTTTCATTCTTGTAATGTTGCAATAAATTAGATTATACTTATTAATATTTAAAAGATAACGGATATACCTAAATACATATATAAAACGGGGCTACGTTTAAGAACCTCATAAAGTCCTCATAAAGTCATTTAAGTCCTCATAAACTACGTCGGGGCTTTATGAGGAAAGTTTTTGGTGCTTTTTTTAATATTGACATCTTAATCAGTATCTTTTTCAAATACTTTTTTCAATTTCATATCTATTTTTTTTCTTACTTAGAGTGCTACAGACAGTTTATGTTCAAAACTTTAAGTATAATTTACAATTTGCTGTGATTAAAAATTTACCTATACATATTACATCTAATTACCACAGGACTTCTTGTATGTTTGTGTATTCAATTGCATAGAGATAGCTAAATAAAAAGATAAGAAAATTCGTGCAAGAGCATTCCGAACTAGAGGTCTGCACGAAGTGAAATTTCCAGGTTCGGGCCCAGCCCGACTCGTACAAAAATTTTATCGGCCTGGCCCGGCCCGGTATAGTTACAAAAAGTTCGACCCAATACTGCCCCGACTAAATTTCTACAAAACATGCCGCTATTTCTGAAGTAACATTATCGTACAATTAAAATTATTCAAAAAGTTACTTATGCATAGATTTTATTTTCAGATTATGCCATGCCTCATTTTACTAATTTTTGTTCGGGGTCGGGCTTCTGGCTAGGCCTAGGCGCGTGCAGACCTCTACTTTGTGTCATCTATTTAAATACTTAGAAGCCTCACTGTTAAATATTTTATTAGAATTTAAAAAAATTACAATAAAAAAGTAATAGTGACGACTCATAGCCAGATCTTAGAATAACGAAGGAGAAATAATTTGGCACTTCTTTGTTATAGCGTCTTATGCAAAGGTTGCAGTTATGATTTCGCCAAGATCATCGTAAAGCTTAGCTATGCATCACAATGAAATACATCACAGGAAAATTATTCATGATTGGGTGGGATCTATGCCCAAATTGTTGTACTTTAGTGGCGTAACATTTAATGAGGCAACAACTCTATTTGGCTAAAAAGGTGGATTAAACTTTGTGCCGTTATATTAAAAATAAATGTAGAACGAAAAATAGCACAAATTAAAATATATAAATTGGTAAACAGCTGTTTCGGAGATCCTAAAGCTCCATCATCAGTGCCAATTCAAAATATTAAAACCGATTTAAAATCCTAAGCCAAGCCATGTCAATTTGCTTGCGTCTTTCGCACGCGCCAAGATGAAATGGCGAAAAACGACGATGACGAATATGAAAGAGGTCGCCGCCATTTCAGCTTGGCGCGTGCGAAAGACGCAAGCAAATTGACATGGCTTAGGATTTTAAATCGGTTTTAATCTTTTGAATTGGCACTGATGATGGAACTTTAGGGGCTCCAAAACAGTTGTTTGCCTATTTATATATTTTAATTTGTGCTATTTCACGTTGTACATTTATTTTTAACTCTATTTGGCGTCAGGCATAAAAACTTTATTCGTTTTTATACCAATAGATGATACAATAATAACTGTGGAACAGTTGAAGCACCTCTTAGGCTTTTAAAAATTGGCATTTCCTTTTTATAGTAAAGGACCTTCGCGATATAAAGAGATTTTGGTAGTTTCGTCGTCGCCGTACATAATAGTAGGTATTATTACGTACGCCATGCTTTCGTATCAGCGGCATATCATTATCGAACTTTCGAGCTCTTTACTATCAACAAATACTTTTTGTTTCGGCTGTAAAATATTTAGCACAGAAAACGAGTTTTCCCTTTTTTAGTGCCAGAAAACGTTGAAAATTCATAAAATTCAAAATATCATAACTCGGTAAGTTTTGGTCGTACAAAAATAATTTTTTTAATATTGTTTTACTTGTTCAAGCATGGAGGAAGTTTTACTAAATATTACTTATTGAAACCAGGGATTAAATCAAAATTTAAATTTCGCAACTTTTGAAAAATAACTGTGTTACCGTAAATGGCTTTTGATATGATGATGAACAAAGTTTGAAATATTATTGCAATTGGATCTTCACCTCTAAAGTTAGTGGTTTAGGAATTAGCTATTCGTAAACGATAAGAGCGCATACACAACGAGGCAGTTTACCTAATATATACATACTGAATTTATATGATATATATATATATATATATACACTGGCGATAAAAATTAAAGGAACAACTATAAAAACTTATCGAACTTGAATAATTTCGAAAATATTCAAAATGCAGAACAGCCTACTTCTGCAAAAAAATAAATTTACATAAAAACATAGGAATGGGTGCTGTAAAAGGGGATAAAGAAATTATACTGTTACAACATTTTAGAGACACACGGGAAAAATCAATAAAAGGTATTTGGTCACCCCTGACCGAAATGCAAGTTTTACAGTGATTTTCCATACTGTGGATTAGATTATACAGAAGTGCTTGAGGTAACAACGTGTATTCAAGACGAATAGCGCTTCGAAGCTTCTGGAGAGTGTTAATTGGGGATTGCCGAGATGCAAGTCAGCGTCATAGTGCTTCTTACACATGTTCTATCGGATTTAAATCCGGAGAATATGCAGGCCACTTCATCCGCTGTATTCTTTCGCCTACAAGATAATCAGTCACTAGTGGAGCACGATGAGGACGCGCATTGTCATCCATTAAAAGGAAGTTATTACCGATTGCACCCTTGAACAGCTTGACATGAGGACCAAGAACTCATCTTTGTATATTTCAGCATTCACAGTTGCACTGGTAAACATGTGTAGGTCAGTGCGGCCATTCAAAATGATGCCCACCCATATCATGTTTCCAAGACTTTTAAATCGGTGACTTTCACCGATGTTTTTTGCAGCCTTATTGCGTGTTTTTCGCTCTTTCCATATAGTAATACGTCTGAAATCACTCTCCAAACAATATTGGGATTCATCGGTAAAGAGAACTCGGCTCCAGTCCGTGATACTCCAATGACGATGATTTCTGCACCACTTTAACAGGGAGCATTTTGCCGCCGAAGTTAGTGGAATGCAAAACATGGGTTTCTTTGCATACAGTCCTCGTTTATCGTACCTGTCACTCACAGTAAATCTGGATAGTCGAGTTCCAGTTGCTGCAACGAACTCCCTTGCAATCTGAACTGACGTCAATTGTCTGCTTCTTTTAGCAATCGTTGCCAAATAACGGTCCTGAGAGTCTGTTCTGGCATGTTTTCGACCATGACCTGGTTATTTCTTTACATTACCAGTGTCTTTAAACCGTTTCGAGATTCTTGACATGACCCTTTTCGCTATTTTTAAGTCTTTACAGACCCCTGTCAGTGCCTGTCGTGCTTCCATTCCCCTAATCTCACCATGAGTCAAATGTCTTCCAAACGACATATTCCACCTACTACAAGCGAAACTTTTATGTAACTACACGTACAATCCTTAAAATTAAGACTTCAAATCACCCACATGTACTCCTTTTCAAACGTGCCGAAAGAACGTGCTCAAAAATTTGCATATTTTTCTGTAGCAAAGGTTAATCTCATTGGACTACGTGATTACGTTGACATGGAATTACCAACCAATCAGCTTTCATTGTAGTATCCGTAATAGAATTAACATAATGCACCCTTTTATGGTTGTCCCTTTAATTTTTCTCGCCAGTGTGTATGGGCCAAAATCTCTTAAGCGTGATTTCTGAGTCCCATGTGTATCTCACGGCACTTCTTTGCACTATAAATTTATCATTTAATGTTAAAATGTTCCTCTGTGATTGTTCTACAATATTATGTTATTTTTACTGTGAAAATCTGTTTCTTTAATCTTTAAAATGGAATTTAAATATCTCAAAAGTCACTACTGCCCCCTGTCCTCAACCCATAACTTGTGATTATTAAAACCATCAACAAACAATAGTTCTGAAAAAAAATTGAAAAACCAATGCATTTATTATAAATATGAATCTCATGGTACATAATAATATAATTTTTATATGAGTGAAATGTGTAATATTTGTTTTTTATGAGTTGTGTCCTCACATTTTTGGTCACTACTGTCCCGGTGTATGAATTTCCTCATATTTCCACCAGATGCCAGTATGCAGTAATTTTCAATATTGTTTCCAGTAGAGGAGAACATGTTGTTCTTAAAAAGCCGCTATTGCTTGCTGTTTGTTCATAAAAAATTTCTGGATGGAAATGAGTGGAGAAAAGTTAAATGTACCTTTATTAACCATCACTACGGACCCCATTGTTAATTTAAATATTGATAATTATAGATTAATCAACATCTAGCCATTTAATAGTAGGTTTGATATGTCTTTGAAAATAATGCATACAACATTCCAAAAATGTTCTTTTTAAAGTAAAGTGGCAAAATTGCAAAAAAATGTCACTACTGTCCCTGTCACTGCTGTCCCTTTTACAATATGTATTTTGTCTGATAAAAACTACCATATCATATTTATTTTTCAATAAAGTTTGTGCCCATCTACTAATTATTATTCTGCAATATATCAGTGGTTATTATAAATTTATATTGAACATTATAAGAGACATTTATATACATATAAAAATCAGATATTAGCAGAAAATCAGCAGTCAAAAATCACACTTACGAGATTTTGACCCATATGAGCATGCAAGCAACTACAAGTTAAGTCAACGCCCCCTAGAGGGGGCGTTGGTTAAGTGGTGAAGATGAATTTGGTGAGAGAAATATTTTTTTCACAAGCACTTTCTCGTATTCTGTTCACTGCTTAGTACACATAAGCAATTTCACCAATACTTATACAATTTATTTAATGTACAACACATACAGCAGCAATTTACCTTGCACCCACATAGAGATGCTGTTTAATAATGAATATACATAAGCAATACATAATACCTCATAAGTTTTGTCATTGTGTCTGTTTATAATATTTGGTATGAATTGCACTTTCTTAATCTTCAGTTGTGCTAAGGCACATGGACGCCGGCAGATCAAACTCCGCGGAGGGGTTAAGATTTTGGAACAGATGTTCCGGTGGTCTACAGCTGGGATTGATGATTTTTTTCGAAGCTAAGCCAAAAAATCGTTTCTGAAACTTATCGCCAAGTTGAAAATCCAGGGAGATATCGATTTTCAAAATGGCGATTACTTTCAAAACTCTCTTAAGGGCGTTGGTTAGTGCGACCTCAAATTCCACTCGCTAATGTTAAGCCGATGATGTTAATTCGTATTTTTAAAAATCTTCTCAGGGAATTAATATTTTTAACTTCTTTTTTTTTCTGTGTCACTTTTTTTTGTCAAATTTTTTCTAAAATAATATATTTAGTTTTATTTGAAGCGTTAAAATCTTACTCGCAGCTCGTCAAGATTTTAACACGTAAAAAAATTATAAATTAAGTTTATATTTAAAAAAATATTTTGTCAACTAAAAAAAAAAAAAAAAAAAAAAAAAAAAAACGAAACATCTTTTAAGCACAGTACACAGAAAAAAGAAGTTAAAAACATCAATTTTCTGAGGAGACATTTTAAAAATACGAATGTACAAGCCCAAAGATTTAATATTAGCGAGGAGAATTGGAGATCTCACTGGCCAACACATTTAAACCTGTGTTTTTTAAATTGGACAATACAAATATGAAATTGGCTAAACTAAGAATTTTTATCAAACAGCTCCTCCCTCCTCCCCTCCCGCGTTTAAGACAATTTTTAAACATATAAATATGAAAAGCAACAAATAAAAAACATGAAAGATAAAAAAAATAAAAATTGCGTTTTGTATGGGGGTTTAGGAAAATTCTGTCCTCGTGACAAAAAGGATAACCAATTATTTCAATTTTTGACCCCCTACCTCCCCCCCAAAAATATTAGTTTAGTTGTTCATCATATAGGTGATTTGTCATCATCTGTTCATTTTCCTGTTAGACTTTAATTATTTTGTATCACTTGGGAAATTTTACTGTATTTTTTTTAAATCATCATTAGAGTAAATTAAATGTAGTTAATTACAGTTTAAAATTAAGGGAGTGGCAATGACCCTTTTTTCCCATTATCCATGATTAGGCTGTTATAAAAAGAAAGTACCATAAAATAGTTCAATTTTAAAAATAATGTTCATCTAAAACTCTTATAAAAGGCCTAGTTATATTTACATTTAACTTTTAATCTCAGTTTTCCCTTTAGTTTGTGTTTAAAATCGTATTTATTTATTTTTAAAGGAACATAATGTCCGTTTCAAGACCTCGTCCAGTTGTTCCTGAAGAACTGCCGAAGATACTTCACGATCTGAGTTATGCGGTGATAAAAAATAATCCCCAAGACATTATTAGCTTTGCCGCTGATTACTTCCAGCATCTGCGCGATGAAAAAGAAAAGGAAATCGCTGATGGTAATACTTTATTTACGTTTATTTAACAAGCAATACACTTTCCAACATAATTGAAAAGTGTTTATGAATTCGGTTTGTCTGTCTGCGCTCTAATTCGCTTAAATACAGTCGGATTGCCACGTAATTGATATATGTTATTGAAATTGACCATAGCATCTTCACATGAGTTGTAATTTTCCAACTGGACGAAAAATGTCCGGGCCAGGATTCGAACCTGAGATATCTTGGCTGAAGCTGCCATGCTCTGCCAACTGAGCCATCCCGGTCGAATCTGGAGGACCTAATTCATCCAGTTAGCCTTATTGATCATAGCATCTGGTCTGATGTCTGAATCAGCTCAACAGAATAGATCGCAGGTAATGGAACTTCAGTAAACGCTGGATGCTCTAGCGTTTACTGGATCATAGCATCTGGTCTGATGTCTGAATCAGCTCAGCAGAATAGATTGCAGGTAATGGAACTCCAGTAAACGCTGAAAATCAGCTCAACAGAATAGATAGCAGATAATGGAACTCCAGTAAACGCTGAATGTTCCAGCGTTTACTGGAGTTCCATTACCTGCGATCTATTCTGTTGAGCTGATTCAGACATCAGACCAGATGCTATGATCAATAAGGTTAACTGGATGAATTAGGTCCACCAGATTCGACCGGGATGGCTCAGTTGGCAGAGCATGGCAGCTTCAGCCAAGATATCTCAGGTTCGAATCCTGGCCCGGACATTTTTCGTCCAGTTGGAAAATTACAACTCATGTGATTTCTTTACCAATTTGAATAATTGTGTTAAAATTACTCCAGCATAGCATGTTCGTTATTGAAAATGAAGTGTGTACATTTATAGTTAGATTACAGGGGCAATCAAAAGTATTCCGATACATTACGCTCAATGGGGAAAAATTGTTTTCAGTGCATTTTAATAATGTTTCACTATTTCATTCATAACAAAATTGATATGCGTCACTGAGGTAGACGACAACATGTTTTCTATAGAGTATATAATAAGTAGCAAATATAATTTGTTTACAGAGACACTCAAAAGTATTCTGTTGCATTACGGTCAATGGGGAAAATTCATTTACAGTACATTTTAATAATGTTACACTGTTTCAAACATAAGGAAATTTATATGCGCCACTGAGGTGGCTGGCAATATGATTTATATAGAGTATAGAGTAAGCAGCATTTATAGTTCGTTTACAGTAACGCACAAAAGTATTCCATTGCATTAATATATCGGTAAAAATCGTTTACAGTGTAGTTAATGAAATTGATACAGTACATTACTGAGGTGCACTAGAGCATGTTTTCTGTAGATTTATTGAGTGCGTAGAATATTTCGTTTATTTACAGAGACACACAAAAGATTTCGGTTACAGAACTGACTATGAGCCATAAAGGCTACATTTAAGTTTTAAGCTGTGATGTGCATTTAAAATGTTTATTTTTATGAAGTGTGTATTTCATATACAGGGTTGCCCGATATAGAATTCGCACACATTACCGGCTACACTGTAAAAAATGACCAATGTTTCTTATTTTATGAAAATATACTATAACCACGAACGAAAATATAATATAATCTTCTGAGCTATCCGAAATTCCGAATAGCGTGTTCCATTGTCTTTTGAATCCCCAGAAACCAATACATTTCCAAAATTTAAAGAATTATTTATAAAAACAAAGTATTTTTCGCTGCCCGTATTTTTCAAAAACGTTTCCGAAGGGTTTTTATAGTGTATTAATGACATCTGACATTCCATTCAATGGCTAATTGAATGGCTTGGAATACCTGTTTTTCGAATGCTATCCATTCTCAAGTAAACATTTTCATGCTCAAAAAGTATGTTTAACAGCAAACATGCAAAATTAACAGCGTTAATAATAACATTAAAATTAAGATTATTTCTTTACTCTTTCATGTATAAATTAACTTATGCGGTTGAAAACGTTTACTTGAGAATGGATGACATTCGAAAAACAGGTATTCCAGGCTGAGGACACTCATTAATACACTATAAAAACCCTTCGGAAACGTTTTTGAAAAATACGGGCAGCGAAAAATACTTTGTTTTTATAAATAATTCTTTAAATTTTGGAAATGTATTGGTTTCTGGGGATTCAAAAGACAATGGAACACGCTATTCGGAATTTCGGATAACTCAGAAGATTATATTATATTTTCGTTCATGGTTATAGTATATTTTCATAAACTAAGAAACATTGGTCATTTTTTACAGTGTATGGACAGCAACTCCAGAAAATAAATTTTTACTGCGTTGTGGTTATTTTGTAATGTTTGTTTAGATATCTCATTTCATTGTATCAACAAATGTGACATTTCTTAACAATATTCCGATAGTGTTGGAAAGTCTTTCATAATCTATGCCGTGGTGCATGATTTTTCGTTCTTGTTTAAAATATAGAACTGAATGCCATCCCTTATTACAAAAGCTTATTACAGTAGATTTTTGATTATCCGAAGCCTGATTATACGACACACTTGGTTAACCGATGTCGACCTCACTTATTTCATCATGACTTATACGTGGACATATGTAAGGGTGTTTTGAAGTATTTCAAAGATACGTAGGGAACTGTATTATTTTTTAGCTTATAATCAATTATACAAAGCTCTGAACATGAGGGATTAAAATAATGTTAAATTACTTTAATAGATTGTAATTTTTTTAATAATATAAATTTTGTCGCAATAACATTTAAAATACATCGAACATTTTTGGAAATCGACAGACATTCCAATCAACGAATACTTCTGCATGTTCTGACACCTCTTACTATAAAAATACCCGCCACCTGAAATTGCCTTATTTTTACTTATGACAAAAAACAAAAAAGTGAGTAATTGCAGATTTTGTTTTTCGTATGTTTGCCTTAATTTTATTTATAATATTTTTTTATGATAGCAATCATTTATTATACTTTGTGATGGAAACCATTTAACTTATTTATAATAATAAAAGTTAAAGTTTTGTATGACCGAAAAATAACCGACAGTTTCGATTTTCTGACACCACTAATTCCGTGAGTATCGGATAATCGCAATATATTTTAGAGTATTGACACCTGACCATCATGTGCTACTCCTTACTATCTGTAATATAAACACTTTGATCCTGACTCACTGATCAACTTACTGGCACTACAATGCTTTGGTTTTCTGAATCAGTGGTTAATCGAATCATCCGTTCGTATATATCAATGTTTATTGAATAATCCGCTTGATTAACTGGATCAACCGCTTATATTAATCATTTGTTTATAAGAATCAATGGCTAATTGAATTAATAACAGGATTGAGTTGTAAACGCACATGACCATATTTTCGATGACGCTTATTTGTTTTTTAATGTAAAAATTAATGTAGGTCATAATTCATAATTTTTAATATGAATTTATTAATAATTTTGAATTTTCACAATTAAAAAAATATTTTTGAATTGTACAAATGCCTCAATTATATTTGGATCCCTTCATTATGTCTAATTAAAAAAGAAACATTTCAATCGGATGCAGTGGCGCTAACTTTTGCAAAATATTGGGTGGGCTGAAAATATTTTTGTAAAATGGCATGGCCAGATTTTTTTTTTTTTTTTTTTTTTTTTTTTTTTTTTTTTTTAAGGTAGGTTGGCGGATGTAGAAAGGTGATAAGTCCAAACCAAATCAAGCTATCAAATTTTAAGGTAAAGTATAAAGTAGTAATTTTATTAAATATATTCTCTTCAAATCTTTCTTATAAAGACTAATATTTATAATATCACTATACCATGAATACGACTACAAATTACCAAACTGAAAAGCCAAAAAGCTAAACATCGAGCAAAACATTTCAGTTATTTAAATGATTTGTGGTGTCAGTCAGGGCCTTAAAACAGATGGTCATTTATTTATACTCACTGATAAATGATAAAATAAATTTTATTTCAGGGGCGGGGGGGGGGAATAAATAAATAAATAAACCAATGAAATAGAACAATGTTAATTGGGTACGCCAGGATAACAAATTATTGGGTGTGCTCGGGTCCCACGGGGCCATATAAGTTGGCGCCAGTGATCGGATGGCTATTTCGGGGAGATTATAAATTAAAGTTTGTGACGTAGATTTAACATTAGCATATTGAAATTTTTAACTGTTTTAACTGTATAAAGATTTAAAGAAAAAATGCATAAACTATGCACTTTTACAGTATAGTTTGATACAAAGAACTCAAATATGATGTTAAAAGTGTGTATTACCGTTTGGGGGAAAAAAGTTGGTACAATTTATATGTAGACGAATCCCAAACCTAATACATGCATAACATTTAGACGTTAGTAGACATAGTAGACGTTATTACTAATATGTTGGTTCCAGTATTATTTTCATAAGTAAAACCCTGCAAATCTGAACTAATTGAGGCCACTTCTTGTTCAGATTAGCAAATTTTCAGATTATGCGAAATTCTGATATAAATAGAATAAGAAAGGGAGAAAACAGAAGAAATTGTGAATAAGTTGGCAATCCATTAATTCACTGGCAACACAAAAAGAGTAACTCCCTCCTAATCCAAACCTCCCGATGACCCTGATCCCGAAGAAACTAATAACGCAGATAGTGTTTGTATATCATATTCTGATGTAGCAACTTCACCAGAAATAACACTTCGCTATTTAGAGCAGCATTCAGACTCAACGCCAACTGACGTCATATTCATCAGACGTTGCCTGTTGGAATCTACGTAATATTGCTTTATTATACAGATTCATATCACCTCCACCTTCAAATTTAATAAATTCTTCATCCCAAAGAATCATTAAACGCATATACTAATCATTTCATTAAAAAGTTTCATAGATTAACACCCTTGCTTTCTATTCTTCTTTTATGCAATAATTATGCATGCAAGAAATAGTTTTTTTAGTTTTCAATATTATTATTTTATTTTTATTTTCTTCTTTACCAAGACTAATTTTGTTTATTATTTTAAAAATATCCAAATAAATTTCGTTTCTAATTTTTAGACTTGCAGGTTCTGGTTCTATTGTACAATGATTTGTAGTAGAGTTGGTGTGTGTTTGGGGAGGGGGGGGGGTATACTTTCTTTCCCACTTCTTACCTAGTATTTGTTGGAGAAGAATCCACTATATATCTTGCCAACTGATGTAGAAATAACTCTTCATGTGAATCATGGTAAGGGAAAATAAACAAAACTGTCAAAAATATTCTGGAATAAGTCACGTCTAAAAGTTCCTAAATGATGACTCAACTTTATACAGAAACAATTCCTTTTATTTAAAACTTGATTAATACAATGTGTTAATAACTGATTATCATTTAGAACAATGATTAAAACTATTAATAAAGACAACATTATCTAAATAAACTTAACTGACTGCAGCCTTCAACATGGCAATATCAAACTAAACTCCATAAGGAAACACATGGCAGTAACTGCTTGGCCAAACATGTGTACTTTGTCTCGGTCATTTTCCAAAATTCTAGTTAGTTGTTTGACTTGTCAAAATTTTATTTTACATCTTCTGTTTTATTATTATTTTTAAGTGTAACACTGTTAACAGTATATCATTTTGCCTAGTAACCATTAACACAGGGACACCAATAAGTTTGGTGCCGTGACCAGGATTGTACAAATTATAAAAAGGGGCGTTTAAAGGGAAATTAAGGGAATTTAAATATATGGGAAAATACTGTTTCATTTAAAATAACCGTAACACACACCAACTGCAGCTGCTTAATCGATATTTAAGCTGAAAAAATACAAGTTATATTTTAAGTTAATTACATCATCTTTACACATTATAAAAAAGTTTTGGTTACAGATTAAAAATGGTTGAACAGCTTGATAACAGATTCAACATTCAATCATTAATTTCAACATATAACACCAACCAACGTGCTGTGACTGTTGACATGGCAGTTTAGTGTTCAAGCTTACTGAGTGTAATTGGTTTCTTCATAACTAAAAATCTTCAAGAGATGTCTATTACAAGTAATTACACTAAATTCAGTTCTTAATATGAGAAACAAAAGATAATATATATACAGTTAAGTTATTTGAAATTTAGATTTCTATCAACAGATGTTTGTTTACAATTTGAAAGTAACATTGGAATTATTTCCAGCAGTATTTAATTAACTTATGCAGGAGTAGGTGCGGGAGCCAGGATCGAACCTGGGAACCCACGGGCAGTAGGTGAAGTCTTAAGTGCCGAGCAAAAGGCTAGCTCGATCGCTTCCTGCGAGAAACTCGTTTTCTACTGCCCGTACAAGATGGTGTCGCCACACTTTTAAAATTTAAACACTTTTCTTAAATACAGTTAAACTTTTAAATAAATTACAATTTAACAAAACATTGTGGGGATGGGTGAAAGAGATGAGGAGAAAACTTATTTCTGGGATTAACTAAACCTAAAACCTGTTTTACTACATACTCCAACAGTATTACTGGTTTTAATGTTCTTATATTTATATTAATTATGTTTTTGAAAATATAATATTGCTCTTTTATTTTAGAAACAGACGCTGACAAGGAAGATGCTGCAGAGATTGTAGAGACTGAAGATTCCCCCGATACAGAAGAAAATTCTCCAAGGAATATATAGCTTAATAAAAATACAAATTTATGCTTATGATAGTCGAATCGCCATTAAATCATTGTACTATTTGGAAATTTGCAAATAAATTATAAAATCTGGTTATTTATTTAGTTGAAGCACAGTGAGTCGAACGCATGCGATGCGTATCCACTCCCATCTGGCAATGAAATGAACAAGATATCTCGGCAATGGTTCCATCAATTACTACCACAAACATAGAGCCATACAACGTTGACAGATTTTTGAAATTAGATTTGTGGTCTGAGTAATTAAATGTCAAAAATCTAATGTGAACAGAACTCTATGGGCGATTTCGATTAAAATGCACATGATTTCTCAGCAATGGCTCAATCAATTACAATGTAATTTACCAGAAACATACATCTTAGTAAACCATCAGAGGTAACAACTTAGCCCAATTTTAAATTCGATCTGTGGTCTGAATGATTAAAGATCAAAGTTTTAATGGAAAACCTATGGGCGCTTTTGATTAAAAGAAAAATTTGCGCGCGAAACTTCGAATTCAGAAAATCTTCGCATACACCTTACACGCATTAATACAAGTCATTTTCTTCAAATATGAAGTCATTGATTCCAAAACGCTTAGAGTTACAGAGTCTTTTTAATTTAAAATAAACTCTGATTTTAAAAAATATGGTTTAAAAAATAAATACAACTTCACGAATTTCAGTCACTCATACAATCCGTCGGAAACTTAAGCGGTATTTTTTTTCTACATTTTATTTTCTACAGTACCGTTACGAATGCTTGTTTCAGCCTAGTTTGGTTCAGTTTAAATATGCTCTGTGGTAATGTGAAGTATTTAGGCTCACTTTTTAACACTTTCCAACATAGTTGAAAAGCATTTATGAATTCGGATTCTCTGTCTGCCTGCCGTCTGTCTGTCCGTTCTTTAACTCGCGTAAATATACTCGGGTTGTCATGCAATTGAGCTTTACTATGGTATGTTCGGTATTGAAGATGAAGTGTATAGCTCTTGTAGTTCCTTTACAGGGACACTCAAAAGAATTCCGTTACATTACGGTCTATGGGCAAAAATCATTTGCGGTTTATTTTAATGATGTTATACTATTTCAAACATAGTGGAATTTATATATATATATATATATATACATATATATATATATCACTGAGGTGCAGAACAAAAGCCTTACTATAGAATATGGTGTGCATAGCACTTATAGTTCCTTTGCAGGAGCACTCAAAATAATTCCTTTATATTACGGTCTATGGGGGGAAATCGTTTGCGGTTTATTTTAATAACGTTTAAATTATTTCAAACTGAAATACTGTGATAGCCATTTAAAGATTTCAATTTCAAAAAGATATACAAAAAAATAAATAAATAAATAAATTAGAAATCCTAAAAATTTTTTGCGTTAAATGTTCGGCTTTGATCCAAGAATTCCAGAGCATTTTTTGTTTTGCCTCTATCTTTAAAAAATGGCTGAGATATAGTAGTTTGAAATTATAGGGTGGCTGACATTTTGAAACAAAACAGCAGGATTCCTCCATAAACGGGTTTAATTTATGAGTTTTAGTGAACATGGTTTCGCCAAATTTTCTTTCATTGTTGTAACCATCGTTTCAACACTTACATGCTTAACATTATATATTTATATTCGCCAACGTCAAATTCTTGCCCAGCTTGGCGACAATTGGTGAAATATCGCCAACTTTGGCGACAAAAATGCGTTTTCATATATGAAGCCAACATGGCTATGTCTGTCTAATTTGGCGATATTCTCATTCAAATTCAATATTGACGAGAACTGGGAAATGACTCTTCTGTAATCGGGTTCCGCGCATTTTAGCTTCGTATATTTTCAATAGAATTAGCTAAAATCTCAAAACCAACCAATAGGGAGGCTATCTTTTCCTGCCTTTCAGGCTATATAGAAGAACTTTTCGTAGTTTAGTGTAATACATCGGCTGCTCGCATCCAGGTAACCCGACGATTCGCAGGCAGCTGATGTACAAGAGAATGACGAAAAATATTGATTTTTTTTTGGCGGTGCGAATTTTGTAGCATTAACATGTATGAGATAGAAGAAAGTTTTGGGATTGGCATATCCAGATGTACCAAACAGTACAGTTACCAGACAATGCAATACAAAAAGTACTTTTTCGTATTAGAAACGGAATTTTTACGCATGTTCCTTTTCCTTCAAAACACAAAAAAGTCGCGAACAGAAGCTTAAAATTTCATGAAATTCTGATATCAAAAGAGGGAAATTTCTTCAAATAAGAGAAAAAAAAAGAATCTCTTCTATTAACAGGGGAATTCCCGCAACTCGATGCCTGTAGTTTTTACGTTTTTTAAAGAAATTTGCTTTGAGAATGCTTTTACCATCTATAGACGGAAAATTCTCTGAATTCTTATTTAAAGCCCTGTATATGATCTATAAACTTATATATATATAAGTCTAATATATATAAGTTAAAATTTAGTTCAGTTAAGAAGCACATAGCACAATTGAAGATTCACCTTCAACAATTTTCGTCAATAAATGGAAATGTACTCGAATTATTTTGTGAAGCCCTGTATATGATCTATAGAATTTATACCCACAGATAATATGCAAAAAAAATAGTTAAATTTAAAAAGGCATACCACAACTGAAAACGCACTTCCAACAATTATCGCTCATATAGAGAGCACTGCAACCGAATTATTTTGTGCGTTCGTGTAAATTAACGATAAATGATATGCACGCCATATTTTATACAGTAAGTTTCTTGTAATTCATTTCAGTGCTGCATATCAATATGTTTCCACTAATATGTATATATCCACTTCAATATGTTTGAAATAACATTGGGTATTACGCCATATTTTACAGTAAGTTTCTTGTAATTCATTTCAGTGCTGCATATCAATATGTTTCCACCAATATGTATATATCCACTTCAATATGTTTGAAATAACATTGGATATTTGACGTTGGGTCATAATGGCCGTTTGGTCAATGCTTGAAATAACATAGGGTATTTGGGTTTAAATGTTAATCATTAAAATACATTACAAACAGTTTTTCCTCTTACTCGATAATGAAATGGAATTTTTTGAGTGTCGCTGTAAACGAAAGATAAATGAAAAAAATCGGGATGATACGAGGAAATCCCATATAATCCTATGGGATGTTCTCCTCAATTTTTCAATTATTGCTATAACTTTTTGAGTTTTCACGATATTTCACTGGTCTTCTTATTTGAGTTGCCCTATAGTATTGACTATCAAATCATGACAAAAAATCTTTGCTGTATTTCGCGCATTCACAGTTAAAATTTATTTCATAAAAATACCTATATCTT
The DNA here is from genome assembly GCA_963931845.1 of Maratus michaelseni. Classification (NCBI taxonomy): domain Eukaryota; kingdom Metazoa; phylum Arthropoda; class Arachnida; order Araneae; family Salticidae; genus Maratus; species Maratus michaelseni. Next base: position 84,270,593 of record OZ007597.1, on the reverse strand, counting down.
ATAAAATATTCAATATATTAATATTTTAATCTCGGTACCCTTTCTACGATTTTTGTCAAGTTTTTGGAAAGCGGTGTTAAAATCGACTGAAAACTCTGTATGCTAGAAAGAAAATACCTTTTGAATTTTTCACAAAAACGTTAACATCTTCACGAATATACGGGCTATGCTTACACAAATGCACACAAATGTTGAACAGGACCTATATAGTCATTTGCTACAGTGAGAGATCATTTTTTGCATTTTCTCTTACTTGGGTGATCGAAAATATTGTTTTATTATTAAAATTATTATTGCCCTCCCCCCCCCCCTTAACTGTCCTCGCGACAAAATCTTCACTGAAAAACATGAAGTCAAACATGTTCTTTACATCTTCAAAGTTCAAGGACATTTCCTCACGAGTTTCAGTAAGATATCGACGAAACGTCTGAAATTGGTCACTGCCCCTTAATTTCTGGACACCAGTATATATTGTAGACTGCTGTGTTGAAGTGTGTCGGATTCGGATCTGTTTTGGGTTGAAGTGTATTGGATCCGAGTTAGGTTTCGGATTGATGAAATATTTTTTTATCGGTTTCGGGTTGATTTTAAGCAGAATTTTCGGGTTCGTGTTCGTGTCAGGTACAATTAGACTCGTGCAGGACTCTAGTCTACACCGATGACGACGCGATAGATGTGTAATGGAAGAAATGTGCACTTTGTCACTATAAAAGACGACTAGTTTGCTACACAACATGTTTGCGTTGATCTTACTCTTACGTTGCGTTGTAATCTAGAATGTTCCTATTTTTACAATGTTAACTTACGAAAGAATTTCAATTCCACGTGGTATCTAAAATGCTTGACTAAAATGTCAAACATGAAGTAAATATGACATGCTTGTAAAAAAAAGTTACACTTACATTCGGTGTCACTAGATTAATTTTAACACAATTATATAACACACTCCCTTTGGTGTTTTAAAATTTATAAAATTTCAGAGTTTGGTACAAGTTCTGTAAGAAGACGACCCTTTAAGCATGTCTTCAACATAAATTGAAAAAAAAAATAATAATTTCCAGTCGAATGGATATTTCCGTTTTTTCTTTCTGTGAAATTTAGAGATAAATAAGATTTTTGAGGTTTCTCTCTCTCTTTTTTTTTTTTTTTTTTTTTTTTTTCCGCTGACTGTACAAACTTTGAGAAGAGGTCGAGCACACTTCAACAAACGGCCGCAATCCATTTATTCAGTCAAAAATACAGGGCGTTTCACTCCCAGCCGAACCCGTATTTTAGGAAGATTTCGTAAGACATACTACTAGACCGGGAGGCGGCAGCACAGACAATCACCTCATCGAGTTCACGGCTGAAATTCCAGAATTAGTTAAAACTTGATTCGTATATTAAAACGCAATCTGTCTGCCAAGTCATATCTTGGTGGAAAACATCTTAAAACCCGATTTTAGGGGTTGACTCGTAGGTTTACCATTGTGTTTTCCTGCACCCACAGGTATGAAAACATGGAGGACTGGGAGCAGGAACACACAATGGTAAACATACGAGCCAACCGCTAAAATCGGGTTTTCAGGTGTTTTCCACCAAGATATGGCTTGGCAGACCGATTGCGTTTTAATATGCGAATCAAGTTTTAACTAATTCTGGAATTTCAGCCGTGAACTCGATGAGGTGATTGTCTGTGCTGCCGCCTCCCGGTCTATACCTATTACATTCTCCCCTATGTTGGAATTTCTGGCAAATTTTTGCAGATCTACACCGATCATGACTCCCAGAACCCAAAACCGCACCACCAGTTCAAAACTTTATCTATCTATCTATCTATCTATCTATGTCACTTCTTTATGGACACGATAACTTCAATAATTCTGCATAAATCTCTTCCAAACTGATACATAAAATCAAGGGGCATAAAATCTCGGTCAAGTTCTTTAATGGGAAAAATCGAACCAGGGGGGGAGTAGGGAGGGGGACTTTTTGTGAAAACAGAATAAACAGTATACCTTCTTAATTATAATACGCATCGAATCCGTTTAAAGTTATTATTACTTCTAGGAAAAGGGCCGAAAATTCATGAATGACAGATTTTTGATATCATTAAAAATGGCCCTACGGGGTGGGGGGGAGGGATAGGGTTTCAAGAAGACAAAAAATCGTAACTTTGTCAATTCACAAGATATCAAATCCGCTTAGATTTATTATAAAAGTTATTTTGAGAATGTATTTATTAAAAATGTACAATGTTGTTTGACATATTTTCTCAAAATAACTTTTTTTTATATTAAGAACTCTGCAAATTATAAGCAAAAAACTTGGCGAAATTTGAGTCGGTTTTTATAAAAACCTTAATTTCTCTTCGAATATTCATGCTATCCTCATAAAAATTAACACAGTATATTACAATAAACCACTTATTAATAATCTCGAGTTTGAACAATTTTGCTACATTTGTTTTTACAGGGTAATCCAAAAGATATTCGTTCTTTTTCAATTTGTTGACAGTCCCCTATGGGGTTTCGGAAAAAAATATTCACGGAAATATATAAGCTATACTATACTGTTTACACACCTGCAGTTTCAGGTTAATTCCGCATGTATTTTTCTAGATAGTTAACAAAACGTCTAAAATCGCAAGTGACCAATCACCTTTGGCAATATAGTGTATTATCTACACCTTTTATACTGACAAGTTTTTGATAGCACCAACCCTTACAGAAAAAATAAAAATAAAATAAATTAATAAAAACAAAAAAATCCCTGCCGGCTCCGCCTATAGACACAGTTAGATTTAGAAATGGGCGGTCCCAACTGCTGCATCATGGCAAAAAGGTAATTTCTTCTGCAATTCCCAATAAACAGGCGCCCTACGGTCTGCGTCTTCGTAATCTACCTGTGCCTGTAGGCCGTGTCGTCAGGGATTTTTTTTTGCTTGTAACTTTAACAATAATGATATTTTAACGAAATTTGCAGCAGACTTGACATAGACATACCGTACTACTTTAAATGTATCGATAAAATTTACCAAATTAAGGTAAAATGGTATTCATGTCTATATAATTTCTACCGTGTACTGAAAGAAATAAATAAGGCTTAAAACACATTTGTTAATAGAAACTTTCAAAATACTTATATGAGTATAGCAATTAATTTTAAAATACGGAAATAATTAATTTTAAAATTATGTTTGAAATGGTGAAATGCTTTGCTAATTTATCAAAAAAAAAAAAAAAAAAAAAAAAAAAAAACCCTGTGAATTAAGCGAATATTTCCATTGATTATGTTTCGTTAAAACACGAAAAATTCCTGTTTGATTTGCCCCGAAAATACATAAAATTCACCAAGCTAACGTAAAAATGTACTTGAAATCTCTGATCTAAAGCTTCATTTTCGTCAAATTACAAGGGTGTTTCGAAACTGCGTGTAGTATTGTTTCGTATTAGAAACTGAATTTTTACGTCATGTCCTTTTCCCCTAACACACAAAAAATTCGCTAATCTAAACTCAAAATTTCCTGAAATTCTGCAGTCAAAAGACAGAAATTTCTCCAAAATAAAGGGGAAAAAAATCTCTTTCAATCACAGGAGTGTTCTAGCAACTTGCTGCCTGTACTTTTTACGTTTTTTTTATGAAATATTTTTTAGAGTATAATTTATTAATGTTTGTTTGAAAAACTAATTAAAAAAATTACAATTGAAATTTTACATTTCCTTTTGAAAAACTGTCAAACACTTCCTTCCTTGAAACATTGAGAATTCATAGAGTGATTATTAATTTTGAAATTTAGTGGAATGTTACGTATTATCTACATGACATGTAAAATATCTCTGATAAAGAGAAAGAATAAATTAGAATTGTCATTTGAATGTTCTATATGTCCATATCAATAACATTCTGACACTTGCATTGTGAAACATAAAGAATGATAATCCATTTTAAAACCATGCATAAGTTTCTTAAGATAATGTGAACTATTCAAAAAAGAATTTATCAAAACTGATTAAAACACCTATTGAAATTACACAATTGCTGACATTTGCTTTAGAAGCAAAAAATTGTACTGTCACATACAAGTAGAGTTTTTGAATGCATATGAAATTTAATTCATTTTTTGAATACTGCGTATTAAAGAAATATAATAACATGACGTGAAAATTTTAGTCTTTTTTTTTTATCGCTACTCCATCATATATATTCCATATCTAAGCCGTAGAATTAGATAAGGTTCACCTGCATGTTCTAAGTCGACATGCATTGGAGGCGCGAATATGTGCGTATCGTAGTTGTAGTTCTACTTCACACTGGGCTATCTCTGACAGTAAAAATTGGATGCAAAGATGAACAAAACAAGGATGTGGATTGGTAAGTACAGCTCATAATATCAGTAGAATATACTATACCAATCGGAGCAGTGTTTCTAATCCTGTGTGCCGCAACACACAAGTATGCTGTGTGAGTTACTTCAGACGTGTACCAAAAAATCACGTGAAATATTAAAATATTTTGAAAATTTAATATATCTTACTTATGTGTGGTAACGGTAACCTTACTTGAGGTTACATTAAAAACAACATTCAACCCTTTTAACTCTATAATTTATCTTAATAATAAAGAAATAAATAAAGAACTTAAAAAATGTTGTTTGCTGATCGATACCGCTAGCTGGACAATACCGCGGTATTTCTGTGTTCCAGTGGGCCAACTGCTGCTACTATTCGATTCAGGAGTCACCTTCTCGAAATCGAAGGTTCATTACGATAGGCTAGCCTAGAGTTGGCAAATCCGCTTGCCGCCGGCACAATTGTCACCCGTATTTGTGATTTGTTTAGTATTTTTTATAGTTATATGTGACTTATTTTGTGGCTTTCTGTCTGAGGATAGTACTGGTTGGAAAATGTCCATTAGAAATGAGATAATGTTACTTATTTAATCCTTTTTCTTTTGAACTAGGCGGAAAGGGAATGTGCGAATCTGAATTGTTACCATACAGTGTGTATGTGTGCGTGCTATACCATATAATATTTTAAATATTAAGCATCACAGCTCTCAACCACTTAATACTGAAGTCGGGCAGGAGCCCTTCTTTACTTTCGAAGTAGTACTTGGTAGTAGCAAGAAGAAATATTAAATGTTACAGATTCTGCTGCACACTGTTAAAAATTTGCAGCAAACTGTCCAGTCAATTCGACCATTTTTTTTTAGTAAACGGTTACATAATCGTAATGTACCTCTATTCTGACAATAATATGGCCAGAATAAAGTTAAATTACGGTTATGTAACCGTTTTCTATAAAAACGGTCAAATGACTGGACAGTTTGCTGCAAATTTTTAACAGTGCAGTTGGAGAAACTTTATTTTTAGGTTTGGAAGCTGTAGGTATTAAGTTAAAGTCAGCTGGTTTTGGATTTAGATTATTATTAGGACGTATCAAATGAGAATCAGTTGGTTGAGGATCCGTAATACTAGGATGCCTCAGTTGAGAATCACCTTATTTAATACCCGCATTTTTATCTTTGTAATTTTCTGTGTCTCTTTCATTAAAATTTGTATCATTAGCCAAAACCACCTTTGATCCCATGTTAGTTACTTGAACCACGTGTGGTTTCTAGATATTTAAATATTGATTTTTTTGATGCAGCTTGCCCTCTCTTGCTATAAAGCGACCAATTTCTCACTTGGCTTCTGTAGTGTAATTCCTTATAGCTGCTTTCTGATTGATTTTGAATTATCTTACTTTAGAATCGAAATTTCTCTCATTTTGCTTATCGTGGATAAAATGTGTAACGTTTGGAACTGTGAAATCTATTTTTGTTCTTATATGGCGCTTTAGAATAAAGATGCCAGACTCTTCCTCGTTTTAGAATGAGACATCTTAAAAGAAAGTTGTTTAATTTCATTTGCATAAAGTACTAGATTCTGAAGCTAAAGCTTTTAACCCATGTTTGAGAATTTGCACATATCGCTCGTCTGGACTATTTATAGCTGGAACATTTAACGTATGTTTTGCACCACGGAGAAAGTTTTGCACCATGGGTTACTTAAAAATGTCTTAAATTCTTCAGAAGTAAATTGGGGACCATTATCTGATACCAATTGTCCTATAAGTTTACACGATTTCAAGTAAAAGTTCACGTAAAAGAAATCTAAAAGTGAATATCGTTACTCAGAATATGCGCTTAGGTAGGGTTGGCCAATTTTTGCCTAAGTGGAAAAAACCACGGAAAAAACCATCCCGGCAAAAATACTTTTTTCCACAATTTTTGCCGCTGGCAAAAATTACTAGTATTTTAAAAAAGGGTTTTATGAATTTTATTTTAATTACATGATTAAAATGAGTGATTTAAATTACAATCTTGATCAACTGTTTGTTTTGTAAATCATTAAGAAATGCATTCTAAAATTTCTTTAAATGAAATTTTTAACATCAACAATTAACATATTTTTTTTTGTACTTCGAAAAATAGTTCAACATTAGCAGATCCTTGTCATTTGTGGTATTCTTTAGAACAGAATTCGGTTTTGCAAAGTCATATTATCATAGTCAAGAAACGTTTCAACCAAGCAGTTCTACCATATCATTTAGTCATGTATTTATTGCATCCAAAATACAGAAGGGAATTACTGAATTATTAACAAAAGGAGAAAGCTCGAAAATGGTTGCAATAAATAGATCCTGACTACGTACCTCTTGTTAAAAAATTTGACATGAAAGAATCGCCCCAAAAACATACTTTACTGCTAATGTTGTTAAATCAGTATCAGTTCATAAATGGTGGGAAAGTATTTCAGCTATTTGTGGCATATCAAAGAATTTTTGTGAACTAATTACTCATTTGCAAATTTGTTGCCCAAGTTCCGCTGCTGTTGAAAACATTTTCAAATTTTTCTTTTATTCATTCTGATATCAGAAACAAACTTTCTCCGGAAACTTCCACAAAACTTTTAATTTGCTATGCAATGTTAAAAAAAGACTAATGCAGTATTTTTGTGCTCCGTTTGACTTTGAAATATGTCTTTCTTTAGATGTTTTACATTAATAAAAATAATAATAATAATGTAAATTTGTAGTTTTATTTTTATGGTTATTCATGTAATTTATTATTAATTAATTATAAATGCTTTTTGAATTAAAAAATCTTCAAAAAACAAAAATCCATTAAGGTGCAAAATGTAAAGGGTGAAAATTGAAATATATAGGGTCATTCTAATTTTATTTTTCCACTCTTTCTCATTATTTCCATTTTTGCCCCTTTTTTTCGTTTTTGCCAATTTTTGCCTGGTTTTTTCCACTTTTTTCCACTGTCATGGCAAAGTTTATTTTCGCCGGCAAAAAGCCAACCCTACGCTTAGGTTAAATTTTAGATGGTAATAGTATATCTGTAAACAAAATTTAATCTTATCATGGAGAATTAGAAAGTTAATTAATATATAAACGCTAATCAATATGTAAAATTTAAAAGAGTACATAAAAATATGAAAAACAAGTAATATAATTTAAAAAAAAAAGTGAATTCCTACTTTTTAATCATAACTATATAAAATAAACCCGTGCAGCATTAATGTCCCACGTTATCTTTATTGAACATTTTTTTATAATCATCGTTGCGGTATTTTATTTCTGTGGCATTACTCATTTGAGATAAATCTTTCATTTCATTTATGAAAACAATGGGAGGAATTTTTTCTCCCATTTAAAACTAAAATTAATTAATTAAATTTAATTAATGAATTAATATTTGAAAAAACTGTATTAACATAAAGTGTCATCCACTACAAGTTTAAAAAAAAATTATTTGAACTTGAGTGGATGAATAGAAAATATTTTATTAACGATTGAAAATTTGAACAAGATATATATAGAGAGAGTGTGAGCTAATAGTAGGAATTTAATAACAAGTAATAATTATTATTCCTTACATATTAATGGTAGCTAAATTAAGGTATCTATGTAGAAAATAAGTCTAAATATATATATAAAATTCAGTGAAAACACGGTAAAATCAATGGGAACGATATAAAAATTACTAAGTGAAATCTAAAATTAGTTAATTATCCAATAAATCCTTATTTTTATATGTAAATTAGTGAAATGTAAATAGAAAAGAATAGTGTAAAAAACAGTATGAATTTTAACTTGGGGTTCAAGTCGTTGTATAAGAAACATAATTCAAATATTAGGTTAATCCTTTGTCGTATGTGAAGAGTATAAAAAACCAGTGGGTAAGTGTGATCGAAGATCGCTCAAAGGGTTTCGTTTAATATTCCTTTCAAAACACTTTATCCTTTCTTTAATAAATCCAAATAAATTTCATTTAGCAACAACAACAAAAAAAGTCATGTTTTTTATAAAGTAAAAATTTACCGGTCTATGTTTTCGTCTTTTCGAATATCTAAACCAGCCGGATAGCGGGCGAAGCTCGATATTATATTCTGTCCTAATAATATCCATCCTACGGACTAAATGCAATATTTAAAAAAATAATTTCAAAATTAAACAAATTGTACACCTTCAAAATGTTAAAATATGCGAATATTTCCATAATCGGACTTTTATCACGATTCAGTATGTTTCTCAAACTCATATATTTACTATTCTTTATTACTCATATTGATACTCGCTTTGTATTATTCTCAAACATCTGAAAAATTCGTTAAACTTCCAATAGGACGTCAGATTTTCTTTTTAATTCTCTAATCACGTGATATTAATCTGCTTTGTGTACATACTCATACTCCTTATATTATTGAGAAATCTTAGACATTTTCCGTTTTATTACCACTATGACGTCAATCAATTTTATTTCATATTTATCTTTCTTTCAATGGGTGAAACTTTTTATTTCATTTTCATTTTTTCACGTGGAAATCGTATGATAGAAAATTAATTATTGTAGAAAGAATTTCATTGTGGATTTTAAATTTTTGGCATCTGATAACGAAAAATGTTTAAATTTAATAGGAAAAGGCTGTTAGAATTTTTTTTTTTTTTTATCTCTATTTATTAAAATAATACGAATTTTTCAAATTTTAATATTTTGAGATCTTCACAGCTGGTATTCATCTATATACACAAAGTTTCAACTCTATAAGTTATATAGTTTTTGAGAATGGCTCTGTGACGGACAGGCAACGGAGCGGGAGTAATAAGAGTTTCGTGAGATTAACGAAACCCTAAAAACGTGAATCTGTATATTTTAAAATGGTCTTAATTTTATCTGAAGCGTTCAAATCTTATTCACGGCTCGTACGTTTTAACACATAAAAGATTAAATTAAGCACATATTTTAGAAATATTTTGACAACTAAGAAAAAAAAAGACAGATTCTTTAAGAAGAGTTCACAGGAAAAAGAAGTCAAAAATATTAAATTCCTGAGGAGATATTTTAAAAATAAGAATGCATTCCACTTCCATAGGTTTAACATTGGCAAGTGGAATTTGAGATCTGACAGACCAACCTGCTTAAGGTAAATTTTTGTTAAATACAAGTCCCATTTCACAGGTTTTATTGTATGAAGGGAAAATAAATCTGGTTTAGCTTGATTATATGCAATTATTTTTTTTTTTCATCCGTGATACTTGACACAATCTTTTACTAAATGCTAATAAAAATTTACTTTTTAAAGGTTCATCAATTATAAAATACCTAAGATCAAAGAAGAACCTGAAGAATCATACCTTAGAGATGGAGTAGGCTATGCATACATTCTTGCTCCTGGTAGTCAAGAGTGGATACTGTCAGATTTAGCTTGATTATATGCAATTTTTTTTTTTTTGCATCCGTGATACTTGATACAATCTTTTACTAAATGCTAATAAAAATTTACTTTTTAAAGGTTCATCAATTATAAAATACCTAAGATCAAAGAAGAACCTGAAGAATCATACCTTAGAGATGGAGTAGGCTATGCATACATTCTTGCTCCTGGTAGTCAAGAGTGGATACTGTCAGATTTAGCTTGATTATGCAATTTTTTTTTTTTCATCCGTGATACTTGATACAATCTTTTACTAAATGCTCATAAAAATTTACTTTTTAAAGGTTCATCAATTATAAAATACCTAAGATCAAAGAAGAACCTGAAGAATCATACCTTAGAGATGGAGTAGGCTATGCATACATTCTTGCTCCTGGTAGTCAAGAGTGGATACTGTCAGAGAAGAGTGTGGAGTCCGGTTCAATGATGGAAAAGACACTGGATACTTTTTATAAAAACGAAAAGGTAATTTTCCCCCTAAACTTTCAATATTCAGAGACACCTATAGTCCGGGAGGCAGCATCACAATTTAGCAACCAATTTTAGCGTCGATGATTTTGATATATATTATCAGCGGCTCTTAATCTCTTAGTTACCACGGATCACTTTTCGTATTCCCTCTGTGTTCGAGGACCTCCAGGATTTAAGACTAAAGTACTGATACTCTTTTGATTTTCAAACATCGATGAAAGGGTATTTAAAATAATACAGATAAATAAACTAATTACAGTACAACCTGCTAAAACAAAATCGGTAAAAACGGATTTAAACAGGTAGATATATGTAGTATTTCTTAATTCATGACCCTGATTTTTTCCGTTTAAGGCAGGTTCTGTTTTCACATATTTCATTGTATATTGTGGTTTTTTAAGAGTATTCTTAGTTTTTCCTTCAATTTCCCTTGCAAGATGCTGTCTTATATTCTAGATAAGTGATAAATTTTACATTGAAGGCCAGGCCTTCCCTGAAGACTCATTGAGGACCCCTTGCGGACCGCGGACCACAGCTTAAGAACCTCTGGATTAGATAGTGCAGGAGGTTACAGGTAACGAAATTGCCAGTCAACTGGCGCACTAGCGGGTTCGGGGATGTTGTCATAGCAATAGGAACAGCGCGCTACCCTCTGCAATGAGAAATGAACGGCAACCCGTATACTGACAACTGTCCACGAGCAACACCCACTTCATATTATTTGATACTTGATAAATTTACAATTGGCTCAATTACTCTTTTTAGTTACTCTTTAAATGCATTAATGTTTTATTCATTTTCTCGTTAAACATTAATTAATGTGGTTTACCTCGTGTAAATAAAAATTTCTAACAAAATATTCAAATTTATTTTACTAATGTATATTTGGTAAAATTTAAATTTATTAGATTTGATAATTCTTTAAACAAATTTTTATATATTATAAAAAATCATTAATGGCTTTCTTTGTTTATAAAGTTGCAAGAAAATGAAAATCAAAAGAAAGAAGAAAATGAAAATAAATGCTTAACTTTAATTGTTATTAAAATAATATTATGTAATGGAAACATACATAAGATAATTAAAAATTAATTACATTTTAACGCACAAGAAAAGCGTTGAGTTCCATAGGGGAGAAAGGTACTCGACCAGTGATATCACAAATTCGTCAGGAGGATTTGTGTCAAGTAGGTGTTGTCGCTAATCGGGGTAACATCAGTAATCGAGTTGTCATCCATTTCACATTACAGCGGGCTATGCGATGTTGCTATGGAAACTTAAGATTAAAATTAATATTATTTTGTTACTCTTAGATGTATAAATTAAATCAAGCAGCTGAAAATGTTTAATTGGGAATTGATAGCATCTGGAAAATTTTAAATTCCGGATTAAGAAAACCCGATAAACACTTTATAATAAAAAAGAAAACTGCCCAGTTAAACTGAGGGCATTGAGTTCACAGGCTATTCACACTAATTGTACATTATACTCTTATTTCAAAGAATTTGAAATAAGCCCCTCGAAAAAAATTTGAAGCAAATCCGATAATTCTGCATGAAAAACCCATTTATCTAAATTAAGGGGATTAGCCCCTCGTATCCCCCTTTATACTTAACCAATGAACCCCCAAAACTAATCAGGGAAGCGCCGTTTCACAATGAGCCTATATACAAATTTTGAAGCAAATCAGATAATTCTGCATATAAAACCCATTTATCTAAATTTAGGGGGGGGGGTGTTGGCCCCCCTTTCCCCCTTTATATTTAACCAATGAACCGCCGAAACTAATCAGGAAAGCGCCTTATCACAATGAACCTATACACAAAATTTGAAGAAAATCCGTTCTGCATGAAAAAAGCATTTATTTAAATTAAAAGGGGGGGGTTAGCCCCCCGTTTCCCCTCTTTATACTTAACCAATGAACCCCCAAAACGAATCAGGGAAGCGCCTTATTACAATGAACCTATAAAGAAAATTTGAAGAAAATCGGTTCTGCATGAAAAAAGAAACATTTATTTAAATTAAAAGGGGGGGGGTGTTAGCCCCCGTTTCCCCCCTTTATACTTAACCAATGAACCCCCAAAACAAATCAGGAAAGCGCCTTATCACAATGAACCTATAAACAAAATTTGAAGCAAAACGGTTATTTCTATCAAGAGTTATCGCGTTACGTACATACGTACATACAGAACGGGCGGGCTAGAGCTCCTATAATAGAGGCTGACGCATCCTCGCAGATTTGGTGCTCAAATTGAAGTTCAGTCGAAAAACCAAGCTAATCAGAACCGGTTCAGCCTATCAGAACCGAGTCTTAGGCAACCCCAACTCCGGCTGCGGTAGATTGATGCTGAACTGAGCACCAATAATCCGAAACAAAATGGATATGCGTCAGCTCCTATTATAGGAGTCTTAGGGCAGGCACATTAGCTCTCAGGCTTTGATAGCCTGTGAAGTAAAAACTACTTGGAATTGTTTCCGAAAATCAGTGGCAGGAAAAGAAATTCTGTTTTTATAAATGCGTCTTTAAATTCTGACAATAGATTGGTTTCTGAGATTTCTAAATATAAAGAACGCATTCCGGAATCGTGGGTAACTTGGAAGAGGATACTGTATATTTTAGTTCGTGATTTACATTATATTTTCCTAGATTAAGAAACATTTGTCTTTTATTACAGTGTACATATAACGTGTCAAAATATAAACTACTATTCAGAAACTGTATTTAAATAGAGTTGCAAAACAATAAAATTTAAATATTTCAAATAAACATTTATAAGGCAGATTGCACTTGGTCAACCAAAATTCGCTATAAAAATTTTTACCAACCTAAAAAAAAAAAAAAAAAAAAAAAAAGGACTTATTTAAATTCCTACTATTAGCTCACACTCTCTCTATATATATCTTGTTCAAATTTTCAATCGTTAATAAAATATTTTCTATTCATCCACTCAAGTTCAAATACATTTTTTAAAACTTGTAGTGGATGACACTTTATGTTAATACAGTTCTTTCAAATATTTATTCATTAATTAATTTTAATTAATTAATTTTAGTTTTAAATGGGAGAAAAAAAAATCCTCCCATTGCTTTCATAAATGAAATGAAAGATTTATCTCAAATTAGTGATGCCACAGAAATAAAATACCGCAACGATGATTATAAAATAATGTTCAATAAAGATAACGTGGGACATTAATGCTGCACGGGTTTATTTTATATATTTGTGATTAAAATGTAGGAATTGACTTAATTTTCTTTTTATATATTACTTGTTTTAATGAACAATTCACCGGAAAAATATTTTTTATATTAATTGCGCTAAAAGTGAAACGATGAAGAAAGGTGAATTACTAATACTAATAGAATGATACGTCTAATATTATTATATACAAAATTTTTTCACTCATTTATTATTTTGAGAAAAAGTATACGAGTATTACGATTCTTTTGATGCTTCTTTAATAATAATAATAATAATAATAATAATAATAATAATAATAATAATAATAATAAAACCCAAATACTAAAACTAAAAAGCAGTATTAGAGAATTTATAATTTTTTTCAGCGCTAAATACTGAAACTGAACCAATGTATAACACTACACATTTTTTCATGAGCAGAATCGTCTTTAGGAGTACGAAGGTGATTTGATAGGTTCTCGACCTTGACAGTGAAAGTACAAATTTTTTTTGACATAATTTCATATTAGTTTTCAATGTAGTCCCCTTGCAACTTAATACATTTAAGACATATGCTTGTGTGCGAATACTTTACAGCAGCTCTATAAGAGGGTGGTTCGAAAAGTTCTCTGGCCTGACAAAGAAAATACAAGATTTTTGACAATATTTCATTTTATTTATCAACTTGCAACACGATACATTTCAGAAGACTCTTGAGAAATGTTCATTCTTTGACGTTTTTGGTCAACGTTCAACAAATGCGGCACGCATCGAGCGGAAAGCTTTTTCATACCCAAAACATCGTGTAAAATTTGGTGGACACGGTCTATCGAGATGTTTGTAATGTCAGCTAGTTCGCGTATTTTCAATCACCGATCATTCAATGCGGCATTGTGAATTTTTGAGACGATTTTGTCGGTCATAGCGGTTTTGGGGCGTCCTGAGGGTTCATCAACATGAATTGATTTCCTATCATGTTTAAATTCAGCAGATCATTTTTTTATCGACGAATATGAAGGACAAGAATCCTTTAACCCATTCGGGACCATGGGTGCATATATGCACTCTCAAAAAGAGCATACGGAATTTGTTTTAGGCACCAGTAAAAAATAAAAGTAATATTTGCTTTATCTAATTAGAGCATTTTTGTGATAGTTTAAGTAAAGGTTAGCTTTCTTTTAAAAAGTGGTGCCAACCGAATAAAATTTGTGTAAAAGCCGCCGGTCCCGAAGGGGTTAAGGGGGAATGTAACTTTTTTGTATGTCCGTAAAGGTTATACCTTTTTTAATAAAGTATTTTATGACAGTTCGAACTTCAATTTTTTCCATTTTTAGAAAATGTCAAAACTTGTTTACTTTACTTTAACGCCCAGCAATTACCAATAAACTCGCGCGTCTGAAGCTCGGCAGCGTGTCATCTAACGGATCATACTTTACAAACATCATTGTCATTTGGTCATAGTTGTTCCATATCTGTGTCAGGCCGAGAATTTATCAAACTACCCTCGTATGCGACAAGTCCAACAATACAGAGCTCATTGCCTGATTAGGACCTCACGCCCGGAAGAAAAAAAAAAAAAATATATATATATACAGTGAAACCTCTCTGTAAGGGCCACCTGCTGTTCCATTGAAAATTGGTCCTTATGAGGGGTGCATAGGATGGGCATCAAGGTGGCCCTTGAATAGGGGTTACAAAAAAAAACTAAAATAAGGAAATCAAAACCTATATAGGGGAAAAAACTGTTTATTAACATTTTCAAACTCTATATTTACGTGATTGAAAATTTTTTCTATTGAAGTTTGTTTACTTTTCATAATTTTTTTGCCGACAATTTTGGTTTCTAATGATTCTTTTACTTTACGGAAGAAATTACTTAAATTTGCATCATTTATTAATGCCTTAGAATGAGATATTAGTTTATTTATTTATTTTTAGCATTTCCTGACCAGGATATATTCACAGCTGCAGACTCATTATCATTATCTGAATCAGATTGAACTCCTGAAATAAAAATTAAAAAAAATTTCAATACACCTGTTTAGGATTTAAGGCACATGTGCAAAAAATTGGCCTTTACGAGGGATAGGTGTGGCCCCTAATAGGAGTAAAATTAAAATTATATCTATGGGAAAAATTTTCGTTACTAAAAATATTGGCTCTTAACAGAGGTGGCCCTTGAATAGGGGTGGCCTTTAAAAGAAGTTTCACTGTTATATATTTTTTAATTCAATACAAAATATCTAAATATTCAGCATTCGTTTGATTATGATCAATTTATTTCACGAAATATTTATACGTTTTTAAACAAATGTATTTGTAAAATGGAAAAAGTCTATTAAGTATGTAAAATTCTCAGAAAAATTTCTTATTTGAACTTTCCATATATATTTTTTTTATTATTTCAGGACCTTACTTACTTATTTTATAACGATGATCCTCCGGGAAAAAAAACAAAATCTGCAGCTGGACATTTAAAAGGTAATTATTTCTTATCATTTTTAACATGATGCCATGCAATTTAGTTCATAAAAAACTGCGATATTTTCGACCGAGATTTGTGCAGTTCAATTCATAAAAAATTGCAATATTTCCGAGATTTGTGCAATTCAGTTTATAAAAAAGGCGATATTTCTGAGATTTGTACAATTCAGTTCATAAAAAACTGAGATATTTCCGAGATTTGTGCAATTCAATTCATAAAAAAAATTGCAATATTTCCGAGATTTGTGCAATTCAATTCATAAAAAATTGCAATATTTCCGAGATTTGTGCAATTCAGTTTATAAAAAAATGCGATATTTCTGAGATTTGTACAATTCAGTTCATAAAAAACTGCAATATTTCCAAGATTTGTGTAATTCAGTGCATAAAAAACTGCGAATCCATTGTTATATGCGAGTCTTTTATAATTGTTTATATCAGCAGTAGTGGGAAAACGAGAGTTCAAGCTCAGGAGGTGGAGGGATTGAGGGATGAGGTGGAGGGATGAGGTGGAGGGATGAGGTGGAGGGATGAGGTGGAGGGATGAGGTGGAGGCACTGAGGCACCGGCCGGAGGCACCACTCCTCCGGCTGCAACGATCCTCCGGCTGAAACGATCCTCCGGCGGGGAAAAATAATTTTCTACTGTAACAGAAGGGGTGAAAATAAGAACTCTAAGAAGAGGTTAAATGGACAAGATTATCATACTATAAGATGAATATTGATTTTATATACTAATTTTGAATGACAAACACCTTAATGAGTATCACTAATTAAGCGAAACAATGAAAAATACCAACTTTAACAAAAAAAGCGGATTCCTGAAGAATTTTTCAAGTATAAGATGACGATATCAACTTATATGAAGAAATTTAAACTTACATTTTAGTTTTTGAACAATGGACACCTTAATGAGACTAATAATTAAGCAAAATAAAATAACAATTTTAACGAAAAAGCTGAT
The DNA here is from genome assembly GCA_963931845.1 of Maratus michaelseni. Lineage (NCBI taxonomy): Eukaryota > Metazoa > Arthropoda > Arachnida > Araneae > Salticidae > Maratus > Maratus michaelseni. The sequence continues at coordinate 84,253,746 of OZ007597.1, read as the reverse complement.
TTCTTATGAATTTTTCAACTATAACATGAGAATATCAAACTATAAGATGGATTTTATACTTATATTATAGTTTCTGAATAATGGACACCTTAATGAGTATAATAATTAAGCAAAAGAAAATATTACTTTTAACGAAAAAAGCTGATTTTTTAAGACTTTTTCAACTATAAGATGAGGATATCAAATCATAAGCCGAAGATTAAACATATATATTAATTTCGAATAACAAACATCTTAATGAGTATTACTAATTACACGAAACAATCGAAAAAAAAAATATCAAATTTTAACGAAAAAGCTGATTTTTTATAAATTTTTCAACTATCAGATGAGAACATCAAACTATAAGATAGATTTTAAACTTATATTATAGTTTCTGAACATTGGACACCTTAATGAGTAGAATAATTAAGCAAAATAAAATAACAATTTTAACGAAACTGCTGATTTCTTATGAATTTTTCAACTATAACATGAGAATATCAAACTATAAGATGGATTTTAAACTTATATTATAGTTTCTGAACAATAGACACCTTAATGAGTATAATAATTAAGCAAAAGAAAATATTACTTTTAACGAAAATGATGATTTCCTATGAATTTTTTCAACTATAAGATGTGGATATCAAATCATAAGCCGTAGAATAAACATATATAATTATTTTATATGACGAACATTTTAATGAGTATTACTAATTAGACGAAACAATTGAAAAATATCAATTGTAAGGTATAAAGCTGATTTTTTAAGAATTTTTCAAGTATAAGATGAGAATATCAACTTATAAGAGGAAATTACACTTTTTTAGTTTTTCAACCGTAATACACAGAAAATATTCAAAATTTGAATGAATTTTATACTTAATCAATTGATTTTCCGCACAATAATAGGAGTTTTAACAACCATTATCTAATTTTACTGTGTATACTTGATTTAAATCTGTTTAGACGTACGTAATATAATCTTTTTATATCATTTAGACTTGAAATAAGAACCATATTTAAATAAAAACCAGTTGTTTATTTATTCTTAATACGCAAACTTTTTTTCTTTCCTAAAATGTAACATTTCTGAGGAGGGATAATAATTCCACCCCACATTCTAAGGAAAAGGGGAGCCTAACAATGACCGTCTAGGTCACAACTTTTACTATAATATAAATATTATTCGCTATCAATGTTTACAAAAAATCCATGTTGGGAGATAGATATGAGTTATATTTTAATAAAGTTTACCCTCCTCCATCTTCTACACGATGCTAAAAATTATACAAAACAAAAGAAATACCGATTTTTAACGAAAAAGGGTGAATTTTAATGAATTTTTACACAAGTTTTCGATATTATTGTACACTAACAGGTATGATATTATTTCTTAGGTGATTACAATACAGAGAAAAGTATTCACCTTTAGATTACTTTTCGTGAAATATTTAACAGTAATTATATAAACTCCTGTTTACATCACTAATTTACATTTGAAAATAAGGATTTATAGGATAAAATAAATAATCTTAACTTATACTTAGTAAATTTTACACAATTCCAATGATTTTATACCGTGTTTTTCACGAGTTTTATATTAATTAGTAATTTTATATTAATTAACTTTGAATATTTTCTATGATATGGTTAATCCATTTTTATCACAGAAATACCAGTACCTAAAATTTCACTTAAACTCATATTCTAAGTATTAATATTTACTTATAACTTTACTTTTAGTTATACTTTTACTTGAAACCATGTGAACTTGTAGAACCCTGCTTACGCATATGGAGTTTAGTACATCACACTGTTATCTAAATGAATATGAATACCTTATTGTTTTAAATTTTCAAATTTTAACAGAATATGCACGAATATAAACTTTAATTTTATCTAAACATTTTATTTCAAATAGCCTAGTTTATGAAAACGATACATATTACCAAATATTAGACAACATTTTAACATGAACTTAGATACTGATCACATACCTATTTTAGCATAATTTATTAGCATACCTAGCATTTCTTCCATTTCTTTCAGAAATATACATATAAAATTATGGATTTACCGAGTATATATCCAATTTTAGCTTTCACTTACCAATTTTTACACCATTTCAATGATTTCAAGCTATTTTATATTACAGAAACGAAAAAATAATTGAATACAGACGCGAGTAAATAATATTTGTATTGTATTTTCCATTCAAAGATTTGAAACTCAAGTTAAAATTTATGTTATAAGTAATGATATCCACTTTTAGTTATACTTTTACTTGAAACCATATGAACTTGTAGAACCTTGCTTACGCATATGAGTTTAGTACACACTGTTATCTAAATGAATATGAATACCTTATTGTTTTAAATTTTCCAATTTTAACAGAATATGCACGAATATAACCTTTAAGTTTATCTAAACATTTTATTTCAAATACCCTAGTTTATGAAAACGATACATATTACCAAATATTAGACATTTTAACATAAACTTAGATACTGATCACATACCTATTTTAGCATAACTTATTAACATGCAATAGCATTTTATCCATTCCTTTCAGAAATATACATATAAATATATGGATTTAACGAGTAAATATCCAATTTTAGCTTGCATTTAGTGATTTTTTACACCATTCCAATGATTTCGAGCTATTTTATATCACAGAAACGAAAACATATTTGAACATAAACGCCTGTAAAATAATATTTGAACTGTGTTTCCTATTCAAAAATTCAAATCTCAAATTAAAATTTATGTTCAATCACTTATCAACTATTTATCCCACATAACTTTTACCATAAAAACATCGTAGAAATTAAATATACGTTAAATGAAAATAATAAATTGTAAGTACCTAAAAATATCAAACACAAAATCTATTAATCAAAACTTAAAAAATTAAAAAAAAAATTAAAAGTTCTTACGAAGTTAAAAAAAAAAAATTTACAAATAAAAAAAAAAAAAAATTACAAATGAAAAAAAAAAATTACAAATGAAAAAAAAAATTTACAAATGAAAAAAAAAATTTACAAATGAAAAAAAAAATTTACAAATGAAAAAAAAAATTTACAAATGAAAAAAAAAATTACAAATGAAAAAAAAAAAATTACAAAATTAAAAAAAAAAAGTTTTTACAAAAAAAAGTTAAAAAAAAAGTATTTTACAAAATTAAAAAAAAAAGTTTTTTACATAAAAAAAAGGAAAAAAATTACGAAGGTTTAATATGTTACAAAAAGTACCCGTTTTTTACAAAATTTTTTAAAAATTAGAAGTTTAATTGCTATTATTACCACTATCACTTCTCAGAATTTAGCAGCCTAGACTTTTGTACACTATATATTTTTAATACTATAAAGAAAATTTCAACTGCAATTGTACCAACACTATTATTAAGTTCGCATAAACCAAATTTCATACTGTATTTAGCAAATTTCCAATTAACATCTTCCGTGTAGAGTAACCTTTTCCTCTAACATTTGAAATCGTGTATATCTGCTACTTTCATATTTATAATTAATATTTCAGAATTAAGACCATACTAACCATTTTAATATAAGACCATATTTAAGCAAGATTCCATGATAAAGCTTATTATACTGATTATTTTTATTTAGTACGCATGCGCAGTTTTGTCACATGATCACTTTAACTGATGATAATATAAAATTTTGAAAAGTGATGCAGAGGTTCTCATTTCCCAAGTCAAATTCTTGCAGATGACTGTATAATGTATAGCTCCAGTAAATTTCCTGATTTTAACCCAGTTGGGGAAACAATTTATCTGTTAACGAATAAAGTAAGTTGTACTATATCATTGTAAAACATCAATAAATGATTATTTATCTATTAAATTTTTTCTAAGTATATAATTATATTTCTTTTATTGTATAGATGTTACACCAAGATCAATCAAAACAGCAGAAACTCTCTTTACCAGAAATGGATACCCCGGATGATTCATCGTCAACACATATAAAGTTAAAGAATAATATACATGTGAGTACTTATATGTGATATATTAGAATACATATATTAAACATAATTAGAGTGAATTTACAATAAAATATTGTACCAGATGTTCTATAAAATGTGATGTTTTTTCGTCTATAGTGTTAGAAGGAATTCTAAATATATGCATTTATTTCTCTTGCAGATGTGTTTCACCTGTAACAAATACTTTTCAAGTAAATGGAATTTAAAAGAACATATACAAATCCATACTAGTGAAAAACCATATACTTGTAATCATCGTCAAAAATCATCTACAAGAAAGCGTGAATTATCTTTTACTAGAAAATACAGACCATCAGTTCATATGAAAACACATCCTGTTAAAAAATTGTTTCAGTGTGAAAAGTGTGAGAAAATATTCGTTATTCGTAATAAACTGAATAGACATATGACTGTTATGTTGAACTTGTCGAAGACAGTATCCCAAATCATATTGAAGATGGATATTCAAAAATTAACCAGTAGTTTGAAGAATTTAACAGTCAAAGATCAGATTGGATACTTCGAAAAATTGACTGTATAGAACATAAACCAACATAACATTTACCCAAACTACTCATGCAGCATTATTGATTTGACATATGATATCCAAAAAGTGAAATTTGTAAAGAAAAATCCAAAGTGTTGTAAAGAATTTTATTGATATAATTGATAAAATGTATTGAAGAGAAAATGATATAAATGTAGACAATATTCACAATGTATTGTTTAAATACCCATAATAATAAAAAATGTATCTATACACATCTGTGTTTATTTTTATAAAACATATTTCATTGTTAAAATATATTGTATGATTTTTAACATGAAATTTCTACATGACAGTAAATAACTAATTTTGCTTTACGTAAGACTTGAGATTTATCATAACTTGTTCAACGAAACAACATTTTTCCCCAATGAATATCCAGTTTACACACATACATATGAAAATCAACTTTTGATAATACTATACATCAGATTAATGAAAAATATATAAAATTCATTAAAAAAATGTTTTTACAAATAAAAAATTAAAATTTTTTTACAAATTTAAAAAAAAAAGTTTCTTTACAATTAAAAAAAGTTTTTACAAATTAAAAAAAAAAGTTTTTACGTATATAAAAAATGTTTCTACAAAGTTAAAAAAAAGTTATAAAAAAAGTTTACAAAACTAAAAAAAAAAATAAAAATTTAACAAAAAATAAATAAATATTTCAAGTTTTTCTAAAAATATTTACATATTAACAAAAATTTACTCAAAAGTCAGAACCAGACCTATGTCTAACATAGCATTTTTTCAACTTCAGTTGTTAAAATCATAGTGTTAGCGCTGTGAAAATACAAAATAATACCTTCAAATGGTAATCTATCTTGGATCCAATATATGGTATATTAAGAATCATTTGTGATTTCAACAAATTAAATATGCATGAGAAAACCATTAATGTATCAGCAACTGATGGGACTCATTTTGCTGATGTTATATCAATCTATAAATCTGGAAGTTACCGACAGTAACAGTAACCAAAGACTAACAGATAGAGATGCTTTAAGGGTGTTGACATTACAGACAGATACAAGAAACAATTTATATCAGTCTTAATCAAATAAAAAATCTTCAGAGTTTCCTTTAGATTTACCTATTGAAGTGTAGATAACTGAAAACATATCTATTGGTCCAGAAGTGACTAATATAACAGCAAAGCATACAGATAATGGGTATCGCGGACTTTTAGTTTATGTTATCACTTCAAGTGATAAATACTGCTGATTTCGGATAGATATGCATACAAGTAAATTATATGATGAGTCGAAAATGAACCGAGAATTCATATCGGAGTATAACTTAAACATGTGTACCTGCTTATGACTTGAAAAATTCACGACATTCTACAACGACTGATTTCAAATTACACAACCAATAAAATATTTACCTTCAAGGAAAGAAAATGAAACCCTATTCAACTGTTTCAGATATCCAAATTGATCACGTGATCGATGTTGAACCGCAGGATCAGGCCTGAATCTAACATCCCATTTTTTCTCGATTTCGATTGTTTAAAGTGTTATTTTAAAGAGTAGTATAATGGTTGCCTAACCATTGTACATTTCTTTAAAATAAGAACTTTAAACAAGCGAAATCGAGAAAAAATGGGATGTTAGATTCAGGCCTGATCCTGCTGTTCAACATCGATCACGTGATCAATTTGGATATCTGAAACAGTTGAATAGGGTTTCATTTTCTTTCCTTGAAGGTAAATATTTTATTGGTTGTGTAATTTGAAATCAGTCGTTGTAGAATGTCGTGAATTTTTCAAGTCATAAGCAGGTACACATGTTTAAGTTATACTCCGATATGAATTCTCGGTTCATTTTCGACTCATCATATAATTTACTTGTATGCATATCTATCCGAAATCAGCAGTATTTATCACTTGAAGTGATAACATAAACTAAAAGTCCGCGATACCCATTATCTGTATGCTTTGCTGTTATATTAGTCACTTCTGGACCAATAGATATGTTTTCAGTTATCTACACTTCAATAGGTAAATCTAAAGGAAACTCTGAAGATTTTTTATTTGATTAAGACTGATATAAATTGTTTCTTGTATCTGTCTGTAATGTCAACACCCTTAAAGCATCTCTATCTGTTAGTCTTTGGTTACTGTTACTGTCGGTAACTTCCAGATTTATAGATTGATATAACATCAGCAAAATGAGTCCCATCAGTTGCTGATACATTAATGGTTTTCTCATGCATATTTAATTTGTTGAAATCACAAATGATTCTTAATATACCATATATTGGATCCAAGATAGATTACCATTTGAAGGTATTATTTTGTATTTTCACAGCGCTAACACTATGATTTTAACAACTGAAGTTGAAAAAATGCTATGTTAGACATAGGTCTGGTTCTGACTTTTGAGTAAATTTTTGTTAATATGTAAATATTTTTAGAAAAACTTGAAATATTTATTTATTTTTTGTTAAATTTTTATTTTTTTTTTTAGTTTTGTAAACTTTTTTTATAACTTTTTTTTAACTTTGTAGAAACATTTTTTATATTTTTTTTTTAATTTGTAAAAACTTTTTTTAATTGTAAAGAAACTTTTTTTTTTAAATTTGTAAAAAATTTTTAATTTTTTATTTGTAAAAACATTTTTTTAATGAATTTTATATATTTTTCATTAATCTGATGTATAGTATTATCAAAAGTTGATTTTCATATGTATGTGTGTAAACTGGATATTCATTGGGGAAAAATGTTGTTTCGTTGAACAAGTTATGATAAATCTCAAGTCTTACGTAAAGCAAAATTAGTTATTTACTGTCATGTAGAAATTTCATGTTAAAAATCATACAATATATTTTAACAATGAAATATGTTTTATAAAAATAAACACAGATGTGTATAGATACATTTTTTATTATTATGGGTATTTAAACAATACATTGTGAATATTGTCTACATTTATATCATTTTCTCTTCAATACATTTTATCAATTATATCAATAAAATTCTTTACAACACTTTGGATTTTTCTTTACAAATTTCACTTTTTGGATATCATATGTCAAATCAATAATGCTGCATGAGTAGTTTGGGTAAATGTTATGTTGGTTTATGTTCTATACAGTCAATTTTTCGAAGTATCCAATCTGATCTTTGACTGTTAAATTCTTCAAACTACTGGTTAATTTTTGAATATCCATCTTCAATATGATTTGGGATACTGTCTTCGACAAGTTCAACATAACAGTCATATGTCTATTCAGTTTATTACGAATAACGAATATTTTCTCACACTTTTCACACTGAAACAATTTTTTAACAGGATGTGTTTTCATATGAACTGATGGTCTGTATTTTCTAGTAAAAGATAATTCACGCTTTCTTGTAGATGATTTTTGACGATGATTACAAGTATATGGTTTTTCACTAGTATGGATTTGTATATGTTCTTTTAAATTCCATTTACTTGAAAAGTATTTGTTACAGGTGAAACACATCTGCAAGAGAAATAAATGCATATATTTAGAATTCCTTCTAACACTATAGACGAAAAAACATCACATTTTATAGAACATCTGGTACAATATTTTATTGTAAATTCACTCTAATTATGTTTAATATATGTATTCTAATATATCACATATAAGTACTCACATGTATATTATTCTTTAACTTTATATGTGTTGACGATGAATCATCCGGGGTATCCATTTCTGGTAAAGAGAGTTTCTGCTGTTTTGATTGATCTTGGTGTAACATCTATACAATAAAAGAAATATAATTATATACTTAGAAAAAATTTAATAGATAAATAATCATTTATTGATGTTTTACAATGATATAGTACAACTTACTTTATTCGTTAACAGATAAATTGTTTCCCCAACTGGGTTAAAATCAGGAAATTTACTGGAGCTATACATTATACAGTCATCTGCAAGAATTTGACTTGGGAAATGAGAACCTCTGCATCACTTTTCAAAATTTTATATTATCATCAGTTAAAGTGATCATGTGACAAAACTGCGCATGCGTACTAAATAAAAATAATCAGTATAATAAGCTTTATCATGGAATCTTGCTTAAATATGGTCTTATATTAAAATGGTTAGTATGGTCTTAATTCTGAAATATTAATTATAAATATGAAAGTAGCAGATATACACGATTTCAAATGTTAGAGGAAAAGGTTACTCTACACGGAAGATGTTAATTGGAAATTTGCTAAATACAGTATGAAATTTGGTTTATGCGAACTTAATAATAGTGTTGGTACAATTGCAGTTGAAATTTTCTTTATAGTATTAAAAATATATAGTGTACAAAAGTCTAGGCTGCTAAATTCTGAGAAGTGATAGTGGTAATAATAGCAATTAAACTTCTAATTTTTAAAAAATTTTGTAAAAAACGGGTACTTTTTGTAACATATTAAACCTTCGTAATTTTTTTCCTTTTTTTTATGTAAAAAACTTTTTTTTTTAATTTTGTAAAATACTTTTTTTTTAACTTTTTTTTGTAAAAACTTTTTTTTTTTAATTTTGTAATTTTTTTTTTTCATTTGTAATTTTTTTTTCATTTGTAAATTTTTTTTTTCATTTGTAAATTTTTTTTTTCATTTGTAAATTTTTTTTTTCATTTGTAAATTTTTTTTTTCATTTGTAATTTTTTTTTTTCATTTGTAAATTTTTTTTTTTTCATTTGTAAATTTTTTTTTTTTAACTTCGTAAGAACTTTTAATTTTTTTTTTAATTTTTTAAGTTTTGATTAATAGATTTTGTGTTTGATATTTTTAGGTACTTACAATTTATTATTTTCATTTAACGTATATTTAATTTCTACGATGTTTTTATGGTAAAAGTTATGTGGGATAAATAGTTGATAAGTGATTGAACATAAATTTTAATTTGAGATTTGAATTTTTGAATAGGAAACACAGTTCAAATATTATTTTACAGGCGTTTATGTTCAAATATGTTTTCGTTTCTGTGATATAAAATAGCTCGAAATCATTGGAATGGTGTAAAAAATCACTAAATGCAAGCTAAAATTGGATATTTACTCGTTAAATCCATATATTTATATGTATATTTCTGAAAGGAATGGATAAAATGCTATTGCATGTTAATAAGTTATGCTAAAATAGGTATGTGATCAGTATCTAAGTTTATGTTAAAATGTCTAATATTTGGTAATATGTATCGTTTTCATAAACTAGGGTATTTGAAATAAAATGTTTAGATAAACTTAAAGGTTATATTCGTGCATATTCTGTTAAAATTGGAAAATTTAAAACAATAAGGTATTCATATTCATTTAGATAACAGTGTGTACTAAACTCATATGCGTAAGCAAGGTTCTACAAGTTCATATGGTTTCAAGTAAAAGTATAACTAAAAGTGGATATCATTACTTATAACATAAATTTTAACTTGAGTTTCAAATCTTTGAATGGAAAATACAATACAAATATTATTTACTCGCGTCTGTATTCAATTATTTTTTCGTTTCTGTAATATAAAATAGCTTGAAATCATTGAAATGGTGTAAAAATTGGTAAGTGAAAGCTAAAATTGGATATATACTCGGTAAATCCATAATTTTATATGTATATTTCTGAAAGAAATGGAAGAAATGCTAGGTATGCTAATAAATTATGCTAAAATAGGTATGTGATCAGTATCTAAGTTCATGTTAAAATGTTGTCTAATATTTGGTAATATGTATCGTTTTCATAAACTAGGCTATTTGAAATAAAATGTTTAGATAAAATTAAAGTTTATATTCGTGCATATTCTGTTAAAATTTGAAAATTTAAAACAATAAGGTATTCATATTCATTTAGATAACAGTGTGATGTACTAAACTCCATATGCGTAAGCAGGGTTCTACAAGTTCACATGGTTTCAAGTAAAAGTATAACTAAAAGTAAAGTTATAAGTAAATATTAATACTTAGAATATGAGTTTAAGTGAAATTTTAGGTACTGGTATTTCTGTGATAAAAATGGATTAACCATATCATAGAAAATATTCAAAGTTAATTAATATAAAATTACTAATTAATATAAAACTCGTGAAAAACACGGTATAAAATCATTGGAATTGTGTAAAATTTACTAAGTATAAGTTAAGATTATTTATTTTATCCTATAAATCCTTATTTTCAAATGTAAATTAGTGATGTAAACAGGAGTTTATATAATTACTGTTAAATATTTCACGAAAAGTAATCTAAAGGTGAATACTTTTCTCTGTATTGTAATCACCTAAGAAATAATATCATACCTGTTAGTGTACAATAATATCGAAAACTTGTGTAAAAATTCATTAAAATTCACCCTTTTTCGTTAAAAATCGGTATTTCTTTTGTTTTGTATAATTTTTAGCATCGTGTAGAAGATGGAGGAGGGTAAACTTTATTAAAATATAACTCATATCTATCTCCCAACATGGATTTTTTGTAAACATTGATAGCGAATAATATTTATATTATAGTAAAAGTTGTGACCTAGACGGTCATTGTTAGGCTCCCCTTTTCCTTAGAATGTGGGGTGGAATTATTATCCCTCCTCAGAAATGTTACATTTTAGGAAAGAAAAAAAGTTTGCGTATTAAGAATAAATAAACAACTGGTTTTTATTTAAATATGGTTCTTATTTCAAGTCTAAATGATATAAAAAGATTATATTACGTACGTCTAAACAGATTTAAATCAAGTATACACAGTAAAATTAGATAATGGTTGTTAAAACTCCTATTATTGTGCGGAAAATCAATTGATTAAGTATAAAATTCATTCAAATTTTGAATATTTTCTGTGTATTACGGTTGAAAAACTAAAAAAGTGTAATTTCCTCTTATAAGTTGATATTCTCATCTTATACTTGAAAAATTCTTAAAAAATCAGCTTTATACCTTACAATTGATATTTTTCAATTGTTTCGTCTAATTAGTAATACTCATTAAAATGTTCGTCATATAAAATAATTATATATGTTTATTCTACGGCTTATGATTTGATATCCACATCTTATAGTTGAAAAAATTCATAGGAAATCATCATTTTCGTTAAAAGTAATATTTTCTTTTGCTTAATTATTATACTCATTAAGGTGTCTATTGTTCAGAAACTATAATATAAGTTTAAAATCCATCTTATAGTTTGATATTCTCATGTTATAGTTGAAAAATTCATAAGAAATCAGCAGTTTCGTTAAAATTGTTATTTTATTTTGCTTAATTATTCTACTCATTAAGGTGTCCAATGTTCAGAAACTATAATATAAGTTTAAAATCTATCTTATAGTTTGATGTTCTCATCTGATAGTTGAAAAATTTATAAAAAATCAGCTTTTTCGTTAAAATTTGATATTTTTTTTTTCGATTGTTTCGTGTAATTAGTAATACTCATTAAGATGTTTGTTATTCGAAATTAATATATATGTTTAATCTTCGGCTTATGATTTGATATCCTCATCTTATAGTTGAAAAAGTCTTAAAAAATCAGCTTTTTTCGTTAAAAGTAATATTTTCTTTTGCTTAATTATTATACTCATTAAGGTGTCCATTATTCAGAAACTATAATATAAGTATAAAATCCATCTTATAGTTTGATATTCTCATGTTATAGTTGAAAAATTCATAAGAAATCAGCTTTTTCGTTAAAATTGTTATTTTATTTTGCTTAATTATTAGTCTCATTAAGGTGTCCATTGTTCAAAAACTAAAATGTAAGTTTAAATTTCTTCATATAAGTTGATATCGTCATCTTATACTTGAAAAATTCTTCAGGAATCCGCTTTTTTTGTTAAAGTTGGTATTTTTCATTGTTTCGCTTAATTAGTGATACTCATTAAGGTGTTTGTCATTCAAAATTAGTATATAAAATCAATATTCATCTTATAGTATGATAATCTTGTCCATTTAACCTCTTCTTAGAGTTCTTATTTTCACCCCTTCTGTTACAGTAGAAAATTATTTTTCCCCGCCGGAGGATCGTTTCAGCCGGAGGATCGTTGCAGCCGGAGGAGTGGTGCCTCCGGCCGGTGCCTCAGTGCCTCCACCTCATCCCTCCACCTCATCCCTCCACCTCATCCCTCCACCTCATCCCTCCACCTCATCCCTCCACCTCATCCCTCAATCCCTCCACCTCCTGAGCTTGAACTCTCGTTTTCCCACTACTATCAGCGATTCTCAAACTTTTAGACAAGTGTGTACCACTAAATCGAAATTTATCATTTCACCATTCTACCAATGAAAAAGACAATTTTAAGATTAAAAGGGCATTATTATATCATTAAATCAAGGTGCAAAGAGGTGCTTATTTTTTACTACCACTCTATTTGAAAAGTAATCTTCGTCTTATTAATCGTAGAACTCTGTGATTAAATAAGGCGAAAATTACTATTCAGAACTAGCGGTACCATAAAATAAGCACCTCGACGCACCCTCTAAACTAATATTCCGATGATCTTCTTTTATTGATATTCATATAAACAGTAACATCATCATTATATTTTGTTTAAAAATCCATCCAGTGTGTAAATCAGAAAAAATAGTAATTTTTTTAGCTCACAGGCTATCAAAGCCTGAGAGCTAATGTGCCCGCCGGTTCTGTATGTATGTATGTATACGTAACGCGATAACTCTTGATAGAAATAACCGTTTTGCTTCAAATTTTGTTTATAGGTTCATTGTGTTAAGGCGCTTCCCTGATTAGGTTTGGGGGTTCATTCGTTAAGTATCAAGAGGGGAACGGGGGGCTAATCCCCCCTTAATTTAGATAAATGGGTTTTTCCTGCAGAATTTTCCGATTTGATTCAAATTTGTTTATAGGTTCATTGTAATAAGGCGCTTCCTTGATTAGTTTTAGGGGTTCATTGCTTAATTATAAAGAGGGGGAACGGGGGGCTGATCCCCCCTAATTTAGATAAATGGGCTTTTCATGCAGAATTATCGGATTTGCTTCAAATTTTGTGTTTAGGTTCATTGTGATAAGGCGCTTCCCTGATTAGTTTTGGGGGTGCATTGGCTAAGTATAAAAGGGGTATGGGGGGCTAAGCCCCCCCTAATTTATTGTCGATTTCTTTCTTTTTCGAGAGGCATTATTCTTTGAAATAAGAGTATAAAGCACAATTAGTGTGAATAGCCTGTAAGCTCAATGCCATCAGTTTAACTGTGCACTTTTCTTTTTATTTTCTAATAAGACAAACCTCCGGAAAGTTGTGTAAAATATTTTATGATCATTTATTAATGATCACTTCTTAACACAAATCCATGGTATTCGTTACTTATTGGCTTAGAGTTCACCCGGGGCAAAAACAATCGTTACTGTATTCATGCACACTGATCTCTAGCTTTCCTGTTGTGGAGAAGGTAATTCTAATTCTCTTTCATATTTTAGGTTGAACTCAGTCAGTGACCTCTATAGACGGTTTTTCTCTGTTCATCTTGATAAACAAAACATAATAATCTCATACATGAAAATATACTTTACAGGTGTGGTTGCATTTGATGACAAAACAGGATTTTGGCTGATTCACAGCGTACCAAACTTTCCTGATCCTAGAGAGTATGGTTATCCAGAAACAGCCACAAATAACGGACAGACTGCTATATGCATAACTTTTAAAAGATCGGAATTGAACGAAATCGGTAAGTTTGTTTTTTACAATGCTTAAGCGGGATGGGGACCCTGACACATTAAAAAAATTGATTTACTTATTACTTACCCATCATACTTAGTATAAGGTAAGTCTTGTAATTGTTTTGAAAATCGAAAAAAAAATTTTGACGGATTTACACGTTTCAGACACTGGAGATTCCAAAAAACATATTTTTAGAAAAAAAAATTTGCCGTCTGTGTGTGTGTCTGTAAACGCTCTATCTCCCGAACAAATTGTCATAGAGACTCGAAATTTGCTATGTACTTGGTATGTAATAATGGGAAGAAACTTACTGAATTTCAGTGACCTCGATTATACGGAATTTTTTTTTCGGACTCTCGAAATATTCGTTCTGATAAAAGTTACATAAAATTTTTCGAAATTGTTTATTTTAAGGAGTAAATATAAAAGATGATAAAAAAACATAAATTTTGCACAAAGAATGAAGTCGATTGGATAATGAGTTTCCGAGGTATTTGTAATCCTATTTTCCCCACTTTTCGATTTTTCATGACCCTGTATTTCATTCAAATTTAAATTCAAAGATACTATATTTTATTTGGAAATGAGACGCTTAATCCGACGCAGTAAACCGTTAGTCAATAGGATTATCAATTTTAGAGTTATAGGGATGTTTCTTTTACGCAATTCAGTAATAGAGCATTTAAAGTTTATGACGTCATCAAGCCACGATTCCGGCCGTTCTTTATAACGTTATAAAGATCGGGCGTGGCCATGATTTTATTCGAATTGCAATGCCTTTTATAAATAGTTTACACATGTTTTATTTTCATATTTTATATTATGCATATCCATGATGGGTAAGTATTACGGTGGTCCCCAACGACTAGTTTTTAAATATTATGTGCTATTTGCAAATGAATGTTCTGATAAAGTTGCATATCAAAAGTGGAGCCTTCTTTTTACAGAACCATTCAGGAACTGGAAACACATACTTTGAAGTAGTTCAAAACCAATGCTCCGAGGAGCTATTAGGAATCCACGGCTACTTTTGTATACGGGTAAATACAAAGGCCAGTATTTAAATTTTTAGAAATCAATAGAAAAAAAGACTTTCATTTTGAAATAGTTTTATTGCTTTTAAAATGTTCTGCGTAATTAAATGCATTGTTGTTGCAACTCGTATGCAAATGTAACCAAAAACGAATATTTGGCGACTTATCACTTGTGGAGGGCTAACGGAACAATGACTTAAAATGGATTTATTATTAAGTTCTAAAAATATTAAAATATTGTCTTGACATCTGAAACACACCATTGTGCCTATTTTTTTTTTAATTCTAGTGTATCAAGAAGTGTGTTAAAAATCGATTAAAAAGTTGCATCTTTACATATAAAAAGGCTAGTTAAATAAATAAATGAGTGCAATAAAAGAACCTATAAAAGTATAAAGATGATAAAAAAAATTTTTTTTCGTGCACGAGAAAAATTATCGTGCATTCCACTCAGGCACGCGTGCTATAGCTTCATGTTCACAGGCAATTTTTTTTTAACTTTTCAGTTTGGTGCCCCCCCCCCCCCATCTTAATGGTAGGGGTCGGAAGTAGAGAAACTACTGTAGTTGCTACTTTTTACAGTAGTTTGTAGTGTAGCGCCCCTACATTTTGAACAGCGTAGTGTAGAGAATAGCGCGATACAAAAAATCAGTAGTTTGTAGCGAGAATCGACGCTACTTTTAACGCTACTTCAAGAGGGAAAAAAAGTGTCATTCTGCACATCACATGGTCGAAACTCCTTTTGTGCAGAATTTGTTCTACTCAAAAATTTCCGAATCACAGTGGCAAATCTCAGCTGCAATGTATAGCAACGCATCGCATGAAGTCATAGATTTTTTCCATTGACACTTGCTGCTGAAATCAAGTACTAACCCACCGAAGGAATTAATTTTCTTGTTGGCAATACTTGTCTATTTACTTGTTAAGAAGTCTTCATGTTTTAACGCCGGGTTTCTTATTATTCGGAATTGCTCCATTTGCAGATTTATTTACTGGTTGCATTTAGGATTGTTTTTCTGTAATTTTCTAGATTATAATATCTTTCTTAATTTTGCTACGAAATTTGTTATGTGTGTAATAAACTAACGTTTTCGAGACGAACACAAAACATTTCCTTGTATGGTATCTTTCTTAATTTTTTAATGCCCTCTCGGTTATGTCGCATTTATTTAATTTTATCCCGGCAAACGCGATATAACGAGGTGTCACTTTATTATTTAATCCGTGTCTGTAATTTCTTGTGTAAATTACACACGTTGACAAAATTTGAAAGTAGCGAAGTAGTGACTACTATTGAAAAGCAGTTTGTAGTCGCTACTTTTTAAAACGAGTAGTTGTAGTTGTAGTTAACTACATTTTCGATAAAGTAGCGAACGTGTGTGTAGCTTGCTACAATAAAAAAGTTGTTTTCCGATCCCTGCTTAATGGTGAATTGCTATGTAAATGACACTGCTTTTTTTTCTTTTACAGCTAACCAACTTTTATACAGCAATCCCAACATTTATGCTAAGGCAATTACTAATGAAGTCGAAGACCAGCTGGATGACAAAGCCAAAACTTTATGGTCGAACAGACCCGAATTCATAAAGAAAGCACCATTCCTAAGGGAAGCAGATCTGACAAGTCTCGGAGGCATGAAATTTATTAGTTTTGCTAAAGATAACCAACTGAAAGAAGGCAAGTATGAAAATAAAATTTAAGTGTAACATACACACACATTTTACATAGTTCACATAGTATATATGTGAAAAATGTGTGATGGAATTCCATTTAAGCAGTTCCCACAAAGCACATCATTCTGACTTTCAATAGCCCAACTTTGTCAACTATAATTAAAGCTGCATACCTGAGCTGTCCTGTCCGACCTTATATTCCTAATCCACTCCGTTGTTTTAAATGTCAGCGTTATGGTCATACTACTGCTACCTGTTGTGGTTCTGTTACCTGTGCATGTTGTGCAGAAGTCGGCCACGATGGTAAGTCATGCGAAAAGCCTGAACGCTGTACAAACTGTAAGGGTGACCATACATCATACTCTCGCTCTTGCCCAAACTGGATCCGTGAGAAAGAAATTGTTGCTGTCAAAATAACTCAAAAACTTTCTTATTCAGAAGCTCGAAAAATTGTTGAATCCAGAACACCATCTGTAGGAGTTTCATATTCTAGTCTACTCAAGCAACAATCAAAATCCTTAAGACATATAAGCACCCAAACTGAATTCTCTTTACCACCAAATAATTCATCTGTTACACTAACCAGCACTATGAAGAAAAAAACCCGTAGTATGTTTGTTTCCGCTAGAATAAGACCTATGCCTGCACTAAAACTTTTGCCACCATCATCTGAACCTGTAAAAATAGAATATTATAACAGTCAATCTAACCAGTTCATTAAAGATGATACAGGTCAAATCTCTGTTTCATCTGCAAACAATTTGAAAAAGCCCGTTTCCCCTACACAAAAAGCAAAACACAAATCATGTACACAGAAAGAGAGAAAGAAAACCTGAACCCAAGCCTCTTCACAGTGGAAAACTGTGAAGGGCATAAGCAAGAAATTTTGTCTTGATACACCGCTTCCTACTACAAAGGATTCCAAACAGCTGCTGCACTATGCAGAGGAAGAAATGAATTCAGATTCTTACAGCTCTGATTCAAATGATGATGATAATACAGTTTTTGAGGAATTCGAGCCTACGTGATTGTAAATGTATTTCTGCTCGAAACTTTAGAAATTTTACCAACTGTTAGTTTATTGAAAATTTTACAAACTGTTAGTTTATTGAACATTTTACCAATTGTTAGTTTATTGAACATTTTACCAATTGTTAGTTTAAAGATTGTTTCTATTTTAATTGTGAAAACATGTGTTTATTTCCATTAGACGATGTGTTATATTTTCATTGAATGATTTTAATTATACATTTATCATCATATCACTCTTTTTATTTAAATGTGTTATTTTCATTCATCCTGTTTTTATGACAAAGTTTTAAATCGATTTTATATTTCAAATTGATGTTCTTTTTTAATCTTTTTTTTTGGCACAGCATGTCCCTAAAGGGACTTTGTGCCATAAAACCCCCCAATCAACCAACCAACCAACCAACCAACCAACCATTTAAGCAGCGTGCTTGATTGTAGAAGTTGTTAACAAGATATCCATAGATCTCGATGGTTAAGGCAAAGAATGCAATATGCCGCTACACTGCGAAAAAAAATTGTTGATTTTACAGTATAATACTGACATCCTAGCTACCAGTATTATACCGTAAAATTAACAGTAATAAACAGTAAAATAAGCAGTAATACACTGCCGCGCATGCGCGGTAGTGTATTACTGCTTATTTTACTTTTTATTACTGTTAATTTTACGGTATAATACGCGGCAGTGTATTACAGATTATTTTAGTGTTTATTACTGCTAATTTTACGGTATAATACTGGCAGCTGGGATACCAGTATTATACTGTAAAATCAACAATTTTTTTTTTTTTTTTTTTTTTCAGTGTATGCAAACGACGGGGGTTACTTGTTTTCAAAAGTTTCATACGAAGTAGATTATATTTTCTTAAAATATTTTGAATTTAGATTTAAAACTGTTTACAAACTAATTTTAAACAGCCTTAATATTTTTAAAGTGTTTGTATTCTTCTATGCATAATTTGTCAGTTGATTATTTCTTTACAAAATAAAGGTAAGCAATTATTGTATTTTATATTATACAATTGATCAATATAAAAATTTATTATTATAATTATATTTGTATGGCATAGTTATAATTCTCATTCCTTAAGTATGTGAGTTTCAGTTTTGCTTATGATAGCTGAAGCAGAATTGTTTACAAACTAATTTTAAACAGATTTAATATTTTTTTAATTTATGCATTACTGTACGCATAATTTGTGAGTAAATTACTTTGTTATAAAAAAAAGTAAGCAAGTATTGCATTTTATATTACATATTAAATTAAAATCAAAATTTATCATCATAATTACATTTTAATGGCAAAATTATAATTCATATTCCTTAAATATCTGAATATTTGTTTCCTGCTGTCAAGTAAAGAAAAATACCTTATTGCGCGGTGACTAGAAGGATTAGCCACCACCCACAAAAAAATCTCCCCGTCAGAATTTTTTTTTTTCATCAAATAAGGCTTGAAGAAGACATGTACTTTATGATGTATCTATCTATATTATAAAGGACAAACGTGTCCGTGCGTAACGCGGACGTCATTTTGCGAATGGCAACACTTAAAGGTGAAATTTTTGTTTTGCAATTTTCGCGGCTGCAATTTTTTTAATTTCTTTTCACACATTTTTAATTTTTACACCGTTATATAGGGGAAAAAATCTACTTTGAAATGCAATTTGGTTGAAAACTGTATCTTAATTCACTAATTTATTATGGCTTTTGAAAATAAAAAAAATTGGTATTTTTCACTTTTTTCGGGCTTAATCAGGGCTACACTACATACCGGGCTTGCTCATTCATTATGATGACGTCACAAAAGGTGGCTGACTAGGAGGAAAGACATACAGCGATTGGCACAAAACGATGGGCGCGTTGCTTTGGACCAATCGCTGATCGCGGTCAGCCACCATTTGTGACGTTTTGAGAGTGAATGAGCAAGCCCGGTATCTAGTGTTGCCTTGGCTTAATGGTTGCCATTGGTAATTTTTTTTTCCTCTTCGTGACCGCTTATTATCGTTGATTAAAGAACTGAAATGGCTATTGTTAATTAGAAAATAATTCAGATACCTCGAAAAGTAAAAGAAAAGAAACTGTTACTGATTTCATGTAAAATACAAAAATAATAATAAAACCAATAATAATCAACGTTTTGTGACGACTGAAGGAAATTACGGCCTAGCCTGTCTTGTGAGTTGCTGGCCTGGGGTTGTCCAGTTTTGTCCAGGACTTTTCCGCCTAGCTTCGCCGTGTAATCGAGTCGAAAGAACTTTTTCGATAGGCAAAGAGACTGCGAGAGATGTTGGTCGGCGAATAAAGAGAAGTGAACCGAGAAGGCTGGGAGATGCAGTGAGTTTAAACCGACGATGTTGAGAAATGGTGTATGTTGGTGGCATGTTGAGAAATGGTGTGTGTGTGTGCACCGTATAAGATAGTTGTGTACTCTGAAGTTTTAATGGGGAGTGTAATATCTTTTTAGTTGTTCATTTTATTTTAAACGTGTGTATCAACGATGCTGAATAAAAGATGTCGGATGTTAAGCGTCCCTCGGATCCTTAGAGTGCTTTAATTCATTACAGTTTTGATGAGCGATAATTTTATAAATCGAAATTATTTAATTTTAATGCGAAAGGAATGTTTGTGATACTTAAAAAATTTTTCAATGTAAAAATTTTGAGTCAGACAATATTTGTCTATTTATCGTTTGCGTCAGGATAATCACGATCAAAAATCAATTTAAGATGAAGTTTCGCTTGCTGTTTTAAATGAAAATTCTAATGTTTATTTAGGAGGCACTGGCGAAACATTTTTACTTAATGCAGTTTTAAAAAAGGTGAGATCGTATAATATGGTTGCGTTTACTGTTTTATCTTCTGGGATCGCAGATTTGTTATTAGATTAAAGTAAAACAGCAGATTCAAGATTCAAAATACTGCTGAATTTGAACGAAACATCTGCGATTAGTAAGCAATCTGACCTTGCTGAATTAATAAGAGAAACGAAGTTAATCGTCTGGGAAGAAGCACTTATGATGAGTAAATTAGTATTTGAATGTGTAAACCGTACGCTTAAAAACATAAAAAACATTGATTCGTCATTTGGTTCATCAAAATGTAGATATAAATAATAATATAATACAAATAAAATGCAAATTTAACAGAAATATTCCTGAACTAAGCGCTTAAACAGATGAAATTTTCACAATACAAAAACCTGCAGTAAGCAGCGAAATCTTGGACGATTTCTTTGGACATTAACTCCTGGCATGCGGCTAATACAAAAGTATCGCTTTATTAAATTTCAAAACTTTATTTGAATAGATTATTGATATTTTTCTTATAAAATTTATTTATGGCGTTGTTAATGAATCAGTTTAAAACATATCTATATACATAGGCGTAACTAGAGCTATTTTGTGGGGTGGGCACAGGCCCACAACTTCATAAGTCCTTTGTATGTGTGTATGCGTCCAGTGGCACAGCCCAAGGGGGGGGGGGGGTTAAACCCCTTCCAGAGTTAAAAAAAATATTATAATTGCCGCTTATATGAATCACTAGTTAAGCAAATTAGACGCTTTTATGAATCGAAACTAAAGTTAATATTAAGTTTTTTTAGTTTATTTGAAATTCGCAGCTTTGTTGAATCAAATTATATTCAACAAAGTGATTCAATTAGATCGCGAATATTATATTTAAACTGTGGAAGCGTATATTAGATCTTAGATGCACTGGTTAAGTGAAAACTGTCATTTGTTTTGAAAAAGGGTAGCAATTACATTTTTCAGACATCTTACAGTAAAAGAATCATTATTTCGACCGTCATACGCTTTGAGTATTATACAGTGGATAGTTTTTAAATTGAATTTCTGTCTTTGCTCCATGTTCAAAAGGATAATAGACATCAATTTCCAGGAGGAAAAAAAAACATAAAATATATGTTTATAGGTTTTTCTCAGTTTGAGACTTTCTGTTAAGGTCTGCACCGGAGAAATTTCTAGGTTCGAGCGCGACCCGACTTGTAGAAATTTTTTTGCCTTTTAGCCGGGTATAAAAGTTAAAAGTTCGATCCGGATCGTAAAAAATATATGTATGTATATTAGGCCGGCCTGGCACAAAAAAAAAAAAAAAAAGCTAAAAGTTAGACTCGAATCCGGTCCGGGCCATGCACATAGTTTACTGGCTCGACCCAGTATAAAAGCTAGAACCTCGGCCCGAGCCCGGCCTGGCTCATACAAAAACGTAATTATCCTTTCCCAGCTCGCCTGAATTTCAACAAAAACATATTTTTACACTGGTATGGTTAAAAATTGTCTTCTACGAGGAGTTCTGACAAAAATATTTATTTTAGTTTTTCTTTTCATGTTGTTTGTTGCATTCTTCGTTTTTTAAAAAACGCTTTGTGCTGAGATATTTATTTTGTTACTGGATCTCGATTTGTATGCAAATGACTCAGTTGTTATTAATAACTTTAATCCATATTACATGGCTTGGAGACTTAAAAACCTGAATATTCTTATAGTATAGTAAAAATATCTAAGACGGAATCACGTAGAACAGTAATATCCGTTATAAGAAAGTTACCTTCTTAGCATATACACTGTCGGTTGTAAATATATTACATTCTTTTCTCACGTATTATTATGTTCATTTTGCATGGATAAATACATTTTTCCGTTTGAAACAGGATTCTGTCATGGGCAGGTTTTTTTTCACACGCTCTTTTGTACTTTAATTTTAATTGCCTAGAAAATGAACTATTCTGTAAAAAGAATAAATTGAAAATTTTAATATAGAACAATGACGATTTAAAAATATATGCATTTTTTGCAAAAATTGTTGGGCCGATCGAAATTTTACTGATTTTTGCATGGGTCATGTCAGGATAGGCAGGGCCAATTATTTTCATATGGGCTTGATAAAAACAGGACCCGAAAATTTCAACTCGTCTAGACCTTTAGGAAGAATGAATTCCAGTTTCAGCCCGGCCTGGAAAAAAGGAAGCCAGGCCCGGTCCGATCGCCATGAATGAAAATAGGCCGGAGACTGACCCGTGGGTTGGTCCGGTTTCGGGCCAGGACCGAGCCCAAACAGACCTCTGCATGTGCATCTTCTTTTGTGTTTTTGCTATCAGTTATTTCTAAGACCAAGGTATGTGAGTGATGCAGGTAAAAATCTTTGACAAAGTAAGAATTAAGAAAATGCGCTATAAAGATATAAATGTAAAATGTGTTTTTGATTGAACAGATTATTGTAGTGTTTCATTCGAACAATTTGTTCCTGAGGGGTGGGGGGGGGGGCTATATATTTAAAGAGTGTAGTTCATTAGCTAGTAAGGTAGCTCGAAATGTTCTTCAGGCCACGCGTTTCCCGGAGGAAAGAAGCACTGATTGTAATTTTATTGACTTTGACTTACAGATACATGCCTATGAGCAAGGTTTTCAAAAGAAAAGCGTTAAATATGAAGCATTTTCATAGAATTTATAAAATTTACTATAATTACACACAAACTTGTGCTAATTATGCTTTAACTGAAATTAATAAGTAATAAATTAGTTATACATTGATCTACACTTATTAAATCTTAAATAATGCTGCCTCTATATCATCAAAATTATGACATATTGTTTTTCATGTGGACAAAGTTACAGTCGTGTTTAAATCAGATAAGAAGTAAAAACTGGAATATATTTTAGAGTTTTAGCTATAATGTATTTCATTTAAATAAAAGTATATATAAGTAGATCCTTTCGCCCCTACTTTCAGGAAGGGGCAGAGAAAGTTAAAAAGTACCCTCTTTTTTCAAAAATGTTATTATAATGTATTTTCTTTTTTTTCCACGGCCGAAGGCAGGTACAACCTATCTTTCATTCTGCATAGGTGTTTCTAACAGAAAACTAAATATAGATAAACAATCATACACGCAAACATTATACACACATACAAACTACAAATACAATAAACCCAACAATTGTGAAAAATTAGCCAGGGCCAGGAATCGAACCTAGGACCACAGCATACAAGACTCATGCTCTAACCACTGAGCTACCCCGGCCAATACCTGGGTTTGCAATTGATTCCTGGCTCTGGCTAATTTTTCACACTTGTTGGGTTTATTGTATTTATAGTTTGTATGTGTGTATAATATTTGTGTGTATGTTTAGACTTGAATGCAGGCGCTATTTATGTGTGTTTTAATAGATAAATATTCTCCAAAATCATGAAAAAGGTTAAAAACAAATAATATTTAGAAAGCACACATACTTAACACATAAACAATGTGTTTAAAAAAAAAGTAGGACAATCTGTAAAAGGTGGTAGAGCACACTACAATTAAAGATTTTTGTATAGGAAACCAGGTCGCCATCCATTTATTTAGTGAAAAATATAGGATATAGGAAGTCAAGTCGAATCCAAGTATTTTTAGAGAGCTTTAATAATAAGGAAGATATTTTAACGAAATTTTCAGTATACTGTATACGAAATTAGATGTCAAATAAAGTGCTGGAAGTGCACAGTCAGTAATTCAGTCAACGATACCGCGTTTAATGTCAACTACATCCTAAAATATGGAATACTTAGTTTGGCATTGTTTGGACGCGGATTATAATAAATTCTACCTCTTCTCGTGTTATTTTACATCTGACGCAAAGTAAAGTCTATTGGAAATTTTGCTAAAATTGCTTTATTATTACTAAAGTTAAGAACAAGAATTCGGGATTGTCTTGGAATGAAATCCTATGTGTTTCTGATTTAAAAATAGATTCCTGATTTTCTGTACAAAAAATTGTTTGCTGTACTATTCCCTTCCATTTCTTAAGTTTGCCTCCTCATTTTTCAAACACTATATTAATCTAACAGTTTTTTGTTATTTCATTGGTGCATTTTATGTTTTCTAACTCTTATATAAGTAAACGTTGCTGAAATGATTTATGGTCAACGTAACTATTGATTCTACTCTTCGAGGGAAAAAATGATTATTACTTCATTAGCTAAACTGATTCGATTAGAAGGGTGTTTCAAGTAACCAGCCACCACCATTATCAACAATTCAAACCTCTCCTCAAGCGCGGATCCAAGGGGGAGGTCATGGGGGTCATGACCCCCCTCTAAACGGAAAACATTTCTATAGAACAATACGTTTTTCTCTTTTTTAACTGCTTGGAATTTTTAATCTTTCTGATACATTCATGGAGTAATTTTGAAATGGAAATGCATGAAAATTGAAGGCATTATTGTTTAAGCAGTAAAGAGTCGAAATAGTTTTTAATTTTCTTATAAATGTGGTACATTTTGAATTGTATTTGATTGCTTCCTCAAGACGATATTTCCATAATTGTCGAGTCTCAAAAACCGGCTTAAAGTGTAAACTTTGAGAACCCCCAAAAAAGTCATGACCCCCCTCTAAATGAAGGGCTGGATCCGCCTCTGCCTCTCCTCCCCATTGAGCAGAATTCTGGCTGCGCCACTGATGCGTACAAGAATATTAAAAAAAAACTGCATTGAGACCAAACTCGTTAATTTAATGAAAATTTTGACTTAAAATTAGAAACAACTTATTATCAAGGTTATTATTTAGGAATGCCATTGATCAATGGAGCCAACTTTTGAAATATATTGTATGGGCCCAAATTTTTTAAGCAAAATAGCACGGCACGTTTTATTGTTTGCTTATGTTATTCGTGAATTCTTTTGCATAATAACGTTAATATTTACTATAATATCATAAATATCAATACAAATTAAAAACACAAGAAGCAAAGCATTTCAGTCATTTATGAGCTTTATAATTATCAGGATTAGGACACTAAAATATAGATAATGTTCACTCAATGATTTATACTCACTGATCAAAAGAGGTATAGTGGAGGGCATACGAAGTTACTCGCCGTATACATTTTAGAATCTTTTTTTTTTTTTTTTTTTTTTTTTTTTTTAAATGCTCCGTATACATTCTCTTTCTCAATAGCATAGTCATTAAAGTTCACATGATTCTAGCATTTACCTTTTGGTTTACGTACGACAACAATACTGCTGATCAAGTATACAGGAAATTGAACTGTTGAGAGAAATTTAATAATTATATGTGTACTGAAGAACATTTAGTGCTCTTGATGTCTCTGTTACGGATGTCAATGCTATTTTTCAACGTCAACAAAATGAAATTTTCATAATGAACAGAGGAAAGTATATTTAACTAAGTAAATTATATCCAAGGCACACAGGACTAACGCCCAAGACTCGAACCTGGGTACTTTGGTTTGCCGTACCAACGCTCTCCCTACTGAGCTATCCCGACGATATCCTGGGCTGGCATATTTCACTCTTATTTGTTGTCCACTAATAGAAAATGAAATTTTGTTTCAGAGATTTAAAATTTGAAATAAATACGTAGTGAAATAAAACAAGGGAAATTAGGTGGGTCAGGGGAGCAAATTATTGGGCGGGCTCGACGCTAAAGCCCCACGGGCCCATATAAGTCGGCACCACTGCTATTCATTGTGCCATTGAAATTTTTAAGATGACTAGAAGTTCCGAGAGAGACCCAATTTTAGCCATAATGTCTGGGTGTCCCAATACATCTCTTTAATGTCCTGGTTTTAAACACAGCACTTAAACTATCACTTCTCCAAAATTCATTTTAAAAAAATGAATGTTTTGATTCTTACCGAATTCCACTTCTCCAACAGCAATATGTTGAATTGTGTCTATTACGTGTCTATTACAGAAAACTGTCTTGAGAAAAATTTCGTGGTTCCGATAGAACGAATACCATATATATATAATTTATACATGTCTGAAAAATGTATACAACTGAAACCTGTCTAAAATGTAGAAGTTTTCCGATCACTGTAATTTTATGCAGTTAAAGTAAACTGAATCTATTTATTTTAAGAATGAATAAACGGGAAAATTAGAGAAAATTTTTCTTGAAATCATTAATGTAAACTCTAAATTTGTTTAAAAATGCTAAGAAATGTAAGAATGTGAAAAAGAATATTTTGAGGAGTGGAAGGAAAAGATTAGTTTTTATTTTGAGGGACGAATACATTTAAATAAGCAAAAGACAATTAATGTTTCCTTTAACTGCAGTAAAAATGATACGTCAGCCTGACATTCTGACAAGAGACTTCACTTACACGAAAACATCCAATATTTAGTTTGCATTTTCATATTTTTAAAATGATTTTCTATTTTATTTTTTGCATTGGATAGTTGAAGTCAATCTCTACATAGACCGCATTTTACTTTTTCTTATGTTTTTTTTTTTTTTTTTTTTTTTTTTTTTTCGAAACCGTTACTGAAAACGATGCGTTTTTTATTTAAAATTCAGTGGATACTCCACTGTTTTATTGCATAAAATCCTCAATTTTTAACATGTGCAAAATATGTTTATAAGAACACAATTTTTAAATTCGATACTGTATAAGTTATAGTCCTTTCAAAAGTTGACATATCACATAAAATAGTGTATAAAATCTTGAAAAAAAAAAGAAATCAGAAGTATTTTAAAGTTTAAAAAATATATAGATATTCTTAAATTTTAATAGTACATTATAATTTAAAAACTACGATGATTTCTATAGTAGTGGATTGATTTTAAATTTAATTAGCTTCATCAGAGTTCAGCAGAAAGAGATTTGATTAAAGAGAACTCACATGGAAAACATTTTTACCTGAAATAATTTTCGCCCAAAATAAATAAATAAAAAAGCTTAAGTTTTACCTTTTTTTCATGGGAAAACAAAAGTATTCTTCAAAATTATTTCTATCACATTTGAAAGGTGCTTATAGAGATGCATCGATTAGTGATTTTGATCCAATAGCGAATATTCGACATCTGTAAACCAGATGCTGAAAATTTGGTAGGCCTAATATTAATGTATTTTAAGATTTAAAAGTATTCAAAAATAAACTTTAAAGTAAATTGTACACCATATTTTACACAAATACTTGTGTTTTGAGGAATGAGTACAACAATGAGTTATTTTACAAGTAAACTTTACGCACAAAAATAAAATAAAAAAGCTTTCAGTTTTTTTTTTAAGAAGAGGATGATCTTAAAAATTATTAATTAATGAAACGTTAAATTCCATAATTCCTTCTCTAAATTAAAATAAATTTATAAGAGCTCCTTTATTTTAAAATAAATATTCCAAAATTGAAAAGAAATTTTTAAGGACATAGAAGGAAAATTTTACTGTTATATAGTGTTATTTCTCAGAAAGAAACAGTAAGTCAGTAAGAAAAAAAAATTCTATTCAATTGGCAACTCGGCAAAAAAAACTTATTGCTCCTTTTGATTTATCAATGAAATTTTTAAATGCACCACAGCGGGCGATCATTTTTAGAAGTTGCAAACATACAGGATTTTTCTAAAATTTTGAAAAAAAAAAAATTTAAGCTTAAATTTGACAATTTCAAAAATAAATTTCTGTCTTTACCAAATAGTTTTTTTTTTTTTTTTTTTTAAATAATAAATGACATTAATTAAAGAGGTTCGAGCAAGAACCTGTTATGTTACATTTTCTCAAAATACAGTTTATTTTTCCGATGAGAGTGTTATGAGATAATATGTCATATGGTAAAGGTAAAATACCTATATTTTAATTAATCTTTAAAATCTGATATATTATTTATTAAAAGTTAATATTTTAATAAAAACTAGGTGGAACCCGTCAAAATGTGACGGAAAAAAATACTATAACAACATCAGTAAATCAGTAAAATAAACTTCTTTATTATTTAAGTAGGGCTTCGTATGAAACAGTCTTTCAAATATTGTATTTTAACCCCCCCCCCCCCCCCAGTGAAATGCTATTTCCGATGCAAACTCCAAATGAATACTCCGTAAACAAATATGTAATGCAAATCAGTTTGACATTACCACCAATTCCCTACGACAGAAAAAAAAAAAAAAAAAAAAAAAAGGCCATGGACCTATAAAGTATCATACAAATAGTCCTATCATAAAGTATCATACAAATTTCCTACTTTCATCTCATATTCAGTAAATAAAAGAACATAGTATAAGCACCGCCCCCACCCCTCTGTGATAATGCAATCGAATGAGCTCCTATGTGCATATGTATTGCATCTGCCCAAAGGCACCGTTGAAATTCGACGTTAAAAAAAGTTTTAAAATGTTTAAATTAAAAGTTTTAAAATGTCTTCTTTAATCATTGTTCGTTTCAAATCCGTATCTTCTAAAACGCATCCATTGTTTTAAGCTAATCAATTTTTATGTAAAAATGTTTTGTTAAAAATAATAAATTAATATGCAGATGAGGCATAATTTTAATGTTTTCAATTGTATAATTTATTTGTTGTAATTAACTGTATGGTTTCTTCTATCCCTTTACATAATCAGGATGATTATTCCTTTTCCATCACAGTCGGTCTCTTATACAGTTAAATATCCAATGGATCTTTAAAAAAATAATAAATAACAGTTCCTAGCATATTCTGTATACAACTGATTCGCTGATGTATTCAACATCAACATATACATCAACGAATTCAGCATATCAATTTTATGTTACTCATAAACTCAAAATAGTTTTTTTTCTTTTGACAGATTTTATATTAGCGCCAAAATATCTTATGGATAATCTGATCTTATGATTTATCAGGTTTTTATTATTTTTTTTTTTTTCACTTTTCATGAAGGTTAGGGGTACCTATTTTCAATTGTTGCAACTCTTCAAGGGGCTATTTTACATTATTAAAACAAACGGATGGTCATTGTTGAGATGGAATTGAAAAATATTTCATGCTTGAAAATTATTTAAAAAGTCGTTAAATTAAGCGGCAGATTTCAAATAAATTTCAATCGAAAGCTAATTTTTTTTTCTAATTGAGGATGTAAGAATTGAAATTGTAAAATGTAGTAAAAAAATTAAATTTTTAGTATTTAGAAGTGATGTAAGCGCGATGAAAGCTAAATCGATAGTGCCGTTTGTTGTCACAACCGTTATACATTTCTAAATATTGCCACTGTGTTTTGGTTGGCGTCCAAAAGTAGACTACTATTTTTTGACATCGAAAGAAAAATTCACAGTGAAAGAAATAAGACTTTGCCGCTAATAAGGAACTGTTAAATGAACTTATAACAAACCTACCAAAATAATTCCTATAAAATATTAGCCTTACATTGTTTATTCTAGCTAAAAATACAATCATTATTTCAAGTTTTTTTTTTCCTGAAATTCTTTACTTTTGTGAATTTTTTTTTATTAAAAAAGGAAATCTTAATAATTTAAATCCTATAATTCCTATAACTTAATCCTATAATTAAAAAAAAATTGGTAACATGTAATCAAGGTATGCAATCAAGATGAAGCAACCAATAAAGGCTCCAGTTCTAATCTTTAAAATTAAAAATTGAAATATCAGTTAATATTACGCCATGTTGACACAATCATATAAATTTTTTAGCCACCCACAGGGAGGCTTATTCTTTCAATCTCTATCATTTTTCATGTTTATGAAAAGTCACAGCAATCCATCGTTGCCACAGGTTAATCTCGGAAAATTAAACATTTGAAGTTACTGAAAAAATTAATAACTCAAAAAGTATTTATCACAAAATTGTTAGACAAACTGCGTTAGAAAGGAAAAAAATTGTATTTTTCTTGATATAAATTTAAAATCGAATGATTATGCCGTTTTTCAAATAATGAATTTCAAAAATTACCAAATTTTACAATGAAGTACCATAATGAAACCTTCACGCGTAAAAAGATAATGATAACGGCTGCTGCTTTCGGTCGAGAATGGACCAAACGATGTCCGCATTTTACTATTTTTACCGTTTTTAACGAAATTCTGTAACTTTAGAAGAATTTTTCTTTGAATAGGCAATAGAAATGCATAAAATCGTTACAAAAATTTTAAAATTACAAAAAAGGATAGATGCAAATTATCAGATATGAAAAATAAAGAAGAATTTTGGTACTTTCGTTCTTTCGTGTTATAGCAGCCACCAAGCATGAAATATTTTTGTTTCTGTTTTCATTAATACAAGGGCATCCAACCCGGGCTTCCCGGGATTAGAGGATATAGGTAAAAACCATTTTTTTAAATTAAAAACTCTAATAGATTTTTTACATTTAATCTCTCTCTCTCTCTCTCTA
Organism: Maratus michaelseni; assembly: GCA_963931845.1. NCBI lineage: Eukaryota > Metazoa > Arthropoda > Arachnida > Araneae > Salticidae > Maratus > Maratus michaelseni. Next base: position 84,222,727 of record OZ007597.1, on the reverse strand, counting down.
TATATATATATATATATATATATTTAGATTGTCCCCTAACAACACCAAAGAGCATTTTTATATGAAATATGTCAATTATATATTTTTCAAATTGTCGAAGAAATCGCTGAAAATTTCTTTATATACAACAGATTTTCTTATTCTGATAATTTCGGTGGTTTTAAGCGCTTATTTCGATTAGATGTTTGTTAAATTTGTATTTTATATGTAGTATTTTATTTATTGCTTAATGAAATTTTAACTTCGTTATGGAATATTAGATCGAAACAAATGCTGAACTATTTATATTATTTAAAGTGCAAACGGATTAATATTTTGTAATCGTCTGCAAGCGATAGAGATTTAAAAAAAAAAATCGTACTTTAAATTTAATTTAAATGCTATAATAAATGAGTAAATCGTGATACAGTTTTCAAACAAATTGCATTTGAATGTAGATTTTTTCCCCCTATCTAACGGTGTAAAAATTGAAAATGTGCGATGTTTAGAAATAAAAAAAATTGCAGTAGCAAAAATCTCAAAGCCAAAATTTCATCGTCAGCTGTTGCCATTCGCAAAATGACGTCAGCGTTACGCACGGACACGTTTGTCCTTTATAATATAGATATTGTAAATTTGGTACTTTCGTGTTATAGCGGCTTCCAAGGATGAACTGCCAAGCGGTCAAGATTTATCGCCAAATTATAAAGCATGTATGACATTATAATAATATATGATATATATAACATTTCTGTACGTATATGGCCAAGTTATAGTCATATAGGATGCATATATGGTGTATACATATGACATGTGTATATGATGTATATACGACATATAAAACATAAATAATATGTGTATAATGACGTATATGGCACATATAGGAGTGTTTGGAATATATATATATATACATGCTTATATATATGCATATATATATGCATATATAGGATGCCTATATAAGCTTTGCGATGATCTTGGCGAAATCATAACTGCAACCTTGGTATAATCATGAATGTGGGAGCCGCTATAACACAAAAATACGGTAATTTTTTTTTTTTTTTTTTTTTTTTTTTTATAGCCACACGCAGGGCTAATTCTTTCAGTTTACAGTAAAATTCATGTTTATGAAAAGTCACAGCCACTCCATATATAAAGGAGGACACCCTTTATGCATAGCTATACAAATGGTTGTTACTGACGATATTAAAAATCAAATTGTCTCTCTGTATTATGCCGAAACTTCGGCTTGTATTTCCTTTCTCAGTACCTAATTGCCATACAGCGGGCGCAGACCCCATTTAAACAATGATATAAAGGATCCAACAAAGTTAAACCCGTCGTGGCGGACATTTCTAAGGGGACCCGTGGCCCTATCTCCAATAGTAATGAAGTTACCTCTGGGGGGGGGGGAGTTCTTGTAAGTTCCTGAGGGTAAAGGTTCAGTAAGGCCTTTTTGGTGTTCCTCCCTCATGTAAACCCCTTCATGTAACATATCAATAATTGATAGATCTCGTCAAGCACTATGGTCTGGTCCTACTCTCCGCCTCTCACTCGCCCCCTCCCTTAAGAAGCATATTTCTCTGTTTCATCTCTTTCTAAATTTTAGTTTTTCCCATCTTTCTCAGCCCCTTTAAGCCCCATAGAGGGCGTAGGCCTCTTCTAAAAGATCCAACGAAATTAATATCGTCGAGGCCGACATTTCTAAGAGGGTCCCGAGGCCCTATATCCCATAGGACCGGAGTTACCCCCCCCCCCCTCACGGTGGAGACATTCAAGGTGCTCAAACACCGTCATGTAACATATAAAAAGTTTGATCTTATCAAGCACTTTTGTCTGGTTTTACTCTCCCGTCAGGAGCACTTTTCTTATTTATTTTTTTCAATTTTTCATATTTATTTTAGTTTTTCCCATTTTTCTCTGTTCCTATGGACCGGACAGCTCCAAAATTTTACCAAAATTAGCTGTAAACTGCCTAAAGGTATTCCCCCCCCCCATTCTTTTGGCGCCCTCGGTTTTCACGTATCTCTCGAGGGGGCCCGTCAGAGGAGCGAAAAGGGGGATCCCTTTTAAAGTCCTATCTCTCACTTTCAAGTGAGGATTCATTTTAAAGGTCTCGTAGAGCACTTGTGTTTTGTATAGCTCCCCCTCCCTTCCCCCCACCGCTCCCCAAGATCCCGTCAGTTAATGCTAACTCATCATTTGTTAAACAACTTCTCTTAGCTTCATCCATCATAAAAGCTGCTATCATAGAACTTTTCATTATCTTTTTTAGGTTATCTATTAAGTGCTAAAATGCCTTGAATGATTAAAAATAATTTAAAAGGTGTCATTAAGCCAGCACATTTGTAAACAACAACTACCTCGCTACGTCTCAGCCCATTGAAGCCACGTCTTTTTACTATTATAGTTAGTAAAAATACTTCTAGTCACCGAATTCTTTTAAAACTTGGTGTACTCGTGCCTAATATATTCCGCCAGCTCACTAAAAATCTTAGAGCACTAACTAAATTCTAAAGTGGAGAAGCTGGCTTATGCTAACAAACACTTTTTTTGACGAGTTAGACTTGACTGAAAAAATCTCAACGATAAAAGCCGTGGGTGGCCAATCTATATTCTGCCGTAAGGTAGAATTTTTCCCGCTTGTCTTTTTAGTTTTATCAATGTTAAAATGCATTTCAAGCTAAGCATAACGTCATTTTCACCGGTACAAACTTTTCACACGTACATTTATGCTTAAGCACCATGCATTATATTTTGCATTTAATTGTAATGAAAAAAAATGGCATCAACAAAGTTGTAATGCTTAATGATAAAATGAACCCAATGGACAATATTTCCGTGACGTCACAGTAAATATGAATTTTTATTTGCTTATAAAACACACGGATAAATATTTTTACTGAAATACTTAAACATTTTAACTTACAAATTAAAAAATTCGGCCTAAAAGTCACGTGCTTTTTATATTTAATATTTATTTTTTATGCTCGCAATCATTGAGTTCAGAAAATAAACTCTGTACGTCGCAACAGTGGGCGTTAATCCGATTGCCGACTTTATGACGTCATAAGCAGAAGTAAAATTTTAATTTAAGATTACGGCTAATTAATTAAATTTTCGAACAAACGAATGTACGATAACAAATCTGTGACCAAATATCTTTCATTTAAAAAAAGAATGATGTAATTTGATGTAGTAGTTTGTTCTCACGGATTGTCGAAACAAAACGCTTAGCGTTTTAAATATATAGATAACTTAAATATTATTAATAATTTTTATATTATAAAATTAAATATTGCTAAGTTTTTCTGAGAGAGCTTAGTACTACTCGTTAACTTACTAAATACAAGGTACAAGAACAAAAGTAAAATAAAAATTGCAACTAAAAGCTTTCATTTAAATTGTCTCAGAATTTTATTTTTGTTACGTAACATCTTATTTCACTAAGCCCTTCTATTTATTCAGAATATCAAAGATTGATAAGGAAAAATTTACTCACAAAAGTACATTCAGAAACATGAAGCAAAGAGCCTCGATCCATGAAGCAGCATGCAGCAATACAAACAAAAATTTCCAAAACTACAGAATTTATTTGCGCACTGATAATTACGCATGCAAACTTGGAAAAGAGAAATAATCCCACACGCTTACAGCCGCAGGCAAATTGCAAAAAATTCGCCCTACATTAACCCTCAAAGTAAAGGGTAAGCCCCCCGCGATGATGTTCTCATTTACGGCTTTTGCCGTATCTCATCACTCAGACAAGACAATTAATTGATCAGTAATTTGTCAATTACATCCTGTTTTTTAAATTGGTCATTATTTTGTAAGAAAAAAAAACCGATCGGGTACCTGTGCCCCCACTATCCCCTTCTCTCTCTCATCCGCTCTCACCACAGCAGATGACTTAGTTGAAAGAATACGGAACTGGACATCTGGAACTGATTTTTTCCCCATCACCTCGTGACAAAAAAAGAAAACTCTCGTTCAGATTTAGAGCTTTCAGATAATATTTCACTTTGTTCCTTTTGGAACCCTATAGACTCCGGGTCATATAAGTGTTGCAAAGATCGTAGAAGAGTAATAGGATTTTCTTTGTCTGTTGCTTCTTTTATACCTCACACACACACATTTACATATGCGTGCGCGCCGTTTTCGTTACATTAGTTCTCAAATCAGAAATATATAGTATAATTTATTGGTATAATCATTCAAATATTTGAAAATTAAAATTTTGACCATATCGCAGTCATAAAATTTTCACGTGAACTTGAAATTCTGGGGTGGGCACTGGAACTACCTGGGGTGGGCACGGCCCACCCGGCCCCCCCACTAGTTACGCCTATGTCTATATATATATTTGTCTTACGTGGCGCGAAAATAGGGCTGAATTTGTAATGTATGGTTTGGCAACAACTATAGTTTCCTGAGCTCAGACCAATGAACAGACTAGATTGTGTTAGATCAGCTCCGCCTCCGTCCAATATGGCGGTCAGTGTGAAAGCAGTGAAACCATAGAATGAAACTCAAACTAGCAATTATTAAAAATAAAATAACATGTACGTAATCCAAAGCGTCTGAGATGATTCCTCATTTTAATTATGAGCAATATCGTTAATTTCAAATGAATTCTCAACTCTTATTTAGAATTCATTTACGAATTTCAATCCCTCAAAAGACGGAGAAAAAAAAAATCAACTGTCTAGATATCATCTGCCGCCATCTGTTGGTGTATTGATGAAGTACAAACAAACTATCTTCCTATCGCGTAGTTTTTTTTTCTAATGAATTTAAGCCGTGTTGTACGTTTATACTGTATGTCTGTACGTGCTATACTTTTTTCATAGTATTTAAATGATTTATATGCCCATTGGTAGCGCCAAATAAATGCATTTTCAGTTGTGTTTTCAACGGAGAATTACTTTTTTACATTAAAATAAATTGTCAATTTGTTCAAATGTTTTATGGTAGAACTTATTCCGGCTAGAATTGCTGAAAAAAAGGGGCGAAGCGAGCTGTGACCGCGTAGCGGTCTCAATGTGAATTGCTTCGCAATTCACGGGGGGTTGGCGAGCGTTAGCGAGTAGGGGGCTGAGCCCCCTAGTATATTAAATACGAGAAATCTATTAGAATTCGAAAAAATTGGTTTTCGCCTATGTTCTGTAACCCGGGAAGCCCAGGTTCGATTCCCTAGTATAGTTAAACGAAATTATAGATATTATTACTTCATGCCCTTGGAAGGGTTAAAATCTAGGGTGAATGGATTAGGGGTGATCGCAGTGGTCCTGAACATAGATTTAAAGAACTTCTAACGAAATAGCCTTTGCAAGAAGAAAATCATTCCTAGAAAAATGTCTCAAATAGGTAGCGCATGTGTAGGGACAGCTTCTACATACTTCACCAGTTCGTCTGCTTCTTCAAACCGTCTGTCGTCTGGTGGGTGTCTGATATACAGTTTCGGTTTGATGTTGTAGGTGGTGCTGCCTTAGCAGGGATTCTCGCCGGCTGCGCAGAACCGTGCGCGTAGCTGTGCAGCTGTCATTTCGTTCCAAAATCGCAACATGATATTAATATTATTTCGTTAGAAGTCCTTCTTTAGTCTATGTTCATGGCAGTGGCCATGGGATAACAACTCTCGACCAATCTAAACTGTGATTTCAGGACTGAGGTGAGAAGTACATCCCCAAACTTGCGATACAACGTATATTCCGGCGCATAACACGCACTTTTAAAACAAGCAAATTAGTCAAAATTCACAAGTGCGCGTTATACGGTACAAAAATCGAAACTTAAAAATTAAGCATAAGAAATGAGATTTTCATATTAATGAATAAGAAAGGATTAATTGATTATTTGAATGAACGAGAGTAGGATACTAAACGCTTTGTGTGGAATCAAGCAGATATAGACAAAAGGTATACACAAGAAGGTATAGGCTGTAGCTATGGAGGGTATACGGAATTATCCAGAAGGTATACACTGTTAAAAATTTTCGTTTATTGACAGGTTGTCTTCCGTGAATTTTGATCAGAAATTTTTCGTTTTGTTAGAAAAATGGAATCTCTCCCGTATATCTGTTGCCATTTTAAGATTACAGAGTTTCAAATACGGAATTATTACTGTAAAAATCTGTCATCCAATGGGATTGCAATATTTTTGATCGCCACGCATGCGCTTCGACTCTTTCGCTTCTGTATCGCGCCATTTACGGAATTTTCGGACTACAAAGACGTAACTTTCTTCAAAAAACGGAAACATTCCGGCAGCTCTGCTACCAGTCCTTTTTCCGTAAATTGACGGAATTTTTTTTTTACAGTGTACGGCCGAGGATAACGAAAAAGAAAGGCTACCGCGGTGCTTTACGCGTATCTTTTTTTACAGGCCGCCGGAGTCACGTGATGTTCGAATGCACCAATGCAGGTGTACGAAAAGAGCATTACGTCACTTTAGCGGTCTGTAAAAAAAGTTAAGTGGAATGCACCACGGTAGCCTGTCTTTTTCGTTAGCCTCGGTACGGCGTATAATTTCCACTACATCCCTGCTTCGCAGTAGAGTATGTCCTCACTTTATAATTGCTTATTTCCTTTATGTTTGTAATAGTTATTGTATTTTTAATGCTCTTTATTGCATTGCCATGCTACATATCTCATGAAGGTTTATTTGCAAAAGAAGGCTGCGCCCGTAATACAGCAAATATACCTAAAAAGAGAAAATACAGTCCCAAATCGTAGGCGCGCGTTATACGTCAGAATCTATGATAATCTTTGGTAATTAGCACTGGTACTTTACAAATTACAAATAACATTTCGCAAATCATTCAGTTACGAAATCTGGCCAACTTTGTGTGCAACCTGTATTAAATGTGTAGTTGATATTTCTTTCTCTGTTACAGATCTATACAGCGATATCATCGCACCCACCTTAAAAACACCGCTTATAGCAGAGACTTGGAGGAAAGGAGCTGGTGGAATTTTGACCAGTGTGTGTAATCTTCAACAAATCGTTGAAGACAGTCTTTCCATAAATATGACATTCGGCAAAGGAAAGGGAAGGATAAGCGTGCGTTTCCAATACACACAAGACCACAGCAAATGGGCTTTTTCAAATGATGATAAAAACGACTACGTGTGTATTGCTGATCTCAACCGAATGGTAAATATTTTTCCATTATAATTTGCAACACTTTCTTCTAAGGATTTTTTGTTTTCAGTTTTATTAGCGCTAAAGTATAGTTGAAGGACTGAAAGCAAAAACAGCACTTGTCCGAAAAAGCACGAAAATACAAAAGTCAAATAACTAAGGTGACCATGTCCTTTAAATTAGAGGACGTACTCAGATTTTTCGAGACTGTAGTTCACGCAGCCCGTAGTTTTTGATAAAAAACACATTGCATTTTAAGGAAGTCTTTCTGGTCTGTACTGGGAAAGATAGCCTGGCGTTGTTATAGCACCGAATGTGGTAGAAATAAAATGATATTACCTTCATTCAGGGCCTGATTATCCAAAAGGCTCGAGAAGCACATGCTCCCCCTCTGAAGCGAGCCATTTTATTTTCGAATGCAGGTTGTTTTCAAATCGAATGTCTTTCTAAAATTCTTTTCATGAAAATCAATCGAGGAACAAAGCATCGTTAAAATATAAGCCCACAGCAGTTAAAATCGAACAAACATCTTCTTAGAAAAAAACTTAAACTATTTTATTTACATTTTAACAGAATAATATTATTTTATAACACTCGTTTGAGCGTTCAAAATTATTACCGAAAAATCGGTTCAGAAAGTTACATCATCATCTTACTAAAAAAAAAACAAAATCAGAGTAAAGAAAAAAAGCCGTTGCCAATGATAAGAGAAAAAAAATCGTCTGGCTAGCGCCAGGGAGGCATTCGTAACACCCTCTAACATTTAAGAGGGCCCCGAAAATGACTGTGAAGAGAGCCCTCTAATTCCCATTTTCATTTTTTTTTTACAATTTTTTTTTTTTTTTTGTTTTTTTTTTGTAAAATAAAGTTTGCTTAATCCAAGAGGAAATCCACGTACTACTTCCCAAATCTTATTTAAAAGGGAAATATAAATGTCATTAATAGGTTATTAATTAATCATATAGCATCCTGATATGCCTGTCAGAAACCACGCGGGAATTTGAGCATACAGCTACATGTACTGAATATATCTGAAGTATATACGTACATAGGGAACATAAAAAAGCATATACGTACATAGGGAACATAAAAAAGCATATACGTACATAGGGAACATAAAAAAGCTGTTTAATGAAATATATGTGACCTCGACTAAGCTACTCCCGGGAATAATGTTAGTAACATTGGTGAGTTTTCATGAAAGGAAGAATTAAGAAAACTTTTGCCATATGAAAGAGGCCCCTAAAATAATACCGTACTTTCCCTAGATTCAGAGGATAACCGGTATTTGCCTTCATTAAATGAAATCATGATCATGAAACACTACTGATTGAACTCTATGGTTTGAGCACCTACAGTAAGTGTTCCCAGTGATAAATTGTTGCTTGTTTCTTTCTTATATGTTTCCTGGCGTAACAATGTAGGAAATCCCAAACAAATAAAAGAGAGATGTACGCTTAATATTTGTAGAATTCATGTGCGCAACGTATTATTTCGTACTAAATCGATGCTACTCTACAATTTTGTAACTGACTATTTTCCTGCATCTCATATAATTTTCGAGATAGGTAAGAGAGATGTACGCTTAATATTTGTAGAATTCATGTGCGCAACGTATTATTTCGTACTAAATCGATGCTACTCTACAATTTTGTAACTGACTATTTTCCCGCATCTCATATAATTTTCGAGATAGGTATATACTAACTCCTGACTTTGCTGCTAGAAAGTTCTATAAGTATAGTGTCATCGAATAACGCGTGGCACTGTACCAAGGCACTATTTTTATGACTTATAGCGATCGAAGTTCAAAATTTAAGGTGGTGAGAAAAGACTTCACTTGGCACCTTCTGTATGGTTACTTTATACTTCATATTCAATTGTACAGTTTAAGTATACTTTTTGTACAAAATTTCGCGGATAAATTAAAAACAAAAAGTCTTTACACAATTATTAGCAACAACAACATTAGCAGGGGTCACATGTTTCCGAGGACAGGGCAGTAAAAATTCAGGTTTGATGTGTTGAGAATAATATTCAGGTTTGATGTGTTGAGAATAATATTCAGGTTCGATGTATTGAGAATAATATTCAGGTTTGATGTGTTGCGATGAATATTCTTGTTAACACGACATATTTTAAAAAGCAGTATTGATATGCATATTTTGTTTCAGAAAAACATTCACGTTACCAGTTAATGAAATTGTGTTCAATCTTTTGCAGAAATCACAAGAAAATAGAGGTGGGGGTGCTCTCTGTTTTGAATCGCCTGATGTCGCAGACGCTTTTGATTCTATCGTAGAAAAAATTGACGACTGCTCCGAAGGTAAGAAATTGAAGAAGAGGAAGAAGAAAGGGAAGAAAGGGAAATAGAATTACCGCAGCATAATCGCAAGGAGAAATACTGAAATCAAGAATTTATACTCAAGAAATATGAAGAAATAAATGCATTATTTAGATATCGCTGAAACCTCTTATGCTAATATTTGCTAAATAAAACTCTGCTTTTGGCTGCATTAAGTTTTTTATTACTACTTTAAATTTTGCATACAATAAATATCAGTATTCTAAACTGAGGTTACTTGGACTCGCAACAAAGCAAAAAGAATGTTTTAAATCAGTCGTGGTTTTTATTGTGTTGAGAGTATTGACGTAATTCAATCATACTCGGTGAATCACGTCGGTACTCTCACCACGTCCAGAGCCCTCACTAAGAGGGGGGGGGGCTCCTCCGCCAAACGTTCGCGAATGCTGTTACACTTGTCAAATTTAGAAACTTAGTTGGCAAATTTGTTTAAAACTTTAATAAAAACTATAATACACTTTCTATTACTGATAGACTTGGCAAAAGTTACAAATCTAATTGGGAATATTATTAAACGTTTTACAAATAAGAACTATATTACATTTTCTAATTGTGGTAACTTGGCAAAATTATAAAACTAATTGGCAAGAACTATTTATTTTTGCTTCTCAATGAGTTGGGAAATAATGAAATTTTTCTTGGCAATTTAAGGCCCCCCCCCCACCCAATAAAAAGTCTTAGCGATGGCCCTGCCTGACCACGTCACGTCACCAATCAATAGTCCACACAGTCCACACCACACAATAAACTTACGGCTGTTAGTCAGTCAATTCCCCAAGAGAAGACAAATTTTCACACGTATTTTCTGGCAACCTAATTCACTGTTTCATACACACTATAGCAATTTCTTTAATATACACTATTTAATATATACATATATATTTAAATACATTTAAATATAGAAGTCATTTGTCTGAGCAATTAATTTTTCCCTTTCACTTTATTTTAATTTTATTCAGTACTTAACAATAACTTCACATATTTTATTTAAAAAATATAATAATAATTTATTTTAAGTTATTGCCGCTTTTCTGAGGGACCTTTTTTCTGTGCCTTGCAATGACCATTGTAGCTTAAATTTGACTTATCTGAAATTAAAATAATTAGCGGTTTTTAATTAAATAAGGTTTATTTCATGGACTGGATGAAGGAATTTATGATTTTTTTTTTCAAAATGGGGGCTAACTGAAGAGAAAATTAAATTTTATCTTAGTAAAACGAGGTTTTTTTTTTTTCCAAAATGGTGTCTGTCTGAAGAGATAATTAAATTTTTATCTAAATAAAATGGTGATTATTTAAAAAATATACCTCTCATTTAGTAAACTTTTAGTTGTTAATGAAGGTAAAAAAACTAGAATTTTTCAAAATGAAGTCACTTTAAGTCAAAAACAAAAGAGCGCCCATATTTACACCTTTTCCTCTTAGTAAATTTCGTCCTCCGCGATTTTTGAATTTTTAGCGGTTTTTCGAGTACCGCGACGGTTTTATGATATCCGGAAAAGGAATTTGATTTTAAACTTTTAGCCTAGTATAGTAAATTTTGTCCTCCACAATTTTTTTTAATTTTTAGCGAATTGTAATGCAATTTTTAACGATTTTTAGGGTTCCGCGGTGATTTTTTGACATTCGGAAAAGGAATTTGGTTTCACACTTTTAGTCTAATATAGTAAACTTTGTCCGCCACGATTTTTGAATTTTTAGCAATTTTTATTGCGCTTTTTCGGGTTCCGCGGCTATTTTTTGACATTCGTAAAATGAATTCGATTTCAAACCTTTAGTTTAATAAAGGATATTTTGTCCTCCGCGATTTCTGATTTTTTTAGCGATTTTTAATGTTATTTTTAATGCAATTTATAGCGTTTATTTAAGACTGATATAAGGAATTCGGTTTCAATAGTTGCATTTAGCCAACTATAGGAAATTTTGTTCTTCGTGATTTTTGATTTTTTTAACGAATTTTAATGTGATTTTAAATGCGGTTTTCAATGCGATTATTTTTAGCGTTTTCTGATTTTTTTTTAGCTATTTTAATGCAATTTTTAGCCTTTCTTGGCGATTTGCATCGATTTTTTGACATTCGAAAAATAATTAGGTTTATAATTTTTAGCCTAATATAGTAAATTTTGTCCTCCGCGATTTTTGACACTTTTGTGATTTTTAATCTGTTTTGTACCATTTGTTGGCGTTCCATGGTGGTTTTTTGATATGCATAAAAGGAATTCGGTTTCCAACATTTTGCCTTATAATTCATTTTGTCATCCGCGAGTTTCAATACGATTTTTAGCGTTTTTTCAAGTTTTGGGCCGATTATTTGACATTTGTGAACGAATTTCGGTTACAATGTTTTAGCCCAGTGCTAAATTTTACGATTTTTAATTTTTTAGCAATTTTGCGTTTTAGATTTTTGCAATTTGGGGTGATTTTTCCACCTTATTAAAATGCATACGACTTTAATGTTTTAACCCAATATTCTGTCCTCTCTTCAATAAACTTTATTCGGAATTCGTAAATTTTTCGCAATTTTTTTATGCAAATTTTAATTTTTTAATTTTTTTTTTTTTTTTTTTGACATTCGTATAAGAAATTTTGTTTTAATCTTACAGCCAAATATAGTAAATTTTGTTCTCTGGGATTTTTGATATTTTAGCGTTTTTTCGTGCTTTGCTGCGATTTTCCACAATGCTAAAAGGAATCGGGTTTCAAATTTCTAACCCAATATAGTAAATGTTTTACTCTTTTCAATAAAGTTTATGCGGAATTCGTGCAGCGATTTTTATATTTTTCGCTATTTCTTATTGTGATTTTTTAGAAGTTTTTCGCGTTTCGTGCTATTTTCTTATTCGCCGGGCAGCGAGTCGGCTAGTAATGGATAAATTGTTAATCAAATATACTGATGAACTGCAAACATATGAACGATATTTTTCGTGCGTGTTGCGTGTTTTTTAGGGTTCCGTACTTAAAAAGTAAAAACGAAAGTAAGGTCCGTCCGTCTGTCACCACCCTTTTTCTCGTAAACAATGGGGCGTGAAAAGTTCAAACTTGGAAAAGTTATAAAGCCTTTTTACCCACATATTTCCAGATTATTAGCGATTCACAAATATGTTTAGGAAAAATTTAGGTGGCTAATTAAGTTACTTGAAATAAAAAAATCCTTTTGTGTATCATGTTGGGTATTGTAAGAAAGATCTCGTAATATCAAATTCAAAAATATATTTGTTTTAATTTTAGGTATTATATTTTCAGAGATATCGTCGAAAATGCACTGCAAAAATATTTCCGAATCTACTGAAACTAAAATTATGAAAAAAATAGCGGTAGTAAGAGTTTATTTAAACCTTGCAGGAAAACTACAGCGAATTTCCTAAGGTAACTTATAGTTTTTGAGAAAAACGCATTTTTCTGTTACACACAAACTTTACTTTTCCGGCGCTCAGCGGGGGAGTTGACGGGCACTCGAGCTATCATCTATCGAGGCAGAAACATCAAAGGATAATTGATAATGATTTTCGAAAAAAAATGTAGCCGAGATATTAATTAAGTTACTTTAAAAAAAAACCTGTCTTTTTATGTATAGTTTAGGGTATCGTTTTCGAAAGATCTTGTAACATCGAACTCAAAAGTATATTTGTTTAAATTTTAGGCATATTTTCAGAGATATCGTCGAAAGTATGCTGGAAAAATATGCCCCCCTCCCCCTTCTATTTCCGAATCTACTGAAACTAAAATTATGAAAAAATTAGGGGTAGTAAGAAGTTTATTAATAAACAAATAGTAAATAATATACATTTACTGTGCGGAATCCTTTGAGCGCGAGTTACCCTTTGACCGATTATTTCCTTTAAAATTTACTTTAAAAAATCGGAAATTGCTTGAAACATGAAGATTTGGGATTTGACATATTCTCATTGGTTATCTACATAAATTATCATTTGGCTATTGCATGAAATCATTAAGCGGCCATTTTCTATATTTAAATTTTCGCAACCATGAAGCAATTATTTGTGACTATTGCGTAATTTTAAAGATAATTGTTACATTTTAATAGAATAATATCTGTTTGAAATGTTTTATCTTTTTTTTTTCGCGGATCCTTCTCTCCAAGGGTTAGAATGCGAGTATAAATAAATATTTATATATTTATATTCTAATGAATATGCAGTTGAATTCATTTCATACGAGCACGGCTAAAAGGATGACACGGTTAAAACGAGCAATTTGCATGTAAAGAATGGTTCATTATTTAAACTCTATAAAGATTTTCCCGCTTTGTACGAACTAAAAAACCAGGATCACGGTTAAATTAACAAAACATCTGTTCATTTCAATGTCATTTTCTTTGAAAAGTAGGATAGAATTCCTTATCGAATGTTGTTCTCTCTCAGCCATAATACTCTTACATTACAACTGTCTGTCAAAGTGTAGGAATTAATCAGTTTCACCAGACAGAATTTCAACCTTCAAGGAGACCCCCCACCCCACAAGAAAATGAAAAGAAATGTCCCGAGGTCTTAAAAGAATGAAAGAAAGAAAGGAGAGTTTCAAATACCTGCCCTTCGTAAGATTTACAACTGAGTCATGGAAAGGAAGAAGCATTGAAAAAAACCTTCATTTGTTCCTTTCTTTAAATCGAGACTCTGAGCCATATTAACCTGGCTTTTCATAGCTCTTATTGCACTGATAAGATAAAAAGGCTATATAAAATCAATAGCTAGAAAATCGCAGTGACTATTCCTAATTTTTCCGAGAAAAATAGAAGTGATCAATTGCATTACAGTATACGTCGCTCACGTCCTTTGATATTACTAGTTTTTTAGAGGCTTTGCCTCCAGTTCTATGATTTTGTTTAAAGAAAAGACCTATCTAAAGAAAATGACACTAGTGATAAATAATGCAGACTGGGCTGAAAATTTCCAGCCCGGTTCTGACTCAACCCGTGTGAAAATCATTGGCCCGGCACAACATTTTTTGCAAAAAGTGCATAGATTTTTAAATGACCATTATTCTACAATTAGAATTCTTTTTAAAGAACAATATCATACATTTCTATGCAAAAAAACAAACAAAAAAAAAAAAAAAAAACAATAAAGTACAGTAAAACCTGTGAAATAGAAACTGTATGACGGAAAACATGTTTTGAACAGAAAAATGTTTTGATCCGTGCAAAATGAATATAATAATCCGTGCGAAAAGAATATAATACATATATAACAGACACCTGCTGAATGGAACCTGTCTACAAAGCATTTTTCTTCTCTCCTGATGTTTCTTCTCTTACTGAATTTTCATTTGAATGTAATCATTATCTAAGTCGAATTTTTTAATCAGTGTTTATGTACGATTGTCTAAATGGTCGTTAATATTGTTGATATTTTGCTTTCCATGCATTTCAAACGTAATCTGAAAATAAAATATATGCCTAAGTAAGTGTGCTGTTTGAATAATTTTAATTGTAGGATATTGTTGCTTCAGAAATATGGGCATGTTTTGTAGAAATTCAGTCGGGCCGGGCCGGGTCCGGGTCGAACTTTCAGTTTTTATACTGGACCAATAAAATTTTTGTACGGACGAGTCAGGCCAAAAATGCTTTTGTACAGTTCGGGCCGGGCCCGGGCCTGGAATTTTCGGCTCGTGCAAGACCACTTAGAACTAGTGCTCGAATATGATTCCATTGTTTCGGTAATTTATCTGAATGCATGGTATTCTATAAAATGTTCGGAAAGTCGAGTGGAATCACTTCAGTTTTTAGGTGCGTTCGTAATTACATAAATACGTAGCACCTATAGTCCTCGTCTGGTCCGTCCGTTTGTCCGCATATAACAGCGCAAAAACTACCCAACCGAATGATTTGGAATTTAATATATATAATAGTTGCAAAATATTGTCGAGTCATTTCAAATTTTATGAAAATCGAATCAAAACTTAAAAAGTTATTAATGAAAGTTTTCTTTATTCTGGTAAATACGGGCTAACCACATCTTTTTTCATGTGCCCGCGGCCATTTTTATTAAAAATTATTTTTTCGAATAAAATTGCATAAAAGTTACATTTTTAGAAAAATCTTTCAAAAAAATGTATGCTTGAGAGATGAGTTACATTCAATAATGTATAGATTCTGAGATAACTTCAGTGGAAATTAGGTTATCAGCCGAATATCTCAATCCATTAGAGTAAATAAAGACAGGAGATTCGTTCATTATGAGTCATAAAAATATTAAACCATGCAGGCAGTCATTCGCAAATAAAGATCTCCATGGTGGAATAAAAAATTCACATTTGTAAACGTGGCATACGTAATAATAATAATAATAAAAGCATGCTTTTTTCACTCCTAGCAGACGACATAATTTATTTCAAAGAAATAATGAGGATGATTTTTTTTACATTGTGAAACCAGTTATAAAACGAACCTCATATGTCATAAGTGAACCTCATATGTCATAAGTGAACCTCATATGTCAAGTTTAACGTACAATTTCCAACTTGTTTTTAATTGTTATATTTGTAGAATTGGTGAATTTTAAAGTTCCAGTGTAATTTTTTGACATCCTGCAATTATGCAATGAAAATGTTTCATTTATATTACAATAATTAATATTATTATATCATATATATTATTTCTGTTGTCAACATCCCTTTTTCTATGCATTTAGTAAACACAACAACAACGAATGAGGTAGCATTCGAAAGGTTTGTGAAGCGGCTTCTGACATAGTACACTCACATTTCGTTAAAACACGTTTTTTGATTAAAAATTGCTGTTAATTAAAAATTAAATTGGCATTGTTTTCATAAATGAAATGAAAGCTTTTCCTCAAATTAGTGTCGCCACAAAAATAAAATACCGCATTATAGGATGCTCAACAATGATTATAAAGAAATAAATAGTACCAAAAAATAAAGTATGATTTCTCCGCACAGGTTTATTTTACATTTACGATTAAAATGCAAAATTGAAATTGAAATGTTTAGAAGAAAAAGACACCACCAATCGATCGAAGCAGTGGTATTTCACGTGTAGAATAAAAAGTATACTTTGTTATATTAGATTATATTGTATTTTAAATTCATTCAATTTTTTTGTTTTTTGTTTTTTTTGTTTCATGTTCTTCAAGAAGTGGAGGACGTCATCTTCTAATGCACTTAAAATACGATTGTTAATTTTCGTCTCGCGCGTGCATTTTGCCATCTTCGATCAGTTTTACTGTAACTTTGATGGAATCAATGAGACAATATTCTGGCTTGACTAATGCATTTTTCATACATTTTTATCCTTATTTTTTCTTTAAAAGTTTAAACCTGCATCTAAAAAATATTAGATATTTCTAAAAATTATTAGACTGCAGTGAGAAATCCTTACACGGGTCCACTGGTTTATTATTATTACTATTACTTCATTAAAGCCTTCTTCTTTAAAAATGGAAAATAAAAACAAAAGACTTCTTGAAAATACATTATCAAAGAATGACCATAACAATGAAATTAAGCGTAAAATTCGTATCAGTAAGACAAGAAAAAATTCTGGTGAGGTACTGATACCAAGTTATCTAATTTTGTTTCCGCAGAGATTTCTCGTATCTGCTGTTTTGGACATCCTGCCATATTTTACGAAATATTACTGACATGTTTATTTTGTTTTTAGAAGAAAGAAATAAAAAAGTTGTTTTCAATGACAATTCATGATTCCAAATTTGGTGAAAGAAAAGTTACTCAGTTTAGAGATCTGAACGGGCCGGGCCGGGTCGTGAACTGCAAAATCATAAACGGACCGAACTTTTAATTTTCACAGCGGGGCGTGCCAAGATAGCTTCTGTTCGGTCTTGGCCGAACCCGGGCCTGGAAATTCCGGCCTGTGCAGACCTCTTACTCACGGGTTACGGGCGATGGTAATTTTCTGTCGGATTTGGGCCGGGTTTCGGGTTAACTTAAATTTTCAAGTTCAGGTCGGGTTTCGGGTTAACTTGAAATTTCAGCTCCGGATCGGGTTGCGTTGCAACGGATTTTATTTTGTCGGGTTCGGATCGGTTTACGCGTTTACGGTTCGATGGATTTTTTTTTGTCGGGTTCTGGTTGGATTTCGAGTTAACTTCAATTTTCAGTTCGGGTCGGGTTGCATGACGGCCGAAATTATTTTGACGTGTTCGGATCGGGTTACGGTTCGATGGAATTTTTTTTCCTGGCTCGGGTCGGGTTTCGGGTTAACTTCGATTTTCAGGTTCGCGTCGGGTTGCGACACGAAGGAATTTATTTTGTCGGGTTCGGATCGGGTTACGGTTCGATGGAATTTTTTTCCTGGTTCGGGTCGGGTTTCTAGTTAACTTCGATTTTCAGGTTCGCGTCGGGTTGCGACACGAAGGAATTTATTTTGTCGGGTTCGGATCGGGTTACGGTTCGATAGAATTTTTTTCCTGGTTCGGTTTGGGTTTCGGGTTAACTTCGATTTTCAGGTTCGGGTCGAGTTGCGACATGAAGGAATTTATTTTGTCGGATTCGGATCGGGTTACGGTTCGATGGAATTTTTTTCCTGGTTCGGTTCGGGTTTCGGGTTAACTTCGATTTTCAGATTCGAGTCAGGTTGCGACACGAAGGAATTTATTTTGTCGGGTTTGGATCAGGTTACGGTTCGATGGTATTTTTATGTCTTGTTCGGGTCGAGAAACCCAACCCCTGGTTTGGGTCGGGTTTTGGGTTAACTTAAATTTTCAAGTTCGGGTCGGGTTTTGGGTTACCTTGAAATTTCAGCTTCGGATCGGGTTGAGTTGCGACGGATTTTATTCTGTCGGGTTCGGATCGGGTTACGGTTCGATGGATTTTTTTGTCGGGTTCTGGTCGGATTTCCAGTTAACTTCAATTTTGATGTTCGGGTCGGGTTGCATGACGTCGGAAATTATTTTGTTGTGTTCGGATCGGGTTACGGCTCGATGGAATTTTTTTCCTGGTTCGGGTCGGGTTTCGGGTTAACTTCGATTTTCAGGTTCGCGTCGGGTTGCGACACGAAGGAATTTATTTTGTCGGGTTCGGATCGGGTTACGGTTCGATAAAATTTTTTTCCTGGTTCGGTTTGGGTTTCGGGTTAACTTCGATTTTCAGGTTCGGGTCGGGTTGCGACATGAAGGAATTTATTTTGTCGGATTCGGATCGGGTTACGGTTCGATGGAATTTTTTTCCTGGTTCGGTTCGGGTTTCGGGTTAACTTCGATTTTCAGGTTCGGGTCGGGTTGCGACACGAAGGAATTTATTTTGTCGGATTCGGATTGGGTTACGGTTCGATGGAGTTTTTATGTCTTGTTCGGGTAGGGTTACTGTTTAATTTCGAATTTTTAGGTTCGGGTCAGTTGCGACATGAAGGAATTTATTTTGTCGTGTTCGGATCGGGTTACGGTTCGATGGATTTTTTTGTCAGGCTCTGCTTGGGTTTCGGGTTAACTTCAGTTTTTTGGTTCGGGTCGGATTGCGACTTGAAGGAATTTATTTTGCCCTTTTAGGATCGGGTTACGGTTCGATAGAATTTTTCTGTCCGGTTCGGGTCGATTTCGAATGGAATTTTCAGGTTCGAGTCGGGTACAAAACCATATATTGACAAAGAGCTGGTCATTTTCTAAATAGGCATGGCCATTTTTCAATTAACCTAACGCTATCTAGGCTTTTTGAAATAAGCCTAAAAATTATCAGGCTGATTGAGAAATAAATGACCATATTCTAATTAGCCTAACGCTGTCCAGGCTCTTTGGAATAGGCCTGATAAATAGCAGGCTGATTGAGAAAAGGGAGATAATTCTCCAATTAGACCTGCTCTTTGCAAAGAGCCGGATTTCTCAATTAGCCAACGACATATACAAAGGAATCAATGAGCTTAAACAGGATTTTATTTATTTTCTTCGTCTGTTATCTCCTGGCACAAGGCTAACACGAAAGTATCGCTTTTTATAAGTTTCAAAACTTTATTTAAATACACTAGGGGTGCTCGGCCCCCTGCTCGCTATGCTCACCAACCCCTTGATCAATCGGGAAAATCCCTTGCTCGTTTAATATATATGAATTTGGCGACAGTAATTTGGTTGACAGGATAACTAACAAGTACCAATTATATATATAGTGTTACGAATATTGTAAATAGTTCGTGTTTGTGCTTAAAAATAATGTAAATAGTTCAATTAAGCTCTATTCATAAGCTAATGTATTAATTTTTGTTGCATTGCAATATCTCAATTTGTTGATTTTTTGCAAGCAAGTAAACGCTATTGGATTTCAATGTGAGTCTATGGAAATTTGGCGAAATACTGGAAATAGCGCCAAGTTGGCGCCACTTTTGGCAGCTAATTTTGGCCGCCAAATTTGGCGACAGACCCGGGTCCCTTCCCCCTAATAGCGCCCATCCTATCTAAATTCTCTACTTTCATGTTAATTCCCCCTAAGAAAAGTCAGAAAGCTGTGACCAATCAGATACGTTTCGTGGTATCTACGCAGAGTTTCATTGGTCCATTTCCAAACCATTACTTTTTTTATATATAGAAGGATAATTTCTATTAGTCATATAAAAATGATTTTTGGTATTGTTAGTGGGCAATCTAAAATAATATATTAAATGTAAAAAATATATTCAATTTAAAAAAAATGATTTTCACCTATATTCTGTAACTCGGGTAGGCCAGGTTGTATCTTCTTGCACTTAATAAAAGAAAGACGTATATGTCCGTGTATCTGTGTGTATATCCGCGATGGCTATAGGAAAGAAAATCTACCTCAGGTAGAGGTCTAAAGATTTGGATGAGGCTAGTCCAAGACGTCCGCGGATGTAACTTGAGGTTCACGTTTTTCTTTCTTTTTTCTTTTAATAATTAGCCAAGATATTAACTAAATCCCTTAATTAACACCCCCTCCCCCCATAGAGTAAACAGAAATTATTATTTACAGACGATGTGCTATAAATTTCAATATTGATAGACAAATATTTTAAACAAACAGAAAACCGCTAAAAGATAATGTTGTCGAAAAAACATTACTCTTTTACTTGTCTTTTTCAGTGTCAAAGTTCAAGCTTAAAGTCATTTTGAAGGGGAAAAAAATCTTTATCAAAATTTATATCAAATAAGATATTGTCTTATCCGTACTGATTAAAGGTTACAGTCTGTGCCTCTCTGATAGTTTTTCTGTTCGACTACCTTCCCCAACAAATATATTAAGCATCTAAAATAAACAGAGTTTGGGTAAATTTGTAATTGAAATTACCTGCAAACCTGCAATGCAATTACAATTTTATTGTATGTAATTAATTATAGTTACAATTGCATGCCTTAAAAAATTCTTGAAGCACTGTATAGTCAGAACCGCCCGCCATCTCATTTGACGAAATTTCTGTGCTTGAATGTGTATAACTACAATCAATTGTACACAATTAAATTGTAATTATAGTGCAGATAATTACAATTACAAATTTGTCCAACTCTGAAAATAAGTGTGCAGAATAAACTAGTCGTTGGGGGCCACCGTAATACTTACCCATCATGGATAAGCATAATGTAAAATATTAAAATAAAAAAATGTGTAAACTACTCATAAAATACATTGCAATTCAAATAAAATCGTGGCTTGATGACGTCATAAACTTTAAAGGCTCGATTACTGAATTGCTTAAAAGAAACATCCTTATAACTCCAAAAACAATAATCCTATTAACTAGCGGTTTATTGCATCTGATTAAGCGTCTCATTTCCAATTAAAATATATCTTTGAATTGAAATTTGGTTGAAATACAGGGTCATGAAAAATCGAAGAGTGTGGAAAATAGGATTACAAATATCTCGGCAACTCATTATCCGATCGATTTCATGCTTTATGCAAAATTTATGTTTTTTTATTGTCTTTTATATTCACTCCTTAAAATAAACAATTTCGAAAATTTTTATATACCTTTTATCAGAACGAATGTTTCGAGAGTCCGAAAAAAATAGTTCCGGATAATCGAGGTTACTGAAATTCAATAAGCTTCTTCCCATTATTACATACTAAATACATACCAAATTTCAAGTCTCTATCTCAATTTTTTCGGGAGATAGAGCGTTTACAGACACACAGACACACAGACATACAGACACACAGACGGACGGCAAAAATTTTTTTTCGAAAAATATGTTTTTTGGGATCTCCAGTGTCTGAAACGTGTAAATCCTTCAAACATTTTTTTTTCGATTTTCAAAACGATTACAAGACTTACCCTATACTACGTACGATGGGTAAGTGAAAAGGGCAATTGGTATAGTATATTTATCGCATTTAGTGAAGTTTTCTTCATTTATTTTTTCGCAGTTTATGCCCTGGCCGATCAAAAATCAGTGAAATCAGGCTTGACCCAACCTGGCTTCAGTCAATATTTTTTACAAAAATTTCTTCAAAATGTACTTTTTTTTTTTTAAGCGAATATTATTTCACAATTAAAATTATTGTAAAGGAATATTGCATGCATATTTATGCAAAAATTTCTAAGTACAGCATTTGTTAGATTATATTTTCGCAAGCCATACAATGCGGAATTACAATACTATGATCACTTAGAATTTAGACAATAAATGAAGACTGACTAAAAATTTTACTGTAGTTTAGAAGGTAAGAAAAAAGTGATTAAAATAATAATAATTTCAAAACTCTGTGAAGAAAAAAAATGCAGATTTTTATAAACATTTATCTTTAATTTATCAAACCAAAATAATTTTCTAAAGATTCCGTTAACATGTGTACAATATCAATATCATTATTATTATTATTATTATTATTATTATTATTATTATTAAGTCTTTGTGCTTGCTTTTTACTTGTTCGAAAAGTTACCTACCCGATCTAATGAAAGAAAATTGGCCCGTGTGGATCTCTAGGTTATATACAGGGTGGTGCAAAATTTTAATTAGATTAACTATTGAAAACTAACGATTAAAAGTTTAATCATGACTGAAGATTGACGATAAAGTTCAATGGTCAATCTTTAGTCATGATTAAACTTTTAATCGTTAGTTTTCAATAGTTAATCTAATTAAAATTTTGCACCACCCGGTATACAAAGGAATCAATCAATTTAGACAGGATTTTATTTAAGTGGGATGAAAAAAAGAATGACTACGATTGTTAAATATATTTAGTTATGATGAAAAAATAATAAGTAGTTCATTGCAAAATATTTTATTTTATTTATTTTAAATCTATATTAATAAAAGAAAGTTTCGCTCTGTGTGTGTGTCTGTTGGCGATGGCTAGCAAAATCTAGCCCACCTAGAAGTCTGGAAATTTAGGTGTGGGTAGTCCAAGGTCTGACCATGTGCACCTGAGCCTCAGAATTTTAATATTTTGATAATTACCCAAGATATTAATTAGATTCACATTAACCATCGCTTCTAAAATGACATCTTTTAAATCAAAATGGGGAAAGAAACGAACAGGCGCATTGTATTTGCAAGCAGAAATGAACGAATTCGAAATTATTTTACTAATTAGCGAATTTTAAGAAAACCAATTGAGATATCAATTTGAAAATTTCTGAGCATATGTAAAAAAAAATTCTGCATCTGACTATGTGATTTTTGAAAAATTCGGTCGGTAATTTTTCATAATTTATGCAAAAAACTGCCAAAAATCTACCGGCGCCAGTGAAAACAAACCGAGAAAGTTTCAGACAGGGATCTGCTTTCATTAAAAACTGAACTACAAAGAGATCTGTTTCTATGGCCGATCCCTCCATTTAGTTTGCGAAAATGAAAGGAAATAATTGCAATTTTTACTAATGAACAAAAATTTTGATAACTAATTAAGATATAGATTTGAAATTGAGGTCGGGAAGGGGTGTCATCTGCCGGCTATTTTAGCGTAGCGTCTTCGTTATGTTCTAATTATCAGAAAAATGTAATTCTTTTTTTTATTGATCGCGTTAATGTAGGTGACGATGGTTCTCTTGAACAAATTATTGATTATATTTGCGGGTATGGGGAGGGAGGAGGTTAACGTCTTTCTCTTAGATTATAATTATCTCGGGCCCGGGCGGGTTAGCTAGTAAATAAATAAAAATAAATAAATAAATAATAAAATGAATTATTTTTTAAAACTAAAGCAGGACTGATCTTCACTTTTTTACCCTCTCTCTCTTATCATCATCTTTTTTTTGTGCGTGTGTGTGTGTGTGTGGGGGGGGGGTGTCTTATTACGTAAAATACGATGTTTTATTTTCGTTCATAATTTTTCTTGCAGATATTATTTTTTTTTTTAAACGCATAAAGAAATAAAGTGTTTTTTTTTTTTCCTTTTTTAAAATATTATTAAGTAAAATACGATGTTTTATTTTCGTTCATAATTTTTCTTGCAGATATATATATATTTTTAAATGCATAAAAAAATAAAGTATTTTTTTTTCTTTTTTAAATCAAAGATTAGGGATGTGCACAGACATAGTGAGAACCCACACAAATTACATTCTTGGGTCCCATACATCCCTGTATATGTTTATACGTAAAACGAATCAGCTCCTCACGAGGTTCCCTTGACCCTTTAGCTTGGGTCGATCCTGTGCTTCCCCCTTACAGGCCTCTGTTAAAGATAAAGAACATTTATTTAGATTTTAAAATCCTAGGATGGGATTTTAAAATTCCAACCTTTTCCTGTTTCACCCTCCTTTGACATTGCCATAAATATGGCGTAGGTAGGTTTTAAATGTTCGGGGCAGTCGAAAATATTGTACCCCTTTCTTAATGGTTACTTTACTGTAGTTTTTATAATATTTAAATGCAATGACTTTTTGGCGCCTCTAAAAACTTAGCTCCCCCCCCCCCCCCCTCATCGATCCTTTATGAACTTATTTTCTTGTCCGATCCTGCTTATCACTCAGAAACTTGTTCATCCTTCTGATTTTCATCATAGCAATCACAATCACAACTCATGTTCTGATTGGTTCATCTAATGCTTAGGCGTCTCTGCCCTCCCCACCCCTTGCATCTCCTTTTTTTACCGTCTGCTTCTGATTTGACTTTATCGTAATCGTAAGCAGTAAACAGCTGTGCTTGTTGAGTTGACGGTCGGTTTGACATCTACTGCGTATGATTAGAGTAATTTGACATGATTTTATTAACTTGTGAATATTTGAAAATTTTACTTTTGGTTTTATTTTCTATCAAATCATCTCTCCAGATCTCCTGCAAAGATGAGCGCAACAAAGATGTTGACTGGTAAGAATTTATTTGAAGAATGAAGTACTTTTGTTAAACAAGAAAATAATAATAATAATAATAATGATGATGAAATATGAAATATTCTTTATTGACTTGTATTTTTTGTTTCTATTTAAAAATTACTGAAGTTGCATCGCATATTAATTCAACTGTTCATGATTGTTTGTATAATAATAATGAAACATTTTTTATTAACTTCATTATATGCACTATTATTTAATAATTGTTGAAGTTGACTTCCATGTAAATTTACTTACTTATTTCTGCATAAATATCTGACATTATTTTTACCATTAATTTAAATAAATTTAGTTTCAGATTTAGTTTGTCGAATATAGTTTTTTTTATAAATACCTTCCTTTCAAACCACCTACTTAATTTTAGTAAAATTTGAGTTTAATTAAAAAGTAAGAAAATATCATCTGTAGATTACGCTTCCTCTTTTATCTGTTTACTACCTTACAACAGTTGTTTTTCGTTTTCACATTTATCGAATTTAAATCGAATATCGATTTATTTTTCACTTTTTATCGAATCGATTTTGTGTTACTAATTCAAATTTTCTTTTGGGTTTAATTTTTGTAAAGGATACTTTGTGTATGAAATTATTTTTAAAGAATTTCTAGAATATAGTAAGGTTTATGCTTAAATAAAAGATTAAAAATGTTAATAACCTAATTACATATTCATTATGAAATGCTTCCTTTTTTTTTAAACATATTTTGGTTATTCTACAGGAGCAATTTGTATGTATTTCGTTGGTTCTAATGCCTCATACGTTTTCAAATTTCATGCAAAGAAAAAAAATTTAAATTATTCAACATTTTTTTTTTGTTCATATAGAAAATGAGTATCAGTTTTAAAACATTAAAAATATTAAAATTAAAAACATTTAAAACATTTCCAATTAAAAAATTAATTTTTTTAATTGGATAGTTATTATTTTCTTTTTACCTATGAATCTATTTTAAATTGATTGTTTAAAATTAGTTTACAATACTGTTTGTGTGTGATTTTAACAACACTAAATTTTAATATATAAGTACTTTTTCATTTAAAACAAGTAAAAATGTTTGGTAAATGGAAATGTGGGTAGTGTTTATTTATCAGTATTATTAATTAATGAAACGTTTAAAATATTACTTATATATATTTTTTTCTAATTTCTTATGAACAAAATAACTTAAATAGACAAAAAAAAAAATATTATCATCTTATAAATTATTTAATTTATTTTAAATTCAAATATTATTATCAATCTAGATTTTGGACTCAAATTTCGATTTTATTTTAAGAGATTAAAGTATGAATAATTTTAATATTTTTACACTAAATCTTTTCCCTTCCCCTTAAAATGGATTTAATTAATGTCTTTGTCTATTTTTTAAATTAACTTTCTCTCTTAAAATTATGATAAATAAGTATAACAAGAATGAAGTTAGAGAAACTGTGTTTAAATTGGTCATTACACTATTGAAAATAAATAAATAAATTTTATTATTCAATTTTGGATATTGTCTTACATATTTTATTTTTCAAAGGTTCGTAAACTATAAAATACCTAAGATTGGAGATGAACCAACTGGGACGGCACTTGGTGATGGTACAGGTTATACATACATGACAGCTCCTGGTTCAGCATCATGGAGATTATCTGCCAAAAATGTTTTGTCTGGTTCTGGTTCTATGTTAGAAAATACAATGAGTGATTTTTATTCTAATAAGCAGGTATTTTTTTATTTTCCCGTAAATAAATGTATATTCTCAAAATTACATTAAGGCTTATGATATTCAGTGTTAAATTCAAACATTCTTTACCAGGATAGATTTTTGTAGCACTAGATGGTTTTATTTAACTAATTTAAGGTCAAACTATAATAAGAAAAGTGTTAATGGAGTTTTTTCCCCATTTCATTTGAGTTTGTTGGCAGATTTAGCCGTTATTTCAAATGTTATACTCAAATTGGGCAAGATAAAAAAAAAATGACCACTTGAAGAAACTCTTCTTTGAAAACAAAAAAGGGAAAGAAAAGCATTGTGAAAAAAAAAAAAAAAAAAAATATATATCCAATTGCATTATCCCATATCATTACCATATCACACTAGAAATCAATTAATTACCACTAGAATGGCCATTAGGGGTCATTTTGATCTGTACCAAATCAGTATATCTCGACTTGAACCAGAAATGTCTTTATAAAAAAAAGTTAAATACATAGTACAGAGAAAAAAGTTAAATAGTTTTAAATAAAAATTCTGGTGTGAAACATTTTTAAAAACCCAAATAAAATTTCACAGGGTTCTGGTATTAAAGCCATAAATCAGGCAAACGATTTCTGCTAATATTTT
Organism: Maratus michaelseni; assembly: GCA_963931845.1. Classification (NCBI taxonomy): domain Eukaryota; kingdom Metazoa; phylum Arthropoda; class Arachnida; order Araneae; family Salticidae; genus Maratus; species Maratus michaelseni. The sequence goes on along the minus strand of OZ007597.1, from coordinate 84,195,694 downwards.
CTCATAATAAAAGCAATGCAAATATTTTATTAGCACAAAAAATAGAGGATTAAAAAAAAAAAAAAAAAAAAAAAATCGAAGCCAAAATTTCTTTTTTTTTGAGAATGACTCCTTAACAAGCTTAAAGTTTCAAATCTTTGAATCTTTTTATCTGCTAAATAATAAAAAAATAAAAATAAAATGTATTGTTTGCAAGTAGCTTAAAATAATTAAGCACTTAGAGGAAAAAGAACTAAGGATTTTTCCCGAAGGTGGTGCTGCCTCCCCCCGCCCCCTTATCTTCCCATGATCCCAGTAGCAGAAACAGTGCAGTTTATTTTAGACCTTGCAGATCAATCCAACAGCTTAAAATAAAATTCTGAGCTATGAAAAATTGCTAAAATTTCTTTTTTCGTCTCTAGATTTATTGTATTTTATTCTTACGTTTTCTTTGTAAATACTAATTTTGCTTATTTTATGAGTTACTGTAATTTCTTATGATAGTAATCATTTAGTAATTCTTGGGGTCACAGATAAATTTTGGTTTGCTGCAGATTAACACAGGAAATTCTTCTACTGGGCCCATGATATACAATATTTATTTTATTTATTACATATTTATTACATTTTATTTATAAACATATATATATATATATATATGTTTATATTCATGTGTTTAAAAAATATCTTAAATAGGGGTCCAAAGAAGGAGAAGGCAGAGCTCCTTTGATTGAAAGATGATAATAAATTATTTCAGTTCTTCATTAAAAAAAAAAAGTCAGTGGTTGACTTGTGGACTTATTGTTATTATAGTTTTATTTGTTATATTTCTATATTGCTTTTTATGCTGACGTGTTTAAAAATTGTCTTGCAGAGTGGATTCTGACAAAAAATTTTTTAGTTTAGCTTATTTTATGTTTTTGTTCTTCATTAAAAATAAATAAAAAATATGGCCTAAGCAGCAGAATACAAGCACTTTTGTTGCAAAATCTGGTCCCTCCAGGGATTTTGTTTTGCAGGCACCCATGGTAGTAATAAAGTTTTTGTTTCAGTATAATTAATATTTTTTGATTGTCAAACAAAATAATGCAGTGCCAGCTTAAGAGGCTACTTCACTCAGACGAAAACACCTGCTCGCTAATGTTAATCCATTTCAATATTTTTAAATGATTTTTTTTGCATTGGATAGCTGGGGTCAATCTCTATGCACGTTCCTCTGTACTTTTTTCGATTTTTATTGCAGTTTCTTTTACTGAGGATACTTTCACTTTCCAAACCGGTTCTGAAAGTAAAAGTATCTTAATAAAAAACTTGTAACCAAACTTGAAAAAGTACAACGGAGCGTGCATAGAGATTGACCTCAGCTATCCAATGCAAAGAAAATCATTTAAAAATATTGAAATTCGAACAAGATATCATAAATTATTTCCTTATTTGATTAACATTAGCCAGCGGGTGTTTTCGCTTGAGTGAAGTAGCCTCTTAAGCATTCTAAAGGCCTTTAAGTCATACAAGCCTCTTTCAAAGTCTTCTTTCAGATCTATTCTTTTAAAACTAAATTTTAACTTACAACTATTTTAATTTAATTTTTACATATCAAGTTCTCAAGTAATTCAATATACAGTCAAGGATCTATAATCTGCACACCCATAACCTGCAATTTCCCATAATCCGCATTGCTTACCAAATGTAAACAGTTAAACAAATTTACAGAAATCTTGATCCAAAAATGTTTAAAAAATAATAATAATTGTAGAAAAAGTTCGTAATAAAACATTATTATTTTTTTTTATCTACCACATGTAGTTTTTTTATATACTAGTAAAAACTAAACTGCATTACACAACACACCTAGGCTAGCTGGACATTTAGGGACTAGCTTTGGGTAAATAATATTTGAACTTTTTAGAGCAAGAATTTTATTTCTCAACAAGAGTTAATGACTGTTCATAGAGTGCAAGATAAACTTTTTAAAGTTTTAAAACAGACAACACTTGGCTCTATTTTTGAAAAACATAAAACTTTATAAATATTATTCAATATTTCAAGATGCTATTTTTCATATTTCATCATAGCTCACTGAATATTTCCTTTATTTTTATTATTCCATTTTTAATTGTTTCATTTTTTATTCTAATTATCAGATTTCATATTTATCTTTTTATATTATACTGAATGTGGAATTAAAATGTTGCCCAGAAATAAAAAAAGTGATGCATAATCCATAATATGCCATAATCTGCACAACCTTTGGTCTCAACTTGTGCGGATTAAAGAACTTTATCTGTACTTCAGGATATTTTATTTATAATACATAATCTGAGCAGGGAAACAGATATGTTTGAATTCTCATGGCCATGGGACCCCCTAAAAGTTGTAGGGCCTCATAGGCAGTTACATATTCTGTCTATTTGATAATCTGGTTCTGTGTGCATGTATTTATTTTTCCTGTTCATTAGATAGTTTTTCTTTTCAAGCATTTTTTAATAAATATGTTTGTTATTTTAGAGGCTTTCTTATTTACTTTATAATGATGATGCTCCTGGAAATTCTACAGGAACGTCAGTTGGACATTTAAAAGGTAATTATTTATTAAAACACTAGCCGCCACTGGCGACCAGTTTGGTCGCCCTTAAATGTATGTTAAGCATTGTAACAAATTATTTTTATTCATAATTTATTTTTTTCCTTAATCCTTCGCCAAACCGGAAAAATCTAATAGACAAATCAAGAACTTTTGCGATCGTGGTGGCATTTCACATATTTTTTGTTGTTATGTATTTCATCTTTCTTGACAAAAACCGCTTAACCCACTTTATAATAAATTAATCATTGTGTGTGTGTTTTTAATATAAAATAAACTATTTCATAATAAAATAAAAGTATATGCTGTTTTAGTAATCTCTAATAGGTACCTGAAAATGGGATTTTCTCGCCAAAATGACGCAAAACAAAAATTCCGCCAACCCTGGTGCGTCCGTGACAGCTGTTCCAATTTAAAATACATGACGTTCACATTTTTCTTTAAAATAGAAAATAGATAAATAAGAAATATTATCATAAATCAAAACATTTGATTTCAAAATTAAAATATCGTTTCTAATTAATACACACGAAAAATAAAAGCTGACAATTTGTTTCGAAATTTGATCCATTAAATATTATTACATGAGTTCAACCACGGAGTTCAACTTACATCAAGAAAAGATCCGAAGGAAGTTGAGTTGTATGGAACAGAATTATGGTAAACTTTGACTGTCTCACTGGTGCTGATTATTTTTTTTTACACCAGGCAGCGGTCCAAAAATTCATGGTTTAATATTTTAAACGTTCACAACGAATGAATCTTTTTTTTTTGTTGTTGTTTACTTTCATGGATAGAGAATTTGAACAGCGAACCTAATTGAAACTGAAGTTATTGCAGAATGTATACATAATTGAACGTAAGTCATCTCTCAAATATTAATATATTTTGAACGATCTTTCTAAAAATGTAACTTTTATGCAGTTTTATTAGAAAAAATAATTTTGAATAAAAATGGCTGCCTGGCATATGAAACAGTGAAGCGGCATCCCGGAACTGTTGAGGACAGTCACATGACATACGGTTTTATTATAGAGATTGTAGTATATCGCCATTGTGCCAAATCGCGACAAAATGTTTCAGTTGGCAAGAAAACAAAAGATTAAAATAGAAAAAATTGCAAAATAACCCTTTTTTTTTAAAAAAAATTCCGCGACACTTTCAATCATTTATTCAAGGAAGAAAGTTTTTTTGTATTTTGAAATTTTCAGAACTCATTCATATATTGTTTTTGTTTTTTTAACCCTCTGACATACTTTACCTATTCCAAGTTAATTTAGGTTTTGTTTCATAACAATATTTATAGCTATTTCAGGTTAGATTTTTTTTCGACTTTTCAAAGCATCTAAATTCTAGAAGAAACTAATAAAACAAGTATATTAATATTTATTAGTATATTATTTTGTTAGCGAGTTTAAAGAGCGATTTTAGAATCAGTGCTTCATGTCAAAAATATTGCTAACATTATTTTTGTTCGGCTGTAGTTTTATATAGTTTGCTATATGCCCAACTGTAAACTAAAATTGGCTAAAGTTTTACTTGGCTATAGTATTTTATTTATTAGTATATTATCTTGTTAGCAAGTTTAAAGAGCAATTTTATCTTTTATGGAGAAAATATTGTGAACATTATTTTTGTTTTCGTTTGGCTAAAGATTTTCTTTGCTGATTAGCCAAATTGCTAACGTTAGTCAAATGCCAGCGAGAACTTTGGTAGTATGCATTATTAAATATTCTTAAATAAGCTGTATCAGAGAATTAATAGCTTATTGAATAATTACTAATTTTTGTTAATAGTTTGGTAAATATAACCATTTAAAAATTATTTATTATATTCAGAAAAAATAATTTCATTAGCTATAACTATTTTAATTGTAATTATAAATAACTAAACCTGCAGCACTACAATCCATTAAGTATCATGGCATACAGTGCTAGCCCTGTTTTTTTGACCATGGGTCCTGAGGTGGTATACAGCATATGTCCCGGCCAGGCAGTCAGCCTAATGCAGATCCCTGAGTATTTAGTTTCCAAGCAAGCTTGGTATGCATTGTATCGACTCCAAAGAGATGAAGGGTTAAGTGAATCCTGTCCAAGTCTGAAGTTAAACTGAGTTGATAATTAAAATGCACATAACGAAAGTTTTAGTATATTAAAACCTTTTTATCATATCATATAAGTAATTATGTAGACTTATATGATCACTTATATGCTATTATGACATATGATGTATCATATAAGTAATATGATATGTCATATATCATATAATTAATTATCTAGAATTCTAAAATTAAAGAAAAAAAAAGAGATGTAAATGGAAGCTAATAAAACTCCGAAATTTTAGGTACGGTGCACTCCTATTTAATTTAGGGTTTAATTTGTGCTGTAGGAAATTGCATTATATAATACATGCATTTTCTAATAAATTTACAAAAATTCAAATCTATCTGAAGACTTATTTGTACTGCATGCATAAGCATCTTGTTATGCAAAATATTTTATCCCATCATAAGATTTTTGTCTCCTACAATGCAAATATCTTTTCTCAGAATGGGTATAAGTAAAAGCTGTCATGTTCATCATATATAAATAATAGGGAACTGCGTGCATTAGCTTTTCTTAAGCATAAACAAAAATGTTAAATTTAACTTGCACATATGAGATTTTTCATTGCTCTATTTGAGAAGTGGTGTAACATTACAGTAGCTGGCATGGTCCCTTGGAGTCAAAAGGGCCCCAAGTATTGGAGAGATGACAGAAACAATATGAAGAGTAATGAATTTATTATTTTCGTGGGTGATAAAAAACTATGAGAAACTCCATTACAGCTCAATGTCAATAGGAAAGTTACAGACAAATCCAAGTATACATTTATTGTGTGCATTTACCACATTTCTCATATAACAAATGGCCTTGATATTTTAGTTCTTGCATTTTTAAAGAGCTATTAATGTGGGAAATTCTACTTAAAGGAATGTAGTTTTAAACAATGTTTTTGCTATTATCCTGAATTATATAGCATAAATTTGTTTCTCAATGCCATTAATTTGCAAGGTGTTCTTTTACAAAACAGTAATAAGAATGTTTATTAACATAATTAATATGAAACAAGTCCAGTTTTCTCCATTTTTTTTCATGCACACTGTCCAGAAAAGTATATGTGCCTTTGCCAATGTGTATGAGTACTAATTGCAATTTATTTATTAATTTTGTTTCTATCATTGCATTAAGAGTCTATTGTATGTGCAGGGACTGATATAGAAAATTGAGAACCCCAGATATAGAGACACTACTGAGCAGTGAGCAGGATTTCTTGAAGGAGGAGGTGGGAGGGGGGGGGGGGGGACACCTTTGAAATCCTGAAAACATTTTTAGTGTGTTTAAAATGTGTTTTAGTTATTATGTTTGCCATTTTTATATTACACCTGAAGAGAGTCACAGTTTCAATAGTGACGATCAAGAACTTCATACAAGTGATTAATTCTTTTTTGTATAGCTTTGTTATACAAAAATGTCCAAAGTTTGTTTTTTTACCTTTTGCCAGTACATTATATTTATGCTCATATAGAACTTAGACATGGGTCATTCTTTGCTAACTTGCAAATTTCAAATGAACATTTTTCAATATTTTTTTCACAAAAATTTTATGATTTCATAAATTTAAAATTTTCTGTATGTGTTACCAAGCACGTAAGTGCAACTGTCACATGACCAGATACCTAATTCATTAAAAATTTTAATTTTCTCAAAAAATAATAACAGAAAAATGATAGAATGAATGATCCTGTGCCCATACTGAATGAAAATGTAGCGGCAGCCAGTGTCTATGGAAATGGAGATTCTGGTAGATGAGGGAAACAAACTCACTCTGTATATGTGTTTACCTAAAGACCATCAATTGATACCAAAGTGTTAATGACAAAAAAATATACAAAATAAATATTTAATGTTTTTTTCTCCTACAAAAGTACAAAATTTATGTATTAATGTAATTTTTTTAATTAATAATAATTTTTCTAAAACACATTATTTTGAAGGTGTTATTGCATTTGATGGAAGTACAGGATTTTGGCTTCTCCATAGCATACCTAACTTTGCTGACCCAGAATCTTATAAATATCCTGACAACGCCTTGGTAAATGGGCAGAGCATTCTATGTGTGACTTTCAGAACAGTGGAATTGAATGAAATTTGTAAGTTTAACTTTTTACATGAAAAATATCCTTTTGAAGATTTTGTATTATTAAATTTAGCTCTTTTCAATTTCATATTCTGGATTTAATTTATATTGAAAGTAGTTATTTTTTTAATGTTGAAATATTCATATTTGTCATTTATAAAAATTGCTACATGTAAAATTCAGAATTATCAATGTTTATGTAACATTTTATTAAATATATATTTATATATGTTCAGCATTATTTATGGTATGCATATCTTTTTCACAGTCACAGAGAAAACTATTTATCTTTAATAGTATCATAATTGTCAGCAAAGGGTGAAAGAGACAGCATGGCTTTCTCCTGGATTTTGAAATCTTGCCTAATTTTTAGGGTTTTGTTCATCTCACGAAACCCTATTACTCCCGCTCCGTTGTCTGTCCGTCACAGAGCCATTCTCAAAAACTATATAACTTACAGAGTTGAAACTTTGTGTATATTTCTGAATACCAGCTATAAAGAGCTCAAAATATTAAAATTTGAAAAAATCGTGTTATTTTAATAAATACAGATAAAAAATCAAAATTCTAACAGCCTTTTCCTATTAAATTTAAACATTTTTCGTTATAGCAGATGCCAAAAATTAAAAATCCACGATGAAATTCTTTCTATAATAATTAATTTTCTATCAGATGATTTTCACGTGAAAAATGAAAATGAAATAAAAAGTTTCACCAATTGAAAAAAAGATTAATATGAAATAAAAATGATTGACATCATAGTAGTAATAAAGCGGAAAGATTTCTCAATAATACAAGGAGTATGAGTATGTGTTCGTACACAAAGCAGATTAATATCACGTCATTAGAGAATTAAAAAGAAAATCTGACGTCATATCGGAAGTTTAACAGATTTTTCAAATGTTTCAGAACAATACAAAGCGAGTATCAATATCAGTAATAGAGAATAGTAAATATATGAGTTTGAGGAACGTATTGAATCATGATAAAAACCCGATTATGGAAATATTCGCATATTTTAACATTTTGAAAGTGTACAACATGTTTAATTTTGAAATTATTTTTTTTTTAAATATCGCATTTAGTCCACATGATAGATATTATTATTGCAGAATATAATAGCGGGCTGGTTTAGATATTCGAAAAAAAAAATAGACCTGTAAATTTTTACTTTATAAAAAACATGACTTTTTTTTTTTTTTTTTTTTTTTTTCTAAATGAAATTTATTTGGATTTATTAAAGAAAGGATAAAGTGTTTTGAAAGGAATATCAAACGAAACCCTTTGAGTGATCTTCGATCACACTTACCCACTTTTTTTTATTACTTTTGATGATTAAAAAAATATTCTTTGTACAAGGTGGCTGAAAATAACAAAACATTAAGTGAAAGAATTAGAAGGTAAAAGTGTTTCAATTTATTATAATAAGGTACTGACTTTTCATAAAACTTCACTGAAAAAGTTGATATCCTAATTTGGATTTTATTAGTACCAATGAATACTCAGTTTTCATTGGTTCATTTTATTAGTAATTCATGAATGTTTTTTAAGATTACTGATCTGTTAATTTTAATATAGTATTGATTGTTAAGTGCAATCAGTTGTATTTTTTGACATACGTGTTGCATTGGTTGTAGTTTTATTTTATTTTACAATTGTTTGGGATTTGTTATTTTTTTGCAATGTATAGAGGTGTACTCTGATGAAACTCTATTGTTTTTATTCAAAGAATTATTGATATAATAAAATATTTTACATAAACAAAGGCTGAAATTTTTTTTTAATAACTTAAACTTTCTTATCTTTACACCCCTTTCTTGGTTTCAAAACTGGTTGAAATTTTATATTTATATCAGCAAGGGGTCTAGTAGACAGCTTTATAGTCTAAATGATAGCTGAATGAATTTCAAATTGATCAATTTTAATCAGTTTAAAATTTAATATACATAGACTCCCTCTGATATAATGGACAAAATTTTCAACAGCCTTCGCATATCAGTGCATTTGATCATATGTCATGTTAACAAAGTTAAATCTTCTAAAACTTGTTAGTAATTTTAATATGAAAGAAATGAAATTTCAGGTTGAAAGTTTAAAATATTAAATAAAATGAGTTCAAAATTTAAAACATGCAACTTGCTTATATTGTCCTGATCTGCAGATTTACAATTTACCAATATAATCAGTATTTATAATGCTTTTTTAAGTACAGAGTTATTTTTCAGGGATGAATTATCAAACATTGGAGATACAAATTCTTGCTCTTTGTTATAGCTCATATGACTTAATATTTTTTTTCCTTTAGTTGAATGGGAAGGGTTTAAACCCCATGAGATCCTCCCTTTCTTACACCTCTGACTGTTGGTATTTTCAGGTCTGCAGTGGCTGAATCATTAAGGGCTTGACCTCATCGCCAGAGACAGGGCCCGACTTAGACTATTTGGGGTCCTGGGCCAAGCATTATTCTGGAGAGATGGCCCCTTATGTCTCTCCATAGAAATTGTTCATGAATTATGCCGAAGTGACTAATACTAAACTTCATGCCTATTGTATTTATACATAAGTTTCATACAAAGTACTATCACATCTGTTTACAGGATATCACAAGAAAGATGGTAACAACTTTAAAAAAATACTAATAAGAAAACAGTAGAAAAAATTATGCATTGGTTAACAGGACTATTTGTTAGCAAACTTTCCCTTTGCTTATTTACGTATGTCATAAGATGTCTAAACAAATTGCCTCCAATTGATCACCATTAATGGTTTTGACTTGCCTCATTATGAGAAAAACGTCAGTAACGAATTTCTCTTGAAAACAGTGCAATACTAAGTTGTTTTTTTAATAACATTTTGAGGGCAGGGATTGGGTACAAAAAGCAGAGAAATGAAGAGGAGGATTGCATTCCTTTCCTAAATCTTTTACAGTGTAAGCATTTTGGTCCCTTTTAGCCAATTTTAACTATTTGGCACCCTCTTGATAAAAATCCTGATTACACACAGGGGGGGGAAGGCAAGAGCAGCTGCCCCACATGCTCCTGCTTTAGTCAGTCCCTAGCCAGGGGGTTTCAGTTCAGCCCTGTACTGATGGTAAAAAAAAAAGTCCTCCCCCTGTTTATTTTATTGCCAAATAGACACAGAGAATAAAAAAAAAAAGCCATTTGATTAGGCATTATGTCTTCTCTAAATGTATACTAAAATAATAAGCTTGAGTAGATGGAAATAGAAATTGTATCAAACTTTATTCTTATAGAAATTGTATCAAACTTTAAAAATTTCAATGCTGACACCTAATTTTGACATCATATTTAGATTCTTCAGAAATTTTTACCACTGGATACTAAATAGAAAGTTATTATTCATTGAAAAAGTTTAGGAGTTATGCATGTTTAAAGCTTTGAACTCCTAATGTTGAATTCTTTTTTAATAGTTGTGAAACAAGCTACAATGCAATTACTGCTTTAAACATAACTCAACTACTTAATGGAATAAGGTATAATTTTGGATTTTGCACATTTAAAACTTCTAGAAATTGATTTTTGTTAAAATTTTTATAGGTTACAATTCATTTTTTTCGAAAATTAATTAAAATTAAATATCTATTTGAAATTAATTTTAAAATATGTATGATTTGTAACATATGAATTTTTTAACTGAAATTGATTCCTAGAAGCTTCAAATATTGACTCCAAAATTACAGCTCATTCTACTGGGTAGTTTTTGAACTATGCTTAAAAAACTACCTGCATTGCAATCTATTTTGCAATGATTAAAAGAGAATTGAAAATTAAGAGTTCAAAACTTTTAACCTTCATAATTCCTGAATTTCTTCATCAAGTAAATTGGTATATGGTAAATTTTCTCAAAAAATCCTAATATGATGTCAAAATTAGGTATTTGTATTGAAAATGTCAAAGTTTGGTACTATTTCTATATGAATACAATAGGGAAGGAAAGTTTTTTGTATTAAAGAATTAAAAAAAAAATTAAACTTTGAATGCTTAGGGAGAGGTAAAAATGAATTTAGGAAGGAAGAAGTTTGTAATTTAAATGATTGATTATTTACTTATTGTTACTAGAGAGCAACAAACAAAAGATATATTTTTTTTTAATATAATTGTAAAGAATTAAAATTTTTGTTTTTCAGTGGGGAGGGGAAGTAGTCATTTCGGAGGTAGAGAGATAATTAAAATTCCTGATTATTTACTTATTGTTACTAAAGAGCAACAAAAAGAGCATAATTTACATTAATAAATTTTTTTAAAGATTTTAAACTTTATAAGCTGAGGGGTGGGAAGGGCAAAGTATTAATTTCAGAAAGAAAAGGTTATAATTTAGATGATTGATAGTTTACTTATTGTTACTAGAAAGAAACAATTAGGACAAAAGGATTTTTTAAGATTTTCCAGATTTTAAACTATTTGTGTTGAAGAGGGAGGGGGGGGGGGTGATTTCATTGAAATTATTTTTTTAAAGTTTAAATCTGCCATGATGTGAAAGAGTCACTCTTCTGGATTTTTAAAATAAATTTTTAGCACTAACACGTTTTTTGGGGAGAGAGAACAGAGAATAGAACTTATGTTTGGGAATGATTTTTTTTTTTTTTTTAAAGTGGGTTGTGGGCTTATAGTTGGGATTTTATGATACATTTATTAAATTATATAAAATTATTTATCAGGTTGAACATTTTTGCTAATAAAAGACATTTATGATAATATTTTAATGTCTGGAAGAAATTTTTCTGCAATAGCTTTTAATACATAATAAAAATGTCTATTTTGATCTGGCACTTGCCTCTGCCTACAAACAGATTCAGGCAAATACATAGACAAGTGGGACGAGCTGTTTCACATTGTCGTCGACTTTACCATTTGGTAGATCCTCACACTTATTCTATTTTTTGGTGTGTTGGATTCTACTTCAGTATCCATGAAATTATATTTTTGAACTGCTTTAAAATGAAATCAGTATGTTTGAATTCATTTGTATTGTAGTTTTTTTTTTTGTTGTTTAATTAATAATTATCATTGAATCTTTTTCAATACTTAGCTGTGTGTACTGAAATAATTAGAAGATATGTTTTCATTGTTGGTGAGTAACTAGTAGTAATTAAGTAGTTGCTGCTAGATTTTATTGCGATTAATGTTATCAGTACCATTGTTGGGGTATCATTACATTGTTATCCTTACCGTATAATACTTATGTGTCAAATTATCTTGACATTCATTGTGTAAACATGAAAAATAAATTTTCTCATTCTCTGTATATATTTTATAGGTAATCAGTTGCTGTACAGCCACCCCAATATTTATGCCCGTGCAATTACTGCAGAAGTCAGACAACAGTTGGATGACAAAGCCAAAACATTATTCACGGATAATCCCTCTTTTGTCAGACGCGTTCCATTGAGGAGGACAACTATTCTAAAAAGTTTGGGCAACAAAGCTTTTACATGTTTTGCAAAAGACAATCAGTATAAAGGAGGTATTTCTTTCAGTTTAAATTTTAATGAGATATGTAAAGCATATACTGTATATTCCATCATATAATGTACATCTAAACTTTCAAATTTAAGTTTTCTATTTCAAGGTATATTTGCCATATAATGCACATCTTCTTTTCAAAAAAACCTTCATGAGATTCATAGCAAAAAATAAAATAAAGATTATTGTAAAGCATAATAACTATTACTTTTCATATAATCTGATTGCAAAACATATATTTTTTTAATTAAAGAGCATATTCGTTAAATTAGAAATCTTAGTTTTTATGATCATCTTTTTCTTTATTTTTAGTTTACATTTTTATAACAGGCATATAATCTATACTTCCATCAGTTTTTTTTTTCTTTTTTTAACAATAGTACATGATATACACTGGAATATAATGTGTTTTTTAATATAATTATCAATGAATTACACAGTAACACACTGTCATATCATGTTTCGTTTTATTGCTCTGTTTTGTGTCGCTTCAATAAATTAAATTGTATCTTAATTTCCAATTTAAGTAACTTTATATATATATATATATGGTGATTAAAATAAGTATGTTTCATTCATTTTATTAAGAAAATTGTAATATGTAGATCATTTAAGGTTTTATAGACAAATATAAAATACATCTGTATTAATTTTTAATGCCTTTGGTTATATCACATTTCTGGATACACCAGTCTTTTTTTAACACTTTCCAACCTAGTTGAAAAGTGTTTATGACTTCGGTTTGTCTGCCGTCTGTCTGTGCTCTAACTCCCGTAAATATGCTCGGATTGCTTTGCAATTTTTATATGTTATAGTTGTTATCTATAGCATGTTCCCTATTTCAACGGAAGTGTGTAGCACTTATAGTTTTTTTACAGGGACACTCAAAAGAATTCCGTTACATTGCGGTCTATGGGGAAAAATCATTTGCGGTTTATTTAAATAATGTTTCACTATTTTAAACGCATTGAAATTTATATATATCACTAAGGTGCATTAGAAGAAGCTTAATATGGAATAGGGTGTGCATAGCACTTATAGTTACTTTACAGGGACAGTCAAAAGAATTCCGTTACATTACGTCTATGGAAAAAAATCGTCTGTGGTTTATTTAAATAATGTTTCCCTATTTTAAACGCATTGAAATTTATATATATCACTAAGGTGCATTACAAGAGGCTTACTACAGAATATTGTGTGTATAGCAGTCATCGTTCATTTACAGGGACACACAAAAGAATTCTCTACTGTATGTTAACAATAATTCCTGGAAGTGCGTTTTAAGTTACTGAACGCGATTTTAATTTTAACTCTCTTTTTGTCTATTACGTGGTGTGTATAAATTATGTAGATCCTATACAGGGAAGCACAAAAGTTCGTGAACACATTTCCGTATTATTTAACTCCAGACGAAAAATTTTAAACTGTGCTACGTGTTTCCTAACTCAACTAAAATTTAGCATCCTATGTAGTATATATACAAATCTATAGATCCTATACAGGGCTGAATAAAAGTATTCGAATTTCTCAGATGTTATCTTTTAGCTTATTAAACGGTATGATTTGTGAAATTACAACCTGTGGCCAGAAAGTTCGGTGAAGGAGCCTGTAGAAGTCGCTACTGTACTAGTAGAATATCAACCCGCCGCACGTGGTGAAGGTCAATATCTGTTTGAACGTTTGGCAAGATTCCAAGTTCCAAGTGCGTTTATTCCCTGTTACGTTTAACGACGAGCGCGAAAGGTTTATTGTGGATTGTCGCGGTAAACAATATAGATCAGAAAATAAACATGTTGTTTTGTTTCAAACTTGGAAACGGCAAAAGAAACTCACGAAATGCTCAAAGAAGTTTATAAAGATGAAGCCGTCACATCAAACAGTGTTTATGAATGGTTTAAGCGTTTCTGGGAAGGGCGGACCAGCCTGGAAGATAATGCTCGGCCACACACCGCCTTGGTTGTATGGCAGTTCCTAACCGCGAATGGAGTTGTGACACTTGATCACCCCCCTTATTCACCTGATTTGGCACCTGCAGACTTCTTCCTCTTCCCCAAATTGAAGTCAGCCCTGAAGGGAAGAGATTTATGGACATCACCGACATTCAACGCAACGTGACGGCTGAGCTGAAAGCCATTCCGAAAGAACTGTTTTACAGGATTTTCCAGGACTTATATATGTGCGTCCCAACAGTGCATTACCATCCATGGAGATTATTTTGAAGAACAGTAAATTGTATTTGATGCTGTACAATACTGAATTTGAAATAAAAATTCATTCACCGAACTTTCTGGCCGCAGGTTGTATTTTGGTAGCGTTGGAAAGTGCTACATAATCTATGCTTGACGCATGATTTTTCGTTCTTGTTCTTATACATGATATTTTGATTATTTGTACACAAAAATGTACTAGAAACTGGCTTGTATTAATTTGTTTTATCATTCTTCTATAAAAATGCAAAAAATATGAATATTTTAAGAGATTTTTTTTTTTAAATGAATGTGTAGATTAATCAGAAAGTCATTGCAAGAATATACAAATGTCTGTTTATAAGGGAATTTTCAAACTAAAAAATAGGTGGCCCAAAGATGTATCTGTATGGGGTGCAAAAATGGGCTATGAAAAGAAAAATTCTGCCACCCCTTCCACAAGACATAGAATTTTTTTTTTTTTTTAATATGGTATCTGATAACTGAAATATGTAAAAATTTCAACCATATAGAACAGAAAAAAAAAAAAAAAAAAAAAAAAACCCTCAAAGGATTATAATTTGTTTTGTAACAGTTAAAAAGGAATATAACATTATGAGTTTCAAGCTTCAAACCTTTAGAATTCCTAAACTATTTGACCGAACGATTTCCTACTTGGTATTCAAAGGTAAAATGTAGCAAAAAATCCATATATGCTGTCAAAATTGGTTATCCATGTTGAAAATTTCAGAGTATGTTAAAATTTAAAGTTGAATATTACCCTCTAAGCTTATTATTTAACATAATTTGAAAGAAGACATAATTTCTAATCAAATGACTATCTTTGTTTTTTGCTGCAACTATTTGTCATTTATAATGTATGAGGTGTCTTTTTAACAACAACAACAAAAAAAACACTGACTGTGTATATATTTAAATTTTAATAAAAAATATATGTATAATCACTATGAGGATACATTTTAATTAAAATTTGAATGTATGTATTATTACTTTCCATTCTCTAATACCAGTATCATGCATCATTGAAATATCATTGAGAATATACTTGAGATTGCCAACCTCGTGTATCATTCTTCCCATTCTATAATGTAATCTGTTAAGTGCATGCATATTTAAAATGTTTTGCGGAGCTTACAAAATACATTTAACTTGCTCTTATTTAATTCAGGTATTAAAATATTACATAGCTCAGTAAACTCATTTAATTTAGTGCTATATCACAAATATTTTTTTTTGCACACCAAGAAACCCAGAATAAACACGTGCCCAATTTGAACACTTAAAACATTTTATCCACTTCTCCTTCGGTTTTGAGTGACCAAGTAAATCATTGCAGTACAGACAGGCTTCATCATCATCGGCAGAAAGAACCATGTCTTTATCGTCATCATTGGATGTAACAAAGCGAATTTCCTTCTTAGCCTGTAGAGCTGCATATCTTGAGAGTGAATTATGTTTTTCAGCCTACTTTTGCCTTCGTTTTGGCAGGACTACTAGTCAGAACTTTTGCACCTTCATGCTTCCTCTTTTTAGAGCATGATCTAACATGAGGTGTACAAGGATGTGGAGATAATCAAGTTGTCTGATAAATGAAGAAGATAAACTTGAAGATGCTGCCGGTTGAAAAGATACACATGTCTTCGGAATATTGGATACAGATGTTGTTGGCGCTGGAATTGGAGAAGGTGGCATTGAAACTGTGAAAACTGATGGATTAGGTCTACATAGGCTGTTATCTCTTTAACTTGTTTTGCTGTTGTTGCTTTCCTTAGTGTCCAGTGGAATTTCTGTCACAACTGAAGCATAGAAAACATCGTTAAAAGATGGGAAAGATGTCTGTCGGCATATCATTTTACCTACAATCACCATATTGTATATGCAGTGGCAGTATTCGAGAACACATGCATTTATAAATTTTCGCATATACAGGAAATAATCTAAAAAGAAATAATTACTCACCTTATTTTATAATATATATACCTTATTCACCTTATTTTGTATCACCGAAGAAATAAATACTTAAATATGTAATCTCTGAAATGAAACATACGTGAATTGGCACCAAAAAATCCCAAGGTCCCAAGAAATTTCTGACGAAGGTGTAAATTTCTTTGTAAACAATGAACAATAGAAACTAGAAACCTTCGCCATTAAATGCTTATCGTTGTTGATTGATTCCACAACATACTGCATATCATTAAGTGCTGGCCTATAGCAACAATATTAAGAAACATAAGGTATGTCATTTTCTTAAAACACCATAAAAACTTTAAAATGCACATTTTAAAGTTTTTATGGTGTTTTAAGAAGTTATTTTAGTTCTTAGTGTTTCACACCAGTTTCAACTTATTTTATTTGTATGTCATTTTACCTAAGCATGTCATTTTGGGACAGTTTCTCCTAAATTAATTGCTACATTTATGTTACTTGTAAAAAAAAAAAAAAAAATGTTAATTAAAAACCTGTATCTGTACTCTTGGTCCACCTGTGTATTATTTATTTGTGTTTACTTATATATTGTTTGGTAATGTCCACACTATTTAAATTTCCATAAAAACATTTAAAAAGAAACTTGGTAAATTTACATGGGTTCTTAATTAAAAACTTTCAATAACAATTCCTGATCATTAGTTCACGTGCTTTTATAGATTCGTAGAAGAAATTAGGGCTTGCTCTGAAACATTTATACAGAAGAGAATAGAAGGTACAATTGAATTTATTTCAGTTTACAGCTGCAGTGTAGCAGTATTTGATTTATTCCAAAGCAAGTTTTCTTAACTATAAATTTATCATATATATTTTTGTAAAAATAGTTGACTTCTGTTATACTGCACCAGTTGAAAATGGGCGTACAAGGAGTTAGAATTTACTCCCATTTTAAACAGCAAAACCACAACTGTTTTATTTTTTTTTTTAAATGTAAAATTACAAAGTTTTGAGTATTTTTCTGCATGTGAATTTACAGAGCTAGAATATATAGAGCTATAGAGTATACAATAAATTTATAGATGTGTTTCTGCTTTTTTAACAGAATCTCAGTTTCAGCTCCCTATAAATTTACATAAGACTTAAATGACTATGAGTAGATTCTCTGTTACTTCACAGAACAATCTTTAATAATGCAAATTTTACAGGCATGGCTATACTGGCTAATGATCTTTAAATTCTAACTACTACCATCAAATTTTTGCTTCCAACGTATATTTCGTTTAATTTAATATGAGTTACTTTAAAACTACATATATAAACAATTCTCGACGTTTCGGTTATTCTTTATAACCATCTTCAGGAGAAAACTTTCATAAATACAAACAGCAAAAAAAGTTAAATATGTGTTACATAATTGAGTTAAATATTCCAGCTGACAAGACGCTAAAATAACGGAATTTACAAAACCTATTCAAAATAAGCCAGGTGGTGCCCTCTATGAATTAGCTATTTAACTGGAAATCATGTTCAACGAAATCAAAGTTCCTTCAAAATACATTTCCAGATAGCCGGAACAGAAAATGATGAGTTATCGTTACAAATTTCATGTTTTCTTAATGAAATTTCAATAGATTCACGGATGTAGGCTTTAAAAGGATTGTTTTGTCTGGAAATAACTTTAACGTTTTCAAAATCAATAAACCTAATCTGTCCATTAGCAAAAGTCCTTGATAAGGCAGTGGAAAGTTTATTATATTTTAAATCACTCTTGTGCTCTTTAAGTCTTTCTACGATGGGACGTTTTGTCATGCCAATATATGCAGAATTTGTACCATTGGTCAATTCAAATGGAATTTCATATACCCCAGAGAAACAAGTGGCTGATAAAGGGTCTATGTGCAACATAAAGTCCTTATTAATTGTTAATTATGATCTTTAAATTGCAATTTTATTTTGGAATGGGATTGGGCTTTTATTATGAGCCCCCTGAAAGGGTTAATTTTCAGAGTAATAAGATGTATTGTAATGAATACCTTTCCACGCTATCAAGTTTTTTAAATTCTGGGTACTTCAATGTTGCAGTCAAAAGAGACATTTAGGTTCGGCTACATTTTTTTTTTTTTTTTTTAACTAAAGACCAAATGAAAAATGTAAGAATATTTATTTTTACTCTAAATACTTCATTCAATGCGGGGATACCATAATTCCAAATTAAAAATATATCGTCAACATAATGCAACCATAGTTGAGGTTTTAAAACTGATTTAGATTTAATATCCTTCTCTAGAGATCCAAGTTTTAACTCCGCAAGTAATCCTGAAATGGGTACTTAGTATAAAAAATAAAATTAAAATAAATATTCTTACACTTTTCATTTAATATTTAAGGTGAATATGACGTTTAAAATTTATAGTTAAACTGTATTTTATTTTAACTAAAGACTAATTTCTAAAAATTAATGTTTTTATTAGTTTATAACAAAGCATTTTAAATTCTATATTATTTAATAAATAAAAAAATAAATTTAATATTTAAAGAATTTAATATTTTGATGTACATTTTTTTTTTAATAAATCCATTTTTAATGTTCTTGTATTTTGATATTCTAAAAACTTTTGAACAACTTGGTAAAAAAAAAGATATATTTTATGTTATTATATAGATAATTATTTTTAAACAAGAACTTAAGTATATCTCTATTATAAAGCTCAATCATGTGTGTCAGTAACACTAAGCTCAAAAGTAACACTAGGTATCGCGATATGCTCTACATCTACACCTTCACCTTGATTTTATATATTTTCACTTTTAAACACTGCATAATTTCAGTCTTTATCATCTCGAATAGAACAAAATATGTACTTTGAAATAAAGTTTATTTGAAAATTATAACTTAATTTACTCATTTGTGATGTTTTTTTTTAAAATAATGTTCCAACATGATTTTTTTTTTTTTAAATCTATCAACACATCATGTAACATTTATTTGTTACAATAATATAAAGTAATATATGGAGAAACATAAATAAAAGAAGTCTCTAATAAAATATCGAAAACTAAGGAAAAAATGAGAATGACAGGGTACTATGACTGATGATTTATGTCCAAACTTGGTGCGGACACTTTGTTCTGGTTTTAAAAACTATAGTCTCTTCTTTTTCTCTTTGATCAAATGAATTTTTAACTTTAAAATTTTGTCAGTACACACACACACACACACACACACTCTCTCTCTCTCATGCACACTAAAAAAGAAAACTCTGGGTACTTAAGGCATGAAACTCCCATGCAGTTTTGGTGCCTATGCAAAGGTAGTAATGACTTAAAAAATTGCTTTATTATGCAAATCAACATTGTTAAAGCCAGTTCTGATACTGATTTAAAAAAATATTTTATTACTTTAAAAATTGCTTTATGATGCAAATCAACATCATTATCCTGTGATTGGTCGCATGTGAGCATTTCTCTCATATTACTCTCTCCCTTTGTATAAGCAGTACACATAATGAAAATATTTATAAAATCTACCATTAGGTGAAATGCAATATAATTTATATTTAAAGAAAAACATGTGAAGTTTAAAGGTAACTTCTAAGTTAAATACACACTTTTTTAACCCTAGCGTGATAGAAATGCTCATAGTATGACCAATGACGGGTTATAGTCAGTTCTTATATTGATTTTTAAAAATATTTTTTATTACAGATTTATACAGTGACATCATTGCTCCTGAACTGAAATCTTCCCTTAAAGTAGAGACTTGGCGAAGAGGAAGTGGCTCCTTTTTGCCTCCATCTTGCCAGTCCAATTACACAGTTATTGATATTGTTTCAATAAACATGACCATTTCAAGCAGGAGAAACAGCAGAAGCATCTTCTTCAAGTCTACAGAGGATCACAGTAAATGGGCTATTTCAAGCGAGTCTAGACAAAACTGGATTTGTGTGGCAGACATGAACAGAATGGTAATATTATTCTCCTTGTTATTTCTTAACTAAATTTAACATATAAGTTAATGTTCAATTGATGGTAAGACAGTGGAACTTCCCTTTAACAAAGTCCCTATTTAACGAAGATTTCTACATAACAAAATTTTCTGCAGAACTTTGACTTTGAACACCATTAGCATATAAATTAATCTCCATATTATGAAAAATATATTCTATATAACGAAGTTTATTCCACTTTTGTACTTGTACAGAATTCAAACTAAGAGTTTTCTGTTGCGATGGATATGCAAATTTATTTCAGTGGATTGTAAGAAAATGAACACATTTAAATAATTTTCATTCTGCTTGGTGCTAAATTAAACAATTTTTTCTCGCATTAAGAAAAACACTTGTTATCATTACTCTCCCACACCGAGACTCTAGTGCTGACAGTTGTAAGAAGTCAAAATCCCTATTTTACATTCAGTGATATAGAAGATGCAGTGACGCAATGGTTTCAGATGAATTGAAGCAAAAAATATCAATTAGAGTCAGACAGTTACCATTCTGACATTCCATTGTTGATAAACAACTGCTTATCAGAGAACAAGTACATCAAAGTTATTTGTGTTCCTGCCAATACAACTTCTAAACTTCAGCCATTCGTCTAAGGAATAATAAAAAATCTTGAAGTACATCATCGAAAAAGACAATGTAGTGAAAACATTAGTTTGAGGACCTGTGTTTCAGAGTTGATGAAAGCTTGGGAATGTAACATGATTTCATCGACTTTACACAACTGTTTTGTAAAAAAAGGCTTCATAATTGAAACTGAATTAAATGCTTCTGAATCCAACACCTGTGTGTCATATCTGAGGGAAAATTTTCATGAATTTAAGTTGATTTCTATTTAACGAATTTCTTTATAACGAAATTTTTAAGTGTAATGATGAGATTTCTTTAAATGGAAGTTTCACTGTATTTATAAATATACATGTAATATAAACTTGTAATATTCTTTTATTGTAACAAAAACCTTTAATCTTCTTTTTAACATCTTTCTGAATATTTGTTTTTCTTAAAATATTCCGTTTTGTTATCTATAATTTCTTTATTTTATTCTATACTTTTTGTAGTTTATTTTATTTCAAATCCTGAACATAACTTTTTCCATTGTTCTGGAAAATTCTACAAAGGAATCTTATTTTATTTACTTTTTCAGTTAACGAATAAAATGTTTTTACAGTGTCATTACCACTTTTTGACTATCCAATCACCTTTCTGTTTGTTACTTATGCCATTTCTTCTGATTTCTCTCCATCTATTTTTAAGTCACACATGAGCAATATTTTGAAGTGTTAATACCTGCTTAGATGATTCTCTCAGAATGCTGTTATATTTTTTTCAAGAAAGATTAATAAAGCTTTAAACAATGCTTTCTGCATTATTATGAGTATACACTATATTGCCAAAAGTGATTGGTCACTTGTGATTTTGGATGTTTTGTTAACTATCTAGAAAAATACATGAGGAATTAACCTGAAACTGCAGGTGTGTAAACAGTATAGTATAGGTTATATATTTCCGTGAAGATTTTTTCACGAAACCCCATAGGGAACTGTCAAAAAATTGAAAAAGAACGAATATCTTTTGGATAACCCTGTAAAAACTAATGTAGCAAAAGCATTCAAACTCAAGATTATTAATAAGTGGCTTATTGTAATATACTATGTTCATTTGTATGAGGATAGCATGTATACTCGTAGAGAAATTAAGGTTTTTATAAAAACAGTCCCAAATTTCGCCTAGTTTTTTGCTTATAATTTGCAGAGTTCTTAACATAAAAAAAAGTTATTTTCAGAAAATATGACAAATAACATTGTACATATAACTCTGCAATCAGAATTAAAAAATAATAAAAATTAGATGAAAAATGAGCAGGTTTACTAAAAAATGTTTCACTGTGCATGCGCGAATGCAATCAAAATATAATATGCATAATGTATTAGCTAAGTATATAGAGCAACTTTTGTGAAAGTCTCAAAATCATAGTTTGAAAATTCTGAAAATTATCATTGATAGAATAAGCTCGAAATCCGTTGTTCCCAAAAAGATGAGGGGTTGTATCAAATATCTGTTGATTAGTGCCAAGATAGCGTACACAATATTTCACGTACTACTACATTTGGATACAATCCCTCATATTTTTGCTTCCTTTTGGGAACAACGGATTTCGAGCTTATTCTATCAACGATAATTTTCAGAATTTTCAAGCTATGATTTTGAGACTTTCACAAAAGTTGCTCTATATACTTAGCTAATACATTATGCATATTATATTTTGATTGCATTCGCGCATGCACAGTGAAACATTTTTTAGTAAACCTGCTCATTTTTTATCCAATTTTTATTATTTTTTAATTCTGATTGCAGAGTATTATGTACAATGTTGTTTGCCATATTTTCTGAAAAGAACTTTTTTTATATTAAGAACTCTGAAAATTATGAGCAAAAAACTATGCAAAATTTGGGACTGTTTTTATAAAAACCTTAACTTCTCTATGAGTAAGAGTATACATGCTATCCTAATAAAAATGAAAACAGTGTGTTACAATAAGCCACTTATTAATAATCTCGAGTTTGAATGTCTTTGCTACATTAGTTTTTACAGGGTTATCCAAAAGATATTCATTCTTTTTCAATTTGTTGACAGTGTTAGGAAAATCACATGCCTCCAGAATACTTGTTGGTCAGGCCCGGACTGGCACCTTTGGGGGCCCTCGGCTAGAGACTGAAAAGGGGCCCCTTACCGGGAAATTTAAGAGGACATAGAATATTAGAATATTTGCTTTTTGAAAATTGGGTTTACATGCCTGAAAACCACATTTAACTACTTTGTCACTTGGAAAATAGTTGGGTTAAAAAGTAAGCTTTCTCTGATGTAGCTTGTTTACTTTCACAATAAATATTTATATTATTTTTATATACAGTACCTAAACTAGTTCCATGCTAGAAAAAAGTAAGTATACTAATTAATTACGAGTTGTTTATTACTTAAAAATGAGAGTGAGAAATGCTTTTAGTTTTAGGCAACCAAATAACAAAAGTTGAAGATCTAATAATCTAAATCCTTCTGTAATACCTAAGTAAATATTAAAAAGGTAACAACGGTAATAAAAAAACAAGCATATTGAAAAAAAAAAAAAACAATGTCCCCTTTAATTTTAATTTAATTGTTACAAATTGTAAAATAGGTTTTATAATAAAAATGGCTCTACAATACCTTGGTACAGATACAGCAAACTAAGAAAGTTCATGTGATTGTGAACGGCTGTATACTAACCAAACGCCTTTTTGGCTAGTTCATCTATAATAGCATTTTTATCCAAGTTATAAAAAAAATCTTTCTACATTCATGAAAAGAAGATTAGAAATAAGGTACTGGCTTAAAATAGATCTAAGTCAATTCTTAACTATTTTAAGTTTAGAAAACACCCTTTCAAAGGTGTACAAACTTGTAAGGTACATACAGGTTGGTAAACATTCCAGATTCTAAGAGTTCAAAAATAACAGAAAAAGCGCATGATAAACACAGAAAACAGTGTTTCTTGTCAGAGCAGTAACGCACATTCGCCCCACTATAGCCGTACAGTGAGACAAGGAAACGTTCCACAGCAGCTGCAACCATCTCCTAAGTAGCGATCAGGTATTTGAACACTTTAACAATGTCTGCAACATATGGATTATTCCCAAGAATTTTGAGGAACTTCATTTTCCCTTGCATAAACGGTGCTGACTTTGTATCGCACCCGCTCATAGCATGTAGGAAGAGGATGTTTTCCGCAACCGTTGAACTCACAGCATTTGATGATGAAAATGTCAATGGAGAAACGGTGTCCTTCCCAGGTTTTAAAAAGAAAACGTTTTCAGCTCTTCAGACACCTATCAAAATGACCAAGAGCTTTACATCCTCCCCAACTATATTCAACATCTCATTTTATGGAGCCAAGGACAAAGCAGTGTTTAAAATAAATGTGTCTGCGTCTTCTTTTGCTTGCTTGTATGTAATATCTGGTGATGAAAACCTGTCAATCATCATAGATATTACCCGACACTTGTTTTTTGGGTTAGCAAGAAACTTTTCTTCGGACGTGGTAAGTATCGTTGTGCCGTCAAATAATACATCAGTCAAAGCATGCTTCCTTAACTCCTTAAGCACCATATTCAATTTAGTGATAGTATGCTGAATACCAGCTATGTTAAATTTCGTCAAAAATACAAAATTAATACCGGGAATTCTAAAAGAATAATCTTAATTTATGTAATCACAAAAAGTCCGTCATTATATAAAATACAAATTGCTACTATAACTTTCTGATATGAATTCAAAATTTTGAATTTAAAAAAGTCAAATTGGCAACCTGGACGTACGCACATACGTCCTGAAATTACAGATAGACGTTTTCATGACATACACAGGTACGTCGTGGTGCTTAAGGGGTTAATCGTCTCATACGCCCATCATTTTTTTTACCACTTTGTACGTCATCAGGGTAGCCATCAAAGACAGCTACTGCCTGTGGTTGATATTTTGACTACTGCACGTACTCAACATATTCGTCAGACATTAAAGAAAAAGAAGGATTTTTAGACCAAACAGCCCTATGCAATTAAAAACAACCATCAATGACGAATTGAACCCTGCCGCTGAACCGCTTGGTTGTTAGGGGTTTTAATGCCTTGTAGAGATTTGGTTCATTTTCTTAAGTCATTGTCGAATAGGGACATGGAATAAGGTCCTGGATCGTACGTCAAAAACTCCTCAATATCTTCATCCGATGCATCCGAGTGCTTTGTAACCGAAATTCGTTGGAACAAAGATGTGGGGTTAATAGAAACCAATTCGTCGTCTACTCGTATCGCAGTATCACACTGTTCATTACAACAAGAGGTTTTACCCTGTCGCTCCGTTTAAATTTGACAGTTCCAAAGTCACCACCAACAACATTGTTCACGTCTTTAATGCCTGATTCCCTAGACGTATGGAAGTTGATCCGTTTAGGCAAAAAATAAAACTTTTAGGAAGTGAAGTCTGTGTCAGCTTTTATTAGCGAAAGTGTGTTTTAGTTATTTTATTTTTGTGTTATTTAAAAGGCAAACTAAAAAGTGCCATATTTTTGTAAAAGAAAATGGAGTTTTTGATCCGATCCCAGGTATGCTCATTTTTATTTATTTTTTAGTTATGAAAAAAACAATGAACCTCAGATGCATAAAATATAATCAATCATATAATTTTTAGTATCATTAATGGTCAACATTTGCGTTATAACGCCCTTTCAAAGATAATCCGCGAAGTGATGACTTGGTAGCAAAAGGATTAAACTTCGAAAATATTTCTTACATCCGAAAGATCACTTTATTGAATAAAGAAAGATTTTCTTAGTAGATGAAAAATAAGAATAAGATTAACAAGTTGGAAATTGTACGTCAAACGTTACAAACGAGGTGCGTTCGTATGCACGTTTTAGAATTAAATTCATGATATCCCGTGCGTAGAACGGGTTAAACAGCTAGTTAAGTATATATTTTATGACACTGTTCATACAAATATCTTAACTAGTTATATAAATATTCAGATATATATGTATCAGCTAGTTATATAAATATTCAGATCTTGATGATTTTTAATTCTGTGAAATGAATTATATCGTCTGCAGATTAATTTCTGTAATAAAATAAGTATCTCGGTCGCTTGACGATTTAACATCCATCGGAAGCTCCTATAACAAAAAAGCACCGATTTTAAAAAAAAATCAAATTTCTTAATAAATATTTTTATTAATATCTCCTAAAGTTTTGATTCGATTTTGATAAAATTTGAAATGTCTCGACAAATTTATGCAAAGATAATATATTTTAAATTGCAAACCATTTGGTTGGGTAGTTTTTGCGTTGTTATATGCGGACGGACGGACCAAACGACGACTATAGGTGCTACGTATTTATATAATTACGAACGCACCTAAAAATAAGAATAAATTATAAGAGTCCGTTGATATGACGATCTTTCGTTTTAAATTATCGTTCATTGGATTTCAGTGCCTGTTCAGTCCACTATAATTAACAGTAAGATTTGTTTTATATTAAGAGTTTTAGCACTCTTCTCGATTTGTGAAAAGTTCAGAATTCTCTCTCACTCTAGTAGGATTTTTATCCAGATCATGTGTTGCATCTCAAAAGGTTTCTCGTTCCTTGTCCGCACAAAGCTTGTTGCGGGCGGGCTTTCTAGCATTCGCCCGGGTACTCGGCGTACTTTGTATTCTCGAACAGAAGTTCAGCACCTCTCCGCGTTCATCTCGCAGTCACCCGGGTACATGGCGTAACCTGTATTCTCGAATAGAGGCTTGGCACCTATCAGCGTTTATCTCAATCTGAACTCTTAATTAAAATACTTTCGCTCATGGTTTTCGCAATGAGAGGGGAGTTTGTCCGAGAAGGGGCTTATCAGGACCACTTGTACCGTGGGACCATAACATCACCTGCAAACCAATGCTGTATTGGTTTCTTTCTAAAAGGGGAATATAAGTAGTTGCACTTCGTGGTTTCTCATGGAGATCTTTTTCTCACCAAGACAGGCCACCAGCAAAATAAGTCCTGTCATCTTTGTTGGACAATGCTATCAATTAAAATTCTAAAGTTTTCCTCTGTTCACAAAAGAAGTTCAGGATTGCCACTATTTCAAAGCAACGCCGATGTGAGAAAATATGCTGGAAATGTTCTTTTAGAAGTTTTCACACGAGAACTCTCAGCTGCCAAACACTGGTTCTCACGCAACGTCATGTAAAAGTAAAAATGGATTCTTTATAGCTTAAAATGGTTAGTTTCTATGTTACATTGATGTACAGTGCAGTATTTCCCGTTGTTTCAGTTTTTTGCTTTTAACACTCATTTCTGTGGCATCCTCATGGCTAAACTATTGATCAGAGAAAAAAATTTCAATTTATAAAATGTATGAAATTTTATCCTCTTTGATTCA
This sequence comes from Maratus michaelseni, assembly GCA_963931845.1. Lineage (NCBI taxonomy): Eukaryota > Metazoa > Arthropoda > Arachnida > Araneae > Salticidae > Maratus > Maratus michaelseni. Next base: position 84,168,368 of record OZ007597.1, on the reverse strand, counting down.
TATACTGTCGACTTTCACATAAAATGCATAGTTTTAGAGTTATTTTGATAAACAGAGAAAAGTCCGTTTTTTTTTATATTTTTGTAACAAAAAAAAAAATTTATTTCCCGGAAAAAAGTTTGTTGGAAAACCTCAGATTCATGTTCAGTGACCCCCAAAAATATAAAAGTACCAAATATCAAAACTCCACCAAAACTTTCTTTTATTTTCTACCAAATGACTGGACTTATAATAGGCAAGAAACACAAACACGGAATTGGTGACTCAAAATACTGCGCATGTGGAAAGTATTTATGAGCTAATAAACTAATTCGATTTACCTTACCTGTGTTTAATGTATCACTATTGTCCCTCAAAGCCTGACTTTGCGACTGAGAAGTGGCACTAGTTAACCAAGTATTTTAACTTTTCGAACTTTTTTCAACGTTTAAAGATTTTCTCTTCTTTTTTTTCCCTTTTCGTAGCGCCACTATGATACACACATTTCATGTTGACATAACTGTGACACTGCTCTAACTACAATCATCATGGCCCGCTTAAGACTTAGAAGTAGGGGAAGCCCGACATCACACAGGGGGGGGGGGCTCCTTTTACTCTGCCAATTATGCTTCAACAATTTGAATTTTTAGCATCAAAATTTCGAGTAAACAACACTTTTAATATTAAACTAAAACTAACTACCAATATACATATAATTTTTTTTTATTATATACATAACAAATTAATTTTGAAATGAATTTACAAACATGGAACAGGTGTGAATATTTGAACTTCAAAATATATTTTATGCTTTACAAATTGCAGGATTTGTCAGTACTAAGAACAGTGCAGGGACAACAAATATTTGACGTAAATTTATGCTTAGCTGCAACACAATTTTGCTTCTATTTTATAAACAGAAATTTGGTATCACCTGTATGCTAATTACTTTCCCCTTTATTTAAATAACCTATTCTCCATATTTTATATCATTTCTCCACTCTTTATGAATATAAACAAAATGTAATTATACAGATTAAATTTTCTGTTATTTTTAGCACGTTTGGAATATTAAAATGTAAAACATAAGAAAGATGAAAATAAGTTGCATTTAATCACCGATTTTATACCATTTATTATATCAACAGAAAAAAATAGAGTATAAATGTGTCAGTAATAGTCTGGGGGAAAATTTAGTAGCTATAATTAAGGGGGAAAATATAATTTTTTTACCCTGAATGAAATTTCCCCCCCCCCTAAAAATTAGTTTTGAAAACTAAATTTGGGGGCCCCTTTGTATTTCAGTGGGTAAGCTCGGGCTTCACGTGCCTATTCGGTAAACAGGCCTTGAGTACCATACTACGAGACTGGGCAAATGAGCATCGCAATACGCCTTGAATCCTAGCCTATGAGCACTACACAGAGGCCAGCAGTCTTCTTCCGCTGGCCAGCGACACGACATAGCGTCACTACGTAGGCTACCATAAACGAAAAACAACTGGGCACTGCTTAACATTGATTGGGAAAAAAGATTTGTGGAAAAAAAAAGTGTGATCGTAAAATTAGTGGGAAATAGTGAAATTTGTCTAATGTAACTAATTATAAAGTTGTACTCATATATCCATTTTTGGGGGCCCCCTTGGGCCGGGGGCCCTCGGCAATCGCCGACCAGCCGACCTGGCCAGTCTGGGCCTGTTGTTGGTCTTATTGACTCAAGCAACACATTTACTTAAACACTTTTCATAAAGTATTCCATAAAATTACCATTCATTAACACTCATACATTCTTAGCATTTCTCAATTATTAAACAATAAAACACTAAAGTTCCATCTTTGTTAAATGTAAAATACACTTCATAAATATATTTTACACTTCATAAATACATTGTTTTTACTTACCTTTTTACACTTTGCTTTTTTCAATAATTCAGGCCATCTTTATGAATAAACACTTTTTAATAAGTCCATCATTATAAACAGAAATACGGAAACACAAACATACTTTTACTTGACATGAACCACGTTACATTGCATACATCGTAAATGCATTTGAGATAGTGCCTTGGCTACTCACTAGATGGCGGCACACGCAGATCGATCAGATTGATAGATCGAACATCGAATCAACAACGGCACGTGTATGCAAATTTCGGTGGATTGTTCTAGTGAAGTGGGTGTTTCTGGGAATTGCCGACATTTCTGCTAGTATAAATAGTTGTTAAATCTTTATGTCAGATATCTTTGGATATCGATCGTTGATCAAGAAAACAGCGGTATTTGTTTTCAGTATATTGTTGTGTCGATATGATGTCTGGATTATCTAAATGTCTTTAAGGAAGCGATGGTCTTTAAGATAATGTTATTAGTTTTAAAACGGTGAGCAGCTTAATGCAGACATTTCAGAGTATGTGTATTATGTTAAATAAGTTTATAATTCATCTTATCTACAGTCATCTGTTCTATGTCTACATTTTGTGTTTAATGGAAGTAATGTGTTGGTATCTGTGAATGGAACTATTTGCTTCTCAAACTGTTATTATTTCGATGCTGTTTGTCAAGATATGTGAGTATTCTGCTGAAATAAATTACCTGTGATTGAATAACTTTTGTCTTCATTTCGAACTCAATATTTATACATTATACATTTCTACTTTGAACTTTAACTTCTTATATGATTGCTTCCTTAAACCAGCAAATGCTTCTACATGTGCAAATTATCTGCTTACTTCGATAGAATAGCTAATATATATTTTACAGACAGTCCCTTATGGGGTTTCGTGAAAAAATCTTCGCGGAAATATATAACCTATACTATACTGTTTACACACCTGCAGTTTCAGGTTAATTCCTCATGCATTTTTCTAGATAGTTAACAAAATGTCTAAAATCGCAAGTGACCAATCACCTTTGACAATATAGTGTATGACTATGAGTATTATTATGCATTACCAGTGAACCCAAACCTGTGTGAAGATTTCCCACTGAAGTCTAATATTTTTTAGACGCAGGTTTAAACTTCTAAAAAAAAAAAATTACTAAAAATATTTGCAAACAACATTAGTCAAGCCAGAATATCATCTCATTTATTCCATCAAAGTTACAGTAAAAACTGACCGAAGACAGTGAACGCAAAAAAAATAAATAAATTATCAATCATATTTTAATTGTAGAGGGTAACATCATCTGTTTAAAAAAAAAAAAAAAAAAAAAAAAAAGCATAGGATAAAGAAAAATAAATTAAGCATTTGAATTTAAATTTTGCTTTTGAATCATAAATATAAAATAAATCCGTGCAGCAACTATGTTGAACTTTATTTTTATTGAACACTTTTTTTTATAATCATTGTTGCAATATTTTATTTTTGTGGCAACACTAATTTGAGGAAAACCTTTCATTTCATTGATGAAAACAATGCCGATTAAATTTTTAATTAATTGCAATTTTTAATCAAAATAGATATTTTAAAGAAATGTGAGTGTACTATGTCAGAAGTCGTTTTAAAATCCTTTTACAAAGATATCTTATTTATCGTTTTGCATTTTTTATTTACTTATAAAAAGGGATGTTAACAACAGAAATAATATATATGATTATTAGTTATTATGCTTACTGGTATGCATTATTATGAATATACAACATCTTTATGAGTAAACACGACTGCTACAGCTTGAGTTTGAGTTGGATAGTTCTTTTGAAACCTACAGCTATCAAGGCTTGAATGATACTTGCATACCCAGCAGCAGAATGTTCTATGTCAATCTGCAGCAAAACCAAATTTTTCTGCAATCCAATAATGCTTACTACCAGAAAAACCTATTATCAGAAGAAATAATAGTAGCCCATTATAAAAAAAAAACATTTACAAAATAAATATAATTAAAAAATACAATAAATCTAAAGATTTAAAGTAAATTTTAGCAATTTTTTAAAACCCAGTACTTTATTTTAAAGATGTTAGATAATTCTGCAAGATCTGAAATAACCTGGAGCCTCTACTGTTACGCTGCACCGTTTCTGCTACTGGGCTTACATATGTTTTTTTATTAATTTCCATACAATGCACAACTCTCATTACAAAATATATATTAAAATGTATATCAGATACAATATTTATGTTAGAATTCTTTTTATTGATAATTTATTTTTGTAATTAACTTTTGTTACCTTGAAATGAGACGTATCAGTAAATTACAATAACTATTCTTTAAGTCAAATATTTGTTTCTAGATTATGAGTGAATATTAGCTGAGGATTTTTTTTAAAATCAAAATTAACTTCCATAATTTTGAATATTTGCAAAAAGAAAAGGCTTCTTGATTTTAGTTAACTTTTCTCTGTGATGAATTCAGGATGTTACACAAAGTTTTTTCCCAAAAGAATACTGAACCTTACCTTCTGAACCTATATCGTGTCTATACCCTACCTTCTGAATTTTTGTAAGAAGCTCTGTTTCTCAAATAATGCTATAGAGTATAGCATTATTGAGAGTATATCTTATAGAGTATAGGCCCTTTGCCTATAGCATGTATTCTCTGCTTTTTTCAAATAATAACAATGAAAGCACAGTAGGTAGAAAGTGACTGTTTACAATCGTGCATAATACCTATGATACTTATCATTAGGTATTACAATACTGTTCCCCATGGCTTGACAAATGTGATCACCAATTCACCACTGGCAACCAATTTTCTTTATCTGACAACCAAGTTTTTGATCTGGCGGTTTTTGTTTTTGTACAAAATCTGACCTAAGAAATGAGCCTGAACAGCATTTTTCTCTTCACCACCCCCCTACTAGTGTGTGGCAAACAGTAATCTTCCTCTTATCTTATACTTTAATCGGAAGAATCTTGGCATTCTAAAATCTCTAAATTCTCTTAAATGGCATTCTAAATCTTGTGCACAAAAATTCCATTGTTTTCTGCTCTAGCCAGCTAGCATGTCATGTGATTAGAATGTGCAGGGACGGGGGTGGGCGAGGTTTCTATAAAACAGTAAGATATAGTGTCAATCCAGGCTCTGTGACATCTAGAAATGGGTACAATGCTAAAAAATGCTCATTTTGTTTTGTAAGTTTAAAATCAGATTTTTGTGTTCTGAATTAAAACCAATTAATCTATCGCATTCCTTTTAAAAATTAATAACATACAAGTGATTATAAGGGATTCTTTTGAACTAAATCTATAAAACTAATTAAAATTTCCAGAATAATTAATTTTAGTTATATTAAAGAATAGTATGTATTTTTTAAATATTTCTATCTTGCTTAAAATGATTGGTGCCTTTACTATCATTGCGCCTGTATGCACTGCACGCATTTTTCAAGAAGTCATCGCCACCCTGATTTGGAGACAAGTATCTGGTATCGGATTGTAAATATTTTTTACTGGTGACTAGAAAGTTTTGCTGGCCATTTTATATCATTGGCCAGATTTTATCAAATTTGTAAAGACCTGCTGTTCCCAATAAACCATAATCTTTTTTGCTTTAATCATTGCATATAACTGCAATTTTAAGAATTTTTTTTTAAATATCATTTTATTCATTTTGGGGCCCTTGTCTGCAGTGGGTCCAATGTAATGGCCTTGTCGGCCCTGAATATTGTAAGACTTTTAAATAGAATAGGATTCTTTCATTGACACTTCATAATGATAGGGATGAGTTAAAATGCCTTAAATATAAGAACTTATTTCTCAACTTTAGTTTAAAGGAACCTAGAATTTTCACTTGCCTGCATCCTGTAAAAAAAAAAAAATCTTCTCTAGTCCCTATCTTGTATAAATTCTGTGTAAAATCGCTTTTTAAGAATTCAAACTTTGCTGTTGTCAATCTGTAATACATTGTATCGCTTTCTCTTTCAGCTATCCCAAGAAAAAAGAGGTGGAGGGGCTCTTTGTTTCATTTCAAGTCCTGTGGTGAGAGCTTTTGATTCTGTTATAGCAGACACAGATCAGTGCCCTACTCGAAGAAACAAGAAAAAGCGTTAATTATTTTCTGTGTCAGTTATTGTTGCTGTTCATTAGTTTTATGCACATAATTGACATACTTCTTAAAAATAACATTAAATATACCAATAAACTGATGTAATAATGTTTTATGATAAACTTTCTTAAAAGAAAAAAAAAACATACTCAATGTTATTTGTTAGTTGGCTGAACGATGTTTAATGGTATATAAGGTTCAGCCAGAAATTAGCTGTGTCAAAACAGTGTTTTGTTAGAAATATGTGAATAATTAATTTCCAAGAAATGAACTGCCTATCCCAAAACAGGATTAAAGCTATGTAATCTATTATCAGGGGTCAATCCAGGGGAAATCTGAAGCCTATTTAGGGTCCTTATCACAAAAATCCATTTAATCAAACAGGACCCTTCACAAAATTCATTTTAATAAAATAGGTCCCTTCACAAAATTCCTCTTAATAAAATAGGCCCCTTAGCAAAATTCCATTTCATAAAAACATTCTCTTCATTAATTATTTTGTTAGGTTTTAAAATGTGTAATTTTCTAGCAAAACAAGTTCATCAGAAAGAAAATCTTTTGCAGAAGGGCTTAAAGAAGTTATTATTTACAAAATTCTTCTTAATAAAATAGGGGCCCCTTCACAAAATTCTATTTCGTAAAAACATTCTCTTCATTAATTATTTTTATTTTGTTAGGTTTTAAAATGTGTAATTTGCTAACAAAAAAAGTTCACCATAAAGAAAATCTTTAGCAGAAGGACTTAAAGAAGTTATTATTATTAAATGCTTAGTTTGAATTTCAGTAGCTATATTTTATCTTTCGTTACAAATGTCATTTTTTACAAAAATATAATAAATTCCACAAAAATAACTTTACTTTTCACAAAATGAGCTTCAAGTAAAAAAATCTGCATCGACCCCTGATTGTATTCCTTGATTTACAGCATTATGCAATTAAAAAAATTATTGATTGTCAAAACAGTGCAATATGTGAATAGTTAATTTCCAAAAAATGAACTGCCTACCCTAAAACAGGATTAAAGCTCTGTAATCTTTTATCAGGGTTCAATTCAGGAAAAAATTAAGGCCTATTTAGAAAAAAAAAAAAAAAAAAAAAAAAAAATCTGCATCAACTCCTGATTGTATTCCTTGGTTTACAGCATTATGCAATTGAAAAGATTTATTGATTGTCAAAACGGTGCAATATGTGAATAATTAATTTCCAAAAAATGAACTGCCTACCCCAAAATAGGATTAAAGCTATGTAATCTATTATCAGGGGTCAATCCAGGAAAAATTTGAGACCTATTTCGGAAAAAAAAAAAAAAAATCTGCATCGACCCCTGATTGTATTCCTTGGTTTACAGCGTTATGCAATTGAAAAGATTTATTGATTGTCAAAACAGTGCAATATGTGAATAATTAATTTCCAAGAAATGAACTGCCTACCCCAAAACAGGATTAAAGCTATGTAATCTATTATCAGGGGTCAATCCAAGAAAAATTTTAGGCCTATTTTGGAAAAAATAAATAAATAAATAAATCCGCATCGACCCCTGATTGTATTCCTTGGTTTACAACATTATGCAATTGAAAAGATGTATTTATTTCTATTAATTACAGTTTGGTCTAGTCTACTATAATCATTATTTGTAAAATTTTAAGACATAATTTCAAAGAATAAAAGTAAAACAATTATATCATTTGTTACATGCACTAAATTTAATGATCTCATTTGACTTATTCATCTTAAACTGTTTGATCCTTCTGTTGTTTCCATTTGTAACATTACCCAAATAAATCAAAATGGAACACTTATAAATTGCTACTGCTAGAATTAAAGCCAAATATTTTTTAAATATTTTAACTTGATTGTAATTATGTTGTCTTTATTTCAAATACTATAAAAAAAATAAATAATAATATTTTGATTGTCAATATAAATGACCATTTGTAGAATATCTTGAATAAAAGATATAAGAACCTTAATTCAAGTTTCAAAAATGAACTAGCAGAGTGACTTTTACAATAAGATAATTTTAACCTTCTACCTGTTTGTGCAATCTTTTTTTTCATCATGTAGCTGCTGAAAAAATTGCTAGGGGAAATCTGAATTCAAATTTACTCTGATATTTTCAAGTGCAAAAGATGTATGTATAGTTTTAGGAAACAGAGTGCTGTGCAAAAACTCTGTCACACGCTTAATGGATTAATCATGTGACACCTTTCATTTTAAAGGGGAATAAATGTGGGGTTTAAAAAAAAAAAAAAGCCGTATTTTTACCCTATTCATTTTTTATGAAAAATCAAAATGCAGTGACCTCTCACTTATACGTGATACACAGAAATTATTTTTCCACACCAGTTTTTTTTAAGGTAATTTTCACCTTATTAAATTGCAGAATATATAAATTGAATTTTACTGTTTTAAAATAGAGGTATGAAAAAGTAATTACTGAACATCACATATAAGTGAGAGGTTACTGTATTTATTTAACTTATATGCAAACTTTCGAGTCCTATTTTAGAAAATTTCAAAAATACTGTATGAAAGAAATATTTTTACATTAAGAAAAAAATTTAAATAATTAATAAATTACCTTATACTTTAAAATCGAATTACCTTTTTACTAAATCGGAACAAAAACCAACTGTAGAAGTTTTTATTTTTGAAAACAAAACATTTCTCTTATTTGTTTTAATAAAACAACTGTTACAGATTGCTCACTTTAGCTAAACAAATTGAAATTTATCTTAAATAAAATTTTGAAACAATGCAAAAACATAAATCAGAACTGGAATCTGAATCCAGCCTCTCCTAGCCCTTATTCAACCACTGGACAAAAAAGTGGTCATTTTTTTTTGTAAAGCTGTTGCTTTGTTTTAACTTAAAAAAAATATATTAGTTTATATCATAATGAAAAAAAGTTTATAATTATATAGATTTTCTTTTATACTATCATGACAATCGTTTGTTTTTAATAATCTGTTATAATGTTAATTTTGAACTGTAGAATATATTTGTTGAAATGTAGACATTTCGTGTACTTGTAATACTATCATATTTATGCTTTGTTACAACCATGTTTTTATGTTACATAAAAAAAAATGCATGAATTTAATTTTGTTTGTCCATACTTGTTTCATAAAATCTGTATTTGTTTATTTTGTTCAGAGACAGATTTATGTAGCTTTATTTTTGTATTAATTTTAATATTGTTAAAATCTATGTTTTCAATTCATAATGTTGTCATTGTTATTTAGTTCTCTTAATCAAATCCTTTCTATTGAAGTGCTGTAAAATTGTTGAGTATTTTAATAGGATTACATATTTATTCTTTGTAATAAGATTACATATTTATTCTTTGTTTATTTATTTCTTCTATTTATATATTATCTTCTCATTATTTTTTTAAAGGAATTTATTCTCCTATGAATGATAGGATATAATTTTTACGATATCTCATATAAAGGCCAAAATTCTGGAACAGTTAAAATTTGTAAATATGTAAAAAAAAAAAAAAAAAAAAAAAAAAAAAAAAAAAAAAAAAAAGGATTTTTTTTTTTTTAATTTTCATGTAAATTACTTCATACAAAAATACATTTATTTTTCTATGAAAGATTTTGTCTTTGCAGAACTTGTTGATCTTAAATTATTTCAGATTTTATTAATGCTTAACTTCACAAGATATCTTAAATAAATATAATGTTATGGGGCAGACATTGTTTAGAACAGTAAAAGAAAAACTCTCTTCTTGGTCAACCAATGAAATTGAAATTATGTGGTTGTTGGTTGGGTTTGATATTTTGATATAAATGTCTCAAATGGGACATGCTGTATAAAAATGCAAGACTTTTCTCTGAAATAATATATGTAAAGAAGAAAGTGTTGCACGGTTGCGCTCCTATAAATAATTGAGATAAAATTAAAAGAAATTGCGTATTTTTCATAAAAAACTACGAATAGTACGAACTTTGAGCTTATGTAAGTCATATAAATACGAACAAAATGCAAAAACTATTGTTGAAATCGTACAGGATAAACCTTCTGATATTAAAAAGTGAAATAATTAAGTAGAGAAAGAATATATGATAAGGAGATGCTATAAAAGATGTTTTCTGCAGTTTTTGAAATTTTCTTTAAAAAAATTCCACTGTAAAAAATTATCAAAGTTGAAATTGTTACTTCAGGAAATGTTAACTCTTTCCTAGCTCAATTTATCTTGGGTTTGAGAGGGAAAAAATTTTATTTTTTTAAATTGTTCATTTTTAAAAACACAATAGTGCCACTGATATACAATTCTTGCCTAAAAAAAAAGAAAGAAAAGAAAAAATCATAAAAAATAAAGGAAAATGTACCTGTAATGCTGCCTTTCATTAAATTTCACTGTCCACACCCAACTCGGGTACAGCTGAAAAAGGATTAAATTAATTTCTTTGTATAAAAAAATGCACTATTCTATCCTTGAGTGTCTGTGATTTTTTTTTTTTTTTTCTAAAGCATATTATCACAATTTCTTCCTTCCTCAGTTTATCTTGAGTTTCAGAATAAAAAAATTTGCTTTTTTAAAATGTTTATTTTTATAAATAAGTTTTTTTTTTTTTTTTTTGAAAAATATAATAGCACTATTGGCATACAATTCTTTCTAAAAAACAGAATCATTAAAAAATAAGAAAATATATCGGTAATGTTGGCTTCCATTAAATTTCATTGTGTAAGATGAACTTGGGTACAGCTGAAAAGGGGTTAAATTAATTTATTTGTATAAAAAATACACTGATATTCTATCCTTGATTTTTTGTGAATTTTTTCTGAAGCAGATTATCACAAATTATTACGGTATAGCATGTATTAGTCAAACCTCAGTATGATGTCACTCCAATGTAAAATCATCTGACTTAGTGTTATTTTTCACAATTCCCATTTAAAATCTAAGCAAATAACTTTACTCAGCTTTTAAGGATAACTTCTGTATTAGGTAATTTTTGCATGATTCAAGTTATGTGACCCTATACTAAGGTTGAACTATGTAAGAATACAGAATAATATGCTGAAGAAGTATATCATATAGTTATATACTTTACCCTGGAATGCTACTTTGGGTACATATAAACAACCCCATTACTTTTCTTTTTTAGATATGTAATTTAAGTTTCGCTTTTATTATTTTGAAAACTTAAAAAAATATTTTTTTTAATTAGAGGTTACTTTTATCCAAATGTAGCAAATAGAAGTATAAGGCAGGCAACACAAGCAACATGAAGCACGTCTTAAAAGAAACTGGTTGAAACCGAGAAGAAAGAGTTTTCAAACCTGTTTCCTCCCCTAAGACGTGTGTCATGTTACTTGTGTTGCCTCCGTGTGCAGCCTGACTAATGAGAATTTTGTTTCAGTGGGGGAGGGACAATCTTACTTGAGGCTATGTAAATGATCACAGTATGCCCATGATTAAGTAAAAATCACTCATTTTGGGAGAGTAGGTGCACCAGCCTCCTATCCTCACCCCCTAGCTGCACCCTTGGTTGTAAACCGTTAATAACAAAAAATAAGTGTAACATTCCAAGTTTAAAGCTATAGTTTGTAATAGACAAATTTCAATTTTATAAAAACCTACTAATGCTGCATTTCTTTTTAATACATTGTCTCTTTCTCCTTTTCATGACATATTACAAATTTAAAAATATTTAAATACCGTATGAAATATTAATTAATATACAGTGATATATTATGAAAAATCCCAGTTTTCTTAGCTGGGGGACAAAAGCAAGAAATAAAAATATCAATACATAAAATCTATTTCAAATAACTTGCTATAATGAAAGGGCAACTGAAGTCACTAGAGACAAAACTTATCATTGGTTTGCCCCTAGTATAATCTTAAGCAATAAGAAGTCTTTCTGATTGACAAGTTTGCAAAAAGTACTAGAGAAACTAGTTGAATATATCAATCCCAAAACTTTCTTCTATCTCATACATGTTAATGCTTCAAAATTTGCTATCACACCGGCAAAAAAAAAAATCAACATTTTTCTTCTCTCTATTGTACATTAGCTGCTTGCGAATCATCGGGTTACCTGGATGTGAGAAGCCGATGTATTATACTAAACTACAAAAAGTCTTTCTGGCCTGTACCAGCAGGAAAAGATAGCCTCCTTATTGCTTGGTTTTGAGATTTTAGCTAATGCTACTGAAAATACACGAAGCTAAAATGCTCAGAACTCGATTACAGAAGAGTTATTCCCAGTTCTCATTAGTATTGAATTTGAATGAGAATATCACCAAATTAGACAGACATAGCCAAGTTGGCTTCAATATGGCAATGTATTTATGTCGCCAAATTTGGTGATATTTCACCAATTGTTGCCAAGCTTTACGATAATTTGACGTTGGCGAATATAAATATATAGTGTTAAGCATGTAAGAGTTGAAACGAGGGTTACAACAATGAAATAAAATTTGGCGAAACCGTGTTCACTAAAACTCATAAATTAAACCTGTTTATCGAAGAATCCTGCTATATTGTTTCAAAATGTCAGCCACCCTATAATTTCAAACTGCTATTTCTCAGCCATTTTTTAAGATAGAGGCAAAACAAAAAATGCTTTGGAATCTTTGGATCAAGGCCGAACATTTAATGCAAAAAAATTTTAGGATTTCTAATTTTTTTTACATTTTTTAAAATTTGAAATCTTTAAATGGTTATCACTATGCCCCCTCCAGGCGCAATATCCCCAAATTCAACTGGGACCTGCAGGCTATAGTCAAAAACGTATACAAAAAATTTTGTTCAATTATCTGCATAACTTGATACACTTTTCGATGATACAATAGTGAAAATCAAAAATCACGATCACAGCACCCTCTTTCATTGAAATATCCCCAAATTCAAGTGGGACCTACTGTCCATAGCCAAAAACATAGAAAAAAAATTTGGTTCAGTTTAAAGCATAACTTCATACCCTTTTCGAAGATACAGTGAGGACGGACAGACAGACATTTTGTAAAAACACGTTTTTCGGAATCTCTGACCCTTAAAACATGTAAATCCATCGAGAACTGAAATTCGAAAAAGTCAATTACAATGGTTTCTTCTATTATAGATAGAAGAAAGTAAAAAATGGTAGATTGGCTCACAGAAATATTTCTTTCTAAACATGTTGTTTCCTTATTTTAATCTATGCCTATGGCAGTTATTGAACTTTGAATTTTCAATGATGATGATCATTTTTAATTATTCTCTTTCAATCTCTACATCATTATGTAGGTATATTGGTATATATCGTGCAAGTATAATCTCATAACACTTGGAGTATATATATACAGTCGAAGATCACTAAAGCGCTGTGCTATACCTAATGGCCAGAAACTTGAAAGCAAATGTACACTATAATTTAAAAAAAAAAAAAATCTTGCATGATAATTTAAAATTTTTCTCATTTTAATTTTATATTTTTTAGACAATTGGTTGTTTGTGTTTCACATATTTATAATATATTTACAGCAAAATTTTTATTTCATCATGTGTTTATATGAATGTTCAGTCTTTGTTTATATTTTATTCTTTCTTATTTTAAAAGTGTCTAGCAATATATATATATATAACGAAAAATTATTTATGAATTTCATTTTCATATATAAAATCTTTTGTTGTTGTTGTTGTTGTTATGAAATGATAATGTTTTGTTAAATACTCACTTTACGTTACCTCATATTATGTATGCTAAATGCTTGTACAGCAGAAAGTAATAACTGAAGGAATTTTTTTTATCTAATGCCTGTATATATGAGTGAAAATTTCAAAAACTTTCACTGACAATAATACATGCATATGCATATTCTTGTGCAAGAATTAAATTTTCGCTCTTATTATTTTTGCAATTTCTAAATGGTTGTTTTTGCCTTTAATACTAATAAATATACTAGAGCAAAATTTTATAACAATTGCTTCTATTTTTCATATAAATGCCTATTCTCGATTTCATTCTTTTTCATTTTAAAACATGTCTTCAAAATATGTGTGTTATAATTAAGTTCAGAGTTTTTGTGTGTATAGCTTACAAAGAAAGAAAAATGTTGTATGAGAATTAAAATTTTACTCAGTTTATTTCTATATTTTTAGATGGTTGTTTTTGTTTCAGATACTTATAAATGTAATTACAGAATTTTTTTGTAATTCATTATGTTTTTAATTAACTGTTTGTTCTCTGTATATATTCTATTCTTTGAATTTTAAAAATGTGCTCCTTTTGCTCATTTATTTTTTATATTTTTAAACACTTGTTTGTTTTTGCACCAAATACTCATAAATAAATATCAGAAAAAAATTATAATTTCTTATATTTTTATACATAAATATTTTTTAAGTCTCATTCTCAATTTATATCTCATTTTTACATGCGTCTTGCAAGATGTTATGCAGAAAAAAAACTGTACGTGTTTTATTTTCAAATAAATAAATAAAAAGATTAAATGTTTCTGTCTAATTGTTAATTACTGATATATTTTTTAAATAGTTACCTAATAGTTTAATAGTATACAGAGAGATTCAGAACAACTGCTCAGTAATTTGCAGGGTGGTAGAGCACATTACAATAAACAGTTGCTGTATGGTAAAACTAAGCTGTGCCGCCAGGCACCTGAGAAGCGCCTGGCACGTCTTGACCATCGCACCCAAGTCCTGAGAGACTTTTAATGCACCAGTAAGAGCTGCTTCCCATAGCGCTGCGATCGGTCGGTGGCTGCCACCTGTGGACCCCTGATCCCTTATCCGAGTGAGCGACGACATAGGTCAATGCAGCACACGGAGGATCCCATAATCAGAGGAGACCTCCACATGGACACTCGATGAACCGCCAAAAAAGACTCATCGACTTTGTCGATGGAACCCCACAATGAGAACCAGTCCCTAGGTCATATGCCGAACTTTTCGATGGCTCTTCCTTTCCCACGGTATCCGAATATTGAGCTGCATGGAGGGGTAGAATGACTTGCTCTTCTTCCAAGGGTTATTGTTGTATGGTAAAACCAATGTTTCAATCCATTTACTTACTCAAAAATACAGCCATGTCACTCTAAATTGAATTCATATTTTTTTATCATACTTTAACAATAATGATGTTTTCACAAAATTTGCAGCAGACAAAATGTGATTACATCACTAGAAGTTGTATAAAATGTACCTTCTGAATCCAGTCAGCATTGAACTACCCACATCATGTTTTGGAATGTAATATGTGACAGTACATACAGTGCCACTGACCTGTGTTCTTCCAGCACCTTTTGTAATATCATTGTATGTCACAGGAAGCAAGGTAAATCTTTTGAAAGTTTCGTTAAAATACCTTTATTATTACTAATATTATGAATAAAAATCCACTTTCAGATTGGAGACTGGCACCCTCTATTTTTTGGCTGAATAAAGGGCTTGTGATCCTAGTCTCCTATACACCAAAACTGTTGTTGTAGTTTGCTCTACCGCTTTGCAAATTATTGAACAGTTGTTCTGAATCACCACATATACACATGTAGTAGACATAGGCTTACATTCCAAATAGACTGGACTAGTTTAATGCCTCATCAATGATTGTTGCAATTAGTTTAGAAATAAATGTCCAAGCTGTCTCATAATTTCTCAGAGCTTTGAATTCCAGTACTGTACTTTTTTGTACATGCTGTAAAGAATTTGAGCTTCGACATCCAGCTGCACTATGTGTCATTCTAGCATTTCCTGTGAGTACACTTAACTGCATACCTTCCCTCGCTATTTTTGCCTTGAAGACTAGCAGACGCCGAATTCTATTGTACTGTGAGCGGAAAGTTCGGACAGTGATGAAGTGGTAAGGCGTTACCCAAAAAGGGGTCTTATGCTTTGATCCTTGCTGAGTTCGTGGGAAAGAGTTCATCTGCGAGAGAAGCGATCTCTGCACACGATTTTTAGGTTTGCGCCCGAAACTTTGCTCTTTGTCTTAGAACGTCCAATGACGGACTTAGTGAAAACGAAACAGAGGGATCTCAAGGCTGCTAAGAGGCTGGAGAGTTTCGAGGGGCCCGCCTCGACAAAGCCCCCGCCCCCAGAAGAAGTTCTCCTGCGAGAATGAAAAAGTGAGAGAGGACAGTTTTTGGAGAGATCGAAAAGGAGAGTGTTGACTCTCTGGAGAAGGGAAAAGGAAACGTCAGTTTCTAACTCAGCGTGGTGTAAGCGCTAGTGAGGTCCGACCTCTAGAATTGATACAGCAGGTATCCGCTGAAAATCCCAGCGAAGTGAAAAAGCACACCAAGTGCGAGAGTGAGAGTTCTTAGACTCAGAATTAACGAGTATTAGTAGATCTTCCGAAGAGAAGGAACGGACGAGCCTTGGTCCGAATGAACTTTGTTTTATAGTCACGACTGTCTGTAATGTTTAGAGACTTTTGTTTGTTTCAGTTACACTTGGAGTCAAGAGGTCATTAATTTATAAGCGATTGACTCACGAAAAATAATTAAATGTTGTAATTAACTTTCTTGTACATATTTTCATTAGAATTAATATTGGTATGCAATAAATTCTATTTTCTAATTTATACGAGAAATTCTCTGTGCCAGCGATCCGATCTTGCTACCACTCACCATCTTTTATCGGGTCGGTATAGAGGAGTTACTACAACTGGTGGCAGCGGTGGGATTAATTAGCAAAAATTAATGACAATCTTCAAAGACAAAGAGTGGACTCTGAAATTTAAATCATCAAAGTGCTCCAAGAAAGAGTCTCCTTGTGACTTGTGACCTGAGTCTCCTTAGACGCCCCTGTGGATCAACACAGCATCAGAAAGAGTAATCTACCAAGAATTCTGGAGAGTGTTCCCCCATCCGAAAAGTGTGACAGAGAACCCCGTCTGTGCTCCTGAGAATCTCTGAAGTCTGTGCTTCTGACGCCCTGAAAGACTCTTAGTAATGGAGGTAAGCTCTTTTTATACTCAGAGTGGCTTTAATTGTTATTAGTGTTTGTATAGGTGTTGTAGGCTTCAAAAAAAAAGTTGTATGTTAATTTTTGTGAGAGTAAATATTTTGAGAAATTTTTCCGGTAGAAAAAAAAAAAGTATGATGAGATATTTCCGATATAACTGTAACTTATTTAATAGACAAATTTTGTAGTTAAAAATTAAATTATTGTTGAATTAATTTAATGCAAACTGAGAGTTGTGCAGTGTTACAAAATTTTAGCTGAATCTATAAATGAGAGTTCATTGAAAAAAAAAAGTATTGAACGCATTTCATATTTTACGATAACAGAGTTGATTTTATATGTTTTTTGTGAATTATTCTAAATTTTTTAAGAGTGGATGCAGAGATTAAGACCACCATTGATTTAAAAAAAAAAAAAGGAATTGAATGAGACTTTTGCAATTTAAAATATTTTTACTGTACTTTTTGAATTTGAAATTGTTGTTTTGTGTCAAATTGATCCCATATGTATTTTATAACCAAATACCAAGGTGAATGTGGACGATAGGATAGGGTTGCTTAATTTTATATGTTGCATATTTCTTATATATTATTGTTATGCGTACTTTTTATGAGCGTATATTTTGGTAATATTTTGACGCACTTGGTAGGATTTGATTTAATCTTATTGCATTGTTTTATATTTGTGGGAAAGATAATTTCTAATTTTATACTTTAAAAATGTCGGAGCTTAAATATTTTAGGAAAGCTGATTTGCAAACGTTAGCTTACGAATTTGAGGTCATTTTAGAGGAAAATGATACTGTACCGAAAATTATAAAAAAAATAGAGTCGTCAGAGGGATTTGATAAAGAGCTAGCCTTAGCGCAAATTAAACTGTTAGAAAAAGACAGGGAAAATAAGTTATTGGCGGAGAAGGAAGAGAATGATAGACTTCAGTTAGAGAAAGAAAGATTGTGGGAGAAAGCAGAAAAAGAAAAAGAACGCGAACATGAGTTAGCTAGATTAAAAGCGACACAAGAGTCAGATGACCGGAGTACCGCATCCAGTAGCATCTCAGTTAGAACGAATCATTTACCCCTAAAAACAATTATGCATCGCTTTGATGAAAAGAATTCGGATATTTCGTTGTTTTTGAATTTATTCGAGAGACAGGCAAAAAAATGTAATCTAAATTCGGATGAGTTGGTGACGAACTTACTATCATTATTACCTGTGGGAATGGCCGAGCTAATTTTGAGAGAACCCGAAGACAAAATTGATGATTTTCAATATGTGAAAGAAAAACTGTTAGAACGCTATCGTTTGAATGCAGAGACATACCGACAAAAATTTAGTCAACATCCACGAAATCCTAATTCAGTTTGGAAGGATCTGATTTTCGAGCTTAATAGTTTTTTAGAAGGTTGGCTGTCATGCTTACAAGTTTCGGATTTTGAGGGTTTGAAAAATTTGCTTGTCACGGACCAAATCAAACGGAGAGCGTCTCCAGAAATGCGCGAACATTTTATAGATAACTGGGCAGAGATTAAAAACCCGGAAGAATTAGTAAGGCTTTTAGATGCGTACGAGGCAATCAAACGCCCTTCTAAAAAAACGTGGAATCCTAAGCCACCGACAGAGAAGAAATTTGAAAGACCCAGAACTTTTGAAAATGGGCGAAACGGAAACAGAAATCCGGAGACTAACTTTAACTGGAGAGATCGCGATGATCATAAAGAAAGGGAAAGAGTTTACGAAAAAAGGCGAGAAGTCAAGTGTTACGCGTGTTTTCAAAGCGGTCACTACAGAGTAGATTGTCCGGAAATTAAAAAGAGAGATGTTGCGCGGGTCGGTCACTTAATAAGTAAACCGACACTTGAAAAAACCTTCTCCCCTTATTTGAGTAAAGTGTTAGTGAATGGAATTCAGACAACTGCTTTAACTGACACTGGGAGTGAAATTGA
Source organism: Maratus michaelseni (assembly GCA_963931845.1). Lineage (NCBI taxonomy): Eukaryota > Metazoa > Arthropoda > Arachnida > Araneae > Salticidae > Maratus > Maratus michaelseni. Next base: position 84,149,538 of record OZ007597.1, on the reverse strand, counting down.
CATCATCGCATACGACTTGGTCAGTCAAGATAAATTGAATGGAGATCACGTATGGATTAAGACTCCGCTGGATAGTAAATTATACTGTTTACCTATAGCAGAGGTCACTTTAGAAATTGAAGGCGTGGGGGTTATTGAAACGAAAGCGGGAGTTAACAATAAAGATTCAGATATGTTTTACTATTTGTTGGGTAATCACACTCAAAAATTGTTAGAACAGGCGAAGAAAAAACCCGAATTGATGAATGCAGTTTTGACACGAGCTCAAACGAGAGAAAAGTGTGGCCCAGCTCCGAATCCGGTAAATAAACAAATTATGATTTCCGAGGGGAAAAAAGAAATTTCTAGCGGAAATGTTGAAGCGGAAACTTTGATTTCCGAGGAAGAAGAAGAAGAGGATATTTCTAGCGGGAATGTTGAAACGGAAACTTTGAATTCAGTAAAAGAAAGAGAAGGGGGAATTTTTCGCGAGGGCAGTGAAGCGGAAGCGTTGAATTCAAAACTAGAGGGTGAAAATCTAGAAAACCCTATTGAACTGGTCAGTGTAGATAAGGGATTATCGCCTTTGCGGATATGTGAGGAATCTTCGATCTTAGCAAACATTGAAAGAGGGGTTAGTAAAATGGAAAATGACAGGTATCCATCTCTCGAAGAGATTAGAGGGAAAAGGGAAATTGAAGAAACGCATTGTAATGCGGGAGATTCTTTAATAGTGGCAAAAGCCAGAGACAATCGCGTGAATGTGGGGAAGCAGGTGCTTGTCCCATTGCCTTATCAGGCAGATATTTTTGGCGCGTGCCTTGAAAAAGTGTCATTACACTTAGGGAAAGGGAAAGTTAAAGGAAATGTGTCAAAATACTTGGACCTTGGGAAAAGATTGATAAGCGATTTAACTACCGCATTTCTAAAAAGGTTCGGTGTTAAATTGAAAAATCCGAGAGTGTGTCGCACAATAAGCGATAGTATTGCATGTTGGCATCGAAAAGTTAGAAAGCTCTTGAAAGCGTTAGTATTTGGAGAATGGATAAGAGAAACGGAGGAAAATAAATTCGTGAAGGGATGTGTGTTTAATATCACGAACAGGTTAAAAAGAGGTCGAGTTTTAGCCGTTGAAAATTTGTCAGAAAAACGAGAAAAGATGAAATTTTGGTTTGACAGAAAGGCGGTAAAACGGAAGTTTAATGTGAAAGATGAGGTTTTAGTTTTAACTACCAGAAAGCCAATTAAAATGTCAGATAGTCGGATAGGGCCGGGAAGAAAGAAGTCAATAATTACGGAAACAAATTGTATTGTGAATGTTCCTGGGAGGCGACAGAAATCCCAGATTTCTCACTGGAGTTTAGTAAAGCCTTACAGAAAACGAGTGGAGTTAGCAGATATCTTAACGCGGGAAATAAACGCACTTAAGAATTTCTGTTTACCGTATCTAGATGATATGGCGATTTTTTCAGATAGTTGGGAGGACCATATGCGTCATCTAGAAACAGTATTAAAAAGGGTTAATGACGCGAAACTGAAAATCAAATTGGCGAAATGCAAGTTCGCTCAGAAAACCGTAAAATATCTTGGGCATATTGTAGGTGAGGGCAGACGGAGGCCAGCTGAGGCGAAAGTAAGGGCAATTAAGGAATTACCGGTTCCGAAATCGAAAACTGAAATTCGTAGATGTTTGGGAATGGCTGGATATTATTCCCGGTACATAAAAGATTATGCAGTGATTGTAGAACCATTAACGAGGGCGCTGAAAGGGAAAAATAAAAAAGAAAAGATTGCATGGAGCGACGAAATGGGAAAAGCCTTTGAGACTTTGAAAATGAAACTTACTAAAGAACCGGTGCTTTACGCTCCTAATTTTCAGAAAGAATTCATAGTACAAACTGATGCTAGTGACTTAGGTATTGGCGTGGTTTTGGCTCAAAGAGAGGGATCGGAAGAGCACCCCATAATGTATTTAAGTCGAAAATTTACTGATAGTGAGAAAAGTTTCTGCGCCACTGAAAGAGAGTGTGCAGGGATTATTTTTGCGATAAAAAAGTTAAGGCATTATATTGATGGACAAAACTTTTCTATCGAAACCGATCACAATCCTTTGGTGTTTCTAAAAAGAAATTCTGGAAATAATCCCAGATTATTAAGGTGGTCCTTAGCTCTGCAACCTTATAATTATGCCATTTCTCATCGCGCAGGCAAAGACATTCCGCATGTTGATTGTCTGAGTCGAGTTTAAGGAGATTTCTTGATAAACTTTTGTATATAATTATTTTAAGATTTTTTATTTTTTATTTTTTATTTCACTGTGTTTTATTTCATTCTATGTTCATGATTTCTTATCAGAGCGCGAAAAAAAAAGGAAGGTAGTATTATCTTATTCATGTATGTTTTATTTCTTGCCACTCTGATGTAATTTGAGCTTGCAATTCTTTATCCGACTCTTAGAGATTCTTAGTGTTTCACCCTTAAGAATCGTTTGAGGAGGAGGTGCTGTAAAGAATTTGAGCTTCGACATCCAGCTGCACTATGTGTCATTCTAGCATTTCCTGTGAGTACACTTAACTGCATACCTTCCCTCGCTATTTTTGCCTTGAAGACTAGCAGACGCCGAATTCTATTGTACTGTGAGCGGAAAGTTCGGACAGTGATGAAGTGGTAAGGCGTTACCCAAAAAGGGGTCTTATGCTTTGATCCTTGCCGAGTTCGTGGGAAAGAGTTCATCTGCGAGAGAAGCGATCTCTGCACACGATTTTTAGGTTTGCGCCCGAAACTTTGCTCTTTGTCTTAGAACGTCCAATGACGGACTTAGTGAAAACGAAACAGAGGGATCTCAAGGCTGCTAAGAGGCTGGAGAGTTTCGAGGGGCCCGCCTCGACAAAGCCCCCGCCCCCAGAAGAAGTTCTGCGAGAATGAAAAAGTGAGAGAGGACAGTTTTTGGAGAGATCGAAAAGGAGAGTGTTGACTCTCTGGAGAAGGGAAAAGGAAACGTCAGTTTCTAACTCAGCGTGGTGTAAGCGCTAGTGAGGTCCGACCTCTAGAATTGATACAGCAGGTATCCGCTGAAAATCCCAGCGAAGTGAAAAAGCACACCAAGTGCGAGAGTGAGAGTTCTTAGACTCAGAATTAACGAGTATTAGTAGATCTTCCGAAGAGAAGGAACGGACGAGCCTTGGTCCGAATGAACTTTGTTTTATAGTCACGACTGTCTGTAATGTTTAGAGACTTTTGTTTGTTTCAGTTACACTTGGAGTCAAGAGGTCATTAATTTATAAGCGATTGACTCACGAAAAATAATTAAATGTTGTAATTAACTTTCTTGTACATATTTTCATTAGAATTAATATTGGTATGCAATAAATTCTATTTTCTAATTTATACGAGAAATTCTCTGTGCCAGCGATCCGATCTCGCTACCACTCACCATCTTTTATCGGGTCGGTATAGAGGAGTTACTACAATGCCATGCAGTTTTTATCATACTGAATTTATTTTTAAATCTAGGTGTGAGATACATGAGTGTTTGGGATTCAATTGACCTCGGTATATGTGACCATTTGTCACTGAATAAATCAGAGGACTGTAATTTTATATAAATATTTATGAAAGCAAGAAGCAATAATATTTTGAATACATGATATTTTAGTACTAACTTTAAAATTTTAATAGAATAAAATGTGCTTGAAATGTTTTCCTCCAAAGTTTTGTGTGAAATTTGTTTTATCAAATAAGGTATTAAAAAAAATTGGATGCACATGTTACACAAGGCTATGGCATACCTAAAACAATATGATATTTTTTGTTACTGTTATCTTTCTAGTTCAGGTAAAATTAAAAAAAAACATTTTGTTATGGTTTTCATTTCCTTAAAAATAGCAATTTTTGTTCCATCAGAAGTAATGTTTTTTTCCAGTTTTCAGTTCCAATCTTAATCCAAGCATTAGGACTACTCAACTTATTTATTTCCCTATCATAAAATGAGATAAATATAAATATTATACATAATTTTTTTTAATTTATATTGTTCAATTCAGTGGTAAATCTAACCACAGTGTGAAATTATTATTGCATCTACAAAGAAAAACAAACTTATCTTCTTTTTTCATTCTAAAAGATTTTTTTGAAAAGATGGCAAGATTTTAAACTAACTCGATTAAATAGATTACAAATATATATATAGTGGACACTCATTAATGCATCTCTGCTTAAGACATATCTCTGGTGCATGAGGACAATTTTGTTTTTCCCATCATTTTCAGAGCCGTCCTTAGCGAAAGCGAGGCCCAGTGCAAGAACTTTTGCGAGGCCCTTTCCTTCCAAATTAGTTAATCTATCCTCACCCACTCACCTGTTCCCACAACGCAATCATATTTGGATAAAAAACAACAACTCATGGCACACATTATTGGCAGAACCCGATCATCAACATATGTTGGGTTTTGGGCACAGAAAATATTTTAACCCTTATACGTAGATTATCATGTTTTTATAAATGTACACAAGAAAGTGTATAAATAGTACAAATATTAATGAAAAACAAAGAATCGTTGTACACACATCATATTAGCACTAGCATTGAAACTTCTGCATAAGAAATTAATTTGAGAGAATTAAATTTGATCAAAAAAAATTGTGATTCTATAGATAAGATAGTGATAAGTTCAAAATATAATCTAAAATTTTAAAATATTTATAATTACAAAGACGTCAGAAATATTTTGTGTGCATTATGAAAAAGTTAACTTTGAATACGAAAAAAGAAAAAAAAAACTGAATGCCACTGACAATTTTAACTGACATAAATTGTGTAATAAATCAGGATTTTTTAAATTTCTTATTACATTAACGTATTTTAGATTAATTATTTTGGAAACTTTCGAGCCCCTGAAATCTGGTGTCATGAAGGTAATAAGGAACTGCTTGTATGTGGACAGGAAAATGAATATTCATAATAAAAAAGAAAAACTTCCTGAAACAATAAAATATGCAACATTATGATAAAATAACTCTTACAGAAATGTGTTATTACTTTACAAATAATGAATAAAATAATGGTTGCCGTTTATCTAAAAGCATCAACAGTATCGGCTTCTGAACAGTTGATATTAAAACTTCAAAATAGCAAATTAATCACAACTGTATAGAATTGGTTATAACTTATACCCAGTAGAATCAGCACCGTATCTGAAACTTTAGTTTGATGCCAGAGGAACTTATTTTGGAGGCCATAAAGTCCTTGTTCAGCCCAGCCCAAATCTGCAGAAAAATATAAGCCCGAGCCCCGTCCGGGCTTTTTATCTGGGCCTGGATTTTATTTTATCCGAAACGAATCGGGCCTGGACTTTGTTTTTCCAGGAAAGATAATTGGACCGAGTCCATGTCGGGTTGGTAGATTTTTTTTAATGTAATAACGATATTGTACATGTCTTTAGAAATTTAATTTGGTTTAACAAATTACAGAGAAATATTTTTAAATATATACGTTCTTAACTTTATAGTGCTTTGAAATTATAATTTTATTTTACCATCTTTTCTTTTCGCTCCAAACAACATTAATTTTTTAATGAGTGTTCGTGTACAGCCGTGGAAAAACCCCGCACCCCCGTGCATTTTATCACTAAATTATCGCAGACAGATGTGACAGGTACTGCTAGACTGGGTCTGCTTTTCAAATATAAATGCAATTTTTGAAATAGGGATCGCGTCTACATATTAAATTTGTACAATCTTTCATTTTTCATGTGGTAACATCCACTTTTGACATTTTATTCGATGTCCTTGGATCAAAGCAGCTGGGAAAAAGGTATAGTTTATATACTTTCCTTAAATCTTCATAGAGAAAAATTATGACAGTTTTAGTCTTTCTTAAAGTAAATTTGAAAAGTTAATTTAAAAAATGCTAGAATACTTTCATCATTGAGCTTCTTTAGCCTGTAATGAGAAAAATTATAATTGTTAATTATTTTATTGAAAATATGTAAAAATATCATTCTGGTTTAAATTCCAAAATTTAACAAATATTTGATTATACTAATTTTAAATAAATAGAATCGAGAGTTTATATCTTAACTGCCAAAAATTTTGTGAATAATTTTAAAACATTGAGTAAACAAACAAATTTTTAACATTTTACAATATGGTTTATGAATTTGATTTGTCTGTCTGGCCATGCTCTAACTCACATAAATATATTCGGATTGACGTGTAATTTTTATATGTTAATGAGGTTTACTATAGTTCATTATTCAAAATAAAGTCTTCAAAATTATTCACAAAATTTTTATTAAATATAATTTAAGGATTTAATGAAATTTTTAACAATTTCACTTAAAAGAAGGCTAAATTAAATCGTATAAATTTACATAAAATTAATAAACATAATTTTTACTAAGTCATGGAATACATTATTTTTATAAAGTCAGGTAATCAAAACTATAAATCCTAGACACTACACTTTCAATACTGAACATTCTATAGCAAACATCAGTAACATATAAAATTTTCATGGAAATCCGAGTATGGTTACAAGAGTTAGAGCATAGACAGACAACAGACACAGAAACCGAATTCATAAATGCTTTTCAACTATGTTGGAAAGTAATAAAAATGCATGTTTTTTCGTATTGTTTAGCAGCATCATTTGTAACTACATTCAACAAATGGCGTGAACAAACTATATAAAAGTTTTAGGATTTTCATTTAAACTGTTGTTTCTTATACCTGACAGGGATTCTTTCATGTTTGCTGTGTTGTCATCAGGGGCGTAGCTACTGTGGAGCAGTTGGAGCACATTGCTCCAGGCACGAGAATCATAAGGGCGCAAAATTACAAAAGAAAATAAATTATTTGTATAAATATATATTTTTTTTTTACATTTGGCAGTTTTTTTAAATAAAATGTATACTAAAACCTGTGAAAGCGAAATCCAGTCTTCAACAGAAATTTTTTCCTGGTCCCCAAGTTATAACTGCTAATACAAAAACCTGTCTAACACAGAACATTTTAACAACGCTTTTCTATTTGGTTTTAGCAAAAAATTAGATAAATAAAACTACAGTATTCCTTGAACTTGACTTATCAAAAACTTTATTTAAGATAATACGCATTATAAATCTATTGTTTTATGTCTCTAAATGTGTGAAAATATTAAAGAATGTTTAAAAGCACAACTAAAGGACACTTACATGTTGTACATTACAGCATTACAAGCTGTGTTTTATAGCAAAAATATTGTATTTATTGGAAATAAGTAACAATGAAGCCAGTTAACATGGAATCACATGGAACTGGGAGAAATTTCGTTTTGGACATGTTTCTGTCTTAGCAGATATCATTGTATGGTATTCCTTCTCTCAGCATCATGAAAATTTTTCATTTATGACAGGATGCCTTTCTAGACATATTCAGTTTTTACAGTTTTTCTGCATTATATATACGTTTGTTTTAAAACTAAAAACAAATTTTGGGAAACCTTTTATGGTAGAGAAGGGGGGGATCTGATTGTACTTGCTCCAGGGCGCTGGATATGTAGCTACGCCATTGGTTGTCATAACCCTGGACAAGAATATATCCTATATTGAACTAGTCAGATGTGCCAATCCCAAAACTTTCTTCTTTCTCATACAAGTTTCACATACACCAAAAACAAGTCTGCACCAATTTATATCAAGGTCTAACTGAATCCGAAGTTTTATTGAATTCTGTGCATTAGTTCTTGAGATATGACTATAGATAAAATCGTGTAAATCCTTAAAAATGCAGCATGGCAGCATCACCTGTTGGGAGATTTACATCAAAACGTAATCAGCTTCTTTTTATGTCAAGGTCTAACAGAATCTGAAGTTTGATGAAATTCTGTGCATTAGTTCTTGAAATATAGCTATCGTAAAAATCGTGCAAAATGTAGCATAGCAGCGCCACCTGTTGGGCGATTTACACCAAAATGTAATCAGCGTCTATTTATGTCAAGGTCTAACAGAATCTGAAGTTAGATGAAATTCTGTGCATTAGTTCTTGAGATATAGCTATCGTCAAAATGTAGCATAGCAGCGCTACCTGTTGAACGATTTACACCAAAACTTAATCAGCGTCTATTTATGTCAAGGTCTAACTGAATATAAAGTTTTATTAAATTCCGTGCATCAGTTCTTGAGCTAAGCACTCCCAGAATTTTTGTCACACACAGACAGACAGACATTTTCTAAAAACAGTCAAATCATGTTCAAAACCTCTTAAAATGTACAAATCCGTCGAAAATTTTCATAAATCCAATACTTTCTTCTTGTAAAGATAGAAGAAAGTAAAAATTGAAATCTAAATTTTGCTAGTTTATTTAAAATGAGCTCTGCTAACCCAGCCTCAGTTTGAATTTTCACAGGTAAAGAATTAAAGTTCTTAAATTCTTCGATTACAGAAATAGGAATACTCTTTATTTAGGGTTCCATTCAAGCTGTAATTATTATCCAAGCTGTTATTATTTTGTCTATAGTTATTTGAAATAAGAAACTAAAATTTCTCTCGCCCTCTTTTTTAAACTCTTTTCTTTAACTTAACTTGGTTTTTGTATGTAGAGATGGAATTTTGTTATCAATTTTCAGTCATTTTTTGGTGCACTAGAATTATAAAAACTATGTACACAGGTGTGTTTCTGATAACAATACAACACTTTAATATTTTTAGAACTCAAATCTAAATTAATAAATTAATTTTAAGGTATTTTTCCGTTAGCCGGCTGTAAGTGATAAATCACCAACTATTCTTTATGGTTACAACTGTTTACTAGTTACAGAAGCAATGAAATTCATGATGCGCTCAAATCACGCCAAATAAAATGGCCGCGCTATCTGAGGGCGTTTAAGCAATCCTAGCCTATTTTAAACACTAAAAGGATAGAAATTATAAGTCTATTTTAATATTTGGAAATTTTTCCATAGAAAATATCTCACGCCTTGCATTCATAATATTTCAAATTTTAATTGCTTAAAAGGCGTGTAGCCAACATAGTGAAAAAGTATCCAAGCCAGGACTTGAAGCCGGAACATCAGTATAGTGCACTGACGTTCTACCAACTGAACCACTTGGAACGATACCCAGCCTGGCACTTCTGACTATCACATGTTGGCAAGGCTACAATCGCAGCACAAGATGGAATATTTTTCCGTGAGCCACCCTGGGGCAAACACAAAATTAAGTAGAATCCAGCATCGTTCCAAGTGGTTCAGTTGGTAGAATATCAGTGTGCTAGACTGATGACCCGGCTTGGATACTTTTTTCACTATGTTGGCTATACCCCTTTTAAGCAATTATTAAAATTTGAAATAGTAAAAAATATAAATTTTTAAAAAAAGTGTGTAATTTTTTTTTTAAAGTACTCGTTTAGCATTATTAATTAAATTATAATTATGCGTAGAGAAAACAATTCAGAAATCCTGAATAAATAGTTTAAATAATGCTTTTTTTTTCTCCTTCCTGTTGCCATATCTTAAAAATGAAACAGAGCAAATATTATACATTTTAAAATAACTTTACTAGCTCACGTTTTTTATCAAGCATAAATCAAAGTGGTGAATTTTTCATAATCGAGGTCCACGTCAAATTAACGTATTGTAACAGAATTTTTTTGGAGTCACATGAATTACAATCATGAAATTATGCATGATTTTTAAAATAAACATTGAATTCTTATAAAGAAGTGTTTATTTTTTGTTTAACAATTTTTACTTTTATCTTTATTTAAATTTTAATACATGTAACAGGATACCATAAGTTCAACATACGCCAAGTGCCGCTTCTCTATAGGCTGCATGAGACAGCTGCCTCATACCTGGCACCAGCCATGTATTTTAATTATTATTGTCATATTTTAAAAAAAGTAATTTTCAATGACACTTTGAGGAAACGTTTTTATGAAAAGATGGTAAAAGAGAAATATTTGAAATGAATTGAGTAAGAAGATCTATATATTTTTAGGTAGATTTCGTAAGAAATAATACCTATTACACTCTCCCCTAAGTTGGGATTTCTGGAAAATTTTTGCAGATCTACACCGGTCATGACTCTCAGAACCCAAAACCACTCCCCAGTTCAAAACTTTATCTATATATCTACATATCTATCTATATGATTTTCTTATGGACACGATAATTTCAAAAATTCTGCACAAATACCTTTTAAACTGATACATAAAGTCAAGGAGCATAAAATCTCGGTCAAGTTCGTTAATGGGCAAAATCGAACCGGGGGAGACTTTTTGTGAAACCAGAAAAATCGCCATAACTTCTTAATTATGATAGGTATCGAATCCGTTTAAAGTTATTATTACTTCTAGGGAAAGGGCCGAAAATTTATGTATGACAGATTTTTGATATCATTAAAAATGGCCTCAAGGGAAGAGAGGGGGGGCGAATAGGGGTTTCAAAAGAAAAAAATTCACAACTTTGTCAATTCACAAGATATATCAAATCCACTTAAATTTATTATAAATCCTCTTAATATTATCTACAAGTTTTATATTGACAAGTTTTTTATAAGACCAACCCTTACAGCAAAAAAATTCTGCCGGCTCCACCTACTTGGCACAGGTAGATTTCGAAGTGGGCGGTTCCAGCTGCCGCATCATGGCAAAAAGGTAATTTCTTCTGCAATTCCCAATAAACATGCGCCCCACGGTCTGCGTCTTCGAAATCTACTTGTGCCTGTAGGCCGAGCCGTCAGGGATTTTTAAAATTTATACATGAAAAATGATACATTTTGCTCATTTGTATTAGAATGCTTACAAATAAAATCTTTAATGTATCAGGGTGTTGTTTTTCATCTTTTCTTGTGAAATATTGTGTTATTATTTCTTATATACTATTTTCTTAAATAATAAAGATTCATTTATGTTCTTTATGATAGTTTAAAATGCAGCAAACTTAAAGAAGTAGAAATGCAAGCTAGAATAAGCATTTTATTTTTTTAAAAATAAGCGTCGCAATCCACTTATTTATTCAAAAACACGGGGTGCTTCACTCCAATCCGAATTTGTAGTAATGAAGACATTTTCATGAGTCTCGTCCAAGCAATACTGAGCTAGATGCTCCATAATCCGGAATTTAGCTGACAGGGCATACATGTGTGACTCCGAATTATAGTGCATTTCCGGTACTTTTCATGGGCGTCGCGCAAATTCGTCGCGCACAATTCATCGCGCACAATTCATGGCAGCGTCAATTCGTCGCGGCGACAACTCATCACAGCGTCAATTCGTCGCAGCATCAATTCATCGTGGTGTCAATTCGTCACAACGAAAATGTTTTTGAAGGTTATTATGATAAAATAAAGATAATTTAGTAAAATTATTTAATGATTATTTATTTTTTAGATATAATCGCATGTAAATTGTTAGTTATAATTCTCTATGCCTAAAAAACTAATTATCATTAAAATTTTTTACTAAATTGTCTTTATTTTATCATCATAGCCTTCAAAAACATTTTCGTTGCGACGAATTGACACCACGATGAATTGACGCTGCGATGAGTTGTCTCCGCAGCGAATTGACGCTCGATGAATTGTGCGCGATGAATTGTTCCGCGATGAATTGTGCACGACGAATTGACGTAGAACCCTTTTCATGATGTCCTGTTTCATACAAAAAAAAATATATTTATAAAATTTCGATAAAATATTTTCATTACTGTTTAAGTTATGGAAAAAAAAAATCTGTATGGATACGTGTAAAACACTCTGTATAGTTTTAACTGAATAAGTACATTGCGACTTCCTATGCGAAAAATATCGTGTGCTCTATCACCTTTTAAAGTTACTCTCATCGTTTTTGAAAGACCCTGTATAAAAAGAAAAACCATAATATGCATACAATTAATGCAATCTCTTTTATGGAGATAATTTCTAAAATTTGACTTTTCAGTTTAATGTTTTTTCCTTGATGTATTTTTTCTCTAATGTTTCAAAAAGGTATTTAAAAAATTGTATATCCTTAAAAAATCCTTATTTTTCTGTACTGGAAAAAGACTATCGAACCCTGTATAAAGGTTCATTAGTATTTTATATCAATTTACTTGAAAGATAATATTTATTGGATTTCGAATAAAAACAGACCACACATCAACATAGCTTTTGTGTCTTATCTCTGACACAGTAAATCACAGATAATTTTATGATAAGACTGGAGATAGGTTACAGATAATCATTCTTGGGCTTTGAACTTATTTAATTTGACAGCTCTTTAGCATATTAGAAATACACCCGCGTTCACTGATATCTGAAATTAAATCCCAAACTAACCTAAAAAAATGGTTGAATGGTTATATTTTAATCATAATAATGTGTCGGAACTAATATTCAGCAGCAAAATATCGACAACTTTTTTAGTATTAATTGTTGCTATTCTAGTGCTGTATCGGATATCACGTAAGCGATATAAGTTTCCACCAGGACCCTCAGGAATTCCGATTTTCGGATATTTGCCTTTTTTAGGATCAGAACCTTACAAGGAATTGGACCGATTGAAGTATATTTACGGAAATGTATTCAGGTAAGCACTCTGATGATTACTAAGATCAGTTTCTATTATACCGGGAAATCTGCATATAACGAAAAATTTTGCAATCCTGCCATGCAGGGGCACGACCAAGCCAAAGTTGGGACTCAAAGCTTGGATTATTAATTAAGCCTTTTTTCTCTGTTGTTGAAAAAAATTAAACATTTTCGACGCCTTAAAATCAGGGCTGGGTTTTTGCCGGCAGAAAGTGGTTTCTGCCGTGCCAGTGGCAAAAAGTGGTTATAACCGGTTTTAACCGGCAGAAACTGGCAACAACTGGCATAAACACATTTCGTGACATAATCTGAGACTTAAGTACATTTTATTCAGGATAAATAACAAATAAAGTACTGTGGATAGTTTTAATTTAAAATAAATAAATTTGTATTAGAAAAAATTAGTAATGTATCAGATAAAATTTGTTATAATATGGTTGTGTAATTTTATATATAAACAATTATTAGATTATTTAAAATCTCAGTTTAAAAATCAAAATAGAAAACTATATCCAATACTTATTTTAAATTAAATACTGAAAAAAGAAAAATAATCAATACTTACTCAAAATACTTGTCTGTAATTTAACATAATAATTTAATAATAAATGTAAAAAATCTTTCTCATAGAAATGTTATACAGCTCCAAATAAAAAAATTAGAATAATTAATTCCATTTGTATTTGGAATTCCATTTAGCGTTATTTCACTGTTGTACAATTGAAAAAGAGCAGCAGTGGATGTTTTAATACATTTGCATGTTATTAAAGAAAATTAAAAACTGTAAAATATTAAATTTTGAGTGAATATTTTATTTTTGTAAAATTATTTTCATTATGTAAGAGTGTGTTTTGCATAACATATGGTGAACGTTGTGTTCGTGTATGGCGAATGAAGCAAGAAGCATATCAGAAGAACTGCATGAAACGATCAGTGAAATTTGCAGCCAGTGTAATGGTATGGGCTTGCATGACTGCAGATGGTCCTGGAAGACTATGTATCATTAACGAAATGATTAATTCTGAGATATATCAGGAAATCCTTGAGCATTTCATGTTCATGATACCATCGTCAGAAGACCTGTGTGGTGACGATTTTATTTTCCAACATGATTTAGCACCTTCACACAGGTTAGTGTCTACTAAGAACTGGCTTAGCCAACATTAAATTAACGTACTTCCCTGGCCAGCCAATTCGCTGGATTTAAATCCAATGGAGAATTTGTAGGGAATAATGAAGAAAAGACTGCAAGATATTGCGCCAAAAAACAAACAATGCTACAAATATTAAAGAATAACTATTTTTCCTTTTTTTTTAAAACTCATATTATTTACAATTCTAATATTTTGAACCAGGTAAATGGTTATTCTAATATTTTGATTTTTTCCAAGTGTGAATAATTATTTTAATTTTTGTATTATTTCCTGTAATTTTAATGCTAAAAGATTCTACAAACTATGTAGATTCTTAATATTAAGTTTTATCCTGTATTACTTTTTGTATAAGCGATACATAAATCTTTTTTCACAATTTCTTTTTGTTTAGTATTCTAATTTTTTAACTTGGAGCTGTAGTTATATATAGATCTTGTAATTCCGTGGATTTAAAAACATTTCATTTAAATGCAGTATTCAAAGGAACAAATCTGACTTCTTTTTTTTATATTTAAGCCTGTTAGTTGAAAATGTTCCAACCATATATATATAACCATATTCCATATAGTAGATAATCTTTAAGTTATTGTATTATATTATTTATTTAAAAATTCTCTGAACAGTAATTTGTTAAAATATCATAGAATTTTTTGTAATTTTTTTTTTTTACTTTGAAATAGAAATTTAACTGTAAATAATAATATTAATAGTTAAACTTGTACAGTACCAGATTACCATTATGGAAATTTCTGTTTTTCAAGTAAATTAGTATTATATAAACAAAGTACATTTATATGATCATTTTGAAGCTTTTTGCTACTTTGAATAACATTCATAATCTTTAGTTTTAATTTTTAATTTAATTGTTTACATATCAAATACATGTGTGAATTATGAATCATTGCAGTTAAAGTTCTTCTTATTATTTCTCAGTTTCTGCCAGTTTTTGCCACCTACTGGCAGAAACTAGTTTCTGCCGTGCCGGTTTTAACCGGTTATAACCACTGGTTTTAACCACCCCGGCAGAAAGTTGCCAGCCCTGCTTAAAATACATGATGCCTTAAAATACATAATGTAAAAGAACAAATTTCTTTTAAAAGAATCCTTTGTCTTTATTCTCATCCTATTCGGAAAGAATAAAATATTGATTGTAATTTGTACAGGATTGAAAACTGATTAAAATTCAGCATGAAAACCGTCTTTTTATAGTTTTTAGTACCAGAAAACGCTAAAAATTCACTGTATTATAAACTCCGTATGCTTTAGACATATAAAAGTGAATTTTTTATTGCATTACTTGTTGGAGCACAGCGAAAGGTTCTTTCTTTTCTTTTCTTTTCTTTTAAGATAACGTAGTTTAATTTAAGTATAATAGCATTATTAAAATAATGATTTACAAAAACATTGGTATTCTAATTATCTGATTTTAAGGCAAAATGTACGTGATTTGTGGGCACAAAAGACAAGAATTGTTTCAAATATCCTGTAGTAACTCCTCTATACCGACCCGATTTAAGATGGTGAGTGGTAGCGAGATCAGATCATTGGTAAAGAGAATTATCTTGCATAAATTAAAAAATAGAATTTATTGCATACCAATATTAATTCTAATATAAATATGTACAAGAAAGTTAATTACAGCATTTAATTATTTTTCGTGAGTCAATCGCTTATAAATTAATGACCTCTTGACTCCAAGTGTAACTGAAACAAACAAAAGTCTCTAAACATTACAGTCAGTCGTGACTACAAAACAAAG
Source organism: Maratus michaelseni (assembly GCA_963931845.1). Taxonomy (NCBI): domain Eukaryota; kingdom Metazoa; phylum Arthropoda; class Arachnida; order Araneae; family Salticidae; genus Maratus; species Maratus michaelseni. The sequence continues at coordinate 84,134,097 of OZ007597.1, read as the reverse complement.
TTCATTCGGACCAAGGCTCGTCCGTTCCTTCTCTTCGGAAGATCTACTAATACTCGTTAATTCTGAGTCTAAGAACTCTCACTCTCGCACTTGGTGTGCTTTTTCACTTCGCTGGGATTTTCACCGGATACCTGCTGTATCAATTCTAGAGGTCGGACCTCACTAGCGCTTACACCACGCTGAGTTCGAAACTGACGTTTCCTTTTCCCTTCTCCAGAGAGTCAACACTCTCCTTTTCGATCTCTCCAAAAACTGTCCTCTCTCACTTTTTCATTCTCGCAGGAGAATTCCTTCTAGGGGCGGGGGCTTTGTCGAGGCGGCCCCTCGAAACTCTCCAGCCTCTTAGCAGCCTTGAGATCCCTCTGTTTCGTTTTCACTAAGTCCGTCATTGGACGTTCTAAGACAAAGGGCAAAGTTTCGGGCGCAAACCTAAAAATCGTGTGCAGAGATCGCTTCTCTCGCAGATGAACTCTTTCCCACGAACTCGGCAAGGATCAAAGCATAAGACCCCTCTTTGGGTAACGCCTTACCACTTCATCACTGTCCGAACTTTCCGCTCACAGTACAATAGAATTCGGCGTCTGCTAGTCTTCAAGGCAAAAATAGCGAGGGAAGGTATGCAGTTAAGTGTACTCACAGGAAATGCTAGAATGACACATAGTGCAGCTGGATGTCGAAGCTCAATTCTTTACAATCCGAATTTTAAATTTTGCAATTAAATAATAAAGCAGACTCAAACAATTTCCAAAATTTAAGTATAATAGCATTATTAAAAATTTGATTTACAAAAACATTGGTATTCTAATTTTCTTATTTTAGGGCAAAATGTACGTGATTTGTGGTCACAAAAGAAAAGAATTGTTTCCAATTTCTGAATTTTAAATTTTGCATTTAAATATTCCAAAAATCTAAGTATAATAGCATTATTAAAATAATGATTTACAAAAACATTGGTATTCTAATTATCTGATTTTAAGGCAAAATGTACATGATTTGTGGGCACAGAAGACAAGAATTGTTTCAAATTTCCAAATTTTTAATTTTGCAATTAAATAATAAAGCAGACTTAAACAATTCCCTAAATTATATAATTTATATAATTTTGCAATACATAAATAACCTAATACAAAGCATTTATATTCTAAACAAACAATGCTGCACATGTATGTGTAAATCTTCTTTCCAGTTTCACCCAGAAGGCCTTTTTTACAACTTAAGTACATTTTTTAATGTACTAGTCCATTTATGGTACAGAGTTGAATCGTCACAGACATTTATAACGAATATGTTTCTTTAAAACTATCTAAAATTGTGAATATAAATTTGTAAATATAGCATTACAGAAGATATACTGGAATGTATACATAATTTTTCTGTGATTTTCTGAACGTTCAGTTCTTTTTCAGAAAAAATGAAAAATACTTCTTATTATCATTAAATGATATATTTTTAACATTAATTTGTGATTTGAAGAAGTTGTGTAATTTTACGATATAATCTGTTTAAATTAATCGTAATCTAATACTATTTTTAACTGTTACAGAGAGAAAGACATGATACATTTAAAATTAAAAATAAATAGTTTAATTTTACATACATCTAGTTGCTAATTCCGTTAATGATGAGAAACTTTACACTCAAAATTTTGTGTACAGGTCTATTGGCAATTTACATTTTTTTTTCTTTTGACATAACAATAAATCATTCATAAAATTTTAATACCTTCCCTTGTTAAAAGTAAAATATAATAATAAACTCTTACAAGTTCACAATAAACCAGCCACAAAAGTCATATCTTAGCACACAGAGTCAATAATCTTGGTTTAAATAAAGGTTTAGTTATCATATCAGCAATTTGATATTTTGTAGATACACTGTTATACCAGTAATTCCTTTTCTAAACTTTTTTTTTCTGATCAAACAAATCATTCAAGCTGATATGCTTGATATATGGCGGTGAAATTCTGGATTCTGTGCTAATCTGATTGCAGTTGTGTTTTCAACTTCAAACATCGGTATTCCATCTCACTGTGTAACACCACAAAACTAGTCGGATGTGCCAATCCCAAAACTTTCTTCTATCTCGCACATGTTTCGCATACACTAATAAGAATCAGCACCAATTTATATCAAGGTCTAACTGAATCTAATGTTTTAGTAAATTCCGTTTATTAGTTCTTGAGATATGACTATTGCTAAAATCGTGTAAATCCTGCAAAATGTAGCATAGCAGCGCCACGTGTTGGGAGATTTAGACCAATCAACAACAACTTATATCAACGTCTAACTGAATCTGAAGTTTGCTGAAAATCCGTGCATCAGTTCTTTAGATATAGTTATCGTGAAATAATGAAAAAAGTAGCATAGCAGCGCCACCTGGTGGTTATTTACACCAAAATGTAATCAGCGTCTATTTATATCAAGGTCTAAATGAATCTGAAGTTTGATGAAAATAAGTGCATTAGTTCTTGAGATAGAGTTATTGTGGAAATCGCGAAAAATACAGCATAGCAGCGCCACCTATTGGGCGATTTCACCAAAAACTAATCAGCACCAATTTATATCAAGGACTAACTGAATATAAAGTTTTATTAAATTCCGTGCATTAGTTCTTGAGATAGAGCGCCCACAAAATTTTTTGACAGAAAGTCACAGACAGACATTTTCTAAAAACAGTCAAATCGTGTTCAGGACCTTCTAAAACGTATAAATCCGTCGAAAACCAGAAGTCGAAAATTTTCATGAATCCAATACTTTTTTCTTGTAAAGATAGAAGAAAGTAAAAAGCCATTTTATTCAAAATATTTCTCTGGAACATTCATTGGCAGCTATTATTTCAGCTTCAGTCGTTGAGGTTGCAACTATTAATTGATTTTGTTTTCTATAACGATAATCTTGCGCCACCACCATATGACACCACAATACCACTCACAGGCGTAGGATTACCAGAAATATTCTAAAGGGGGGGGGGGATTAATTTAAGTGCACAAAAATAGCAATTTTAGAACGTTTTTTGCTCCTAGTATACTTTAAAATTTCGAATTTTTTAAATAAACTGTTCTGTGGGTGCATTTACGTCTCTAGAGTAACAGCCATGTCAAATTTCAAGTTTATATCCATAACAATTTCAGATAAATCATAGTTTAGTATGTTTTAAGAACGTTTCCCACTCATTTCAACCTTTTAAATTGTGTATGTTTTTAGAACCCGCGTTCTTAGCGAGCGCTTAAATTTGAAAATAACTGCCATGACAAATTTCAAGTTTCTAGCCCGGTACCATCACAAAACTCGCAATTTTAAAACTTTTTTTTCTTCTGCACCCTTTTAAATTTCGAATTTTGTAAAAACTGTTCTGTGCGAGCATTTACGTCTTAAAAATAATAGACTTATCAATTTTTAAGTTTCTATCCCTAACAATTCTAAATAAATTGTAATTTAGAACGCTTTCGGCTCATTTCACACCTTTAAATTTCAATTTTTTTGATCGACTGTTTAACCGAGTACCTTAAAAGTAACCACTAATAAATTTCAAGTTTCGAACCCTAAGAATTTCAACTAAATTGTAATTTAGAACGTTTGAAGAACATTTTCCGCTCACCCTTACGTCTCCGTCATTCTTAGACGGAGCATTTACATCTTAAAAGTGACCACCATGCCAAATTACAAGCTTCTGTACCAACTGTATCACATAAATCGCAATTTCAGAACTTTTTTTTTCTCCTGCACACTATCAAATTTCTAATTTTTAAAATACTGTTCTGGGCGAGCGTTTACGTCTCTAAGTAAACAGCCATGCCCAATTTTAATTTTCTAGCCCTAACAGTTCCAAATAAATCTTAATTTGCAACGTTTTGAGAACGTTTTTTGCTCATTTCACCCTTTTAACCCTTTAGTGGGCGGTGTCCAGGGTTGGCAAGTTTTTGACGCATGACGGTTTTTACCGGTTTTAACCATGGTTTTTACCGTCACGTCAAAAACCTCCTTGTCAAAAACGTCAAAAACTGTCAAAAACCCATTTTTTAGTAGTTTGTTTTTACATTTTTTTTTCATTGTATCTTTAATATTAAGTTGTTTTACATAAAATATTCAGTATCAAAAAGACTCTAAAGTAAATTTATCCATCCAAGAAAAACAAAAAAGAATTGAATTAGAATAATACGTGTACATCTCTGTTAGAAGATCTCTACAATATCTTAAGCTGTTTAGCAAAGTCTAAAAAAATTCAATTTTTTGAAGAAATCCTGTAACCTATAAGTATTAGATTAAACAATGTGTATAATTTCGGTACAATTTATTACATTGTTGAAAACAAAACTTTAAGATTCTACTTATTGAAGTGCAAATGAAAATCACCACAATTGCATTTATGAATACACAGGGTTCGTTGATATATATCAATGGATATATATCATGATATCTATCATGATTTATCCCTTTAAGACCTGAAGAGTTTTGGTAGAAATTAAAATCATATAAAAATCATATTTGAATGAAAAGAAATATTTTTTAAAAATTATGTTGTCAGGTTATGTCAAGGAGGATCTACACAGTTGTGTGGTGCAGGCTAAGCTTTAAATCACAGGGAAAGAAGAAATTGTTTTTTTTCCTTAGGATCACCAACACAATTGTGTAGGTCAGGTCTTAAAGGGATATATCCGATAGTTATTTTCAAAATATCAAGATTTTTGATATTTTCGCATTATTTGATATTTATTTTCAAAATATCAAGATGTTTGTTATTTTCAATATTTGATATTTATTTTCAAAATATCAGTGTGCAAGATATTTTTGATATTTTAAGTCAAAACAAGTGTAAATGAAATTTTCAACTGATATTGACTGTTCCATTCTGTAGATAACGAACATTTGTCTCTGGCAGTTAATTTTTTAGCTAAAGAAAAAAACAAAAATCTTATCCCAGCTTTGTTTGAAGTTTTTTTATTTTTGAATGTAGATTATATGAGACTAATAATTATGTAGGACATGACTAATTCAGGACAGATATAGAAAGATAAAACTGTCTAATTTAAATAATCAGTTCTATACAGCTTCATTAGAAAAGAATCCATTTCTGGTTTTGGTGGTGTTGAGCTTAAATTGTACAACATGTTAGGGAATAAAAAAATAAGCTGATATTTATGTTTAAATTTTTCCATTAAAAAAAAACTATTTTGTATTTAATTTTTTGTTTTATAAATTTCCGATTTCTTGATAGTTGATACTGAATCTTATAGTTGTTTTGTTATAAGTGCATAAAGCAAATTGCTTCTGATTAGTTGATCTTCAATTTTGATCAAAAAAAAAAGGGGGGGGGAGCATTTTTAGTATATTGTTTAAGCTTTCATGTTAAGTGCACTATATTTTAGTTTCTAATCTATATTATTGCTTGAAAATATTTATTATCAGCATTAAGTTAACCATTTTGAAAATATCGGATATTTATCGAAAATATCGGATATATATCAAAATATCATGATATTTACGAACCCTGTAAATACATAAGATATGCATTTTAAAATATTATATCGAAGAATATTCAAATTTATTCACTGCCAGTCTATGCTTAACATCTATTGTTATACAATGTAACAGCATTTTTGCATATCTAAAATAATTTTAATGTACTTTAAAAATGCATATTGAATATTATTTAATAATTATAACCTTTTATTATTATTTAATATTAATGTTAATTGCAGTTAGTAGAATCTATATTAGTGAAGATTATGACAAATATTGTTCTTTTCTTTTACTCTTGTATTTTTAAATCTTTCCCATATTAGGAAATGATCTTCTTTTAAATAAATTTAACAAATGTAATTGTAAATAATAATAATAACAAGAACAACAAGGTAAAATCAATCTAGAAATGTATTGTATGCTACCTTACACCATAAATTGGAGGACAATCGAAAATTATAGGTTTTTGACGGAATAAACCGGTAAAAACACGGTTTTTACCACTGTCATGTCAAAAACTGGTTTTTGACGTCAAAAACCCAACCCTGGCGGTGTCCACAAAAAAGGACACCTAATTTTAATTCCAAATCTGACAAACGGCACCAAGAATATTTAATTAATTTTTTCCTTTTACAAAGTACGGGAAATTAAGCAACTTTTTATTCTCTAATGAATTCTTTTTTAAATTCTGGTGTCAGTCCATAATTTCCTCATTTTGAAAACAGACTTACTCCGCGCCGGAAAGGGTTAAATTTCGAACTTTTTATAAACTATTCCTTGCAAATATTTACATCTTAAAAGTAACCACCACACTAAATTTCACATTTCTAGCTCCAAAAGTAGCACAGAAATCGCGATTTTAGAACGTTTTTTGCACCTGCATCCCTTTGGGGTTGTTGTACCGACATAAAATATAGCCTATATGATGGAGCAGAGATGGCCACCAGTAGCATTTTAACACCATTATTTTCGAAATCTGCTCGGTAACTCCAGAGATTACTTCCTTACAAACAAACCAAAACACAAACAAAAGTTACTTCTTTATAATATTAGTATAGATATATAAAGTTTCTGAAAAATCGAGTTCATAAAATGGAAATTCGATTATCGGAAACAGAATTTATATCCCACTATGTTAAAATAGCCAATTTTGACCATATCCTATTTTAACTTTCTTCTGTTTTTACAAGAAAAAAGTACTGGATTCGTCAAAAATCCCAACTTCCGGTTTTCGAGGGGTTTATACGTTTTAGAAGGTATTGAACAACATTTGACTGTTTATTACGATTTGACTGTCTGTCTGTCTACATATGACAAAAAAAATTGTGGGCGCTCTCTCTCGATAACTAATGCACGGAATTTAATAAAAATTTATATTCACTTACTCCCTGATATAAATTCAGCTGGACCTTGATATAAATTGGCGCTGATTAGGTTTTGGTGTAAATCGCCCAACATGTGGCGCTGCTATGCTGCACTTTTCACGATTTCCGCAATAGCTCTATCTCGAGAACTAATGCACGGATTTTCATTGAATTTCATATTCAGCTATAGACATTGATAACAGTTGCTGCTGATTAGGTTTTGGTGTAAATCGCCTAGCAGGGTAACAGGTGGTGGCGCTGCTATGCTGCATTTTTCACGATTTCCGCGATAGCTCTATCTGAAGAACTAATATGCATAGATTTTCATCAAACTTCAGATTCAGTTTGACGTTGACATAAGTTGTTGCTGATTAGGTTTTTGGTGTAAATCGCCCAACAAGTGGCGCTGCTATGCTCATTTTTCAGGATTTACGCGATTTTAGCGGTAGTTATATCTCAAAAACTAATGCACGGAAATTCATCTAACTTCACATTCTGTTAGACCTCGACATAAATTAGTACTGATTAGGTTTTCATGTAAATCACATAACAGGTGGCGCTGCTATGCTGCATTTTTCACGATTTTTGCGATTGCTATATCTGAAAAACTAATGCACGGAATTTAATCAATCTTCATATTCTGTTACATTTTCCCATAAATAGATCCTTATTAAGCTTGGGTGTATACTGCCCAACAGGTGTCGCTTTTGTGTTATTTGGGTTGGGAATTTTGGATGCAGACATCTATGAGGGTGTGTGCCGAAATTCAGTGATTTGTTTGAAAAATGCGATGCTATATTTCCTTTTTAAATGCATGCAATTCAACGAACCTATACCTTTAGAATCCTCATGATGGGCATAGATTGTCATTTAATTTTGGTTCTATGATAGCGTATTTTGAAGCATTAAAATGCAATGACATAGAAGAAAGTTTTGGGTTTGGTACATCCGATTAGTTTTACTTACCCATCATACGTAGTATAGGGTAAGTCGTGTAATCGTTTTGAAAATCGAAAAAAAAATTGACGGATTTACACGTTTCAGACACGGAGATTCCGGAAAACATATATTTAGAAAAAAAATTGCCGTCCGACTGTCTGTGTGTCTGTGAACGCTCTATCTCCCAAACAAACTGAGATAGAGACTTGAAATTTGGTATGTACTTAGTATGTAATAATGGGAAGAAGCTTATTGAATTTCAGTAACCTCGATTATCAGGAACTTTTTTTTTTTTTACTCTCGAAATATTCGTTCTGATAAAAGGTACATAAAAATTTTCGAAATTGTTTATTTTAAGGAGTGAACATCAAAAACAATAAAAAAACATAAATTTTGCATACAGAATGAAGTCGATCGGATAATAAGTTGCCGAGATATTTGTAATCCTATTTTCCACGTTCTTCGATTTTTCATGACCCTATATATTTCATCCAAATTTCAATTCAAAGATATATTTTAATTGGAAATGAGACGCTTAATCCGACGCAGTAAACCGTTAGTTAATAGGATTATCAATTTTGGAGTTATAAGGATGTTTCTTTTACGCAATTCAGTAATAGAGCATATGACGTCAAGTTTATGACGTGATTAAGCTACAATTTTATTCGAATTGCAATGCATTTTATAAATAGTTTACACATGTTTTATTTTCATATTTTATACTATGCATATACATGATGGGTAAGTATTACGGTGGGTCCTAACGACTTGTTTATTTTGTTCTTACGATCAATAAAACTGATCGCCTACAATTTATGTGATATTGTGAGTGTAATGAACTAATCGGTTTAAATATCTGAGAATTTCTTGACAATATATTGCTATTTCTATGAGTTAACATACAGAAAATATATGAAAAAATATCAAAGTGACAGCATAAATGAGTATATCTTGGGAAGTTTTTATGTTATGATGTTTTTATGTTGGTGATGTGCTTAGATTTTGCAGTTCATTACACATTGATAACCTACATTCGCCTCATATTGTATGTCTAACTAAACTAGTGGGATGTGCGAATCCCAAAACTTTCTTCTATCTTCATACAGGTTATACATATACCAAAAACGAATCAGCACCAATTTGTATCAAGGTCTAACTGAATCTAAAATTTTATTAAATTCCGTGCATTAGTTCTTGAGATATGACTATTGCTAAAATCGTGTAAATCCTGAAAAATGCATCATAGCAGCGTCACCTATTGAGAGATTTACACCAAAACCTTATCAACAACAACTTATGTGAACGTCTAACTGAATATGAAGTTTTGTTAAATTCCGCGGATTAGTTCACGAGATAGAGGGCCCACAAAATTTTTGTCACATACAGATAGACAGACAGACAAACAGACAGACATTTTCTAAAAAGAGTCAAATCGTGTTCAGAACTTTCTAAAACGTATAAATCCGTCGAAAACCTGAAGTCGAAAATTTTCATGAATTCAATACTTTCTTCTTGTAAAGATAGAAAAAAGTAAAAGTATCAAAGTGATAGTTTAACTCCTTAAGAGCCTACATCAGTCACGCGAAAAAACGCTCAAGCTAATGTTAAGTCTATGGGAAGGTTCTAGCGGGATTTTTCGCTCGCATTTTAATATTTTTAAATGCTTTTTATTGCATAGGATAGCTGAGGTCAATCTCCAACGTTGTTAGTTTTTACTTTTTCGATTTTGTTTCCAGTTATTTTATATAAGGGTACTTTCCTTTTCAGAACCAGTTTCAACCGGTTCCAAAATTTAAAATGCCCGCTTATGAAAAATCATTTGTGGTTTATTTTAATGATGTTACACAATTTCAAACACATTGTAATTGATATATATCACTAAGGTGCATTACAAGAAGCTTAATATGGAATAGGGTGTGCATAGCACTTATAGTTACTTTACAGGTACAGTCAAAAGAATTCCGTTATATTACGTCTATGGAGAAAAATCGTTTGCGGTTTAATTAAATAATGTTTCACTATTTTAAACGCATTGAAATTTATATATATCACTAAGGTGCATTACAAGAGGCTTACTACAGAATATTGTGTGTATAACAGTCATCGTTCATTTACAGGGACACACAAAAGAATTCTCTACTGTCTATTAACTATAATTCCTGGACGTGCGTTTTAAGTTGCTGAACGCGATTTTAAATTTAACTCACTTTTTGTCTATTACTTGGTGTGTATAAATTCTGTATTTCATATACAGGGCAGCACAAAAGTATGCGAACACATTTCCGTTTATTGCCAGAAACTCCAGAAGGAGAATTTTAAACTGTGCTACGCGTTTCCTAACTAAACTAAAATTTAGCATACTATGTAGTATACTATACAGTGTGTAAGTGTGTATATGTGTAGTATACTAGTAGCATACTATACAGTCAAACCTCGTTAACACGAACACTCTTAACGCGAATTACTTTTAGCACGAACTGTTTTCCATTGCTCCGTCCAGTTGTATGTAATGTATTTAAGTTCGGATAACTACTTTTAACACAAACAAAAAAAGTTTCCCCTTGAGTGTTCGCGTTAACGAGATTCGACTGTATACAAATCTATAGATTATATACAGGGCTGAATAAAAGTATTCAGATAATTTTCCGAATATTGTATATGTTGGAAATTCCTGAAATTACGTTTTTAAATATGTTATGCGTTTTCCAAATTGTTTACTTAGATGTTATCTTTCAGCTTATTAAACGGTAATGATTTGTAAAATTATTTTGGAAGCGTTGGAAAGTGTTACATAATCTATGCTTGACGCATGATTTTTCGTTCTTGTTTAATATGTTCTATCTGGCAGCTCTTGTTGTGGACTATCATATTACATAGGGTTTTTTGTAAAACTAAAAGTGAAATTGTGCTCCATTCCTCCACCACACCACACATTTCCAGATTCCACTCAACGTATAGTTGGTGGGCGTTTCGCAAGAGCTTGTTTTAATAGTCCAAAGGCAGAGTAATCCATTGGTGAAACATCTGGGGACTTGGTTAGAATATGATTAAACGGTATACACTTGATTTCAGTTTCTTTTGTCAATTTTTCGAGAAATGCGACTGTACTTTTGGATGTATGGCTACTCGCTTTATCCTGGTGGAACGCAACACTTTTAACCCTTTCCGGCACAGTGGTTCCACTCCGGGCCCACCTAATTTTAATTCCAAATTTGCATACGGCACCAAGAATGTTTCAATAAAATTTTGTTTCTATAATGAAAGCTTAAAATAAGGAGTTCTTATTTTCTAAAAAAGTCGTTTGTAAATTCGGATGTCAGTCAGCTATTTCTCATTTTACGAACAGAATTTGTCTATGCCGGAAAGGGTTAATGTCCGTAGGATAAAGTTTTGGAATTTTTTCTTTAAAAATAGGAATTAGAACATTGTTTTGATAATAAATAGAGTTAATTTTGACATTTTTCTCAACTTTTCTGATCTTTAATTTTCCGTCGTAAGAGATTCCAACAATCACCATAAGTCCTTTAGGAGAAACTTTCTTTGCAGTGTTTGAAGCAAAATTTTTAAAGTCGTTTTGACTTTTTTTCCGATAATAAATCGATCTTTTCGTTTATTACAGTCTTTTCGATAAATACACGCTTCCTCAATTATGACAATTTTTTTTTCTACTTATCACCTGCTAAATGATTTTCATATAACGAAATATGAATCATTCACTTTTGGGAAAGAGCAAATATATAACCTTCAAGCCACTTGCTTGTTTCACGTACCACTTCAGTAGCAGACGATATATTTTCATAGTAGTCAATATTTCAGTTATCAAGTTATTACATGTTGCCAGATTTTTTCCTCTGTTATTTGTCGTTGTTTTTTAATTTGACATCAAAATCGTTCCCAATATGTGTAAACACCCTCTGTATAAGTGTCAGAGGTAGCAGTATGAATAAAATCTATTAAACTGTCTGCAGTGTATACATGGGCAGAACTCCTGTTGTTATTCTTGGCGACTACGAAGCAGTGAAGGATGCTTTCAGTAAATCCACTACAACTGACAGACCTGATGGACTTTTCGATATCCTCCCAGACTCTGTAGGTAAGGTACCTTTTCTTTCGTTACTAACTGAATAAAATGAAATGTATCAGAAAAGTATACGAAATCCACGATATGAATATCATATCGAAAGTTTCGTGTCAGTATTTCACATACGCGTGCAGCCGCACAGGATAGTCGAGCAACGAGTTCTTCGATGAAGTCAACTGGAGTCTCGTAAATGAGCGCTTTCAAATGTCTCCATAGAAAAAAATCGAGACTCGATAAATCTGGCAATCGTAGTTGCCATCGGACTGGCCCACCACGCCCAATCCAGCGCACCCCAAAAGTAGCATGCAGGTAATTGCGGACTTCCATACTGAAATGTGCTTGCCCACCATCATGCTGAAACCACATTTGATTGCGAACGGCAGTCGGAACTTCTTGCAGCAATTCTGGTAAAACCTCTTCCAGAAAAATCCGATAACAGCGGCCATTGAGTCGAGTTCGTAGCAGATATGGGCCTATGAGGGAATCATTCAGAATACCCGCCCAAACGTTCACAGAAAAGCGTTGTTGTAATGCATTACGGCGTGTGGCGTGTGGATTTCCTGTTGCCCACACATGAGAATTGTGGGCATTGAAAACGCCTTCGTGTGTAAAAGTCGCTTCATCTGTGAATAGCATATGAGCTGTAAAAGCCGGCAGCAACGCACTCTGCTGCAAGAACCATTGGCAGAAAGCCACGCGCAGAGGGTAATCACACGTCTGAAAAGCTTGGATTCTCTGTATGTGGAATGGGTGTAAACCTTCTTCGTGTAAAACTCTCCAAACGGTTTTTTGACTGACATGTAGACGACATGCTACAGCCCTTGTACTTGTCCCAGGTGTTTCGTCCACATGATCCAAGATGGCTTCTTCCATGTGTGGTTGTCGCACAGTTCTTGATCGACCCCTTCCGTCAGTACTAGCGTTAAATGAACCATTTTCACAAAGTTGCCGATGTAATCGCTCAAACATTTTGTGGTTCGATATGCGTCTACTTGGAAATCGTTCTTGATACAGCCGTAGCGCTGCTCTGCCGTTACCATTAGCAGCACCATACATCAGATAAATGTCTGCCTTTTCGCTATTAGTAAAATCACTCATCACGGCAAAAATCTTAAGAGCCTACGCAAGTCACGCGAAGAAACGCTCAAGCTAATGTTAAGTCTATGGGAAGGTTCTTGCGCGATTTCTCGCTCGCATTTTAATATTTTTAAATGATTTTTTTATGCATAGGATAGCTGACGTCGATCTCTAACGTTGTTAGTTTTTACTGTTTTGATTTTGGTTACATTTTTTTTTATAAGCGGACATTTTCAATTTTAGAACCGGTTGGAGCCAGTTCTGAAAGAGAAAGTACCCTTATATAAAAAAAACTGGAACCAAAATCGAAAAAGTAAAAACTAACAACGTTAGAGATCGACGTCAGCTATCCTATGCAAAAAAAAATCATTTAAAAATATTAAAATGCGAGCGAGAAATCGCGCAAGAACCTTCCCATAGACTTAACATTAGCTTGCGCGTTTTTTCGCATGACTGATGTAGGCTCTTAAGCGAAAATGCCATTTTTGGCTGATGCAGCAAATCACTGGCGCACCGCTTTACTGCCTTCAACTATCGCCAACTATGTCAGCTAATCACGCCATATAGAGGTTGCCAAGCATGTGTGACTGCTGTTGGATGCACTTTCCAGCACCTGTTTTGACGTTTTCTGTATGGAATCACTGGTTAAGTTTCCTGCTAATGAACATTTTATGATTCCGTTATTGTGTTATTTTTTTGTGTTTGTGCCTCAACACGTCACTTCCGGTCATATATTCCTATACAAAAATTGTTTGTTATAGTGAGCACTACCACCCCTCAAAATTTGTCCGATGATTTTAGACTCACCCTGTATATAAATAAATGTTACAAATGCGAAATAAATTTAAAAAAATTAAAAAAGGGAAATAAAACAAAATATGAATATTTAAGTAAAATATTTTCAATAAAATACCAAGTGAAGAGGAAGAGATACTTTATTTATTTCACCTGACAAAAGCCTCCACTGGTACACACCAAAAACAACCATAGTAAATCACGGTTGTAATCCATCTTTTCACTGCAAAATACAGGATGTTTCATTCTAATCCTAACATATTGTTCACAACTTTAACTAAAATAAAGGTATATTTGAAAGCAATTTTCAACAGATTTACATTTCTTTGTGTAGAATGCAGTAATATCATGAAAAGTGAAGGAAATTTTGAGCATTTTACTTAAGTGAAACCGCATGAACTGCCAATTACGTAAAGAAATGTGGAGTTCAGCCTTATTTGCATAAGAATAGTTGCTATTTCTACTTTTCCTCGTGATATCCTTACATTTCTCATAAAGAAAGGCCATTCTTCAAATTTCGTTAAGATAATATTCATTACTGTTAAAGCTATGAACAAAAATCCGAATTCGGTTTTGAGTTAGATAACCTGTATTTTTTATTGAATAAATGGATTGTGGCAATAGTTTCTTACACAAAAATTGTTGTAGTGTGCATTACCACATCTTAAAGCTTGTCCAATCTTTTTTTAATCACTCTGTATACATTGTATAATATCCTTCATTGAAAATAGATTACAAAGGAAACCAACGATGGGCTATAACTTCAGTTCTATAACTAATGCAATAAAATAAAAAGTACCGTTTAATTCGTAGAAAGTCTATGGTTTATTTTGTCTTAAGGGGTTATCTACATATTACAAGCAAACAAAATTTTAAAAAAGTTCAATAGCATCGTCGTAATTTACTACATATTTAAATGCAGCGTTCGAAAAACATACAAATTTAAATTGCCATCAATTTGGAATGATTAGTTATAGTGATATATAAATGACTGAAGAATGAATCAATTATCAATCTATGTTCAAATTTAATTATCTTACTATACGGTTTTAAGCCAAAAAAAATAAAATAAAATAAAATAAAATAAAATAAAATAGATCTCAAAATTACTTTTAAAAGCATGTGTAAAATTCATTTAATTCATAGAACTGCAAAAACTCTCGGAGTTAAACAATGATAGAATCTCACAAAAAGAAAATAGGATAATCTTTGTGCCAGATAAAATTATAAAATTGTTTATTTAGTCTAATGAAAATATTTTTAAAACTAATTTTGATGGGAAATTGTGAAGAATCTCGAAAATATCAACCCAAAATTAATTTAATTCAAACCAGAAAAACTTAAATTGTCGCCACCCCTAGCCGAATCGTCGCATAACTTTCGGAAAATTCATTCAAAAATCGTCAATTTTATTTTATTGCCCCATTTTATAAGTCATGAAATTCTGAGATAATTAGTAAAAGATACAGTGTATTATTATTATTATTATTATTTTTCAAATTTAAAGTAATACTCAGGATGGATAAAATTTTTAAAAATCACAATTTTACTTACCTTATATATGTTTTTTTTTTTTTTTTTTTTTTTTTTTTGTACACAAGTTACCTTTTTAAAAATTCAGATTGCTTGATTGCCACCACATTTTTGAAGTAGCAACATTCGACTTATTTAATAACAGATTAAATATTGCGAGAATAAGGCCAATTACACTTTTTTTTAAAAAAACTGGTGGGAATCAAACAATCTGAATTTTTAGAAAAGTAGCTTACTGCCAGCGAGAGTGACGGGTGCGACAAAATTTGTGTACAAATTTGTGTGCCCGTGAAGGTATCGGGCGCGACGATTAAGGGGTTAAGCATTTGTGATGGATTGGGGTCCATCAACAAATTTCATTCTGATAGGATTAAAATAATCCCAGAATAAAATGAAATGATCGGTCTTGATTGGAAACTATTGTAAGAGGATTATCCGGGAGAAAAAAAAAATTGTTCATTTCAAATAAGAATGAAAGACTTTCATGTTTTGTATGGCCTTGCTAAATGTGTGTGAATTTTATCTATAAGAAATCTATCTATAATCTGAAAGGGTTTAAACTGTGTCAGGAAGGTATTCATATCAATGGCATGACTAAGGAAAGGTATTTCGAAGAACCCTGAATACCAAGGGGTAGGAGGATGGAAGAAGGGTGTATCAATGAAGGAGGATCAGCGGATTAAGCATAGAGGAAGAGAGAGAGTTTTTCGTCAATGAAGAGGCAGTCTGATGTTTGAGTTCTGGTCAGTCGGACCTTTTTTGGAGGGGTTCCTGAGATGTACAAAAGTGTCTTGTAAATACTACCATCTAAATTTTCACTATCATGTTATTTTTTACAATAGCGGTTTTGAAATAAATTTTTCGCTTAATACGAAATGAAGTGTTTAATTATATGTATGCGACTACGATACCACACATTAAAAAAAATCTCGGGATTGACAAAATCATTGAATAAATCATAATATTACGGCAACTATGCCACTGGCAAATATATTTATAATCTATTCGCCCCACCAGTCTTAAAATATAAATTTTGTATTATATTTATCTTGCAAGTGCTGTTAAAGTTAAAAGATTCTTGTTTTGAGAAAGTGGTGCAAGATAGAATTAAAATTATGAGGTTTTTTGTCGCACCCGTGAGGGTCACGGGTGCGACAAAATTTTAATCACAAATTTTGCCCGTGAATGTATCGGCCCCGACGATTAAGGGGTTAAACAAATATTCTGTGCCTTATATGTAATCGCAGAAATTGCATCGATTAAAAAGAGCAAAAAGAACTATACGGAATTAATAGTATCCAGAGCAACTGGACCCCTACCCACCTCCTGATTACGCCAGAAACTGTAATTAGTTCTTATAAATTCAGTACTGCAAAAATTGTTTATAATTTTAATTCCCTATTTAAAAACCGCTGTCTAAAAAAAATTTTTTTTTTAATCTCCCTGTCCGCTATTTGCAGACCAGCAGACCTGATAACATTACACACGACACTTGAATAAGTTAGGTTAATGTGCTTCATTGTAGTTTAAGTACGTTTTATTTCATGCATTTTAAGAATATGGCAATATATTTACTAATCTTTCAAAATCTATACAGGGTTCTCCAGCGTTAATGGTGAAGAGTGGATAGAGCAGCGTAAATTCTGCATGAAATCCATGAGGGAGCACGGAATCGGCAGAGATAAATGGGAGTCCATGATTCAGGTGACAAATGACCTTTTAATTTAATTTATTGAATTTCTATGTCGATTTATATGGAATGTAAAAGCACTGGAACTGTGAAAACACCCTCCTATATATATATATATATATAAAATCTTGATTTTAATCAAATGCTTTTGTTGATAGCATATATACTGAAACTGCAGGGGAAACTCAACGGCTCGACACTCTGAACGGATATAAAAGTTGATCTAATTAAGAGGATATAGGTTTAAAGAGGTTTAATATCATTTAACTCTTAAAATGTTTTTAAAGATCGTTTATGTGCTAGAGTATTAAAATTATTAAAAATAAAAATACGTATATATAGCGTGCACTTTGTTCCAAAATTTTAATCCTTGCTTAACTCTTAACTGCTGTAAACGGTCTCACAGACCGCTGTTTTTTTTTTTTTTTTCAATATTCACAGTTTATCTTGAAACTTTCGGTTTAACTATAGATGCTAATGAAATTTTGCTCCGTTTTGACCCTTTTTACTATCTCTAGAACCTTCTGAATTTTGATAATAAAAATCCTGTACGTAGAGTTTAGTATAAAAACAGTATATTATGCGTTAATCGAGCCTTTTATTCATCTTTCGGTCTAGGAGTCTCACAGACCGCTCAAAATAGCCACGCAACAATTTCTATAATTATAGATTTCTATAGGGTTAATTATTTTGCTTTGACGACATACTCTGTGGCTCAGATTAGAAATACCCTGAGTAAGTTTCTTGTTTTCGTACGAGCTGTAGAACAAAAGACTGCGATAATTCTCGGAATGACCGATTGAACGGCAGCAAATAGGCAAGAAAAGAAAATGCTGGACTTCCCTAAAATAAAGTCGTCTGACCAGTTACCCTGGAAACAGGACTTTTAGCCGAGACCTGTTCCAGAGTCTTTCTTATCTCAATCACACAGTACGCTGACGTTACGAAAAGTGCTGGAAGAACACAGAAATTCGGTCAGTGGGCACCGTATGTAATTTGAACTATAAGATAACTAGATAATTAGAAC
This sequence comes from Maratus michaelseni, assembly GCA_963931845.1. Taxonomy (NCBI): domain Eukaryota; kingdom Metazoa; phylum Arthropoda; class Arachnida; order Araneae; family Salticidae; genus Maratus; species Maratus michaelseni. Next base: position 84,116,131 of record OZ007597.1, on the reverse strand, counting down.
CACGACGCGTTAGTTCAACGTTATTTAGATGCGTGTGGCAGCTTACTTCCACCACTTCACGTGATGCCATATCCTTTTGCTCAAAGAAAGGTAATTCTGCTTTCAAATTTCGTTAAAATGCCTCCATTATTGTTAAAATTAGGAACAAAAATCCGAGCTCGGATCGATGTAAGACACTCATTTTTTTTTTTTTTTTTTTTTTTTTTTTTTTTTTGACTGGATAGAAGTATTGCGACCATGTTTTCCCAAACAAATATTGTTGTAGTGTACCGTTCTGCAAATTATTGAACAGTTGTTCTGAATCAACCTGTATGTTTTTAAGTTTTAAAGTTAAAAAGCAAGAAACTATATGATAACCTTGTTTTTGCTAATAAGGGGCCCCGCTGGCCCACCCGTAAAAATGATACTTGATACTTGAATACCATGAACATACAGCAGTAGCCTCTTATGAAATGGGTTTTGGAAAAAGAAAATTAGCCTCGACAAAAATTTGAAATAGGTGGGGCCTATGGTAGCACAGTTCTACTAGTTCATCTGCTTCTTTATTTACAGAGGTGTGAAAATTATTAGAATAATTGTAAAATTTACAACAAAATCTTGTTAAATTAAAAAAGTAATGTATTATTTTAAAAATATTGATACATTTAATATTTAGTGTGCATCGTCTTGTTTTTTATTAAAGTTTTGATATGGCTTGGCATACTTTGTATGAGTTTTTGGCAATTAATTTGTATTTCATTGTCATAGTGCTAAATTTGGATGAGTCTTTCTATCAGACCATTCTTGTTTGTGATATTGCATTTATTTAATTTTTTCTTTACAATGGCCTAAAGATTCTCTATGGGGTTCATATCCGGACTGTTTCTAGGCCATGGAAGTGTTTTTATATATTTTTCATCCAAAAATTTGGTCACAGAGGAAGCTTTATGGCACGGAGTTCCATCATGCATGAAAATGAAGTCTCCATTCGGAAACCTGTCTTTTATTTGTGGAATTAGTCTTTGTTCAATCACTTTTTTATACTGATACTGGTCCATCATGCCTTCTACAATGTATAAACGTCCAGTACCATGAGCAGACATCAAGCTCCAAACCATTACTTTAGTAAGATATTTAACTGTTTGTGCTGTACAATTTGGGGAACATTCTTCGCTGGTACTTCTCCTGACAAATTGACTGCTTTCTTCTGATATCGTAAACATTGATTCATCAGAAAAACATACCTAAAAGTTAAAAAATACTTTAAGATATGTAATTTGTAGAGAAATATTCTTATAAAGAAATTTTTAATCAAATTTATAAACAATTCTGTATCTTTAGTCAGTATGCAAAAAACATGATTTCAGGAAAAGAAACGAACAACTTGAATTTAACTGATTAATTAAAGGAAAATTAATATTTCTCACCTTGCTCCAGTCATTTCCGAATTGTTCTTGCACAACTTTTGCCCAGGCAAGTCTCTTCTTTGCCATATCAGATGTGATTTTAGCCTTTTTTCGAGGATCACGAGCACAGAGTCCAGATGAGATGAGCTTTCTACGGATAGAATAATCTCATACATTACTCCATACTCTTGCAAAGAGATTTTTAGTTCATGACTAGTTGCTCTTCTGTTAGCTTTAGCAATTTGATTTAATTTCTTTTCTGTTCTTGCAGTAAATTTACTTTTCCTTCCGCACTTCCCTACTCGGGAATTTTCATATTCACATTTGGAGTCCAAAGATCTTTTTATTCTACACACAGATGCTTGCAAAATATTTGCTTTTTTAGTGATTTCGTGCTCTGTATAGTGATTTTCTTGGATGAGACACTTTACTACAGCTAGATTTTTAGGAGAAATATCACTTGCTTTACCCATAATCACGCAATAATCCTTTGACAAACGAAAAGAAGCTTCCAATTAGTATAAACTAATCAAAACAGAGAAAAGATTTGTTTTAAGAATAAAATAATACTGATGCCAACTCATGAAAATAACAAAAATACTAGCACAGCAAGCAGACGATTTTAAAATTTTAATTTAAATTCGTTTGTTAATCAAACGATTTCTTTATGCTGTGCAAACAATTTGAATACTTTGGATCAAATATTTTTCTTTTTAAAAAATGGCAACTTTGACAAAATTATATCCCCAAAACTATTCTAAAGGAGTGAAAAATTGTCTGGATCAACAAAACAAATTACCTTTTATGAAACATTGCAAGTATATACAATATTAATCAAGGAAAACTGAAAAAATCACAATTATTCTAATAATTTTCATACCTCTGTATATTACAATACGAAACTTTGTTTATGACGGTCTCAGTTTGTTGTGTGTAGGTGGCGTTTTCGTTACACGGTTCTACGCCGATCGCCATATTTGTTCGAAGTCGCTACCCGGTCTTAACAGCATTTTGATTCAGGTCCTATTACTCTACGATCATGTGGATATCGTCGTTAAAATGCAATAATCTCGTAACTTAAAATTTAGTCATTTTAAGTTAGGTCATTTTTAGTTACCATATTTTTCGTAATAAAAACATTCTAAACATTCTACCCAAGATGAAAGAGCGCTTATCTCAATACTTTATTTCTTATGCCATCTGTTGGAATAAAGTGCTAATTTGAATTTTGAATAAAATGATCACTGACATAAAGAACAAGAATTTTTTAAAAATAGAGACATGTTTGTATTATATTTAAAATACTGTGTACCCCTTTAGGCTACATAAATAAACTAATTTGAATTTTGAATAAAATGAAGCTTTTTCTCACTAACATAAAGAACAAGAAAGTTTTAAAAATATAGAGACATGTTTGTATTATATTTAAAATACTGTGAAGAATGGAGCAATAAAAAAAACTAATTGTAATAATCGCCGACAGATGGCGCTTTTGAGTGTGACATGTAATGTGTAATATTGTGTACCGTGGAGGTGTCACAAACCTCAATGACTTTACTGCATATCATAACATGTACGAAACATCACTCCTGATGCATTACATTCCGTAGTTGAGAATGTTGTGCACAGCCTGGATTGTGTCCTCCAGCACAATGACCATGTGGAACCTGAACATGATCGCGTCACCGCCATGCAAAAGAGTAACCACGTTCACTGTGACATTTTCCAATAAATTCGGTGTGCCCTTCGGTCTGCGCTTTAATTTTTTGTTCTTGTATTACACATTACATTTCACACTCAGTAGCGCCATCTGTCGGTGATTATTGAAATATTTTTATTATTATTATTCCATTTTATTTCCCCCTTCTCGAATAGTAAGTACACCGAATTTGTTTTCATTCGGATCATTCCTTCGAGCTACAGGCTGCTCCAAACAGAGATACTTATATTATAACCACCCTGTACTATTCAAATCTTTGCAGATGGAAGTGGAAGACTTCATCAAAATTGTATCTTCTTACAAAGGCGAGCCTTTCGACTTCAGTAAAGTTGTAACCTCCAGTGTTTCGAACAACATATCAGCTTTTGTCTTCGGAAAACGACTCCCTCCTGGTCATCCTGACAGAGTGTTTCTGGACAATGCCATGGAAGAGATCATGCTTAGCTTCAGCCAGTCCAGCATCATGCGTTTCTTTCCTTTTCTATGGCATATTGCTGCTGCAATAGGTGTAGGAAGTATTACAAAAACACAGAAAACAATGATTAGTTTCAATAATTTTTTCAGGTAAATACCATATTGAGACAAATAGTATTGGGTCATCCGGAAAGTTCTGAGGTTTTTCAAAGCGAAGCTCAGTTTCGTTTAGTTATTTTACTACTGCTGATAAGGAGTGACTTTGAATGACCCAGATATGTAAATTCGGTCTTTTCTGCTTACGCTGCATAATTCTAGTTTGTGTTGGGGCATAACTTTTGTTTCAATGCACTGCTAAGAATAGAGAATCAAAGAGTTGATTGTTGTCATATTATGCTCTTTCATTTAAAGAAGGTAAAATGCTAGTCAGACTGCTAGTAAAGTTTGTGCTATATGGACAAAGTGCTGTTTCAGATGTCACAGTTCGAAGGTGGTTTAAGAAGTTTAAGCACGGAAATTTAAACCTTGAAGATGATGCTCGTTCTCGACGACCATTATCTCTAGGACCTCTTAAAAGAAGCTATGGCTAAAATCCATGTTACACAGTTCAAGAGCTATCCCACAATACAGACTAAATATTACAAAAAATACAGCGCATGATCATTTGATAGTTTCTTTTTTAAGAGGTCCTCCTTTACACATAATGGTCGTCCAGAGTGGGTTATCATCTTCGATGCTGAAATTTCCGCTTCTTAAAATTCTCAAACCACCTACGAACTGTGTCATCTGAAACAGCAATTTGTTCATATACAAAACAAATTTTACGAGCAGTCTGGCTAGCATTTTTACCTTTCTTGAAATAAAAGAGCATAATATGACGAAAATAAACTTTTTGGTTCTCCATTCTTAACACTGCACTGAAACAAAAGTTATGCCACAACACGAGCGAGAATTATGCAGTGCAAGTAGAAAAAGACCGAATATACATATCGGAGCCATTCAAGATCACTCGTATCAATAGAGGCAAAATATAATCTAGGCGAAACCGCGTTTCGCTTTTAAAAACCGCAAAACTTTCAGGATCACCCAATACTATTTTATGCCAATATTATAAATATTGTACTTTTAACTGTTTTTACCTCAACCAAACCAATTGTTAAAGAAAGAATGCGTGTTGAAAAATTTCAAACTGAATGAAAGCGTGTTCAGACCAGGATTCGAACCCAGGACAATTCGCATACAGCGCGAACGTTCTGGCAACTGAGCTACCTGTACAACTCTGTCGGACACGATTCACTCAGGCAACCTTTTGGCAATAAGACCAGATGTTACTACAAAAAGATTATCTGGGTGAATTATGTTCACCAGAGTTTTTCCAGGTAGCTCAACTGGTAGAGTGTTCATGCGGTACGCAATAGCGAATTCTGTTCTGGACACTTCTTCGCGCAGTTTGGAAATTTTCAACACGTATATAAATACTGTTCATTTTGTTTTGGTGAAACATAGAAGTTTGAATCAGGCGTTCATGGATAATAAATCTCGTTAGTGGGAATATTTTTCATTAATAAATAATTAAAAATAAAAAGTAAAATATCGGGTAAATATATTTTTTTTTAATTTAGAGTAGACTCGGTATCATATCTACCACACCTTTCCAAATAAGTAAAATGTACTTTGCGAAGTCACCTTTGTCCTGAACGATAAAATTCAAAATTTTGAAATCACAGATGTAAATGCTTAAATAATGGTAAAACCAGAACACAAAAAGGCTTATAAAAGTCTTTTAATATGATGATCAACATGTTTTGAACGAACAAACGGCGCCATTATCAAGATCCACACTATAAACAAACTATTCTTCCGAAAATTTGAAAATAAACTTGTAAACCACGAGATCATATCGTCGTTACCATGTCAAAGTATCGAATGTGGAAAAATGCATTTTTCATTACTTTTAAAAATTGGCTGATTGTCACCACCAAACTTTTATAGAATTCTTTGCCTAGTAAGAATATTAATAAAATTTGTGTGAAGAACAGGGTTTCCAGCTTGACCTTCTTTTTATTCAGAGATGCCGACTTCATACCGGAACTTTTGAGAAAAAAGTATTACTTTAACTTTAAGGAATCACGAAATGTCAGTCAATAAATAAAGCAAAAATTTCTATTTAAAAATTCTGGTATGGATTCGAATTTCTGAATGAAAAAGGAGGCCAAACTGGCAACGTTGGTGTAGAATACTATTAAAATTTAGTGGTGTCAACTGGAATATTTTTAAAAGTAATGAAAAATACATTTTTCACATTCGATAGTTTGACATGGTAGCGACATATGTGTAATAAAAGCATGTGCTTAAAAATAGTCAATTGTAAAACGTGAAAATTAATATTTCCTTATTGCTTTTTTAAAATCGAAAAAGTCTCGTGCCAAATTTTAAGTAATTCAAAACAGGCTGATTCATTGCACATGTTCTCGTTACGCATATAGATTTCTATTGATTCACGGAAATAGATGGGAAATTTTATTATATTATTTTGTTCAAAATATTGACTAAAAATTTAAAATATGATTTTCCCCTTTTTTACATCAATGAGGTTAGTATCAAATAGTTTTTCGTAAATAGTGGAAAAAGTATGCAATAAAGGATTAATGATGCTCAAGGAGATTTGCATGGATAATTATCGTATCCTTTTGCATTTTTAGGAACGAAGTAAAAAAGTTCAAGGAAACATATAAGAATGAGGAAGAGGATAATTTTATTGTTGACTATTTAAAGGAAATGAAAAAGAATGATGGAAAAGATGGACATTATTTTAACGGTAATAAAAATTTTAATTGAAATTTACTTGTAATACTTATAAGTTTTGCTAAAACCGATAAGAATAATATGATCGACTTTAGACTATACATCTTAAGCATCTTTAATGTAAAAAATTTTTAAAAGAAACTTTTCTATAACTATTTCTACAAATATATTTTATGTATAAGGTTCTAAAGAAAATTTTATGTAGCAAGCTCTATAGATTTCTATATGTTTCTTTGTGTAATTTTTATAAAGATTTTTTTTCTTTATAAATATCTACAGATATAAACCAATAGAAAAAACAGTATAGGCATTTTTTTTTCAAGCGCAGATTGCACGGTAGACAACTCCCTCACATGCTTCTTGTTGTAAAATATACAAATGGGTGGTTCCTCAGAACCATCCGTTCACTTCAGTCAAGCTTGCAAATTTTATCAGATATACTGAATGTCATTACATCTGATGAAATCTGATATAATCAGATTCATACAAATACCTTTAAATGTCTAAAAAAAAATGGCATTGTTTTCATGTATGTCAATAAATAAATATCCCTGAATGTTATAAAATTATATCATTTTTACGATAGTGGTCAATGTAAACCGTATATTAAAATTAAAATATTAAAAATTTAAGTTTTTTAAAAACAACAAACTATTAAATTTTATTTTTTAAATTACTTTTTCTGTATTATAATGTTATTCTAATGCAAAGAACTCTTATACACGCTTTATTTTAAAGAATAATTTTAAGTTATATCGGTGAATATCGGCAGATGAGGTAATTTTGACATGACTTTCGAAATATTTGTCAATATTTGTAGGATATTGTTCAATATCGTTATGCGTACCCGGGTTCCGGAACCATCTATTAAACATGTCCTTATTATTGTCAAATTCGCTGATCTGATTCTCTCTCATCTAAAAACCCACATTTTAACCTAAAAACTCACGTCTTATTTAGGAAATGGTGGATGCTGCTTTTTCATACCAAGAAATCTTGAAGTCTGCTCAAACTCCTGCAAATTTCTTGGACTTACCTGCTTCCTATAACTCTATGCAGGGCTTTGATTCTTCTTCTCTATAACAACCTGCAGATAATATTTGTTATTCTTCCTCTTTTTCTACATCTCATACTAGATCCGAATCACTTACTGGCTTCTATGACTCTAATTCAGAATGTACACAGACAAAGTTCCACAGCTCAGATCGGCAATTTCGTTCTTCGACATATCATTTTAAAGTTTGGCTGATTTTATTTTTGAAATCCCGATTTTATAACATTTACTTTCTGATTGTACCGATCGTATCAGTCGAGTTTTTACGTTCATTCATTGAGTTGACACCGATGCTTTGCTGACGAAAATTGCCTTTTTTTTAAATTTTTATAATGACGGTGTTCGCTAAAGATTTGTTCATTAATAATCCTCCAGGATTGCTGAAATTAATTCTACATTTTTTTTTATTTTCCAAGAGAAACCCCATCCTTCTATTTATATAATTGAACTAGCTACCCGCCCGGCTTTTCCCGGGCCCGAGATAATAACAATCTCAGTGCAAGGCGTCAACCCCTCCCTCCCCATACCCGAAAATATAACGAATCATTTGTTCAAGAAAACTACCTTCACCTACATTAACGCAATCATTAAAAAAATAATTAAATTTTTCTGATAAATAGAACATAAACGAAGACGCTATGCTCAAGTAGCCGGCAGGTGACAACACCTCCCATCCTCAATTTCAGATCTATATCTTAATTAGTTATCTAAATTTTTGTTCATTAGTAAAAATTGCCAATTATTTCCTTTCATTTTCGCAAACTAAATGGAGGGATCGGCCAAAGAAACAGATCTCTTTGTAGTTCAGTTTTTAATGAAAGCAGATCCCAGTCTGAAACTTTCTGGGATTTTTTTCACTGGCGCCATCAGATTTTTAGCAGTTTTTTGCATAAATTAAGAAAAATGACCGGCCAAATTTTTCAAAAATTGCATAGACGGATGCAGAATTTTTTTTTTTTACATAGGCTGAGAAATTTTCAAATTGATATCTTAATTATTTTTCTTAAAATTCGTTCATTAGTAAAATAATTTCGAATTCGTTCATTTTTGCTTGCTAATCCACAACAACAGTTCTTTTCTTTAGCCATTTTGATTAAAAGGTGGCATTTTCGATGCCATGTTTAATGATATTCTAATTAATATTTAGAGTAATTATCAAAATATTAAAATTCTGAGACTCAGGTATACCAGGAGAGGATTTGGACTACCTAAATCTAAATTTACAGACTTCTAGGTGCGCTAAATTTTCCGAGTCATCGCAGACAGACAGACAGACACACACATACACATACACAGAGCGAAACTTTCTTTTATTAGTATAGATAAAGAGGATTTTTTTTAAATACATATATATATCATCAATGTTTCCAATTCCATTTCATTTTCATGAAGGCTGGTAAGAATTTAAATTTCATACATAATTCCTCTTTCAATGACCAAAACGAATAGATTCGGGTTATTGCTATTCTTTTAAAATTTCGCAACTACTAAAATTCAGCAAGCCAAGGTGCCCAGGTTCGAGTTCTGGCCCCGGCATTTTTTCGCTCTGTTGGAATAAATCTCAACTATGATACTCCAACCATTGAATATGAATACTAAAATTCTATACGATCTAAAAGAACATCGTTTTTAGAATCACAGGAATAAACACCAATGCTTATTTTAAAGTGCAGAATTTCTTCTTACAGAAAGTGGCCATTTATATGAAACTTCATTACATACATATTTATTCCTGTTCCACTTATCTTTTAGATACCAATCTCCTCGGAAATATCCAAGCTCTGTTTCTTGGAGGAAGTGACACAACTAAGAATTCCATCTGTTGGCTTATTGTGGCTATGGCTCAATTTCCCGATGTACAAGTCAAAATTCAAGAAGAAGTGGATTGTGTCTTAGGAAAATATAAAAGAATTCAGTGGTCTGATCGGAGAAAAGTCCCCTTCACTTATGCGACCATAATGGAAGGACAAAGATGGAGAACTGTAGCACCTCTCAATACAGCTAGAATGTAAGCATAAGATCTTGTTGCAACATAGCAAATAATACTTTAATTATTAATTAAATAAAAAAAGAAAACTGCCCAGTTAAACTGGGGGCATTCAGCTCACAGGCTATTCACACTAATTGTATATTATACTCTTATTTCAAAGAATTTGAAATAAGCCCCTCGAAAATTAAAGAAATCGACAATATGTTAAGGGGGATCATCCCCCCATCCCCCCTCTTATAATTAACCAATGAACCCCAAAACGAATCAGGGAAGCGCTTTATTGCAATGAACATACATACAAAATTTGAAGCTAATCGGATAAGTATGCATTAAAAACCCATTTATCTAAATTAAGGATGGATTAGCCCCCTCTACCCCCTTTATACTTAACCAATGAACCCCCTAAACTAATCATGAAAGCGTCTTATCACAATGAACCTATATACAAAATATGAAGAAAATCGGATAATTCTGCATGAAAAACCCATTTATCTAATTTAAGGGGGGGGGGGTTAGCCCTCCGTTCCCCCTTAATACTTAACCAATGAACCCCAAAAACTAATCAGGGAGCGCCTTATCACATTAAACCTATAAACAAAATTTGAAGCTAAACGGTTATTTTTGTCAAAAGTTATCGCGTTACGTACATACGTACATACAGAACAGCTCTCAGGCTTTGATAGCCTGTGAGCTAAAAACGATTCGTAAAATCGTTTTATAAAATCGTTACATTAGGATTTTAACGTAAATGTAATCGAATTTTCTTTCGATTATATCTGTGGAGTGATTCTGTAATTGTATTGACAATGACACTTTCAAAAATTATTTAATTACAGTGCTATGGAAGATATTCAGATACAAAATTATGACATTCCTAAAGGTACAACCATCATAGCCAATAACTGGGGACTTCACAATGACCCAAAGTACTGGGATGAGCCAGAAAATTTTAACCCACAAAGATTTTTAACCGGAGATGGTAAAGAAACGATAATGAAACCAGAGAGTTACGTTCCATTTTCATATGGTAAATATCTTTTAAATTATTTTAACACTTTAATTTATTTTCTTTTAATATTATATGCCGGTGCTTGATAAATTCGTAATATCTCTTTTAAATCTTTCCAACATAGTTGAAAAGTGTTTAGGGATTCGGTTTGTCTGGACGTCTGTCTATCCGAGTTCTAACTCCCGTAAATATAGTCGAATTGTCATGTAATTGATATATGTTATTGAAATTTACTATAGCATGCTCAATATTGAAAAGGAAATGTGTAACATTCATAGTTCATTTACAAGGATACTCAAAAGAAATCCGTTACACTATGCGAGAAAATAGTTTGCAGTGTATTTTAATGTAGTTAGATTGTTACAAAGATATTGAAATTGATATATATCACTGATAAGGAAGGTCTCCATAAGCACATACTCAGAAAATTTTGAAAAAATTGCAGATTATTCTTCTCATGAGGATATATACATTTATAAAAAAATTGCTACGGAATCTCGATATAACGTCCCTAAAAAAAAATATGAAAATATCGTATTTTTGGCGATTTATTGCTGGTTGTGGCGACACAATGAAAAAAAGAACCTTTTATGATAAATACTTTTTAGAAAAAACTTTTCCTACTCTTCATACTGAACTAATTTAAGTAATTTTAACTTAAATAAATACACTTTTATAACTACGGTTTTTCCATATACATTTATCTATTATAAAGAAAATTAACGATCTTATTCTACGGTGTAGAACAAAATTTAAATTGATTAAAAATGCTTCAAACTAAAAGTTAATGTCCGATTCTGAGCACTGTCAATTTGACTTCGATATTGCTATTGGCGAATATAACAACAGAAAAGTATTGTTGCCATGGAAATAACGATTTATTCACAATCAAAATGTATAAATGAGAGCGTTCTTTATCGGGAAGTTACTGTTAAAATTCACATAAAACTTATCCAACCGGCGAAACCGCATTTAAAATTAAATAAATTTAGCAATACGCAAATTATATATATATTATATAAGCTTATAAAAAAATAATAAACTATTTAATCGTTGTAGTTTAAATTCAGAAAGTACTACGCATTTAACCAGACATTTTCAAATATATCAAAACCGCTTGCATTTGGCGAGGAAAAAGTGTTGCTCGCCAAATCCCATCTTTTTGCGCCATATATTCAGGATCGGACTGGGTGCGTACCAGGTGCATACGGGACCAATATGCACCTCCCGTCTACCTGAAGCAGAGTCCAAAGCAGTGTGTTGGCTTCTCTCAACTGCCAGGATCCCCCTTTCCAGGAACACGGGTCGCCACGCACGGCAATCACGTGGGTGGTTTACAATTCTCCAAAAGTCGATATAAACAGGATGATATCGGCCCATGCAGAATCGCCCTCACTTCAGAAGAGGAAACCACAATGAGAGTGAAACAAAGAGGAAAGATTAGACAAGAGAATGGAGAGGAAAAAGAAAAGAGAAAGATCGCCCAGGTACCCGGGGTTGCGAAGCCCATGAATACCTAAAGAAGGTATCCCGGGGGGGGGGGGGTACAATTAAAGGGAAAGCTGCACCAAGTGGTCTCATCCTTTGAACACAATGGCTGCATATCATGCTAACCGGAATTCTTTATCTGTGATGTATGTGTTACTCAGTATCTTGACTTCCGCGTGATGTCTAAAATAAACTTCATCCACACAGAACACATTAAAAAAAATCAATGTTCTTTCATGGCACCATCAGAGTGGAGGAGACAGGAGAAGGTAATGACACTTCTCTGATTTTCGAAATTTTAATAATTTTTTCTTTATTTTTGATGATTAAAAAATAATAATAATAAATTTTCCCATACGACTTAAAATATTGTACACTAACGAACAAGAAATACAAGAGATACTTGTTATACACAAGAAAATGTGTTTTTATTATAATAAATATTGCGTAAGCAAGCATAATACAAAACGCCTTCAAGGAAACTTGTCCCCTCTGGATGTCTATCTGTTTGCGCCATGTGAGGTTCTCATACTATTTTTGCCAGTTTGCACTTGACATTAATGATAATATTATTGTTTTGCAACTTATTATTTGGTAATAAACAGATTAACAGAAAGTCCATGTTAATTTTGGAACGCATTACCTGTAAAATATTTTAAAAAAAACTGAAAAATAGTTTTTTTAGAAATGCACAATCAAATTGTAATAAAAATAAAATTACCGAAATTTATTTACTATTTTAATAAATTGAAATTTAAGCAAAAAAAAAAAAAAAAAAAAAAAAAAAAAAACTTTCGCACTGAAACATCCTATTTAAAAGTTTACGTCAAAGCGAAAATGAATTACGAATGAAACCGTAACCACAATCAGTATTCCATCCTTTCAAGCCAATGAACAGATATCATTGCAATTAGACCGGGTGGTGGCAGCACAGGCAATCACCTCATCGAGTTCACGGCTGAAATTCCCGAATTAGTTAAAACTCGATTCGCATATTAAAACGCAATCGGTCTGCCAAGTCATATCTTGGTGGAAAACATCTGAAAACCCGATTGTAGCAGTTGACTCGTAGGTTTACCATTGTGTTTTCCTGCACACAGTTCTCCATGTTTTCATACTTTTCGCAAATATATTTCTATAGATTCACGGATAATGGATGGGAAATAAGCTCTTGATTGAAAAATTATTTTATTATTCTTGAAATCAATCTGCAACTGATCATTTCTATATTGTCTGGCTAAAGCGGTGGTTCTGCTGTCATGTTTGATATCTGCCATGTGTTCTTTTATTCTTGTTTTAAATTTTCTGTATGTCATTCCTATATAGTATTGTAGAAATATAGAATGACAAACAGAAACGACATCTGTACCAATGTAGTTTACATGTATTTTTATTCTTAATGTTTCTTTAGAAGTTCAAATCTATATAAAAAAAGTCCTTCCGGCCTGTACCGGGAGGAAAAGGTAGCTTTCCTATATCTTCGTTTTAAAATTTTAGGTAATGTTACACGAAAACAGCAAGCTAAAATGCAAAGAAAACGTTTACAAAAGATTCGTTAATACTGAATTAGAATAAGAAATTCGCCAAATTATTGAGCTACGAGCAGGGAAGACCGAGCTATGCTCGTTCAAAATTAAATTTGAGTTCAAATATCATGACCCATGACCAAAATGACCCACTAATTGAATTTTCTCGAACATGTGACTTAGCCTAACAGTCTTCTCGTGCCCGAAAACCATAGAATGCAAAATTTAGTGTAAATAGTCTGAGCCGTTTTTACGATAAAATAGCTTGACCAATAATGACCCATGGCCAAAATGACCCACTAATGGAAATTTCTCGAACATGTGACCTAGCATAATAGTCTTCTTGTTCCTTAAACCTGTAGGGTGCTAAATTTATTTCAACTAATTGAATTTTCTCGAACATGTGAGTTAGCCTAACAGTCTTCTCGTGCCCGAAAACCATAGAATGCAAAATTTAGTGTAAATAGACTGAGCCGTTTTTAAGATAAAATAGCTTGACCAATAATGACCCATGGCCAAAATGACCCACTAATCGAAATTTCTCGAACATGTGACCTAGCATAATAGTCTTCTTGTTCCTTAAACCTGTAGGGTGCTAAATTTATTTCAACTAATTGAATTTTCTCGAACATGTGAGTTAGCCTCACAGTCTTCTCGTGCCCGAAAACCATAGAATGCAAAATTTAGTGTAAATAGTCTGAGCCGTTTTTAAGATAAAATAGCTTGACCAATAATGACCCATGGCCAAAATGACCCACTAATCGAAATTTCTCGAACATGTGACCTAGCATAATAGTCTTCTTGTTCCTTAAACCTGTAGGGTGCTAAATTTATTTCAACTAATTGAATTTTCTCGAACATGTGAGTTAGCCTAACAGTCTTCTCGTGCCCGAAAACCATAGAATGCAAAATTTAGTGTAAATAATCTGAACCGTTTTTAAGATAAAATAGCTTGACCCATAATGACCCATGACCAAAATGACCCACTAATCGAATTTTCTCGAACACGTGACCTAGCCCAACAGTCTTCTCGTGCTCGAAAACCATTGGATGCAAAATTTAGTATAAAATGGGCCACTTTTTAGATTGACCCACAATGACCCAGAAATGACCCACTAATCAAATTTTCTCGAACATGTGACCTAGCCCAATGATTTTCGCGTGCCCGAAACTCGTAGGGTACAAAATTTAATCAAAATAGTTAGAGCCGTTTTTTAGATAAAAATAATTTGACCCGCTTTGACCCAAAAGTGACCCACGAATCGAAAGTTCTCGAACATGTGACCCAGCCCAATAGTCTTCTCGTGCCCGAAAATAGTCGGATACAAAATTTCGTCAAAATCATTTGAACCGTTTTTTAGATACAATTAGCTTGACCATGACCCAAAATGAACAGAATGACCCACTAATTGAATTTTCTCGAACATGTGACCTAGCCCAACAGTCTTCTCGTGCCCGAAAACCATTGGATGCAAAATTTAGTGTAAATTGAGCAGCGTTTTAGATCTTGACCCACAATGACCCAGAAATGACCCACTAATCGAATTTTCTCGGACATGTGACCTAGCCCAATCATTTTATCGTGCTCGAAACTCGTAGGATACAAAATTTAATCAAAATCGTTAGAGCCGTTTTTTAGATAAAATTAATTTGACCCGCGTTGACCCAAAAATGACCCACTAATCGAAAGTTCTCCAACATGTGACCCAGCCCAATAGTCTTCTCGTGCCTGAAAATGGTCGGATACAAAATTTCGGCAAAATCGTTTGAACCGATTTTTAGATACAATTAGCTTGACCATGACTCAAAATGACCCAAAATGACCCACTAATTGAATTTTCTCGAACATGTGACCTAGCCCAATGGTTTTCTGGTGTCCCAAAATGGTAGGATATAAAATTTCGTCAAAATCGTTAGAGCCGTTTTTAAGATAAAATTTGCATATATATATATATATATAACCACACACAAGATTTGCTCGTATTAGAATATATGATAGCCAAATTGGCTTCATTTATGAAGACTTATTTTGGTCACCAAATTTGGCGATATTTCGCCAAATGCCGCCAAGTTTGGCGAGAATTTGGCGCTAACGGATATGAATATATAGTTTTATGCGTATGATTGGGAAAATGATTACAACAATGAAAATTTTTGTAATGTGCTGTCTTGTTTCAAAATGTCAGCCACCTTAGAATTTCAAACTGCTCTATCTCAGCCCTTTTTTTAAGATAGAGGTAAAACAAAAAATGCTCTGGAATCCTTGTATCAAGGCCTAACACTTAATTAAAAAATAAATTTGAATTTTTTACTTTTTTGTATATTTATTTTAGTTTTAAATCTTTAAGTGGCCTCCATCTTGAAACAAGATGGCGGACCAAGCTGGCCAACGAACTCGGTCGAGACATTGGTGAGCTTAATACGCACAACTAGCTTCATCGAAATTGATTTATAAATACGAGCGTTATCGTATGACATAGGTCAGATATATATATGGATATATCTATATATATAAATCAATATTTGAACAGAGGGTGGTTTTAGGGTCTGGGGGTCATGATCGGTGAAAATATATCGAAATTTTCTTGAACTGCTTTCCTCTGAACGGCTGCAATAGGTAGCTTTATACTTTTTCTATTGAAAGCTACCTAAAAGGGTACTTCTCTATTATCCCGTCGACGACTTTTCATAACAAAAAACTATTGCCAAACTGCAACGCCAAATAAACGGGAGAACGTTGCCATTGGAATATCAAAATAAATAAAATATAAGAATTTAAGGACACAATTGTTATTTTAGTTAATGAAATAACTAATAAATCAGTAAAACATAATGAAAAATACACGCAAATGTCGAATTAAAAACCACTTGATGATATAACAAACACGTATAATACATCTGACATCAAGTAAATGGGACGACATTTTTGGCATTTAATCTTACAGTTTGGCGATAGTTTTTTGTTATGAAAAGTGGTCGGCGGGATAATAGAGAAGTACAAAAAAAAAATACTACAATGCTAAAAAAATTTGGATTGCAGTGCAAAATCCTCGCACGGGTCCCCACTTCAAATTCTTAGTCATTTTATCTGTCTCCCGTTCAGATGTATTTACGCATCTGATTTAAATAAATCCTTTCGCAAAATATTTTGCAACAATATGTTTTTTAGGTAGATTTCGTAAGAAATACTACCTATTACATTCTCACCTAAGTTGGAAATTTTGAAAAAATTTTGCAGATTTACGCCGATCATGACTCCCAGAACCCAAAAACACCCCCAATTCAAAACTTTATCTATCTATCTATCTATCTATCTATCTATCTATCTATGTCACTTTTTTCTGACCACGATAACTGGAAAAATTCTGCATAAATCTCTTCCAAACTGATACATAAAATCAAAGGGCTTAAAATCTCGGTCAAGATCGTTAATGGGCAAAATCGAATCAATGGGGGGGGGGAAATGGGGGGGGGGGGCTTTTTGTGAAAACAGAAAAAAACCATAATCTCTTAATTATTATACGTATCGAATCCGTTTAAAGTTATTATTACTTCTAGGAAAAGGGCCGAAAATTTATGTATGACAGATTTTTGATATAACTAAAAATGGCCCCAAGGGGGGGGGGGGGAAAGGGGGGTTTTAGAAGAAAAAAAATCATAGCTTCGCCAATTCACAAGATATGAAATCCGCGTAAATTTATTATAAATCCTCTTAATATTATCTAAAACTTTTATATTGACAAGTTTTTTATAGGATCAACCGTTATAGCAAAAAAAAAAAAAAAAAAAAAAAAAAAAAAAATTAAAAACAAAAAAAAATCCCTGCCGGCTCCGCCTGCAAACAAGTTATTTTTCGAAGTAGGCGGTTCCAACTCCCGCATCTTTTCGAAACTGATACATAAAATCAAGGGGCATAAAATCTCGGTCAAGTTCGTTAATGGGCAAAATCGAACCAAGACGGGGGGGGGGGGGGGGGCTTTTTGTGAAAACAGAAAACCCCCCATAATTTCTTAATTATTATACGTATCGAATCCGTTTAAAGTTATTATTACTTCTAGGAAAAGGGCCGAAAATTTATGTATGACAGATTTTTGATATAATTAAAAATTGCCTTAAGGGGGGGGGGGGGGGTTAGAAGAAAAAAATTCATAACTTCGTCAATTCCCAAGATTTCAAATCAGCTTAAATTTATTATAAATCCTCTTAATATTATCTAAAACTTTTATACTGACAAGTTTTTTATAGGACCAACTCTTATAGCTAAAAAAAAAAAATCCCTGCTGGCTCCGCCTGCAAACAAGTTAGGTTTCGAAGTAGGCAGTTCTAACTGCCGCATTATCGCAAAAAGGTCATTTCTTTTGCAATTCCCGACAAACAGGCGCCCCACGGTCTGCGTCTTCGAAATTTACCTGTGCCTGTAGTCCGAGCC
The DNA here is from genome assembly GCA_963931845.1 of Maratus michaelseni. Lineage (NCBI taxonomy): Eukaryota > Metazoa > Arthropoda > Arachnida > Araneae > Salticidae > Maratus > Maratus michaelseni. Next base: position 84,098,311 of record OZ007597.1, on the reverse strand, counting down.
GTCAGGGATTTTTTTTTACTATTATTAATATTTGGGTTTTTGATCCAATCGATTACAGATTGACTGACAGCGCTAATTTGTAATGGACACTTTACAATTTCTTCTTGGTTTAATTCTTCTAAGGGACCCATTAACCATTTTTCTTCCCAAACTGTATCACATAAACTTATAAGTTCAGATCCCATTGTCGCGAGCTAAATCATTTTCTGTTTATTACTTTTTTCCATCCAGTGGTATTTCTATTTTCACAATATATCAACCAAATGATTTTGAATCTTGTGTGGAACACCAGCTACCATCAGAACAAAGTGACAGTTGACCTTTTTTTTAGGTGCGTTCGTAATTATATAAATACGTAGCACCTATAGTCGTCGTTTGGTCCGTCCGTCTGTCCGTCCGTCTGTCTGTCTGTCCGTCCGTCTGTCTGTCTGTCCGCATATAACAACGCAAAAACTACCCAACCAAATGGTTTGCAATTTAAAATATATTATCTTTGCAGAATTTTGTCGAGACATTTCAAATTTTATTAAAATCGAATCAAAACTTTAGGAGATATTAATAAAAATATTTATTAAGAAATTTGATTTTTTTTTTTAAATCGGTGCTTTTTTGTTAGAGGAGCTTCCGATGGATGTTAAATCGTCAAGCGACCGAGATACTTATTTTATTACAGAAATGAATCTGCAGACGATATAATTCATTTCACAGAATTAAAAATCATCAAGATCTGAATATTTATATAACTAGCTGATACATATATATCTGAATATTTATATAACTAGTTAAGATATTTGTATGAACAGTGTCATAAAATATATACTTAACTAGCTGTTTAGCCCGTTCTACGCACGGGATATCATGAATTTAATTCTAAAACGTGCGTACGAACGCACCTCGTTTGTAACGTTTGACGTACAATTTCCAACTTGTTTAATTATTATTCAAAGTTAGTAGGTTTTAGTGCTTTGAATCGCTGCTTGCAAATGGATTTCTGTGGGACCTTTTGAATTTTAAGATAATTTACTTAAAGTGAAAGCTAAATCTGGTCCTGTTCCTCTTACTAAATATTGTATGCTTCCAAGCATTTCTTGATATAATGTTGCATAAATTTTATTTGTGTTTTCATACTGATCTAAATTTATTCCGGAAACACCAGGAGTTTTCACACTTTTACAACTCTGCATGTCATATCTTTTTAAGACCTTCTCTGTATTGTTGGTTTTTCTCAGCAAGAAACCCTCGTTATCTTACACAGGGATCTTCTGGCTACATGATTGTAATCCAATTTTATCAGATATATTTGGAAGTTTTTCGTACTATCATCTTCCTGCTTCTGGCAATCCGTATAGATTTCCTGTAACCAGCAATATTTTTCCCTCCTTCGATTTTTAGGCCTTCGGGTAGATTCATGTAAACAGCAGTCTCTAATTCTGCATTCAAAGAAGTTGTTTCTACGTCGAAAACCCTAAGTGCCTACTACAAGAATCGCATTTTACTTAGAGACAATTGCTACAAAGCCTAAACAATCTGTATCAGAAAGATTCGAGTATAGAATTAAGAAGTATAAGAATTGAAGAATAGAAGCAGAATTCGAGTATATAGAGTAAAGAATCGAGTATATTTCTCCTATAGAAATTTTAAAAATGTGTTGGAATATAATAGTGTTTTTTTTTTTCAACTTCAAGTTTGTACGGGTTATTTTTGTCACAGATGCATGCAGAGATGATGGAATATTGGTCCCAAATATAATCAATATATTGGTTTGCTGCTAGACATTAAACCCCTCTCCCTCCGAATGAAAATAATATTACAGTCACTAATAATTTAAAACAATTAACAGTTGTGACAATGACATTTCAAGTTCTAAGACTTTTTTCACTTTCTTTTTTCTTACACTCTTATATTTTTAATACCTGTAAAATATACTTTTATAATATTTAAACAACCCCTCCCCCCCCCCCCAAAAAAAAAAAAAAAACTGAACATAGCATAGAAGAGGTATAAATTATTAAAAAGTTCACTTGCTAGAAATTAGGGCTGGATTATTTATCAATATATCGGTCAAATATTGATAGTTTTTAATTATTACAATACCGATATCTAAGCTCTGATTCTGACGATATATCCCAATAACGATAGCTAAGCTCAGACTATACCGTTATATCCCAATAACATGTTTCTTTATTTCCCGCAGCGCGTCTTCGAAAACCTAGAAAAAACGCCGAAGATTACAATTTTGACGATGACATTTCAAGTTCTAAGACTTTTTTTTCACTTTATTTTTTCTTACACTCTTATATTTTTAATACCTGTAAAATATACTTTTATAATATTTAAACAACCCCTCCCCCCCCCCCCAAAAAAAAAAAAAAACTGAACATAGCATAGAAGAGGTATAAATTATTAAAAAGTTCACTTGCTAGAAATTAGGGCTGGATTATTTATCAATATATCGGTCAAATATTGATAGTTTTTAATTATTGCAATACCGATATCTAAGCTCTGATTCTGACGATATATCCCAATAACGATAGCTAAGCTCAGACTATACCGTTATATCCCAATAACATGTTTTTTTTTTTTCCCGCAGCGCGTCTTCGAAATCCTAGAAAAAACGCCGAAGATTACAATTTTGACGATGACATTTCAAGTTCTAAGACTTTTTTTTCACTTTCTTTTTTCTTACACTCTTATATTTTTAATACATGTAAAATATACTTTTATTTAGCATATTTAAACAACCAAAAAAAAAAAAAAAAAAAAAAAAAAAAAACCACTGAACATAATATAGAAAAAGTATCAATTATTAAAAAGTTCACTTGCTAGCAATGTATTCGAAGGTGTCACATTAGCAGCGTTTTCATAATCACTGTTTTAAATTGTTTCCACAATGTCAAACTGTCTTTATTATTTTCATTTCAGGTAAACGAAGCTGCCCAGGAGAAGTTATTGCTGTGATGGAAATTCTTATGTACTTCACAGCATTGATGCAAAATTTCACGATAGTGGCCCCAGAAGGCCAAACTGTTAATTTGGATGGAAAATTGGGACTAACATATCATCCTTATACGCAAGCATTTCATTTTATTCCACGAGAATAAAATCATACTGTCCAGATATTCAAGCCCACACAAGAATTAAGAATATTCTACGAAGACATTTCGCATATGTAGAGAAAAAAAAAAGATATTAAGGATAAATAATTGTAAATATATTTCATTTTGTTATGTTAAAAGAAGAGAGTGGGTCTACAAAGAATACAGTCTTAGATAAAAGTATTATACTCCGTTCACATCGGATATTTAAAATATATCAGATTTCCGAACTCACAGCCCAGTTCCACAAAATCACTTAAGGCTGCTCGCCAGTAAAACTTCCCGATTCCCCCCGCTAATGTTAATCCTATGGGCGTAGGATGCATTCGTATTTTTAAAATATCTTCCCAGGAAAATAATATTTTAAACTTCTGTTTTCTGTGTACTGTTCTTAAAGAATGTCTCTTTCTCTCTTAGTTATTAAAATATTTCGAAAATATGTGCTTAATTTATGTTTTTATGTGTTAAAATCTTAGCGAAACTGAATAAGATTTTAATACTTCACATAAAATTAAGTATATGTTTTAGAAAAAAATTGACAACTAAGAAAAAAAGAGACATTCTTTAAGAGCAGCACAACTGAAACAGAAGTTAAAAATAATAATTTCCTGAGGAGATATTTTAAAAATACGAATGCATCCTACGCCCATAGGATTAACATTAGTGAGGGGAATCAGGAAGTTTACTGACGAGCAGCTTAAAGAGAGTAGAAACGTTCTATGACTAAGATACAGTCACTACCACTCACTTTGATTGGCTGTGAAATTTCGCTTTAACTGATTGGCTGTTGAGGCTCATTTTAACTTGTGCGCATGTGCACATTTCTTGTTCAGATTTCAGACACAGTGACGAATGAGTTATCTTTGATTAGTATTGCGGTGTGAACAGGCATTCTAATTTCGGGGCGTACCACCTCCAAAACTGAGGTCGGTCTAAGTAATCTTAAATATCCGGTGTGGACGTAGTATCAGGTATTCCACATCAATTTTATCCCATAGTGACGTCAGCTGTCCTTTCCTTACTGAAGTGGGCCATGATTCGGGTCGGGTTCCTTGTTGACTTTAAGCAGAAACTTTGGGTTCGGGTCCGGTACAATCCGATCCATGCACTACTCTACTTTAGAGGTCTCGGATTTCCTCCTAAAACCAGAGTCCAAGACCACAATCTCGACTATTCCTTCCATCTATAGGATCTAAACATTTGCCAAACTGCAATTAATCCTGATCTTTCTTTTTTCTGAGTTTTGTGATGTGAACAGACATTTTAATTCCGAAGCATACCACCTCCAAAAGTGAGGTCTAAGATATCTTTAATATCCGGTGTAAATATAGTATAATACACTGTTCGCACCGGATATTTAAAATATCTTAGATTGCCTTTTTGAGGTGGTACACTCCCAAAATTGAATACCTGTTCACACTGCAAAACTCATCTAAAATAACTCACTGAAAATCACCGTATCTGAAATCTGGACAAACATAGAATGTGCCCATGTACATAAATTAAAGCCAGCCTCAACAGCCAATCAGTTAAAGCTAGCCTCCAAAGCCAATCAAAGTGAGTGGTAATGACTGTATCTAGCAATAGAAAGGTTGAACTCACTGAGTGAGTTTGTGGAACTCTCTCAGTGAGTTCGGCGATCTAAGATATCTTAAATATCCGATCTGAACGGAGTATAAGACACTAATATATATTTTTAAGATAGTATATGTAATAGTAGTAGTCAAATAGAAGCATGTATCTGCCTACTTCTCTTAAAATGAATTACACTTTATAAAAAATGAAAGCAAACTAACAACACCACTTTTAATCCATTTTAATTGTTGCCTTATAATAACAAATGAGCTTTGTGAAAATTGCCACGCTGCTTTGTTCTTGGTAAGTAAAGTATTTCTTCCAGAAAATGTTAAAATGTAAAGAACTCAGCACTCATGAACCACTTTTGTTCAAACTCGCACCTAGCTGTCACTTTGAAAGCGTCTATTAGACGCTTTCCGAGGCTAACGAAAAAGAAAGGCTACCGCGGTGCTTTACGCGTATCTTTTTTTACAGACCGCCGGAGTCACGTGATGCTCGAATGCACCAATGCAGGTGTACGAAAAGAGCATCACGTCACTCTAGCGGTTTGTAAAAAAAGATAAGTGGAATGCACCGCGGTGGCCTGTCTTTTTCGTTAGCCTCGGACGCTTTCAGAGTGACGTCAGTCATGATATTTTGGTTTGATACTGACTCCAAACAAACGGTTGTTATGTTTAATTTCTTATTAAATATAAATCGTAGAAATTGTTACCACTGCATATAATATGTTAAAACACCTTGCCGTGAGATATCTATAAGATATAGCTATAATATACATTCATAATAGAAAATACAACATAGCAACCGTTTGTTTGGAGTCAGTTTCCAAGCAAAACGTCATGATTGACGTCACGACTGAAAGCGTCTATGGGACTCGGTGTATTTTATAGCATTCTAGGCCAAAATTAGAGAACCAATAACATTTATCTTCAAAAATAGTATTTACTGATTTTACAGCAGCATAACTTTCTGAAAATGTAATTTTTGAGACCACTTATCGGACGATTAACATATATGTTTTTTTTGAAAAAAAAAACAACAACTTTAAAATACAAATTAGTTAGTAATACGAACAAAATATTGAAAAAAGTTTACAAATTACTTCAAGAACCTACAAATTCCATTAAAAAAAAACTATATTACAATTGCATTTTTGTTGGAATGAAATTGGCTTTAATCGCTACCATAGGATTTTCCCCGGTGACCCTAGCCGAATGTCATTAGTCGTTCCCGTAGTCGTCTGGTGTGCCTACGTAGTAATTTGGATTCGTAGTACCATATTTGGAGACTTAACTCGATTTGGCGTCAAATTAACAATAACAAATTCGTTACTTTAAAATTAAATGATACAAAAAATATACGAGGGTAAGTCATTAAGTAAGTGACAAAAGATAATTAAATAATTTACAATGATATTCACTTCAAAACTATTTTTATTTCTCAACATATTCTCCATCAATATTTATGCACTTATATCACCGTTTTATCAGTGCTCCAACACCAGCTGCATAACATTCTTTGGGTTGCTGTCTCAGCCACATTAGGACTTCCAGTTGAACCTTTTCATCATCTGTGAACATCATCTTGCTTCCAATATGTTTTTTAGTGGACTAAACAGAAGAAAATCGCTTGGGGTCAAGTCGAAGCTGTATGGTGGATGTTTAAGAAGTTGCAAGATGATGTTCACAGATGATGAAAAGGCTCAATTTAAAGTCCTAATGTGACTGAGACAGCAACCTAAAGAATGTTATGCAGCTGGTGTTGGGGCACGGATAAAACGGTGATATAAGTGCATAAATATTGGTGGAGAATATGTTGAGAAATAAAAATAGTTTTGAAGTGAATATCATTGTAAGTTATTATTTAATTATCTTATGTAACTTACTTAATGACTTTCCCTCGTATAATACGATTTTTGCAGACAAATTTTATCGGTTCCCTTACTTTGGTCTATATGGGGCTATAAAATCCACCTGGCTCATTACTAGGTACGATCTTCACCAAAAGTGGTTTCCTTGTCAGTCACGCTATCAAATCTTGTTTTAAAACAATGAAATTCTCAAGTTGAGATTGGTAAAAATGTTAAATGTCCACTGCCTGTGCTTATGTGCTGTACAAAGATCTTTCTCAGATAATCGTAAACTTTATGTCCTTTGTTAAAAAATATGAATTAAGCAAGTCAGTTATAAATGTTTAAAATTTTTGTCAGCATTTTTTCCCAAGTACTTCATTGTGCACTAGTTTGCATATAAGCACAACAACAAAAAACAATATTTAAAAAATTATAAAAAAGTTGTAAATGTCATTACCAAGTCTACCCAAAACGTCAAATTTATTAATTGAAACTTTTGTTTTTTTAAGAATTGTAAAGCTTTGGAACAGATGCAACGATTATCTGGATATATTTGATCTCTTAATATAATGAAAATTTTTAACTGGATGATTTTTTAGAAATCTATATATATATTACGCTATCGTACGTGGCACAGAAATCGCGATTATTTATTTTTTGCCGGTGGCAACAAGTGTTTTGTTTTTACTAATTTGCAAATATTAAGAAAAGTATTTGAGGTATCGACTTAAAACTCATCACACATTATGTAGAAAAATTTTCGGCTTCGAAAATGCGATTTTTGTAAAATTGGGCTGTATTTTATCTTATTTTTTACAAAAAACTAGCTACTTTCTAAAAAGGAAAGCTAATAAAGTGCGAAGTCAAACCAAAAAACGCGCCATTTTGTTACCAATGCAAACATTAGCTCCATTGTTTACCTTATGCAATTTAACCTCATTGTTGTCCGCATCTTTATGACGTCAATGTTACTGATGCACATATTTGTGATTTATAATACAGAATCGATAATAATAAATGAATAAATAAAATAATCTTATAGAGTGGAGATTTCCGTCATGTCCTACCTCTCAGTTCTAGAGATTCAAGATCGCTAACAGTTTAGCGATGCATAAAGATGCATAGACTTTGTTCTAAATTTTAAATTTTGAAACTTACAGAAAATATACATACCCTTAAAACAGAGAGAGAGTTAGCAAGGTGGCTGTTACAGTTTGGCGAATGTCAAAGAGGGTGGGGAAACTATTAAATTGCCCCCAATTTGCTATCCATATATACATGATCCAGTGCATCAACTTTTCAGTGACATCGGTTTTAGGACAGTGACACCTCAAAAGCTTAACGGAAGAGCCATACTAACAGCGACAAACAATTTGTCACTTGAAATTAAAAATCGTGTTTTACAATGTATGCTAGGAACGGAAAGGGTTTATGAAAGCATTGACATGATCATAAGTTATGATCCACAAGATCAACTTGCATATACTGGAGAATTTTTAAACAGTTTAACACCAAGTGGAATGCCACCTCATAAATTGAAATGAAGACCAGGGGCCATCATAATGTTATCAAGAAATTTAGTACCTTCTAAAGGTCTGTGCAAGACTTATAGTTAGTAACTTAAAAGAATAACGATATTAAAGCAAAATAAATTGATTTCAATATTAATGAAACTTTTCTTACCCCTCGAATACCACTTATTCCATCAGAGAATAATATGCCTTTTACATTTAAGCGTATACAATTTAGTATCCGATTAGCTTTTTCAGTTATTATAAATAAATCCCAGGGTCAAACTTTTGAAAGAAATTGCTTAGATTTGTCAAATCCAGTTTTTAGCTAATGGTCAGTTGTATGTTGGTCTTTCAAGAGTTAGATCTTTTGATTCAGTTACTGTAGTATATGTGAGCTTTGAAATTTACAATTGTGTGCATAAAGAAGTTTTCGATGCTGAAAAAAAAAGATAAAAATATTTTGATAATTGTGAATGCTGTAAATACTTTCAATATAATATGTATACACTTTTTAATTTTAAAGGGTATCCATAGTAACTATTGTGTGCATACAAAGGTTTTTATGTATGCTGAAAAAGTACCTCTGTTTTCATATTTCTAAATGACGTCCGTATTTTATGATGTGTATATATTTTTTAATTTCAAAGTACCCAGTCCTCAGTGAAGAAGTTTTTATGCGTAGTATTTATACATATAATGCTGAAATTCATATTCTAATATGCTTATATTTAAAAGAGTAGACACTAGAGCGGCCAGATGCTCTGCGCGGGATCGACTAGTAAATCAAAATTTGTCACTGTGATTTATTAACAGCTTCCTCAAAGTTTCACAAAGATTTTTAACAAATGCCTGAACTATGTACTCTTTCAAGCTCATTTAATTCAGTAGTGTCTCAAGTCTCAAAATTTTTTTTAATTATTAAAATAAAATAAATTAATACTAAAATACATTAATTTAATGCAAAAAGTTATATATTTTTTTATTAAAAAAAATTAAAATGAATTTTTTTATTACAAACTAGCAAGCTACGCCCGCTACGCTGGTCAATTTCTTTTAACGAACTTTTAATCAAACAAAATATTGGCATTTCATAATTCACTTTCATATTTTAACAGAATAATAAGGCTGCTATAATTTGTGACTCGTGCTATAGCCAATATACACGTCAGGACACGTCGCCCTTATCATTATCTTTTTACGCATGAAGGTTTTGCTATGGTACTCCATTGTGAAATTTGGTAATTTTTAAAATTCAATATTTGAAAAACGGCATAATCATTAGATTTGAAATTTATGTCAAGAAAAATACAATTTTTTACCTTTCAAACGCAGTTTGTCTAATAACTTTCTGACAAATACTTTTCGATCTATTATTTTTTTCAGTAACTTCAAATGTTTCATCTTCCGAGATTAATCTGTGACAACAATTAGCGAAAAACCCTGTTGTCAGCAACGCATAGCTTTTTATTAAAGAGGCTGTTGGAGCAGGGATTGTCACCATTAATTTGCCACTATCACTTTTGAAATCGGTTCTGTAGTTCCAGAGATTCCATAGAAATTGTAATTTAGAATGATTTTAGAACGCTTTTCGCTCATTTCACTCTTTTAAATTTCGATTTTTAAAAAATTATTCTTAGAGAGCATTTACATCTTATAAGTAACTACAATGCCAAATTTCAAATTTCTAGCTCCTTCAGTATAAAAAAGAAGCAATTTTGGAACGCTTTTCGCTCCTGCACTCCCTTGGGATTAGTGGCACCGACATAAAATATAGCCTATGTTGGAGCAGGGATTGTCGCCATCAATGTGCCTCCATCACTTTTGAAATCGGTTCTGTAGTTCCAGAGATTCCATACAAATTGTAATTTAGAATGTTTTTAGAACGCTTTTGCTTATTTCACGCTTTTAAATTTCATTTTTTTTTTGTTGTTGTTGTTCTTAGAGAGCATTTACATCTTATAAAAATTCCGAAGAAGTAATCCTAGAAGTAGCTACAATGCCAAATTTTAAATTTCTAGCTCCTTCCGTACACAAAAAATTGCAATTTTAGAACGTTTTTTGCTTCTGCCCGCCCCCCCCCCCTGGGGTTAGTGGCACCGACATAAAATAAAGCCTTTGGAGCAGGGGTTGTCACCATCAATTTGCCACCATCCCTTTTGAAATCGGTTCTGTAGTTCCAGAGATTCCATAGAAATTGTAATTTAGAATGTTTTTAGAACGCTTTTCGCTCATTTCACCCTTTTAAATTTCGATTTTTTTCTTTTTTTTTGTTCTTAGAGAGCATTTACATCTTATAAGTAACTACAATGCCAAATTTCAAATTTCTAGCTCCTTCAGTATAAAAAAGTCGCAATTTTAGAACGTTTTTCGCTCCTGTACCCCTCTGGGGTTAGTGGCACCGACATAAAATATAGCCTATGTTGGAGCAGGGGTTGTCATCATCAATTTGCCACCATCACTTTTGAAATCGGTTCGGTAGTTCCAGAGATTACCCCCTACAAACAAACAAAAAAACAATCTTTACTCCTTTATAATATTAATATAGATTTTAAAATGCTACTCTTTTTTTTTTTTTTTTTTTTGTAGTTTTTTATTCAGTTTTTACATGTTGTGAATAATAAAGCACGCAGAAAATTAATAAAAATACAGGAATAATTTGATAAATATACAGGTTGTCCCAAAAAGAATGAAACATGCTTTATTGTTTAACCTGATGGAAATAAGTAGGCATTATGAATTTAAAAAGTGTTCAAAATAAGGTAGGATATAAGAAGATGCTAATAAAACAACACTGTCATTATTTTTCAAATAGTTACACTTTTTATATTTTTATTGGAAGGGGGGGGGGTCTCCCCCCCCTTTCTTTCTTTTGCTGAAACAAGACCCTTATAAAAAACTGCTTATCTGTATCATTAAACCTGAATGAGTTATGTATAATTTTAGTGGACTTTTGTAAATGGTGACCATTTGGAAGAAAAAGGAAACATGATAATATATACACAATATTGACCTTAAACAAAAGATAATCCATGCTTGCAATATTAGGGGCGAATAACTCTAAAATGTTTACATAAGAATCATTAGAACTGTTATGTATTGGGGATGAAAGAAAATAAAATAAATGCTTTGTGAATTGCTTTTATTGAATTACTTTTTTAAAATATAAAACATATTTGTCACTTTACTTCCTCTCTACATGTGCATTGCTTTGTTAATATGCACTTTTGATGATTTTTTTTAACACTTACTAATACGTTTTTGATCTAAATAGAACGCCGTCGCCGACATCTGAATATCCCTTATTTTCATTGCTAAAATAGCCTTTTAGATGGTACGGAAAAAAAGATACATCAGATTTTTCCCTTTATCATAATTCAATTAATGTTAAAAATGCAGATATGCAGTTTTTTGTAATACTTCAAGGCTGTAGACCGGGAGGCGGCAGCACAGACAATCACCTCATCGAGTTCACCGCTGAAATTCCAGAATTAGTTAAAACTCGATTCGCATATTAAAACGAAATCGGTCTGCCAAGTCATATCTTTTGGTGGAAAACATCTTAAAACCCGATTTTAGCGGTTGACTCGTAGGTTTACCATTGTGTTTTCCTGCACCCAAAGGTATGAAAACATGGAGTCACTCGGAGCAGGAACACACAATGGTAAACCTACGCGCCAACCGCTAAAATCGGGTTTTCGGGTGTTTTCCACCAAGATATGACTTGGCAGACCGATTGCGTTTTAATATGCAATTCAAGTTTTAACTAATTCTGGAATTTCAGCCGTGAACTCGATGAGGTGATTGTCTGTGCTGCCGCCTCCCGGTCTACTGTATAGTGAAAGGAATTTTTTTCTAACTGAGCAATTATGTCTGCGGGCGGAGGTCATATCAAGATTTAAATAAGTGTAACTTAAAAAAATACTAGATGGAACCCGTCAAAATTTGACGGAAAAAAATACTATAACAATATCAGTAAAATAAGCTTCTTTATTATTTAAAAAGGGGTGCATATGAAACAGTCTTTCAAATATTTTATTTTAAAAGTTTTTTTTCCCCAATGAAATACAGTACTATTTCCGATTCAAACTCCAAACAAACAATCTGTAAACAACTGTGTAATGCAAATCAGTTTGACATTACCGTCATACTCCACACGGCAAGAAAAAAATTTCATGGACCTATGAAGTATATACAAATAGTATATTCCTACGGTCATATCATATTCAGTAAATAAAAGAACATAGTAAATAAAGCACACATCTCCCCCCCCCTCCCCCCAACCTGTGATAATGCAACCGAATGAGCTCCTATGCGCATGTGCATTGCATCTGCCCAAAAGCAGCGTCGAAATTCGACGTTAAAAAAGTTTTAAAATGCTTAAATTAAAAGTTTTAAAATGTCCTCTTTAATCAATGTTCGTTTCAAATCCATATCTTCTAAAACGCGTCCATTGTTTTAAGCAAATCAGTTTTTATGTAATTTTTTTACAGTAATAAATCAATCGGCCGATGAGGGAGATTTTTAAGGTTTTCAAGTGTAATTTATTTGTATTTTTTCTTCGGTTCCTTTACATAATCAGGATTATTATCCCTTTTCCATCACAGTCTTGGATATTTTCCCTCTTATAGAGTTGGCAAATGTAATAAAATATAAAAATACAATTCCTAGCATGTTCTGATATCTGATGGAACATATACATCAACGAATTCAACGTATCAATTTTATGCTATTCATAAACTAAACATATATATATACATATATATATATATAACCATTAATGAAACATTACCAAAACACCAACTGAAACTTGAAATTATGATTTAGGAAGTAATAACTTATTGACAACGAAATTGTAACCCCAGCACAATGAATATAGATATTAAATACTTATATAAAAGAAGTAGAAACTTTCAAATACATGTATATATATATATATATATATATATATATATATATATTGACAGATTTTCGTTTAGCGCTAAAATGCTCTATCTTATGGATAATCTGATCTTATGATTTGTCACTGTTTTTATTATTATTATTATTATTATTATTATTCACTTTTTATGATGGTTTGGAAATTCTATTTTCAATTGTGGCAACTTTCCCAGGGGCTATTTTACATTACTGAAGCAAACTGGTGGTCATTGATAAGATAGAATTGAAAAACTCTTCATGCTTGAAAATTATTTAAAAAGTCGTTAAATTAAGCGGCAGTTTTCAAATAAAATTCTATCGAAAGCTAACTTTTTTTCTAATTGCTGATGTAAGAATTGAAATTGTAAAATGTAGTAAAAAATAGAAATTTTTACTATTTAGAAGTGATGTAACCGCGATGAAAGCTAAAGCGATAGCGCCTTTTGTTGTCACAACCGTTGTACATTTCTAAAAATTGCCACTGTATTTTGGCTGGCGTCCAAAAGTCGAAAACCATTTTCTGACATCGAAAGAGAAATTCACAGTGAAAGAAATGGGATTTTGCGCTAATAAGGAACTGTTAAATGAACTTATAATAAACCTACCAAATTAATTCTTATGAAACATTAGTATTACTTTGTTTATTCTAGCTAAAAATACAATCATTATTTCAAGATTTTTTTCTACCCTAACTCTATTTTTAATAATTTTAAATTTCCTGAAATGCTTTACTTTTGTGATTTGTTTTATTAAAAAAGGAAATCTTCTAACCTATAATTTAAAAAAGTAACATGTAATGAAGGTATGCAAACAAAATGAAGAAATCAATGACGTCTTCAATTCTAATTTTTATAATTATGAGTGGAAAAATCAGTTAAAATTACGTGATGTTGACACAATCATAATCATATACAGGCATCACCCGACTTACGTAATTAATTCGTTCCGCAGACTTTTACGTAACTCGAATTTTACGTAAGTCGAATGTGTAATTTGCTTATGTAAAATTTTGTAAGAAACTGCAATATTTATTATATATATTATTTACATAGTATTAATTTTTAATTAAAGCATCATGCAGCAGTATTTACTCGGATATAAATTATACAAGTATGAAAAAATATAAAGGTAAATTGGGTTGGGTTGCTTATTGACGGCCAATTATCTACACTAGGGATATAGGCCCGGGAGGAGTGCCCTTCGTGGGGGTCTTTCTAAGGGAACCTAATCCGTATTTACGCATGGATAAATCCACGGCTCGAAGAAAACCACGAAAACTCCATAAAGGTAAATTGAAAAAAATAAATAAATAAATAAAATAAAAACACTTTTCAAATAAAAAATATCTTGCGGAATTTGGAATTTATAAATTTAACATTGATGGACATTGATGACATTGATTTATAACAATTTTGAGATTAATTCAAACGACTATAAAAATAAGAAATAATTAAAGAGGACTGACTTACCTCTTCTCCACGAATTTTCGATGATAAGACAAATGAATAGCACTCAAAAATAAAATAATTCTTGAAAAGCACAAATTGTATTGATTAAGAATTATATATGACAACTACGAATAACGAACAATAAAGATCCGTTGTTATGATTCCCTCTAATATATAAAACTATATTATTATAGTTATAATTTTTATCTACATAATTTATTTATAAAATAATTATTAAAAGTATGCAAACGCGTATCAAATGCGCTAGTGAGTTCATAAATGTAACTTTCAAAAAAATTTTACGTAACTGCGAATTTACGTAAGTCGCAGTATACGTAAGTCGGGGGATGCCTAATACATTTTTCTATTTAGTTTTATCAATGTTAAAATGCATTTCAAGGTAAGCATAACGTGATTTTCACTGGCGCAAACTTTTCACACGTACTTTATATCTGTTACTTTAATGATTAAACACCATGCATACAAATAAAAATATATTTTGCATTTAATTGGAATAAAAAAATGGCATCAACAAAGTTATAATGCATAATGATAAAATAAACCCAATGGACAATATTTTCGTGACGTCACAATAAATATAAATTTTTATTCGCTTTTAAAACACGCGGATAAATATTTTTACGGAAACTTAACTTGCAAATTAAAAAATTCGGCCTAAAAGCCGCATGCTTTTAATGTTCATTATTTCTCTTAATATCCTCGCAACCATAGAGTTCAGAAAATAAACTCTATGCCTTGCAACTGTGGGCGTTATCCGATTATGACGTCATTAGCAGAAGTAAAAGTTTAATTGAAAATTACGGCTAATTAATTAAATTTTCGAACAAACGAATGCACTGTAACAAATCTGTGTCCAAATATCTTTCATTTAAAAAAAGAATGATGTAATTTGATGCAGTAGTTTGTTCTCACGGATTGTCGAAAGAAATCGCTTAGCGTTTTAAATATATAGATATTGGTAGGGCTATTTCAATAACATATTCTCATTTCCTACCATTTTCTGTCTGAAATTTTTGCAAATTACTTTGCCTACTTATCTCCAAACAGATAAAAAAATGTAGCACGTTTCAACGTTTTGGGGCACCGTGTACACTATGAAATAGAACAGAAAAATAAATAATCGCACACTTCAAGTTTATATAAGAAAAGATCTTTCAGGATATTTCACATCTGATACTTGAATCTTTAAGCGATAGAATGTTCAATTAAAAAGTATATATATCAAAAAATTTTGTAAACATTTGACAAATTGTTGTCAAGATAATACAAAATACACACATTAACTGAGTGAGATAAATGCATTTCGTTCCCTATTGTAAAGGACTGACAGGTATGTACAAAAGCAGCTCTAACTCGTGCTTTTATAATACGGGTAGGAATCTGAAATTTTGATGAGATGTACACTACCGGGAAAAATTAAAGGAACTAATATAAAATCGTAGGTAACTTGAATGATTTTGTAACATAGAATTTGCTTAAGATCTTTATTATTTTGTCATGCCTGGAATAACTTCAAAATGTAATGTAGAATAAGTAAATTCTGCAAAAAATAAATTTAAATAAGAACATAGGGGATGAGATTTAAAGTTAGGTATGGAAAAGTTAATGTTATACTTTTTTTGCAACTTTTAGAGATACATAGAAAATATCAATAAGGTATGTGATCTCCCCTGGCTTAAATGCAAACTTTGCGGTAATTTTCCAAGCTGTCTGTTAGGTTTTCAGGTGTTCGGGCCGAAACTAGCCTTTTTGGCGCCCGGGGCAAACATGGATTTTGGCGCCCCCCCCCCCCTTCCTCCGCAAAGAAAATTTCCAAAGCGAAATTTTTCTAAGTTTCTAAAATTTAAAGTATATAATCAGATAATCTGTAATACTAAACTAAGTAATCAGCTTTGTCAAATACTGATTCATTAAAACCTTGAACATGGAATCGAAAGGAACCGAAAAATATTCCGCTTTATACAGGTTTTCATTTTAGGAAGTATAATTGTTGATATTCTCAGGGGAGGATTTAAGGGGTCGCGATGGTCTCAATCGCGAGGGGCCCGCATTCAAAGGGCCCCGCATCAAAAGGGCCCCCAAAATCCTCTTTTAAGTTCAACGAGAAAAATTATTTTTTGATCAAAGGATTTTCTTAGCACATTTTATTTTAATTAGTATTACTACATAATTTTCATGTAATTTAAATAGAATATTTTTTACACCATTTGCTATTCCCAGAAATGTTTTAGTTATGTTTAAATGTTTTTCCTTGTCTTCTTTTCTATTAGCAATTACCAGAACTGTGAATGGTTGTGGAGGGTTGGGGTGAGACTCGAACTTGGATCTGAGCTGAAAGGAACCCTGTTACTGTTAGAGACTTTTATGACAATTTAATTACACAGATTCAGAGTCTAATTAAATCAGATCTGATAAATCTAAATCTGGATCGTGACACTGGGGCCCCTGATTTAGGGGTCCCCCACACTTGGTATGCTGTTTGCATAAAGCTGATATTTAGAATGCATTTGACTTTGTTACTGATTATAATCGATATTTTGCATTTTTAGAGTAGGATAAGATTAAAAACAAAAAGAAATTGAGCTTGATTATTACAGGGGCACACGATGTATTTGCCCCGGAAATTTACATCTGGATCTAAAAAAATATTTACAGCAAAAGAATGGGGCGGCAAAACACGCAAGAATGGCAAAAATACGATTTTTTTTTTTTTGGTAAAGATAAAGGCAGAAACGACTTTATTAGCCATGCCACCCTGTGCGAGATTCTTTTCTGCGTCTCTACAAATGCTATATTCTTAAAAAGAAAAAAGGGGAGGGGAGGTTACTATTTTACCTTGCATATGTTTTATCCCCTTAGTTTTTAGTGCCGTTAGCAATAACCAACCTCGCGCCCTTTAAAGCCGTATCTGTATGTAAAAAAGCTATTGTAACAACTGGTATGGCGGCATTTTTCATTTATCTGGAAATGGCCAAAGGACAAGAAAATAATTTGGGAGGACAAAGGCAGGGGCGGCTGCGGTTTTATTAGTCATAGCAACTTGGGTATGGTTTTTTCCCTGCACCCCTACAAATGACATTCTTTTTCAAAAAAAGTTTTAACAAAGAGTTTTATTTTGCGTATTTTTCAAATTATCCTTTCAAATATTATTTGTTTTTAGGATCCCAGGCAGTCGCCCAACCTCGCCCTCTCTAATAATACTAGATTAGATCTGGATGATAAAGTAATTTCAGCAAAAGTAACAGGCCGGCATATTCCAGTTGCCGCCAAAAGCGGCAAAACGCTTAGAAAACTTTCGCAAAAAGACGAGTAAAAAACTTTTTGGAAGATAAAGCCATGGGCGGCTCCGGCTTTACTAGCCATGGCGCCCTGTACGAGATTTTTTACTGTACCTCTACAAATGCTATACTTAAAAGAAAAAGATTTTACTGAGAATTTTACTTTGGGCAATCATTTCATCCCCCAATTTGTGTTTATTACTTACCCATCATACGTAGTATAGGGTAAGTCTTGTAATCGTTTTGAAAATCGAAATTTTGTTTTGACGGATTTACACGTTTCAGACACTGGAGATTCCAAAAAACATATTTTTAGAAAAAAAATTTTGCCGTCCGTCTGTGTGTCTATATGTCTGTGTGTCTGTAAATGCTCTATCTTCCGAAAAAATTGAGATAGAGATTTGCAATTTGGTATGTACTTAGTATGTAATAATGGGAAGAAGCCTATTTCATTTCAATAACCTCGATTAACCGAAACAATTTTTTTCGGACTCTCGAAATATTCGTTCTGATAAAAAGTATATAAAAATTTTCGAAATTGTTTATTTTAAGAAATGAACATAAAAGACAATAAAAAAACATAAATTTTGCATAAAGCATGAAGTCGATCGGATAATTAGTTGCCGAGATATTTGGAGTCCTATTTTCCACACTCTTCGATTTTTCATGACCCTGTATTTCATCCAAATTTCACTTCAAAGATATATTTTAATTGGAAATTTGACGCTTAATCAGATGCAATAAACCGCTAGTTAATAAGATTATTAGTTTTGGAGTTATAAGGAAAAACCTCTTTCAAGCAATTCAGTAATCGAGCCTTTAAAGTTTGTGACGTCATCAATCCACGATTTTATTTGAATTGCAATGCATTTTATAAGTAGTTTACACATTTTTATTTTAATATTTTACATTATGCATATCCATGATGGGTCAGTATTATGGTTGCCCCCAACGACTAGTTGTCTAGAGCAGTCACCCCTCGCCCATGACAAAATGGAAAAAGAAGAAAGCTCCACGCTGTGAGAAAAGGGGAAAAAAAAGAACAGCCTTCATGGAATATTTTTACCTATTAGAAAAGTCAAAGTGAGGGAATCGTTTGCCAATTATCCATGCTGGACAGTGCAGTACCGTTATCCAGACGACGTTGTACAGTGTCATATACAGACATGATTAGGGACTGACCTTGAAAAATGTTTGTGATTCTTCTACACCACAGGAAGAGATTTAAATGATAGACGGCATAGACATAATACATTTGGAATGGGAGAAAGAAAATAGCCTAAGAAAACAGTTCGTTTTTTATTCATTTGCTATTTTGTATTGTAAACGAATCTTTTTATCTATTTGTCTATTTTGATGCATTTGGTTCAGTTTTTCTTTTAAATTTTTCGGCTGCGAGACTTTTTATACAAATTTCATATATATATACATTTCTATATCAAAAAACAAACAAAACCTGCATTTGGCGCCCCCTTCGCCTTCTGTTCTGCTGGCGCACGGGGCACGTGCCCCCTCTGCCCCCCCCCTTAGTTTCGGCCCTGTAACGGTAACAAAATGTATTCAACATGAATAGCGCCTTGAAGTTCCTGAAGATTGAAAGATGGCCGCTGTAGTGATAAAAGTCGGCGTCCCACACGTGCCGTAGAATATGCTGGCTATTTCATCTGCTGGATTCCTTCAAGATAATCGGGGCGAGAATTATAATCCATTAAGAGGACGTTATTACCAATTACCTCCCTAAACAACTTGACATAAGGACCACGAGCTTCATTTCTGTTCCTTTCAGCATTCGTAGTTACATTAGTGAAAGTGTGTTGATCGATGCGGTTATTCAAAATGGTGCTCGCACATATACTATGATTTCACCAACTTTGTACCGATGCCTTTTACGGACGTTTTCAGACCGTAAAAGCGTGTTGTTTGTTGCGGAAGCGTCTTGTTTGCTTCCTCCAAATTGTAACTTGTCTGGAGTCATTTTCTAAACAAGAATGAGACTTATCAATTCCGTGGTACTCCAGCCATCGGTCTATAATTTTGCAACCTGGAGGAATTCGCAGCCCCGAGTTAGAAGGACACAAATCATGGATTTCGTTGCATAAAACTCTCTTTTATTCAGCCTGTTATTCACGGTATATCTAGATAGTCCAGTTCCTGTAGCTGCAACGAACTCATTTGCATTTTACTCTAACGTCAGCTGTCTATTCTTGTAGCAATGGTTGCAAATAACCGTCCAAAGATTCTGTTGAGGTACGTTTTCGAAGTTGATCTGGATGCCTGCATACATCACCACCGTCTTCAAATCACTTCCAGGTTCTTGACATGACACTTTTAGCTTTTTTCTAGATGTTTACAGATCTGTATCAGTGTTTTTATCTCTCCTATTCTCCTAATTAAATGTCATTTCTCACAATTCGTCAAATGTCTTCTCGTGGGCTTTTTTCATTTTCCACACGTAAAAATTTTATCCAATTATTCGTACAATCTTTGCAAATCGAATTTGAAGCAACTTCTTGTTTTCTTTTGAAAGAACATACGAATTTAACACAAAAATTTAACACAGAAACCGAACACAAAAATTTAAATATTTCTGTCTAGCAAAAGTGGATCCCGTTGGACTACGCTATAACGTTGATCTTAAGCTACCATCCTACTACATCTTTCATTGGACTCCACTTGAATTAACATAAAACACCCTTTTATAGTTCCTTTAATTTTCCCCAATCAGTGTGGGTTGTTTTAGAAAATATAAAATAAAATAAATCAAAATCGACATTTTAGATACATTTTGAGGCACCAAGGATTTTATGAAACTTTGTTTAAATGAATATACAACCAGGGTTGCGGAGTCGGTGGCAAAAATGATCGACTCCGACTCAGACTCTGACTCCTGAAATTTTAAAGGAACAGACTCCGACTCCGAAACAGCTAAAATACTAGTATTGCCTGTTAATTCATATTATTCAGATTACTCCATTTCTGTCATTTGTTTTGAAACAGTAATAGTCGCTTTTATTAAATTTGCCATTAAGGAAATATTACTATTTAAAAAAAGTGGCAGCAATAAAGCAATCAGAATTAAAAAAAAAAAAAAGACTGGGAACATTGCAACCTACTGGCACATTCCTGTTAAACCTTGAAGCATATTATTAGTATAAAAAGTTTCACCTTTTTTAAATGCAGATTTTTTTTTAAATAAGGCAAAAATACTCTTATAAAATGAGTGTGGAACTTTGCCTCTGCACTAATCGGCTCTGGTCAAGATTGAAAATATTGTGAACATATAAACCCCTCCTCCTTCCAGATACTCTATGTACAATCACACAAAAACACAATGTGCATTAAATTTTATGTATGGTAAAATTTAATTACGTAAAAACTGTGCAAAAACTGTATGTAAAATATTTATATGCATGTAAATTGCAATTGAAAAGTTAAATTTGAAGCTATTTAGATAGAAAAAACAGTTGAAGTCTAATAGATCTCCAAAATTTACTTTGAACAACACATACAAAGATCTATCGATTGAATCCAAACAGCATTTATTATGTTGGTATGTCATTTTAAGACAATAACCAACATATTTTGTGCCAAATATGGGTCAATATCAAATATATATTATACCAAAATATGGGCGAAAGGATGTTTAATTTTGGTTTTATAACCATTCCTGCAGACCCAAAAAATAGCAGGTGAAAATGTTACAATTTATGCATCATTTGGAGTCTCAAGAACCCGAATAAAAGGGAAAAGAAAATTTACAATTTCGGCATTACTCCTGGTCCCACAGACCCGAAGAATCTGAGGGAAAGTAAGAAAAAAAAAAAGGAAAAAGGTTTCTATTACAATGGTATTTTGGGTTCTGTAAACTCCAAAAATAGCAGATATTTCCAATTTTTGCATTACCTCGAGTTCCGCAAACTAAAAAAAAAAATAGAAGAAAAAAAAAAAAAAACGAGATAAATGACTATATACTAAATATAAAATACCAACTAGAGGTTTCAATTAAAAACAGTTTTCATATATGCTGTACAGTACATTAAGTCTGTTTAAACTGGGTTGCCTGGTATATCTAGTCCAAAATTAAAAATAATAATTCATTTTATAAATTTAAAATTACATAGAATTGGTTTAATTACACTTCAAACTGTCTAAAAAACAAGCTGGAGTCGGAGTCGGCCTGTTTTTTAGTGACTCTGACTCCGACTCTTTTGCCCCAAAATGGGCCTGACTCCGACTCCGCAGCCCTGTATATAACTACTTTTTTTCATTTAATGTAGAATAAATAAATCTACACCGTGTAAATTAACAGTCAGATGCATAATGCATATTCTACAGTTGCATTTGTAGTAATTTATTTTTGCGTTTATTCATAACATATTATTATAGGTAAGTTTAATTATTGAAAAGCACCAAAAAAAAAAAAAAAAAAAAAAAAAAAAAAAAAATCAGAATTTTAAAATGAGTTTTCAAATCTCAAATCGTTAATTGCCTTATCTAATCTGCTATAAATTATATCATAAGCACACTTCTCATTTTTCTGATTAGTTCTTATGTATGAACGAAAATTTTTAAGTTGATTAATAATAAGTTGTACAGAAAATCCGATTGGATTATCCGTTGACTCTGGTATTTGTTGTGGATTGCTTTGTACTGGAACTAGATGGGCATAATACTGTTCCATAGTTTCTTCCACTCCTTGAGCGTTTCTGCATCTAACTTTCTGGACCTGGATATGTAGTGCTAAATTTCCTTTGATGAGATTCCACAACTCATCTCTCAGCGGACCTTCCAATGTAGTTTTATGTAAAGCCTCAGTGACTGTTGTGTTCAGTTGGCAATATGCCGCATTTGCATACGGTGGGATCCTTCCTCGATCCACAAGTGTTTTCAAACCTATAAAGAAGATAAAAATAAAAAATGAAATGAAATATGTGTGATTATATATTGTCTAGTATTGCATATAATAGCTTTTCAAAGTACCCAGTTTACTTCCGGAAAAAAAAAAAAAACGTTTCATTTCCAGATAATTTAAAGCAAAATCGTCAATTTGAAATTTCTCGAAATTTAGAAATATGCATATTATTAATACTTTAATATATTTTTTAAATTAACATTGTAATATTTTGTTATTATTATAAAAGTCGGCCATTCTAAAAAGTAAAAATTGTTTAATATGAATAAATAACTAAACATATGATAAATCTCTAAACTGACAAGTTTAAAAAAATTCTGCATAAAAATCTAAAATAATTAATTTTAAGCAATTATTCGCTGTATAATATTTGCAAACAAACGAGCATTCAACATATATTAAAGTTTTACCTAATTTAATCCTCTTCAGAATAACACGAAATCTAGTAATGAGAAATAATATAATAGAAATAAAGTAATTACTTAAGGCTGTTCTCAAAAACTCATTTCTATTCCAAATCGTTTCTACGAGGGCCGATCCAGAAATAAGGTTCCCATCAAATTTACAAATAGGCAACATTGTTTATTCTCATAGAAATTTACATCGTTGGAAAGAAGAAAGTTTTCTCTATTTCTCTATATAATCATTATCTTTTTCTACGCAATTTTTGTATACGGTGCTCCAATTTCTGTATTCAATGTCGTAGAACTCCGCCGCCAACCCGCTGAGGAAGCGTTTCACCTCTTCTTTGACGTCATCGTCGCTCCGGAAGCGTTGGACACCCAAATGTTCCTTTATCTTGGAATTATCACAAGTGATAATTACTCGCCAAAATTATTTTGCAGTGATATTATTTTGTATTATTATATTTTTACAAACACTGTTTCCGTTATATTCATATAGTATTCATTTATCTATTGTTCAATATCCCGCCCTCTGTCGCGTTTACTGGCGGGATTTTGTATTTTTTTTCAAACCTCAATAAAGGGAACATCTAAGCTCTCAGACTTAGTTCCTATTCTGAGCAGTCCTTCTCAGGCAGTAAAGTACAGTAAAATGTGTAAGCATTTATTTTATATTTTTAATTGAAATATTTATTGTTTGGCAGTAAGAAAAGTGCATTAAAATGTGTGAAAATGAAACAATTTCATGATACTGGCCATGCAATAATTATACCTGCTAATATAGAGATCTGCACGGGCCAGGCCAAGGCCCGGCCCGCGGGCCTATTTTCCTTCACGGCACTCGGGCCGGGTTCGGGTCTTACTTTTTTCCTGAAGGATCAGGCCGTGCCTTAAATTATTTTTTCCGTGCAGAGCCGGGACTGGTTTCATTCTTCCTAGTCTTCACGCCCCAAAATTTTCAGTCCTGGTTTTGACCCGTATGAAAATCATTGTCTCGGCGTGTAATCCTAATAATATTATAAATCCGATTGTGTGCAAATGTTAGGCTGAAGCCAGCGTCAAAATGGAGAAGTTAATGGCCCTGTATCTTTGCATATAGGTGGATTATAACCCGGAAATGAACATAGACTCGTTTTTGTTTATTTTATTCAAATACTTTTCTTAATAATTCAAAATTTGATTATTTTCATAGAAAATCAATGGACATTTTTAGATAAAATTTAACCATTTTATTTTATCGTTGCTAGGGCTTTGATCGTTGTCAATAAATAAAAATGCGGAAAAATAATTTTTCCTCAACAATTAAGTTTCAGTTGAGCGATTTTCACGTGAAAAATGAAAATAATTCAAAAGAAGATGAATTTCTGTGATATTTGAAACAACAGTATGGAGTATTTGTTATTATACATAAAGTATGAATATCGGTTACATTAAAAATATCGTTTTCTGTCAAAAACTGCGTTATAATTAGAAAGAAGAATTAACAATAATTATATTATTAAGAAAAAGATTTCGTTGAACCATGGAACTATGAACAGGATCCTTCTTGGCTTGAACAAATATGACGTCATAAATAAAACATGTATTTTCAAATATTCGTAATATTACAAAGAGCATGACTATCAGTGTATAATAAAAGTATATACATAATGGACGTCATATTTAAGATGAATAACTGAAATTTTTTTTATACTGATTAATAATAAGCTTGAATATCAGTTACAAAAAGATGTGAGCTTTCTGCTAAAATTCACTTCATTATTGCCAGGAAAAGAAAATTAACAAGAATTATATCACTGAAAAGAGATTTCTCTGGGGTCAAAGTTACGTCATAATAAAACGGGATTTTTTAAATATGTATTCTATTGATTTTAAATATATAATATAAATAAAATAAATCAAATGGAGAGTGTATCAATTTCATACATTAATAATCACTGAGTACAGTGAAAGAATAGAGAGGTAATGAACCGTAAAATCGGCTTGCAATATGAAGCCGGTTATTGCTCAAATCATTAGGCCCAAGGGCTGACTTCATTGGATGGAGAGAGGCTGCACGTGGAACAATGACTGGATTCATTGGACGGGGAGAGGTTTTCAAAGCAAGCCGCCAGTTGTTTGGGCCAACTGTAGGGTTGCATTTTCAGCATCACGCAAAACATGAACATTTCATCTCTATTTATTCTCTGAACTCTGTCATTAATAATAGAAGCATCAGTAAGATTATTAGGAAAAGAAAATTGAACACAAGTCTATTAAGTTCAAATCTGACTGTGTGTATTTCGCAACTACTCCTCCTATTGCAACGCGATTTACTTAACACAGGTTATCATTGATTCGAGGATGTCATACAAACTCTGAGAATTTAAAATTTTGAATTAGATTCCGAGATATTAATATTTTTTTTGTTGTAAATTTTAACGAAATTTCTCTAAAAATGGTACTTAAATTGCTCCATTTTTGTGGATAAAAGGGAGAAATAAAACGGATTAATATATTTTTATGCCATTTTCTCATTAAACCTGAAAAAAAATATTTTATTTTCAATTTCAATAGTTGGTGAAAAAAAAATATTGATTACAGTAAAATTTCCGAAAAATAAAAACATATTTCCACATATTCAAACTTTATGAATCAATTTATTCTGCAGAGCAAAAAGCGCCTGTCAGCATATTGTCAAGAAATCAAGATTTGTTTCAGCTATAGATTAAACCAAGGACACAAATTTGCTGTTACATGCAAATGTAACACTTGCAATTGCAAAGCTTTTTGCAACCCCAAATTACATGCAAACATAACATTTACATGTAATTTACACCCAAATTAATTTTAATTTGTATCGTAATAAATGTTAATTTGCAATTAAAATTACATGCAAAAGTAATGTTTACATATAATTTTGGGTTGCAAAAAGCTTTGCAATTTAAGTGTTACGTTTGCATGTAATTTGGGACTGCAAAAAGCTTTGCAATTGGAGCTCCTTGCATTTAGATGTAGAATTATTCTTCCCTATTCACAAGAATTGAATTTCAAGAAAAAGCATATATTATTTCCAATGAATTATTTTTAAATGATGGCTGTTAAAACGTTTCTCAAAGTCGTTAAAAGTAAAATGGTTTATCAGGTAAAATTGACATTTCTTTTTACCCAATTCGTCGATTTACACGATTTTATTTGGCCGTCCTTTTTCGATTGGTTGCAGTTTCCTTTTCTCGGTTGGCACAAAATTATACCTTTTTTAAACTGATTTATGTCAAGGCCCCTATAACAAAGAAATATCGTATTTTCTTCTATGAAATGTGATAAAGAGTTAGTTAATTATTTACGTTTTTAATTATCGGGAGTGAAATATTTTGCTTGATTAGTACATTTATTTTTCTTTTAATGTTACGTGAACGAAGTCACGGGTAACAGCTAGTTGTAAAATAAGACCGGGCACAAAAATCTTTGCAAAAAATGCATACATTTTTAAATCACCATTATTCTACAATTAAACACTAAAATTTATTATTTTTAAAGAATAGTAGATTTGTACGCTTATTAAAATATGGCTAAATTAAAATATAGTGAAACGTGTGAAAAAGAATCTGCTTATGACGGAATCCTGTCTTAAAGTGAAAAATGTGTTGATCCATGCAAAATGAATAGATTAATACGTAAGAAAAGAATATATAATACATTTATACCTGCTAAGAAGTCAAATTGTCTATAACTCATTTTTTTTCTTCCCTATGCAATTCCGTCTTAGAAGATTTTACTGTATAGCATTTTTCTAATTTTTAACACTTCAGTACATGGAATATGTATTAACACTATTAATCATATACCAGAGGGCCCGTGTGAAGATTTCGCACTGAAATCTAATATTTTTTAGGTACTTCTCTATTATCCCATCGACCACTTTTCATAACAAAAAACTACCGCCAAACTGTAAGATTAAACGCCAAAAATGCAGTCCCATTTACTTGATGTCAGAATCATTATGCGTGTTTGTTACGTCATCTAGTGGTTTTACATTCGACATTTGCGTGTATTTTTCATTATGTTTTACTGATTTAGTGGTTATTTTATTTATTAAAATAACAATTGTGTCCTTAAATTCTTATATTTTATTTATTTATTTATTTTTTGATATTCCAATGGCAACGTTCTCCCGTTTATTTGGCGGTAGTTTTTTGTTATGAAAAGTGGTCGATGGGATAATAGAGAAGTATCATTTTTTATCAATATGTAATATTTATTAGATGCAGGTTTAAACTTCTAAAGAAAAAGCAAGGATAAAAATATCTGCAAACAACATTTAGTTGTTAGTCAAGCCAGAATATCATCTAATTTATTCCATCAAAGTTAGACTAAAAACTGATCCAATATTGCTAAAGGCACGCGCGAGGAAAAAAATTAACAATCGTATTTTGACTGCATTAGAGGATGACGTCATCCGCTTCGGGAAAAACATGGGACTTAGAAATATAAATCTAAACATTTCAATTTCGCTTTTTAATCATAAGTATAAAATAAACCCGTGCGGTGTTTTTTATAATAATTGCTGAGCATTATGTAATGTGGTATTTTATTTTTTTGGCAACAATAATTTCAGGAAAACCTTTCATTTCTTTTATGAAAACAATGCCGATTTAATATTTAATTTTCAGCAAATTTTAATAAAAAACATGTTTTAACGAATTGTTAAGTGGGCTATGTCAAAAGCCGGTTCTAAAACCTTTCATATGGTATCTCATTCGTTGTTCTGCGTTTCATATTTTCTTAGAAAAAGGGATGTTGACAGGAGAAATAATATATATGATTCTAATACGAGCAAATCTTGTGTGTGGTTATATATATATATATATATATATATATATATATGCAAATTTTATCTTAAAAACGGCTCTACCGATTTGACGAAATTTTGAATCCAACCGTTTTGGGGGACCAGAAAACCATTGGGCTAGGTCACGTGTTCAAGAAAATTCTATTAGTGGGTCATTTTGGTCATCAAGGGTCAGGGTCAAGCTAATTCTATCTAAAAAACAGTTCAAAAGATTTTGACTAAATTTTGTAAATCACCATTTTCAGGCACGAGAAGACTATTGGGCTGGGTCACATGTTCGAAAACTTTCGATTAGAGGGTCATTTTTGGGTCAACCCGGGTCAAGTTAATTTTATCTAAAAAACGGCTCTATCGATTTTGATTAAATTTTGTATCCTACGAGTTTCGGGCACGAGAAAATCATTGGACTAGGTCACATGTCCGAGAAAATTCGATTAGTGGGTCATTTTTGGGTCACTGTGGGTCAAGCTAATTTTATTTAAAAAACGGCTCAGACTATTTACAATAAATTTTGTATCCTATGGTTTTCGGGCACGAGAAGACTGTTGGGCTGGGTCACGTGTTCGAGAAAATTCAATTAGTGGGTTATTTTGGTCATGGGTCATTATGGGTCAAGCTATTTTATCTTAAAAACGGCTCAGACTATTTAGAGTAAATTTTGCTTCCTATGGTTTTTGTGCACGAGAAGACTGTTGGGCTAGGTCACATGTTTGAGAAAATTTGATTAGTGGGTCATTTTGGTCATGCGTCAGGATATTTGAAATGAAATCTAATTTTGACCGAACATATCTCGGTTGTCCCTGCTCGTGATAACTTAAACACACACATACAAATAGAGATTTATTAAAAAAAATAAATATCGCAGGCTGCGGAACTTCTATAAAAATGAAGATTATAAACATGAAAAAAAAAAAAAGGCTAAGATAGGAATTTTTGGTTAGATCTCCTCCAACGAGGCCAATTTTTAACCAAATCGACGTACAAATCAATGTTTTGTAGAAATTCACACGGGCCGGGCTCGGGCAGAGATTTAAATTTTTTCCGGGCCGGGCCGAACTTTTGACTTTTAAATCGGACCGGGCCAATATTTTTTTTGTTAGGGCCGGGCTCGGGCTAAACTTTTAATTTTTGTATCGGGCCGGGCCGGGCTGCATTTTTTTGTATGTATCGGGCCGGGCCCGAGCCTGGAAATTACGGCCCTATACAACCAATGAACTTCCAATGACAGAGGATTCAAAACTTTCTCCTACAGTATCATTTGAAACATTTAGCTTGTAGCTTTCGCAGTCTTGTTTCAGACCGAGATTATTTTAAGACATTTTTAATTTACTTTTCAAACAGTTAAAAAGAAATTTTTTAATTTAATTATATTCATTTAATAAAACACAATAGTACTAAGCAAAGCTTATCATGTAAATCTCTTAAATTAAATTGCTTATTTTAAAATACATTTAATTTACTTTTAAACGAGTTAAGGAGGAAATTCTGTAGTTTATATTATCATATATTCTAATACGAGCAAATCTTGTATGTGTGTGTGTGTGTGTGGTTATATATATATATATATATATATATATATATATATGCAAATTTTATCTTAAAAACGGCTCTAACGATTTTGACGAAATTTTGTGTCCCACCGTTTAGGATCACCAGAAAACCATTGGGCTAGGTCACATGTTCGAGAGAATTCGATTAGTGGGTCATTTTGGGTCACCATGTGGCAGTGTCAAGCTAATTGTATCTTAAAAACGGTTCAAACGATTTCGACTAAATTTTGTATCCTACCATTTTCGGGCACGAGAAGACTATTGGGCTGTGTCACATGTTCGAGAACATTCGATTAGTGGGTCATTTTTGGGTCAACGCGGGTCAAGTTAATTTTATCTAAAAAACGGCTCTAACGATTTTGATTAAATTGTGTATCCTACGAGTTTCTGGCACGAGGAAATCATTGGACTAGGTCACATGTTCGAGAAAATTCGATTAGCGGGTCATTTTTGGGTCACTGTGGGTCAAGTTAATTCTATTTACAAAAGGCTCAGACTATTTAGACTAAATTTTGCATCCTACGGTTTTCGGGAACGAGAAGACTGTTGGGCTAGGTCACATGTTCGAGAAATTTCGATTAGTGGGTCATTTTTGTCATGGGTCTTTATGGGTCAAGCTATTTTTATTTTTAAAAGGCTCCGAGAATTTTAACTAAATTTAATATCCTACAGTTTTAGGGAACAATAACACTATTGGGCTTCATCACATGTTCGAGAAATTTCTAATAGTGGGTCATTTTGGTCATGGGTTATTACGGGTCCAGCTATTTTTATTTTAAGAACATCAAAGACAATTTGAACTAAATTTTGTATCCTACGGTTTTGGGACACGAGAAAATGATTGGGCTAGGTCACATGCTCGAGGAAATTCAATTAACACTATTCATTACGGGTCAAGCTATTTTTATCTTAAAAACAGTTGTGACATTGGCAAGATTTGGCGGGAAAATTGACTTTTAGGATTACCAATGCCAAAACGCTTAGCATCAAATGAAAAAATATCGACAAATTTGGCGATATTTTGGCGATATTTGGCGAAAGAAATAGCTTTTAGAATCTGAAGGAATTTTCAAGAAATTCCAAATAGAGCCGAGATACATGATTCAACCAATCAGAGTCTATATAACGTTCTCGAAAACATAATTGAACCAATCAGGGTACATAGAACTTTCTCAACACATGCATGGCGCAAAATGAAAGAATGTCGCCAAACTTGGCGACATTTGGCTAAATAGTTGGCTTTCAGAATCTGAAAGAATTTTCTAGAAATTCCCAATAGGAGCCGAGATACATTATTCAACCAATCAGAGTCCGTAGAACGTTCTCGAAAAGAGAATTCAACCAATCAGAGTACATATAATAGGGAAAATCGACTTTTAAGATTATCAATGCCAAAACACTTGGTTGGCGTCAAATGAAAAAATACCGTTCAAAGCTAATTTTGACCGAGCTTAGCTCGGTCTTCCCTGCTCGTTTGAATAAAACACTATAATAAAAAGCAAATCTATTTTTAAAAACAGATTATATCAAGTCATTATAATTATTTTGTTTAATTTTCAGTCAAATTTTAACAATCATTGCTTTAATATTTCTGCAAGTTTTACATCTTTTATGAAGAAAAATTTAAAAACCTAAAGGAATATTTTGTATAATAGCACTTATGTTTTCGTCATCTCTGTTCTCATTCGTATTTTGATTGTTAAGATACTACGAGCAGGGAAGACCGAGGTATGCTAGTTCAAAATTAGCTTTGAGTACAAATATCATGACCCATGACCAAAATGATCCACTAATCAAATTTTCTCGAACATGTGACCAAGCCCAATTGTCTTCTCGTGCCCGAAACCCGTAGGATATAAAATTTAGTCAAAATAGTCTGAGTCGTTTTTTAGATAAAATTAGCTTGACCCATAATGACCCATGACCAAAATGACCCACTAATCGAATTTTCTTGAACATGTGACCTAGCCCAATGATTTACTCGTGCCCCAAAACTGTAGGATACGAAATTTAGTTCAAATCGTCTGAGCTGTTTTTTAAATAAAAATAGCTTGACCCACAGTGACCCACTAATCGAATTTTCTGGAACATTTGACCTAGCCCAATAGTCTTCTACTGCCCGAAAATGGTAGGATACAAAATTTAGTCAAAATCGTTTGAACCGTTTTTAAGATACAATTAGCTTGACCCTGACCCATGGTGACACAAAATGACCCACTAATCGAATTTTCTCGAAAATGTGACCTAGCCCAACGGTTTTTTGGTGCCCCAAAATGGTAGGATACAAAATTTCGTCAAAATCGTTAGAGCCATTTTTAAAATATAATTTGCATATATATATATATATATATATATATATATATATATATATATATAACTACACACACACAAGATTTGCTCGTATTAGAATATACCAGCTGGGAAGACCGAGCTAAGCTCGGTTAAAAATAGCCAAACTTTAATCTTTTCGTAGACTTCTAAGTCTTTTGCAGATCGCAAGATAGCCAACTATCGTTAAATTTAGCGACATTCTTTAATTTGGCGCCAAGCATGTAGTAAAATTAAAAGTAGATTTTCCCGCCAAATTTGAAAAAAATTTGCCAACATAACGACTCTGCTTACTGCCAACTGTTCAACAACTTAATAACTGTTTCAACCTTCATACTCATTGAAATACATTGACCCGTAATGCCCCCAAAATGGTCCACTGATCGAACTTTCTCGAGCATGTGACCTAGCCCAATGGTTTTCTGGTGCCCCAAAACGGTAGGATACAAAATTTTGTCAAAATCGTTTGAACCGTTTTTTAGATAGAATTAGCTTGACCCTGACCCTTGATGACCCAAAATGACCCACTAATCAAATTTTGTCGAACACGTGACCTAGCCCAATCGTTTTCTGATGCCAAAAAACGGTAGGATACAAAATTTCGCCAAAATCGTTAGAGCCGTTTTAAAAATAAAATTTGCATAACCACACACAAGATTTTCTCGTATTAGAATATATGATGATATATTCATTTATCTATTGTTCACTCTATCCCGCCCTCTTTCGCGTTTACTTTCGGGATTTTGTATTTTTTTTTCAAACCTCAATAAAGGGAATCGGGAGGGACATCTAAGCTCTCAGACTTAGTTCCTAGTCTGAGCAGTCCTTATCAGGCATTAAAGTACAGTAAAATAAAATGTAAGCATTTATTTTGTATTTTTAATTGAAATATTTATTGTTTGGCAGTAAGAAAAGTGCATTAAAATGTGTGAAAATGAAACAATTTCATGATCCTGGCCATGCAATAACTATACCTGCTAATAGGGTTTCTGCACGAGCTGGGCCATACTTTCTCCTGAAGGCTCGGGCCGGGCCGGCCCAAGTAATTATTCTTTACGGGCCGGGCCGGGTTCGCACTCTCAGAAATAAAACACTCAATTTTGACGATTCCGCAATCCTCAGGCCTCATTTCTTTATTTTTGACAATCATTTCGTCACAGAGTCACATGGTTTTTGACGAAACGCGAATCCTCAAATATCTTGACGAAACTGTTTCCTCGCTGTCAAAAATAAAACTCTCACTTTTGACGATTCCGCAATTCTTGAGCTATATTTCGTCATTTTTTACAATCATTTCGTCTCAAAATTAAGTGATTTTTAATGAAATGGAAAATCTCAAATATTTGACAAAAATGTTTCCCCATTCCCGGCCAGATTATTTTTGTTACAAAATCGTTCCAAAAAAAAAAAAAAAAAAAAAAAAAAATTACGAAAGTATTAAATTTACAATATATTAATGAAAACAGAAACAAAAATATTTCACCTTTGGGGGCCGCTATAACACGAATGTATCAAATTTCTACTTTATTTTTTATATCTGATAATTTGCGTCTAACCTTTTTGTAACGATTTTATGCATTTCTATTGCCTATTCAAAGATAAATTTTTCTGAAGTTACAGAATTTCGTTAAAAACGGTTAAAATAGTAAAATGCGAACATCATTTCTTCCATTTTCGACCGAAAGCATCAACATTTTCCCAATGTTTTAAAAAAAAAAAAAAAAAAAAAAAAAAAAAAAATCACAATTTTAGGAGCTTTTTTTTATTTAAGAAATATATTCATATAATGAAAATATAAAAATATGTGTAACTGACCCCTCTATAAACAGTAATCTTATCCGCTAAAATTGATGAACTCGCCTCCAAAATATGCACTTCAAAATTAATTATTTCTGATCAACAAATTTACTAGACCATATTTTAATCATTCATTGAACAAAGGAAATTTCTCTAATAAATTATATTAATCAAGCCATTTTCTAATTAGTTATTAACCATAGAAAAACCATAATAATAATCTAGCCGAATTAATTAAAACATGCAGAAGTTATAACAGCACCGATAAAAATACAATCTGCTTTCTAAAAATATAAACACACATCAACATCCCGTAAATACATTTAAAATGAAATTAATCCGAAGTACCGCTGGCTAAGCGGTCAGAGCATTTGTCTCCCAAGCTAAAAGTCGCGCGTTCGAATCCCGTGAAGAGTAATCTTATTTTTCTCCTAGTCAATTAAAGATGCTTCTAAAAAATCCGATAGATGGAACCACCAACCTTTTTTTTTTGGAACTTTCAAAGAAATATTTTGACGAAACTAATTTCTTCGTAATTTTGAGGATGCAAATTTACTCGATTTGACGAAATATTTACTCGGAGCATTTCCCAAGAAACCGTTTCGTCAAAAACGAAGAAAATTTCTTGAAATCTGAGTATTCATTTTTGAGAGTGCGGGTATTACTTTTTTTCTGAAGGATCAGGCCGTGCCTTAAATTATTTATTGATTAACAATATTAAAGATAACTTAAACACAGACATACATCAAATAGTGATTTATTAAAAAAATAAATATCCCAGGCTGCGGCACTTCTATAAAAATGAAGATTACAAACATGAAAAAAAAGGGCTAAGATAGGAATTTTTGGTTAGATCTTCTCCTACGAGGCAAATTTTTAACCAAATCGACGTAAAAATCAATGCTTTGTAGAAATTCACTCGGGCCGGGCTGGGCCGGGGCCTCCGAGATGTCGCTGTGTGTCCTACACCGGGCCTGCTACAGGTGATGTCACAGCCTGCTGACGTCAAAACAGTGATCCATAATAACTTAAAAATGTTCATGTACTTTGTTCGTTTGTACGGATTGTTTACGATAGTATTTTGATTTTATTTATTGTTTTATACAGTAATTAATAATATTTTTCAGTGTATTTAGACTATAATGCTATCAATAATTATTGATTATAATTATTAAAGAAAGTGTAGATTATATCTATAAAATAATAAGAAGAAAATGTTGTGTTCCTAGTTTCTAATCTGAGTCTTCAAATTCGCTACTGATAATGAAAAGAAGAAATTTTAGCTACGAAAATTACCTTGTGATAATTTTTTTTACTTTTCAACAGAAGTGGTCTGCATTAAATGTTTCGATATACTTTTCATAATTCGTGAAGCTAGAATTAATATGATGGTATTGAACTTGTGCAGAGAAAAAAACCCTAACAACAAATGTCTAGCCTACTGTAATGGAAATATTCTGGCATATTTGAAGGAATTTGTACTTCCAAATCGAAAAGAGTCAAATGATCTTTAGAAAATAAATAAATAAATAAAAGAAGCAGACAATAAACAGTTTAAAAAATTATTTTGAAAGAAATACTGTAATAAATTGACTAATATCTGGATACATTTAGTTAGAAGTGAGTGATGTGCTTTGTTTATAAAATTAAAAGTAACTGATTTACACAACTTAGTAATTCTACGTAGTTCAATTTAACATTTTACCTAACTTAAGTGTACAAATATATTATGAAAATAAATCTTTTGATAAGTTAATTTGAGTGGTTATTAGGTCCTAGACCCAAGTACAATAAATAGACAATTTTTAAAATATTACAAATCAGTTACAAAGTCAAGATAGAAAACTGGGTACTTTTCGGTTAGCCGGGCGCCAGTGATATATATACATATATACACCCACATATATATACACATATATCTACACACACACATATATATATATACACATATCTACACACACATATATGTATGAATTAATATATATATTTATATATGTACATGTATCACTGGCGCCTGGCTAACCGAAAAGTACCGAAAAAGGCTTATGGCGAGAGAAGAAAAGTTGCAACATATTTTCTGGCAACCTATTCGTAGTTTCATATAAATAAGTATTTCTTTTTCAATATTTATATAATTTATTTAATATAAAGAAGCCATTTATCTCTTTTTATATGCAGGTAGAACAGAATTGTATATATAAATAATTTTATATATATATAAATAAACATAAAAGTACATTAGGTTTTTTTCATAATTGTGTATATAATTTTAAAACATATCTAACTTTTTGAAACCCGGATTACGCCAAAGCGTTAAAAAAAAGTGCCAAGGTCTCTATAGTTAAAAAATGTCGATTTCTGTATTTAAATTGACATTTATTGTGTTTTGATGGTTAAATTATGGTATGTAGTTGTAAAAGGGAGGAATGGAATTGATTTTGTAAAGTTTTTGGTAGATTTATTATATTTTTTGTACGTATATTTATTGTAAAATAATGTGTTTAGGAAAAGGTAAGTCAATGGGTTCAATCTGATTTATTATTCTTAGCATTTTTTTAATTTAAAACTTTTAATTTCCTTTAATAAAACAAGTATATTAATTCCTTTTTATTTCACGATTATGAAATTTAATATTATTTATGTAATCACAAATTATAAGAGCGAAAATGCTCTTTTTATTACATCTTTCTGCTGCGATACATTGACCAAAGTGGATCACTATTGTGACGTCACTAATACTTGTAGCAGGCCCGGTGTAGGACACACAGCGACATCTCGGAGGCCCCGGCTGGGCTCGGGACGAACTTTTAGCTTTTATACCGGGCCGGGCTCGTGCCGAACTTTTAATTTTTGTATCGGGCTGGGCAGGGCCAATTTTTTTTTTTTTTGTATGGATCGGGCCGGGCCCGGGCCTGGAAATTTCGGCCTGTGCAGACCTCTACCTCCTAAGGCAGATAACGTATAAAACGGCATTATTTTCCTATTTGTTGCAATTCTGTTTTAACAGTTTTTAAGCGTGTACACTTTTCACAACTGTGGAGATTAGATTAAAAGTTAGATAAAACAGATTAAATTCAAAATATTAAGATCTGTCGGAATCTAAAATATTCATTACAAGTTTGCTATTAATGAACTTCCAGTGACTGAGGATTCAAAACTTTCTTCAACAGTATCATTTGAAACATTTAACTTGTAGCTTTCGCAGTCTTGTTTCAGAACGAGATTATTTTAAAACACTTTTAATTTACTTTTAAATCAGTTAAAAGAAAAATTTTTTAATTTATTATATTCTTTTAATAAAACACAATAGTACAGCAAAGCTTATCATGTAAATCTCTTAAATTAAATTGCTTATTTTAAAGTAATTTTAAGTTACTTTTAAACGAGTTAAGGAAGAAATTCTGTAGTTTATATTATTTGAATAAAACACTATAATAAAAAGCAAATCTATTTTTAAAAACAGATTATATCAAGTCATTGTAATTATTTTGTTTAATCTTTAGGCAAATTTTAACAATCATTGCTTTAATATTTCTTCAAGTTATACGTCTTTTATGAAGAAAAATTTAAAAACCTAAAGGAATATTTCATATAATAGCACTGATGTTTTCGTGATCTCTGTTCTCATTCGTATTTTGATTGTTTAAGATACTATGAGCAGGGAAGACCGAGCTATGCTCGTTCAAAATTATCTTTGAGTTCAAATATCATGACCCATGACCAAAATGACCCACTAATCAAAATTTCTCGAAAATGTGTCCAAGCCCAATTGTCTTTTCGTGCCCGAAATCCGTAGAATATAACATTTAGTCAAAATAGTCTGAGCCATTTTTTAGATAAAATTAGCATGACCCACAATGACACAAAAATGACCCACTAATCTGATTTTTCTCATGACTCAATGATTTTCTTGTGCCCAAAAACCGTAGGATACAAAATTTAGTTAAAATCGTGTGAGCCGTTTTTAAAATAAAAATAGCTTGACTCATAACGACCCATGACCAAAATGACCCAATAATCAAATTTTCTCGAACAGTGACCTAGCCCAATAGTCTCCTCGTTCCCGAAAACTGTAAGATGCTAAATTTAATTAAAATCCTCTGAGCCGATTTTAAGATAAAAATAGCTTGACCCATAATGACCCATGACTAAAATTACACACTAATCGAATCTTCTCGAACATTTGACCTAGCCCAATGATTTTCTCGTGTCCCAAAACCGTTAGATACAGTTTAATTTTAATAATAACAGCATAAATTTAGTTCTAATCGTCTGAGCCGTTTATAAGATGAAAATAACTTGACCCATAATGACCCATGTTCAAAATGACCCACTAATCGAATTTTCTCGAATATGTGACCTAAATCTCAAATTAGGTGTTTTAAATGTAATTCTTAAGGCCACATAGCGTCTCAGTGTAATAGCAATAACAGTCAAACTAACGAGTTCAGTCAAGATTCTACCGAAAACCATCATGATTATCACCGCCAATATCCCAGTTTTCGTGTGCAGAATGTTAATGTTAATACAACTGCTAAAGATAATAAGCCTAACCCTCACATGAGAACAATTAATATTAACGGTAAAGAAACAAATCTCTTATTTGATACAGGATTCAATTTAAGCCTAACAAGCTATGAAAATTATGTAAATATTGTATCGCCAAGATAAACTTTTGACAACATATCACTATGCGGCATTGATGACATTGGTTGGTTGGTTGTATAGGGTTTAATGGCGCAAGGTCCCATTAGGGACAAGCTGCGCCAAAGAAAAAATGCTTTAAAAAACCACAAGTAATGCCAACAAAGGCTAAAAAAGAAACAACGTTTTATGAGAAAATTATCTGGATGGGGGTACCCATCCAGATATAGTCATACAATGCATAAAACAAATACTAAGAATTCTTTAAAAAGTGAGGTATAAAAATAATACAGTACGAAATGCAATCTGGATGGGGTTCCCCATCCAGATGTCAAGTTAAGCGAGTATAAAATAACATTGTTAAATTTGATGACATTGTATACCCTTTATGTTATTTCCCATATGAATGCAGAATTGATGGTTTCCCATTTCCCAATTTCTACAAATTTAAAACACACATAAACAACGCCTGCATTCAGCAATTAAAGATACACAAATATTATAATACAGACATACATACAATAAATACAATAATCCAACATGGAGTGAGAAATTTCAGACTCAAGAATTAGCCGGAGTGGCTCAGTGGTCAGAGCGACAGCCCAGAACGCTGTGGACCCAGGTTCGATTCCTGGCTCTGGCTAATTTTTCACTCCATGTTGGATTATTGTATTTATTGTATGTATGTCTGTATTATAATATTTGTGTATCTTCTACAAATTTGTATGTTTTAAAATCTCTTGAATATGACATAGTCCTAGGAATGGACGTGATGAGTAAAATAAAGTTGGCGATAAATGAAGAGAGAATTAAAATTGTTGGTGAGCGCAATACTTTTCAAGTAGGTTGCCTTAAATTTGTTAAGAATTCCGATAAAAAATTAAATTATGTTGCCAATTCATACAATAAAGCAAAAGTATCAAAAGCAAATAGTTCACGTGAAGAAAACGAAATGATTAGTATTATGAATAAAAATAATTTAGAAAATAATTTCAAGATAAATTTAGCACGCGCGGTGAAAATAGATAAAATTCACTCAACTCACGAGACCAAATCAAAAGATGAAAATGAAATAACAAAAAACGGAAAGTATTATAATTCAACGAGCACGAGAAAAGAGATTAAAGGAAGTAATATGAAAAGAAAAAATGAGAATAAAGAAATATTTCATGAAAATTTTAAAAAACGCGATTGCCAATATGGAAATGAAATGAAATCATTTTATACAAAAGAAAAATTTGTTGATAGAAATCATAGATACCGCAAACAGTACGTGCAGTATGAAGATAGAAAAAAGCATAATATTCATGAATACCGTAAACAAGCAGGTATCAAAGAAGTCATTATTTTTGGAATGATAAGAAGCGGGAACCCTATTTTACAGATAAATTTGATTACAAAAGATATGAAACCACATACCATGGAAGAAATGATCAACGTATTGAGAGTCATGCCAAATGTAACTATCTACCTCTTATTATTTTCAATGGTTATAAGCAAAAGAAGAAGCAGTTATGAAAATTATTATTGCCCGTGTCATGCAAAAGGCAAAGTGTGTATGAAGAAGTAGCCTGAGTTTTAATTTAGTTATATTTGTTTGATTTGTTTTATAATGTTGTATAAGTGCATAGTGTAGTATTCAAAATATATGATAAGAAGTATTGATTTGACGAGGTCGCCAGAGCGTCAGAATGACCGAAAATGGGAATAATCAGAAGTAACAACAACAATAATATTAACTCAAGGAATTAAACTATTCACGAGCAGCGATAAAAGGCGATGAGTTCACGCAAGACCAAAGAAAGCACGCGAGCACGAGCAGTTGTTCTATAGATTTTGGATATAGTTGTTGACTGTATGTTTTATGCAATGCTTGCAGAAGATTACTAATTATATTTGTATTGAGATACGAATGTTTGGTATCTTTCAGGAATATTAATCCAGTTATATAGTTGTATGTGAATCCAATCCTCAGCTGTATTTATTGTTATCTTATTCAATCTGTTTTGTTTATATTATATCTGAAGAATCCGTGTTGTGAATAAAGTACTTATTACTCATTATAATCCCATATATATATATACATATATATATAAATATATATATATATATATATATATATATATATATATATATATATAAGCCAGAGAGTACTTAGCTTATTTAAACATATAAATTTCAAAACTTTATTATTTGAATACATAATTATTGATATATTTTATGTAAAATGACTATCGATGTTGTTGGTGGGCAGTCTGATAATATATTAGAGTTTTCAATTAAAAATTATTTTAACCAATGTTCTGTACACCGAGGAGTATGTCCTATTACTCGGTTAGCTTGGTTGAATCCCCTAGTATCTATTATATTTTTTTAAAAATCAAAAAGGAAATTTTCAAATAAAAATAATTTAAATACAAAAAATGTAACTAAGAAAAAATTCTTATTTATTTAATTAATTTTTTCCCTCGCGTCATAGTTGACAGGTTTTGAACAAGCCTAAAACAGAAATACATTTAAGTGGTCTGTACACATCTGGTGGACACTACTGTCAAATTATTAGCATTTAACAATTTAATAAATGAAATATTTGAGTACCTGACAACAAATTGTGGTACTTTTCGGTTAGCCGGGCGCCAGTGATATATGTACATATATAAATACATATGTATATACAAATATGTATATATATACATACATATCTGTATATATATGTCTATGTATATATATGTATATGTAGATATGTGTATATATATGTGTGTGTATATATATACATGCATGTATATCACTGGCGCCCGGCTAACCGAAAAGAACCCAAATTGTTAATTCGCAATATCACCAGCTCAAGTTGATGCTCATCAATACTTTTCAAGTTATCTGCATTCTGCCGCAATTCGAACAGTTGTTTATATACTTCATAAACTCTGCAACTGTATTTTATAACTTCATCTGTAGTTTTTCCACTTCGTCTATCAAAATGATATGCAGCTAAGAATTCTTTCAATGAACTTTCGTTCAAAGGGTTACCGCTTTCGTTTCCTGATTTATAGATTGCCATTTTCATTATTGGATCAAGTTGTGGCACATTGGCCCCCAGTGTAATATCATTGAATGCATTGCTCAATCCTTCCATCTTCTTCTAGTATGTATCTGAAAATAATATATTTTAATTATTTATTCTATTTAACCAAAGACATGAAATAACTAAAAAAAAAAAAAAAAAAACTAAACACTATTAAGTGTTAAAAAATATAATTATTAATTTATTGCGTAATGGTAATTTATTATTACCAGAAGGACCCGTGCGAAGCTTTCGCACTGCAATCTTTGAGATTATTTCCTGGTACATTTTAGCACTAATTTTTAATTAACTGATTTTTTTTTTTTAATCAAACAAAGCGTTTTTACGAAATGTGGGTGTACTATCTCAGAAACATGTTCAAAAACTTTTCGAATGATACCTCACACAACTCCTCACACTCTGTTGTGGACAACAGAAATAATATATATGCTTGTGTATAAGAAAATGAGAATAGATTGCCAGAAATTTTTTTGCCAAATTTTCTTCTCTTGCCTAGGTCATTTCTCTAGGTTGTTAGATCCTTCTACTTGAAAAAAAAAAAAAAAAAAAAAAAAAAAAAATTAAACACTGAATCAGACGTTTAGGGAATTCGTATGAAAGCATTTCCTCATATTTTGCAAAACTGTTCCAGAAATGTCTTAAATACATATATCAATATTTGGTACACCACTTTTTTGCAAGCCAACGGGAACTTAAACATGGGATGTTCAAACTTTGTAGTCCAGCAGCCATTTGAGTGACGTCAGACTTTGCCGGCGTATTAAGAGTTTGATGAAGTATTAAAAAATAAATTACAATTTTTGTGAATCCTAATGAACTGTATTTCTAAATGGAAGATAATCCTTAAATTACGTAATCTACTGGTGCTCCGAATCCAATACAGTACGCAAATAAATAGCCACAATTAAAAAAAGAAAACAAATAAACAATAGGTGACGCACGCATAAAAATTAAATAAAACTCCGATTAAAAGCTCTATTTTTTTTTCAAGGGATGAAGAATTTTTTCAAGAAAAAGGAATGTTGACAGGAGAAATAATATATATATGATTTAAAAAAAAACTCAGGATTGTTGAACCATTTCATACTTCTATATTATTATAATTGATTGTGTAACATTTCGTATAAGACTGAATTAAAAATGTTAGACTCAGCTTTTTCATTCTCAATTAATTTCAATATTTACTCTCTGACTTTTATTTAACTTAATGATGATTCATACATCTCTCTCTATATGGGTCAAAATGTATTTTCTCAGTCCCTAGTATATCTCTCCCCATTTCTTTGCAATATAAATAAATTCTCGTTTAATGTTAAATGTTTCTCTGTGATTGTTCTATAGTATTATGATACTTCTACTGGGAAAATCTGTTTATTTATCTGTTTATATATATATATATTTTTATCTTTAAAATGGAATTTAAATATCTCAAAAGTCACTATACTATCCCCTTTCGTAAACCCATAATTTGATCATTAAAACCATCAACAAACAATAATTTTTTTTTTTTTAATTTTCAAATACCAATGCATTTATTATAAATATGAATCTCATGCAGCATAATAATATTAAAAAAAAAGGAACTTGCAAAGCAAATTAAAAAAATAAATTTATTTCCAAAATTTTAAGCCCGAGAAGGGACAGATATTAAAATTATTTTATTTAGTCAATGCTACAATAATGTTGCATTTTTATATTAAATCTTGCTCAGTCTATTTAATCTTAAAAAATTAAATTTAAATTTGAAACATGATATTAAAGCAACTTTAAAACATTTCATTTAGAAATCTAAATAAATCTTCAACTTTTTAAATTATTTGAACTTCTCATGTTTCTTGTCTGTTAGAATTTGCTACAATACAAATTTTGCATAATGCATGTAAAACTGAAAAAAAAAGTTGAAGATTTATTTAGATTTCTAAATGAAATGTTTTAAAGTTGCTTTAATATCATGTTTCAAATTTAAATT
The DNA here is from genome assembly GCA_963931845.1 of Maratus michaelseni. Classification (NCBI taxonomy): domain Eukaryota; kingdom Metazoa; phylum Arthropoda; class Arachnida; order Araneae; family Salticidae; genus Maratus; species Maratus michaelseni. Next base: position 84,055,091 of record OZ007597.1, on the reverse strand, counting down.
TAATTTTTTAAGATTAAATAGACTGAGCAAGATTTAATATAAAAATGCAACATTATTGTAGCATTGACTAAATAAAATAATTTTAATATCTGTCCCTTCTCGGGCTTAAAATTTTGGAAATAAATTTATTTTTTTAATTTGCTTTGCAAGTTCCTTTTTTTTTAATATCTCAAGTTTTTTAATAACAATTTAATATGAAGCAGATAAGATTCAAACGAGGCAAGTATGTAAAAGACTGCACATATCAAAATCAGTATTGGTAATATGAAATATACAGTTCAAACATTGATTATTCTGTAAACAATTAAAATAATAAAAGTAATTTTTAACAAAAAAATGTATATAACGGATTGTTTCTCATCTTCATAATGATAATAATAAACGAATCATGTTCATTTTTGCAAATAATTTTATTCCATCGTGTAAAACACATTTGAAACCACTTTGGAAAGAGACACTAGTAAGCGTGTGTAAAAGCTATTAATAAAATCTTATGTTGTTTTAACACATAAGAAGCATAAAAATAATAATAAGTATATATGAAACAACTGTATTCTGATTTTGTTATAAAATGTGTAGTTATGGAGGATGAAATTTTCAGCAAAATATTTCTTTTTGTAGCTGAATAAATATTTTACCTTATATTGACAATTTCTTAATTTAACATTTCTGTAGAAGCAAAATGTAAACATCTGCAAGATTTTTTACAAAACGTGTACGATCTGTTATTTTCATATCGTCACAAATAGTCCATTTATTGATCTCGTTTTTATTTGAATGCACCATTGTTATATAATGGCCTGAATCAATGAACTTTCCTTTATGCAAAATAGCAGATTTTGTTTTAAAGTTTATATTATTTATTAAAACCTTTTGGTTTGAAAATCCTGTTATAGGGCACGTAATTTTAAAAGTTCTATTCGGACCCATAGAGACATTTGTTGAAGAAAATCTGGCTAGTTGCACAAACAAATATTTTCCACAAGAATTTAATCGAGTTTGACACATTTTAGTTCTGTTTTTGCAATGAACACAGGCAATGTTTTCAGTCTGCCATCGTGTTAGGAGATCATTGAAATCAACTGCATCTTCCCTATTATTAAAGTCATGTGGAAATATCACAATAAATGCATTAAATGGTTCTGTACTAATACATATATCTCGATAACTTGGGCAATTACTACATTTCTCCCAAAGATCTTGCTTCAGTTGAAAAAGATGTATGGCATTGACATTTTCTTTTGACAAATTTTCCAGTAGGTAATCAAGAAATTCTAACGGGCCTTGATCAGTACCATCATGAAACTTTACATGAAGTGTTTTTCTGACTTCAAGTGTATCTACGGTTTCAATCTGTGGATTTTGCAAAGTAGTGAATATTTGTTTCAAAGCTTTTGTTGTAGGACCAGGATCAATAACTCTTTCCTGAATTTTTTAAACAAATTCTGGGATACAGAAGAGAGTTTGCAACATAGCATTTGCGTAACACGAACGATCTGTATTTGTAAAGCCTTTAAAGACAAAGTAATTTAAATCAGTAATATGGTTTTTATTATTTTTTCACTAACAATTACTGATATGTCAGATGAAACAACCATTTTACTCTCAGAGTATTTTCTGGAACATACAGCTAATTGTGGCAAATCAGATCTGTATTCCTTTCTAAGACGATTATATTCCTTAATAGCATTTGGTGAGGCATAAACTTTACTTGCATCAAATTTAAGAAGATGTAAACCTTCTAAACTTGTGACTCTGGATAAAGCAACATAAGACATGCCACTTTCAAAAATGTTAGGACCCAAGTTAATCATTACACAATTCAGGCTCATTCCTTGACTTTTGTGAATAGTTATACCATATGACAAAACAATGAGGAATTGGGATCTTTTAACATAAACATTTTTCATAATTTCAAATTTGACATTTACTCGTTCAATGTATTTTTCGGTAGCATGGTTGTCAAATAAAATGCATATTGATATAATTTTTCCTGATGAATCTTTTTTAAAGCCTTTAACAGTACCCATTGAACCATTGACCAGACCTTTTTCTATAGAAAGATTTCTACGCAACATAATTCTGCAGCCCTCACAAATTAAAATCACTGACTCTAAACCAGCTGTATCAGATGATTTTTGCTTTAGTTTTTCCAATTGTGTCTTTACTGTGCGAGGCATTTCCTGAAAACCACTAATAGTATCTTCAGCATGAATTTCTATAACATTATTTTTAGCCTTCTGTAGCATCACAGGCTCCACCAGTGGCTGAGAGGTTGTGCTCTCGAAGCTGGTAGACGGGAGGTGCTGGGTTCGATCCCAATCGCGCCCGTCGGCCTAATCGTTCGGAGTTTTCGTAGTTTTCTTCGAGCCGTGGATTTATCCATGCGTAAATACGGATTAGGTTCCCTTAGAAAGACCCCCACGAAGGGCACTACCCCCGGGCCTATATCCCTAGTGTAGATAATTGGCCGTCAATAATGAACCCAACCCAACCCTGTAGCATCACAGAGTTTATTTCCAGGCATAATTTGTTTGTAGGTAACAAACATACTGGATTCAAATTTTGATTCATGAGGTCAAAGTAATAATCCGCTACATTTTCAATGTTATCAGTATTAGGGATAAGCCTTGTTTCAAGTACTTTGATGTCATCAGGAGTAACTTCACCAACTCTGACTCTGTTGAGAAGTTCTGCATATACCAAGTCATTTTTTTGTCTTTTATTTAAAGTGAGCTCATCATAAAGAAAATACTCTTTCCAAATATTAATGGCACCAACTGATCCAATTAATTTCCGTGCTTCAGTATGAGTTAATTTATAATATGGTGGATTTCCTTTTACTGGTTGAAGTTGAAGAAGATCTCCAAAAAATAAAACTGAAATGCCACCAAACAGTTCATCTTTGCCTGTAATTTCAACTAATCTTAAATGAATATACGATCAAATTAATGATGATACCATAGATATTTCATCCACTATTAGAAGTTTTAGATGTGCTAGTGTCTTTTGCATAATAGCTAAACTATTCACCCCAAGTTTATGATATTCGGCTGTTTTACCATGCTCTACAGGTAACATTAACAGTCTATGCAAAGTCACACCACCAATATTAAGAGCAGCTAGGCCTGTTGGAGCTGCAACAGCATTAGTGAAACTATTATTGAAAAAATTTGAAATCATATTTTTGATTACATGAATGAGAAAACTTTTACCTGTTCCACCACATCCGCTAACAAACATTGTTAGTGGTTTGCTTGATTCAGATTTAGAACAAAAATGTTTTTGAATTGTATCAAATATTTTTTTCTGATCAGCATGTAATTGTGAAACTTGAGTGGCTAAATTGGTTGAGTAGGGAACTAAATTTTGTATCATAGCTGCTGTTACTTCTGCCATGGCATTACCAGCCTCAATAATCTCATGACCTTGCAAAGCATTTTGCATATCATCCTGAACAATGACATTTTCACAATCAGATTGTGTACTTTTTCTTAGAGCTTCCTGTAATTTTTTCTCACCTTCTTTTAACACTTTAAGCCTATCATGATACTCCGTCATTTGTTTCAGTTTTGGAAGATGATTTTCAAAAGATTTCTGATAGTTAACATGGTCACCCAAAAGTATACTTTCATCACGCCAAGGAACAAAAAGCATCAAAAGACTGTGATAGTAATTTTCCCGTTCAGTATCAGATTTATCGGGATCATGACGAGTATGCTGTATTATAAAAGGCTTACATCTTTTCTTTAATAGCCCAATATTATTTTTAAGTTGTAAATAATTTGGCATTTTTTCATTTGATTTTTGTGGCACCCGATAATAAAAAGCTGAAAAATCATACAGGGGTATATTTTCAAGTTTATCTGGTCTATTGGGATATACACCATCAACCATTTGAACCATAAAAATATCTTCACTGGTAGGGTCAGTTTCCTTAAGTTTTTTGAGCTCTTTAAATGGTTTTAATAAACGTTTTCTTTTTTCTTTTTTGGTAGTGTTGATGAAAAGAATAGATTCTGATTTTCCGTAAAGATGATGTCCAAGAATTCTATCAGCAACTTCATAAGCACCACACTCTCGATGTGAAATGGCTTTTAAGCCAAAACTAAAAAGACGACTGCGCAAATCTTTGTTTGCCAATTCATTCCAGAGATCTTCCATGTCAGATTTTTCTTTTTTCGTAATATAAGATGTTATATAACGAGCCACTGCTATTTCTTTATCTGCAATAAATTGGACATCAACATTAGCTTTCCATATATATAAAAGCAATGGATTATAATCATTAATGTACATTTCAGCAGATGTTCTGGGGAGTATGTAAAGCCGCTTTTTTGACTTGGAAGATAAATGGTGTCTTATACTAGAATGCACATCATTTAATTTTGCAACTGTAGCTGTTACTCTTGGAAATTTAAATCGACATCTGCTAAGATTTTTGTCTCCAGATTTGTATTTTCTTTGACAAGTTGGATTGCATCGGTGCATTTGATACTTCTGAACATATTCATGCAAAGTTGGACTTTCAATTTTATCAGGAAGTGAGCATGTGACATATTTTTGAATAAATGCTAATATTTCTTTATCGCTGGCATTACCAATTTTTGGCGCATCTTTTATCCAAAGTACCATATGAATATGAGGTGTCCTCTTCCTTGATATTCCACTCTTCAGAAGTAATGTTCTACTTTGCCAAGAATGGCATTTTCTTCATTCATAATAAGGTGTTTCCAAAGAGCTTGAAATCGGTTGTGGTAATGCAGAGAAACAGCAACAGGATCTGAGGAACACAACTCTGCAATACTGTTAGGGGCAATTTTATCAGAATATGACAATCGAAGGTGCTCATGCAGTTCGAACCAGTCATATTCTGCACAACTTAGAGTCACAAACTATGTTGGACTATCAAAATTTTGCATCATTGTCTTTAATTCTCCTTGTCGTTTGTACCAATATTCCTGTGTACCTCTCATGTTTTGCATAAAAACTGATAAAGCAGTTTCGAGTTCTGAATCTTTGGCAACAAATTTATCAATCAGATAGTTGACTGGAATTCTTTTGTTGCCAGTCATTCGAAGCATAAAGTTAATGCAATTGGTCATAGATTTTATCTCACTTTCATAAAAGCAATGAAAAAGGTATTGTTCATTGAGGGAAAACCTTCGATCTTTATTCAGTATTCTAGTAGCTCTATAATCAGCTTCTGTTAAGTCACCAAAAGGCCTATCAGAATATCGGCCACCTTCACCTGTGGGGAACAAATCAGGGGAACAAATCAGGAAAACACATAAAGTCCAAATTTTTTTCAAATAAACTAACAGCTTCTTTTTCAACTTTTTTCATTTGAAATACTTCTAAAATACCTGTAGGATTTTTTCCGTTGACAGGATGGATTGTATACTGATCAAAGAGCATTTTTTGTTGAGTTTCAGATAATCTATACAATAAAGCATCTGGTTGCGTAGAAATTCGATTATCTATTTCACTACAATTACCACAAATATAATCAGTGTTACACTGAGAAACATGAATATCAGCATACAAAGGATTAATTTCTTTTAACTTTCTCAGTGCTTTCATTATCTTTTCAAGCCTAACAATTGATTGCCAAACTATTTTATTTTTAGTTGGTTGGCCATTAACTAATATATGAAGTTCATGATTATCTGGTAAACCTCGAGGAATCATGTCAATATTATTTTGCAGAGGCAAATGTAAATAAATAATTTTACCTTTAATTGCCTTTGTTAAGCCAGAATGGTTTAAAGTCTTTAGCTTGGTTCCTAGTCTAACTACCACTTGAAATGCTTTACACTTCTGAATAAGTATTTTTTCAAACATATTCAAATTTTTAATTTCATCAGGTATTGGATGCACTTGTAATCCATTGAGGAAGGATCGCTCAGGAACTTTATCTGATATAATTCTCTTGTAGCAGTAATCACAAAGATATAATTCCTCAAACAGTTTTATATCAGAGCCGGGTTTTTGCAAAAGCCAAGCTGTTCTTAATATATTGAATGCAATATTTTGTGTATTTTCTAAGTCATGCTTGGAAACCAGTTTAGACACTGGTGTAAGTTTCCTTTTTTGGTACAATTTTTCGCAGGAATCGCAAGGTGTGTCATGAAATTCATGCATTTCTCGAAAACAGTGTGCCAAGGGCTTTTCAAATTGTTCTAACAATTCAGCTTCTTTCCAAATAGGTCTTATGACAGATGTATTTGAATTTGTTTCACAATTGTCTTTCTTTTTTTCTTTGTCTATGAGACCTCCCAATTCTTCGACTACCCCTTTTAAATCAATAAAATCGGCATTAAGAATGGCTTTATCAATTAAATTGTATGCATCAAAAAGTTTTTTTATTCCATACACATGTCTAAGAAGAGTTCTCAAGCCACTATAGTGAGGTGACAATTCAGTCATGACTCTCAAAATGCTTTTACATTTGCAATTGTCTATGCAATGAACTGCATGACCCAACTTAACAGCACACATTTGATCTTCTTTTATGTAATACGATTTATACTCACAACAATCTATGTTTGAAAATAATTCCTTTGTAGAACTGCCCTGAGAAGAAGCAAATATATGAAGAATGTGCAATAACCTTCGAACTGAATTCTCTCGAATGTTACAGAGAGGTCCACATTTCCACATTTGAGTTTTGGGATGATGACCATCAATGTTTTTCTCGAAATGTAAATCACCTAAAGGAATATGTTCTATTTTAGAATTGGAATGACTACTATAATTATGATCTAAATGTATGTGAACTAATGGGTGATATGCTATTTCCCAAAAATAGGGTTCTGCATTGGAGTTGTGAATTTTTTCGCCACCAATTATTTCACATAAATTTTCTGCAGTGATATTTTGAGTTGATTTTGATAACATCTGTTGACATTTGTTTGAAAAATTTTCTGAAGCCGATAAACTCTTTGCATACAAAACATTTTTAGTATGAATAGCTTTACGCGCAAGTAATTGAGCTTTTATTTGAGTTTTTACAAATTGAATATTTGTTCTTCTGCTTTGCTGAGCTATGTTTGATTTATAACTCTTTAGCAGATTTTTCACTAAAGCAAGCTGTCGATATCTTGAAGGATTAATTTTCTTAGAGGTGAGAATCCTATTATGATTTGAGTATTTTTTTTTGTTCCAGTATTTTAGCTTATATTTATTAGCCTTTGATTTATTTCGCAAACAATATGAAGCATTACGCTTCTGTATCTGGCTTTTACATTTTTTATAATATGCGGCTCTTTTATTTTTGATAATTTCACGATTTCCTCGATAATATCGTGAATGTTTATTTGATGTATCACTTAACGGTTCAGACAGAGATACTCTTTGTATAGGGTTAGGATACTCTTCAGTTGGGCCATTTAAATCAATGAAATGCCGAGAGCAAACATACCAGTCTCTAGTCACCGTTTCTGTATTTGTTATACCACAAGCAGAAAGCCATTCGTTACATTTACTCAAGTTTTTCTGTGGTTTAGGAAAAGGGAAAAACAAAACTCCCAGCATATAGTCTTTGTAAAAGTATCGTGCATGACTCTTGCAACCAGAAAATTTGCATTTTTTCACCATGTTGAATTTTAGTAATCATCGATTACGAGAGAAATTTAAAAACGCATTTCGTAACATCACAGGATCACTAGATAAGTAAATATCGAACATTCATCCAATTTTGATAAAGACAGTAACATCTAAATTAAAGTCCAAATACTGCTTAAAGTGATAAAAACATAACACGGAATATTTAAAATACCTTTTTAATATAGATCGTTCACAACTATTGGTGACATCTTCGGATCTTAAAGATAAATACAATATTCTCGCATATTTTTGAAATAGTAAACATATACCACGAGATCGCATGTCCAAGGCTAGCAGGTGCTTAAATTGGCCAAAACTGGGAAACGTGAAAAATTATTATTTGTTTTTATTTTTATTGCTTCTTCAATCTATCGATCACCGCGTGCCAAATTTTAGCTAATTATTTTAAATATTCCGTGTTATGTTTTTATCACTTTAAGCAGTATTTGGACTTTAATTTAAAGACTCCACGTTTACTACATTTAGAGTTTTTTGATTGGAGGATTTATTTTTTTACAGAATTAGGTGTTTTGAAGAAAATTTGTGGAAGCGCGTACAAAAAGTCGGAAAAACTCTAGTAAATTAACTCGTTCAATGGGATTTCCTGTGTTAAATTAACATTAGGATGTCACACTAGAAATAAATAAGCCTTGCGCTACCGCGCAAGGCTTAATAATTTTTATATGAGTGAGTGAAATGTATAACACCGAGTGCGTCATAAATGCGTGCAAACTTTAAAAATTCATAATAAAAGAAGTAATGCTCGGAAAATTTTTCGGTTTACGCGAGTATGATTAGAAGGATTTTGGATTTTTTTTTTCCATGTATAATAAAAAATGATTCCAAAAGTAACCTATAGAGGGCGCTCACAGGTCATACTGAGGCGTTTTATGCAAATCAGGCTCGCAATAAAACACCTGGCTGGAAATGGTTTCGTCATTCGATCTTGGCAGTATGCTATCGTTACCAGATCGAGCGCTGGTGGTTAAACTTTTTTACAAGAATGGTGAATCCACAACTATTGCATTGCGAAAGTTTCGCACGGAGAAATAACTTAAGGCGCAAAAAAGCCCTATTTCATTGAATGGGATACTCAATTTGCTACGACTGTTTGTGTTTGCCTGATTTGCATAAAATGCCTCAGTATGACGTGTGAGCGCCCTCTATAGGTTACTTTTGGAATCATTTTTTATTATACATGAAAAAAAATCCCAAATCCTTCTGATCATACTCATCAAACCGAAAAATTTTCCGAGCATTACTTCTTTTATTGTGAATTTTTAAAGTTTGCACGAAATTATGACGCACCCGGTATTTGTTTCTGTTATTTTTAAAGTTGTGTCTCTCACCCTTTTTGGTCAATACTGTCCCGGTATATAGATTTCCTCATGTTTTCCACTAGATGACAGTATGCAGTCAATTTCAGTATTGTTTCCAGTAGGGGGGCACATGTTGTTTTTAAAAAGTCGCCAATGCTTGCTTTTTGTTCATAAAAAAGATTTTCATGATTGAAAATAATGGGGTACAAATGGGTAAGTGTGATCGAAGATCACACAAAGGGTTTCGTTAATTATTCCTTTCAAAACACTTTATCCTTTCTTTAATAAATCCAAATAAATTTCATTTTCAAAAAAAAAAAAAAAAGAAAAAAAGAAATTACCAATTTTCATTTTTTATTACCAACTAGCAAGCTACGCCCGCTACGCTGGTCAATTTCTTATAACGAACTTTTAATCCAACAAAATATTGACATTTCATAATTCACTTTTATATTTTAACAGAATAATAAGGCTACTATAATTTGTGACTCGTGCTATAGCCAATATACACGCCAGGACACGTCGCCCTTATCATTATCTTTTTACGCATGAAGGTTTCGCTATGGTACACCATTGTGAAATTTGGTAATTTTTCAAATTCAATATTTGAAAAATGGCATAATCATTAGATTTGAAATTTATATCAAGAAAAATACAATTTATTACCTTTCAAACGCAGTTTGCCTAACAATTTTCTGACAAATACTTTTCGAGCTACTATTTTTTTTTTTTAATAACTTCAAATGTTTCATTTTCCGAGATTAATCTGTGGCAACAATTAGCGAAAAACCCAGTCGTCAGAAACGCATAGTTTTTTTTAAAGAGGCTGTTGGAGCAGGGATTGTCACCACCAATTTGCCACCATCACTTTTGAAATCGGTTCGGTAGTTCTAGAGATTCCATTAGAAATTGTAATTTAGAATGTTTTTAGAACGCTTTTCGCTCATTCCACCCTTTTAAATTTCGAATTTTTTTTATTTTGTTTTTAGAGAGCATTTACATCTTATAAGTAACTACAATGCCAAATTTCATATTTCTAGCTCCTTCAGTATAAAAAAAAAATCGCAATTTTAGAACGTTTTTCGCTCTTGCACCCCCCTGAGGTTAGTGACACCAACATAAAATATAGCCTATGTTGAAGCAGGGGTTGTCACCATCAATTTGCCACCATCACTTTTGAAATCGGTTCGGTAGTTCTACAGAGTCCATAGAAATTGTAATTTAGAATGTTTTTAGAACGCTTTTCGCTCATTTCACCTTTTTAAATTTCGAATTTCTTTTTTTTTTTTTTTTTGTTCTTAGAGAGCATTTACATCCTATAAGTAACTACAACGCCAAATTTCAAATCGGTTCGGTAGTTCTAGAGATTCCATAGAAATTGTAATTTAGAATGTTTTTAGAACGCTTTTCGCTCATTTCACCCTTTTAAATTTCGATTTTTTTTTTTATTTTGTTCTTAGAGAGCACTTACATCTTATAAGTAACTGCAACGCCAAATTTCAAATCGGTTCGGTAGTTCTAGAGATTCCATAGAAATTGTAATTTAGAATGTTTTTAGAACGCTTTTCGCTCATTTCACCTTTTTAAATTTAATTTTTTTTTTTTTTTTTTTTGTTCTTAGAGAGCATTTACATCTTATAAGTAACTACAACGCCAAATTTTAAATCGGTTCAGTAGTTCTAGAGATTCCATAGAAATTATAATTTAGAATGTTTTTATAGAACGCTTTTCGCTCATTTCACCCTTTTAAATTTCGATTTTTTTTTTTTTTTTTTTTTTTTTGTGTTCTTAGAGAGCATTTACATCTTATAAGTAACTACAACGCCAAATTTCAAATTTCTAGCTGCTTCAGTATAGAAAAGATCGCAATTTTAGAACGTTTTTCACTCCTGCACCCCCCTGGGGTAGTGGCACCGACATAAAATATAGCCTATGTTGGAGCAGGGGTTGTCACCATCAATTTGCCACCATCACTTTTGAAATCGGTTCGGTAGTTCCAGAGATTACCCCCTACAAACAAACAAACAATCTTTACTCCTTTATAATATTAGTATAGATATGACGTCGTATTAATATTTTTTTCAGTTGGTGAAACTTTTTATTTCATTTTCATTTTTCACGTGGAAATCTTTCAATAGAAAATTAATTACTGTAGAAAGAATTTTATTGTAGATTTTTAATTGTTGGCTACTGCTATAACGAAAAATGTTTAAATTTAATAGAGAAAGGCTGTTAGAATTTTGGTTTTTTATCTTTCTATATTAAAATAATACGATTTTTTCAAATTTTAATATTTTGAGCTTCATAGTAGATATTCAGCTATAAGTATACAAATTTTCATGCCTGCAAGTTCTATAGTTTCTGAGAACGCTCTGTGACGGACAGACAACGAAGCGGGAGTAAATAGGGTTTCGTGATACGAACGAAACCCTAAAAAGCAAGCATGCCTTTTATTAACCATGACATTTGTCCCTATTGTTAATTTAAATATTGATGTTTATAGATTAACCAATATCTATACATTTAATCGCAGGTTTGATATGTCTTTGAAAATAGTGCGCATAAAACATTCCAAAAATGTTAAAACGTCAAAATTGCAAAAAAAATGTCACTACTATCCATCCCTGTTACATCTGTCCTTTATCATTTGAGTTTTGTCTGATAAAAACTGCAATATCATATTTATTTTTCAATAAAGTTTGTGTCCATCTGCTAATTATTATTCTGCAATACATGTGGTTATTAAAAATTCAAATTGAGCATAATAGGAAACTAAAAATTAGACATCAGCAGAAATCTTCAGTCAAAAATCCCCACTTAAGAGATTTTGGCTCATATATGTTTTCTTCTAACTTTTCAGACGTAATTTAAGCTCACTTCCCACGAACGATTTTCGGTATAATCTTCAGAATAAACTTCGTTTTTTTTTTTTTTTTTTTTTTTTTTTTTTTTAATCATTGGGAAAATGGCTGTTGTTTTTGGCCAAGAATGGACCTTTTGGCGTCGTCACTTTATTTTTTTTAAATCATTTTAAACAAAATTCTGTAACTTTAGAAGAATTTTTCCTTGAATAGGCAATAGAAATGCATAAAATCGTTACAAAAATGTTAAAGTTACAAAAAGGATAGATTCAAACTATCAGATATGACAAAAAGTTCGAATTCAAAAATTGACGTCGGGTGAGAAATCGTCTTATAAAGCAAAAAACGTGGTCTTCAACTTTAATTTCCTCAAAATACCTTTAGCTCAGACATCAATATAAACGAGAGTTAAAGTTATTGTAGGAAGGACCCGATAAAATATTAAAGTATATTGGTTAACATATATTGGTTAGCACTTTCCCTTTATTTGCACGACTTAATGTTACTCAATAGCGTTCAGTTGCTTTTCTTATCAACCTACTCGTTTAAACAATTCTTCCAGACAATATGTTGTTAAATATTATTATGTATCGCGCAACGTTTATCGTTTGCTGGTTGAAACATCTGCGACATCGACATGCGATGATGGAAAAGCGCATTGCTTACAATCGAATGACGAATGCATTCAACGCTATCAGGGGTGCGATGGAGAGATTGATTGTGTAGATGGTTCAGACGAATATTTTTTCGAGGGCAGAGAATACCAGGATCTCTTCATCTGTAGTAATGGAAAATGTGTTTATTTGTAGCAGTATGCAACGGTTATGATAACTGCGGCGATGGTTCAGGTGAAATGTTTTTACATAGTTGTTTGTCGTTGTTAAATACTATTACAGGCCTAGATATCCTGTTACCAAACGAAAGTGGGCAACGAACTAAAAATGTAGTTTGGAAGGATGCCTTTTCGTTGTAAATTTGTAAGTAAAGTAAAATTTAGAAATATGTAGATAAGTTTTAATACTGATTGTTTCTGTAAATAATACTGTTATAAAACAAAATGCTTTATAGCAATAATACAGCGATAATTTATTTTTATATCGAGTTGAAGACAAAGCTGACTTTAACCGAGAGTAGTTCGGTCTTCCCTGTGCTGGTATTTTTAAATCTGTGTGCAACCCAACTATGGAAGACTAACTCATTTGCACTTAAAAAATTTAAAAAATTCGTCATTTGTTTGTTTCCGTGTAATATAGAAATTGCCAAATGAAATCAAAACTTCACAAATCTATACGAATAAAATGAAGTTTCGCTCTGTGTGTCATATTAGTGTCTGTGTGCGTGTCTGCCTTTGTGTCTGTCAGTCGGCGATGGATAGGAAAATCTAGCGCACCTAGAAGTTTGAAAATTTAGGCGAGGATAGCCCAAAGCCTGTCCTGGTGTACTTAAGAATCAGAATTTTAATATTTTGAAAATATTTTTAGCCTAGATATTAATTAAAAACTCATTAAAACTCTTCGAAAACTAAGCGCAAAAGGAAAATCATTAAAACAGTTAATTTTAACTGAATCTGCACCCTGAAGAGAGACTAGCACGATTGCCGGAAACAGTCGAGATATTCTTATATAACTATCCTTTTCGGAAACACATCGAAATAATATCTCTATCGACACGAAAATTTAGTTTCCGGGATTAAAAAAAAAAAAAAAAAAAAAAAAAAAAAAAAAAAAAATCGCAATTTTAAAAAGCTAATTTTTGAAAAAATCAGACTTTCGAGACATCAATTAAAAATTTTTCATTTTTAATTTAAAAAAAACTTTTTTTGTTTAATGATAGCCGCAGGTGTTTGATAAAAATTATTCGGAGACAGGTTTTGGAAAAAGTTTTGAACTGCAGTTATTAAAAAGGGCATGCAAGATGACATTATTAGATATAAGGGGCATTATTAGATCTAATTATACTACGGTTTCGAAATTAACAACGCGCGATTCGTCTCAATTTCAGGATTAATAGTTTAAAAAAATGAACGCGATCCCTCCATTAGAACAGAAGATATTAATTGCTTTTTAATTAATTGGATCGCATAAAAATATTTCTTTTGGCGTGTTCTTTCATAGCTCACACACCTGTCTCGGAACGAAACCGACCGCAGATTTTTAACGAACTGGGACATTTAAAGCTCTGTTAAATTTGTTTGAAATATTCGATTTTTCGATTTGAAAATTATGCATCAATGCGTATTTTTAACGCTGATTCCAAAAATGTCATTTTCGTAAACATCAGATAATTACAACCCGAGATATTTTCATTAATATTTCATTAAATCGATGACAGAAAAATAACTGATTTTTTCACGCCAGATATTTTGTCTTCGTATGGAAAGAATGAAAAATTTTATATTCGGCAAATTTGGTCTCTATTTTTTTTTTTTAATATTGCACTTATCGATTTGAAAATTATGCATCTATGTTTATTTTTTAACGCTCATTACAACTATTTAATTTTCGTAAACATCCGTTAATTAGAAAAATAGATGTTAATTAATTTTTAATTTATTTATTGCATAAAAATAATTTATTTGAAGATGTCATTTCTCAGCCAGACATTTTGTATCTCATTTGTTAAAGGGAGGAAGATATAAAATACCAAATTAAAAATTGAGTGGGATTTTTATAGAATGTATAAAATTGTAAGAAAGATTAGATTTTTGGATTGGAAAGTTATGTATCCTTGCATAAACTGGACTAAAGTTTAAGATTTTCTAAAAATTTTAAAAATCGGCCGGTAATTTTTCATTTTAGCAAATTCCTGATTTTTGTATAGAAAAAGAAATAAAACTCTAATGGACAAGGGTGTAATTAATAAAAAAAACGTTGTCAAATACGAATACGGATTATTAATACAGAGGAAGAGCGGGGGGAATTTATCGCATTTACTGTACTTCACCGCGCGCCTCCTGGCGGCAATTTCGTCGTTATTGACACCTTTTTTATAAATACACATCTACTGCTTTTATTTGGACAAAACTAATTCCATTTAACAAATTTAACATTTTTAGCTTCATCCGCAGCGTTTAATTGCTATTATGTATAGAGATATTTACCACTATCTTCGAATAGTAACTTCAGCATTTTTTTTTTCAGTTCCAAGCTTTTCTACGATTTCCAGTCTTTGAACAAGTATTCTGATAGTCTTAATTAGTTGTTTGACAAAAAGCAGCCTCATCGCCCCTCCTTCATTGGTTTTTGCTTAACTGTTTCCTATCCTAATAAATCGACTTTTCTTATTCCGATTTCTTCGAAACTAATTCCAAATTACATAAATCATTTGTCCTTCTGAACTCCCACAGTCTTAAAGATCGGGTTACAGAAATAAAATCATACCAACTTCAGGTTTTTTTTTTTTAAATTATTTATTTATTATCATGGGCCTAGGCAACGCCGGGCTGGTCAGCTAGTAATAAATAAAACGCGAATTTAACAGATATGTAATCGAACTACTCGCTTAAACACCGAAATAATCAGATTCAGTATGGTTGATATAGTAAGTAGTGAAATGTTTCGCGATTGACCGCTGGCATGCGGCTAATATGAATACACCAAAAATGCTGTATCAATTCCTCATTAACCGGACTTTAATCAGTTCAATTAAATCTTAATCTCACTCATTTTTTTTTTCTCATACATGAAAGTCTGAAGTGGTAAACCAGATGTGAGCGGTAATCCACAGAGAAAGCCGCAACCACATGTTCGGCATAAAAATCCGTCTGTTGAGACCGAAAAATTTCTAGGAGATGTAATTTCTAACAAACTTGAGATTCATAGCGTTTTCAAGTAGTTATAAATTTGGACCGCTTCCTCTGAAGTGACGCTATACGAACATAAATGTTCCCATATATTCTGGCCACTCGAGACCAGATGGCTATGTCTTTCGAGCACTTCAGATATCAACAACTGTTCATCTCTGAGAGACTAAACACGCACGAACACTTCATAATCTACCTAACAGATATACCCAACTGGCGGGAGGCCTTTTAGAGAGTAGTCTGATTCCTGCAGTGTAAGAGAGCGTCCTGCTCTGAAAACCTCTCCCTTGTGAGACGGTATTATCCGGCCCTCAATATCGAGTAGATGAATGTACGGATCTGCCTAAGAATAATTCGGCAATCCTGATCCAAAAATCACAAATGGAAGCCTACATGTTGCTTTATGTATTTTGTTTTACGTGTACTGTGATAGTGTTGAAATTAAAGTCCGTGTTTGCTTGAAAAAACTGTTTTATGATTTAATATTTACCCTACAATGCTTTTTATCGTAGTTGTTGGGTAATATAAGAAAATATACTAAATGTAAAAAATATATCAGAGTTTTAAATTTAAAACAATTTTCATCCATTTTCTGTACACCGGACAGTATATCGGGCATCTTTAAACCAGGTAGGATTGCCCGGTACTTTTAAAAATAAATATTTTCTAAACCACTTATGTATGCTGTTGAAAGATATGTGTAAAAGAAAATATTACATTCAAAAACGGTGTTGAATTCAGAGGGTGACCCGGGGGTACCATTCTCCCACGGAGCATTGAAATGTCCACCCCCTTGGTAGATTTGACTTTTTATAATTTTTAATGGTCAAAAAGTGCAACCCCTCCACACACACACACATTTGTTTTAATGCCCCCAATTAATTTCTCTTTTTCTTTTTTTCTGCTGGGGGTGGGAAAGAAAATTAATATCAATAATTCTAAGGAATAACGAATAGAGTATAATAATCTAAATATTTTAGGACTTTTAAAGATTTTTTAGGGGGGGGGGAGTGGAGGGGGCTATAGGTAAGTTATTTATTAACAATTGAGGGAGGCAGAAAAAAAACATTTTAAATGTTTTAAGTTTTGTGGGTAAAGAACATTTTACGTAATTTTTTATTGTCATTGCAAAGAAACCAAAATGAAGATAAAACAAGAACGAAAAATCATGCGTCAAGCATTGATTATGTAACACTTTCCAACGCTTCCAAAATAATTTTACAAATCATACCGTTTAATAAGCTGAGAGATAACATCTAAGTAAACAATTTGAAAAACGCATAACATATTTTAAAACATAATTTCAGGAATTTCCAACGTATACAATATTCGGAAAAATATCCGAATACTTTTATTCAGCCCTGTATATGATCTATAGATTTGTATATATACTTACATAGGATGCTAAATTTTAGTTCAGTTAAGAAACGCGTAGCACAGTTTAAAATTCTCCTTCTGGAGTTTCTGTCCATAAACGGAAATGTGTTCGGGAACTTTTGTATTTCCCTGTATATGATCTACAGAATTTATACACACCACGTAATAAACAAAAAGTGAGTTAAATTTAAAATCGCGTTCAGTAACTTAAAACGCACTTCCAGGAATTATTGTTAACAGACAGTAGAGAATTCTTTTGTGTGTCCCTGTAAATGAACGATGACTGCTATACACACAATATTCTGTAGTAAGCCTCTTGTAATGTACCTTAGTGATATATATAAATTTCAAGGCGTTTTTAAATAGTGAAACATTTTTTAAATAAACCGCAGACGATTTTTCTCCATAGACGTAATGTAACGGAATTCTTTTGACTGTCCCTGTAAATTAACTATAAGTGCTATCCACACCCTATTCCATATTAAGCTTCTTGTAATACACCTTAGTGATATATATTAATTACAATGTGTTTGCAATTGTGTAACATCATTAAAATAAACCGCAAATGATTTTTCCCCATAGACCGTAATGTAACGGAATTCTTTTGAGTGTCCCTGTAAAAAAAAACTATAAGTGCTACACACTTCAGTTGAAATAGGGAACGTGCTATAGATAACGACAATAACATATAAAAATTGCAAGGCAATCCGAGCATATTTACGGGAGTTAGAGCACGGACAGACATTAAAAAGTACACATGTCTAGATGTACATAACTCTTATTTTGAATAGAAAACAAATACTGCTGACGAGAGTTGAAATCTCAGTTAAATACTGTTTTGATTCACTTCGATGTTGAAAAGTATTTAAGTATGATTGAAAAACAATGGTAGTTTTTAAAAGCAAATAATCTTATAATATCGTAAAAAATTATTAACATTAAAAATTGCTAATTGGGGGTTGAAAATCATTGATATTATACATATTAAAACATTTATGAATGCTTAAAATAAAAAAAGTCCTTCCGACCTGTACCGGGAGGAAAAGGTAGCCTTTATAGTCCATGTTTTTAAAAATTCAACTCATTTTACACAAACATCAGAAGTTAAATTGCTTGGAACTCGATTACAAAAAATTCAATCCCGGTTTTCGCCAATACTTGAATATGAATGTGAATTTTAGCATGAGAATTACAGCGTAACAAAAATCAGATTGTTTCAAAATGTCAGCCACCCTAGAATTTCAAACTGCCTTATCTCAGCCATTTTTTAAGATAAAGCCACAACAAAAAATGTTCCGGGATCCTTATACCACGATCTAACACTTAACGGAAACAATTTTTTCACTTTATAATTTTTTATACATCTTTTTGAAATTGAAAAAAAAAAAAATTCAACTTGCCACCATTTTGAAACAAGATGGCGCATGAAGATGGCCAACGAACTCGGTCGAGACCTTGGCATGGTCTGTACACATGATCAGTCACATTCCGGTTCATAAATACGAGAGTTACAGTATAACAAATATCGGATTGTTTCAAAATCTCAGTCACACTAGAATTTCAAACTGCCTTATCTCAGCCATTTTTTAAGATAAAGCCAAAACAAAAAATGTTCCGGGATCCTTATACCACGATCTAACAGTTAACGGAAACAATTTTTTCACTTTATAATTTTTTATACATCTTTTTGAAATAGGAAAAAAAATTTCAACTTGCCACAATTTTGAAACAAGATGGCGCATGAAGATGGCCAACGAACTCGGTCGAGACCTTGGCATGTTCTGTACACATGATCAGTCACATTCCGGTTCATATATACGAGAGTTACAGCATAACAAATATCGGATTGTTTCAAAATCTCAGTCACACTAGAATTTCAAACTGCCATATCTCAGCCATTTTTTAAGTTATAGCAAAAACAAAAAATGTTTCAGAATCCTTGTATCACGTTCTAACAGTTCAGATCTGAAGTGGAGAGATAGGAATGGGGACTCTCATTGGGTGGTTTGAACCCACGCCTGTTGAATCTGATTCATTATTAGCTATTATTTAAAAGAAATGAGAAATTTAATAAAGGAATATTATTTGTTAATTAGCCAAAGTATTATTTTAAATATTATACAAAAAAGTCTATAATAAGTCAATTTTAATGAATGAATTCTTCATCAATTTTATATTATTATTGTTTACATCTTTTTTCTGATGTATCTACCTACACTAAGGGGAAAATTATTGACAATAATTGTATTATTATATAACATATTGGAAATTAAAATCAATATCATTTGTCAATAAATTCATGAAAAATTCTTTCATTAAAACTGATTTATTAAATCAGTTTTAATGAAAAAATTCTTCACCAAATTCATATTATTATTACAACATTTTAAAATCTATATAGGGGAGAGGGGGGAACATTTGAACTGGGGGCAGTTTTGAACAGTGACCATATATATATATAAATATTTTTTTTAATTTGACAATGCAATATTCTTATTTTTCAGAAGTAATGTGGCAACATTAACTTACATATGTCATATATGTCACATGCTTTTTACTACATTGTAGTTATAGTTCAGTCATGAACAGTGATTATGTGTTTTGACATCTTATGATTAAACTTTACTAGAGCTACATTTTTTAAGCTTCTGAAGCTTGTGTTGTTGTCTCCTGCTGTTGATCTTTAGTGACATATTAGTTAGTATATTTATGCTTTTCTTATCATTATAACAAATCTTGATTAAATCTGTTTATAACATATATAAGCCTACTTTTCCAACATGGTGGCAAAATGGCAGATTTGAACAAATAAAATGGGGTAGTTTTGAACATGTTCAAAATTGCCCCTTCTTGCGATTTTCAAAATTAAAAAGCGACTTTCAAAATTAATATGTATTTATGAAGTATACTGACTATTATTTATGTAATTTTAAATGTTAGAACTTGTGATTAAGTTCATTACACTTTTACTTTAATTTCAATAATTTTGTCAATAATGCTACTAAATATAAGGCTAAATAATTCTATTAAATCAATAGGTTATTTATCAAAAGTTTTCATATCGATTTCTTTTTAAACATGAACATAATTAAAACTTATACTTCATATTTATTTGTTTTTTATCTATGGAATTTACAGCTTGCCCCCAAACATTCAACTGGGATGTGAAGTTAAAAGATTTTATTATTATTATTATTATTATTATTATTATTATTATTATTATTATTATTATTATTTTATGTTTGCATATGTTGGTATATACAACACACTCAAGCATGTATTATATATATCTAAAAACTGATATAAGCCAAATAATTTCAAATACTACAACTTATTTTCTTTTACTTCAAATAAATTTTAACACTTGGCTTATGTAAATTTCATAGTTGGTTGCTTATTTAATTGTTTTAGAGAGTGATGATAATGAGTCATTTCATCATGCAGAAAATGAAGAAGGTATTATAATAGAACAATTCGATGTTACTGATATTAAAATAAATCATTTCATTTTAGTAAAAACTGCAAGTAAAAATAAAAAAAATTCTGCATTATGTTGGACAAGTTGAAGAATGCATGGTAAATTACCTGAAAAAGAAGGAGGGTTGTTGCAAATTTTTCTTCCCAGGCCATGAAGACAAGTGGCCCGTTTCTTTTAATGATATTATTTTTAAACTTCCTAGAGTCCTAGACCATTGTTATCAGGAGAAACGAGCATTGCTCGTCGAGCAATGCATTTGTTGTCATTACCAATAAACCTTGGAAACTTCCAAATGGAATAATTTTTTACTTTAATGTTAACTACATTAACTATATAAGTAGAAAAATATTTAAAATATTTGGTCATATCTGTTTAAGCAAAATAACATTATATGTTTTACTTAAGTCTGTCTTACGTTGAAATGATTATTTGTTTAAAAAGTGCCCATGCAGGCGTACGTTTGAAGAAAACAGCCATATTTGAAAGTAAACAAAAAAAGTGTGTGTTAATTTAATTGAATAGTGTTTGTATTGATTTTTTCATACATGAAATAAATACTTTTTTCTTATTATAAACAGTATTATTTCTCAGAACTTATATATAGTATAGTGAAAATTATACTTTACTGAAAAGTGTACAAATCTGCACCCCTCTCCCCTACAAATGTTGCGGAGAAAATTATTAACGATAATTTTATTATTTTATAAAAAACTAGCAAAACCCGCGGCTTTGCTCGCGTAATTTTTGAAAAATGCTAAGTGGTATTCGTGGGCCTATTTTCATGAGAGGAAATTTTACTGCCACGGATAATTAAAAAATTGCTAATTAAGCCACATTTTGAGTAAACTTCATTCTTATACTGCATTAATCGAACATAAGACTTAAATGAATGAGAAGAGCTAAAATTAATTCCAAATTAATGGTCATTAAGAACGTATTTCGAAGGTTTTCCTTTCCTTTCATTTTTCATTTGAAATTTAGAAATTTTTAGAAACAGTTCTAAGCAAGTATTTACATCTTAACAGTAAGCATCATGTCGAATTCCAATCTTCTAGTTAAGCAAATTTCTGTAATAACTATATCACAGAAATTGCAATTTTAAAACTTTTCTGTTCCTGTTCACATTAAAATTTCAAAATTTTTAAAAACTGTTCTTGTGGATGCATTTGTGTCTCTAACGTAACAGCCATGTAAAACTTCAAGTTTCTATTCCTAGCAATTTCAGATAAATCATAGTTTAGAAGGTTTTTAGAACTTTTCCAGCTCATTTCACTCTTTAAATTTCGATTTTTTTTTTTTTTTTTTTTTTTTTTAAACGTTCTTAGCGAGCAGTCAAATCTTAAAAATAGCCACCATGCCAAATTTTAACTTTCTAGGCCAGCAGCATCACTAAAATCGCAATTTTAGAAAGTTTTTTGAATCTGCATATTTTGTAAATTCAAATTTTGTAAAAACTTCTCTGTGAGAGCTTTTACATCTAAAAAATAACAGGCATGTCAAATTTTAAGTTTCTATTCCTAACAATTTAGAAAAAAAAAAAAAAAAAAAAAAAAAAAAAAAACACAATTTATAACGTTTTCTGCTCATTTTGCACCTTTAAATTTCGAATTTTTAATTAACTGTTTATACCGAGAGTCTGCATCTTAAAAGTTGCCACTATACTAAATTTCAAGTTTCTAACACGAATAAATCCAATTAAATCATAATGTAGAACGTTTTTAGAACATTTTCCGCTCATTTCAGCCTGTTAAAATTCGAATTTTTTAGAAACCGGTCTCTTCATTTGCATTTTAAGAGTAACCACCATGCCAAATACGAAGCTTCTTATACCTATGTACAACATAAATTACAATTTTAGAACGTTTTATTTTTGCTCCTGCCCTTTTAAATTTCGCATTTTTAATAAACTTTTCCGGTTGATCATTTACGTGAGTAACAGACATGCAAAATTTCAAGTTTCTAGCCTCAACAGCTCCAAATAAATCATCGTAATTTAGAATGCCTTTAGAATGCTTTTCGCGTTTTCACACTTTTAAATTTCAATTTTTTTTAAAAACTCTTCTGTACGACCAGTTACGTCTTAAAAGCAACAACCATTTTAAAATTTAAAGTTTCCTTAACAATTCCATGGAAATCTATCTCAATTTAATACGTTTTTAGAACGCTTTTCGCGCATTTCACTCTTTTAAATTTCGATTTTTTTTTAATTGTTCTGTGCGACCATTTATGTCTTAAAAGCAACAGCCATGTCAAATTTCAAGTTTCTATCCCTAACAATTCCATAAAAATAGTAATTTAGAACGCTTTTAAAACGCTTTCCGCTCATTTCGCCCTTTGAAATTTTGAATTTCCTTACAAACCATTGTTAGCGAGCACTTGTATCTTAAAAGTAACCGCTATGCCATATTTGAAGTTTCTATTCCTGTCAGTATATATATTAAAAAAAAAAATCGTAATTTACAACGTTTTTCCCTTCTTCGCCCTTTTAAATTTCGATTAAAAAAAAAAAAAAACTGTTCTGGGTGTGCACTTGCATCTTAAAAAGTATCAGCCATGTCCAATTTCAAATTCATGTCCTTCACAATTCCATTGAAATCGTAATTTAGAATGTTTTTATAACCTTTTCCCCTTAACACCCTTTGAAATTTCGATTTTTTTAGAAACTGTTCTTAGAGAAAATATATATCTTATAAGTAACTACATTGCCCAATTTCAAGTTTCTAATCTCTTCAGTATCACAAAAATTGCAATTTTAGAACCTTTTTCGCTTCTGCAACCCCCTGAGGGTAGTGACACTAACATAAAATATAGCCTATGTTAGAGCAGAGACTGTCACCATAAATTTGCAACCATTACGTTTAAAATTAGTTCGGTAGTTTCAGAGATTCCATAGAAATTGTAATTTAGAATGTTTTTAGAATCGTTTAGCTCTTTTCACCCTTTTAAATTCCGAATTTTTTAGAAACTGTCCTTACAGAGTAAGTAACTACCATGCCAAATTTCAAATTTCTAGCTCCTTCAGTATTACAAAAATTTTAATTTTAGAACGTTTTTCGCTACCACACCCCTCTGGAATATTGACACCGACATTAAATGTAGCCTATGTTACAGCAGGGACTGTCGCCATCAATTTGCCACCATCACTTTTGAAAAGGGTTCCGTAGTTGAAGAGATTTCATAGAAATTGCAATTTAGAATGTTTTTAGAACACTTTTCGCTCATTTCACCCTTTTAAATTTCGAATTTTTTTAGAATTTGTTCTTAGAGAGCATTTACATCTTGTATGTCAAATTTCAATTTTCTAGCTCCTTCAGAATTGCAAAAATCGTAATTTTAGAACATTTTTTGCTCCTGTACCCCTTGAGGATAGTGGCACCGACATAAAATATAGCCTATGTTACAGCAGGGACTGTCACCATCAATTTGCCACCATCACTTTTGAAAAGAGTTCTGTAGTTCAAGAGATTCCAAAAAAAATTATAATTTAGAATGTTTTTAGAACACTTTTGACTCATTTCACCTTTTTAAATTTCATTTTTTTTTTTTTTTTTTTAGAATTTGTTCTTAGAGAGCATTTAAATCTTATAAGTAACTACAATGCCAAACTTCAAATTTCTAGTTCCTTCAGTATAAAAAAAATCGCAATTTTAGAACGTTTTTCGCTTCTGCACCCCTCTGGGGTGAGTGGCACCGACAAAATATATAGCCTATGTTGGAGCAGGGATTGTCAAAATTAATTTGCCACCATCACTTTTGAAATCGGTTCGGTAGTTCCAGACATTCCATAGAAATTGTAATTTAGAATGTTTTTAGAACGCATATCACTCATTTCACCCTTTTAAATTTCGATTTTTTTTTTTTTTTGCTCTTAGAGAGCATTTACATCTTATAAGTAACTACAATGCCAAATTTCAAACTCCTTCAGTATAAAGAAAAGCGCAATTTTAGAACGTTTTTCGTTCCTGCACCCCCCTGAGGTTAGTGGCACCGATATAAAATATTGCCTATGTTGGAGCAGGGATTGTCACCATCAATATGCCACCATCACTTTTGAAATTGGTTCAGTAGTTCCAGAGATTACCCTTTACAAAAAAAAAAAAAAAAAAAAAAAAAAAAAAAAAAAACGGTTACTTCTTTATAATATTAGTATAGATAGGATATTTCTCAAAAAGCAACTTTATTCAAAAGTCCTATAACTTAAGATTTAATGTGATTTTTAATAATGATTTTTTTATTCAACATTGCATTATTAAGTATTGCGCGGCAGCGCAATACTTATTTATTTCCAGTGTCACATCTTAATGTTAATTTAACACAGCAAATCCCATTGAACGAGTTAATTTACTAGAGTTTTTCCCACTTTTTGTACGCGTTGCCACAAAATATTTACTCTGGCTAATTCTAATAAAATTTGACATTTGAAATAGTGAATTGTTTGGCTGACGTCAGGATCAAAACGGATGATTAAATGTCATTGAATATAGGTGGATTATAATCCAGGAATTAACATAGGCTATGTTTTATTTACGTTATTCAAATATTTTTCATAATAATTCAAAATTTCACAATTTTTATTGGGAATCAATCGACATTTTTCCTATAAAATTTAACTATGTTTCTTTATTGTTGCCAACAATTCAAAAACCGTAATAATAATTTGCCCCAAAGCAACTAATTTTCAATTGAAAGATTTCCACGTTCAAAATAAAATTGAATTATTTTTTTTTTTTAGTTTAAAAAAAGGGGGGGATCAACACGACGTCATACTCTAAATAAACGGACATTTTCTAATATTTGGTTATAATTCAAGCAGAAAGCAGGCGAATATATCGCTATATTTGTAACAAAAAAAGCATTTATGAGTTCAGCAGCAGTAATACATTTGTTAATAATACAAGGAACCTCAGTATGAATAAATACAGGAAACAGGTGTATATAATGTCATACTTATAACAAAAAATGGAAATGATACTGATTAATAAGGATGAATATCAGTTACATACAGGAGAAAATTTTCTGTCAAACAGTTTATAAGAGATTTCACTGGGGAGAAATTTGACGTCTTATTATACATTAATTGCGTAGATGATTATTATGAAATAGGTTGTACTTGTTCAACATAATTTACTTATTTATTTATAGCGCCCCTGGGAGGAAATAATATATTCAATTTTAAATAAAATTGATTTATTTTATGTTCCATTGTATAATAGCTATATTGAAATTTAAAGTAGTTGGCACAGATTCAACACAATTTTCTTTTGTGTTCATAGCGTCTCCTGGTGAGAAATAAAGTAACTAAATTTTTTAAAAATTGATTTTTTGCGGGTTTGTATAAATTAATTGAATAATGTTGTGAAATTATCAAATTTATGTTTAATAAAAAATTTCAAAGGATTTTTTACGCTCGTAGCTCTCATGGTGGAACATTGCCTAACTAAAACTTTAAAATGGATTTTTCTTATGTTTTCTCATATGCCACCCATGCTCCAAATTAAAATTAGGTATTACTGATTCAACAAAATTTATTCTTGCATGTATAGTGTCCCGTGGGTGGAAATAGCGTAACCAATTCATATATTATAATACGAGCAAATCGTGTGTGTGTGTATGGAAATTTTATCTAAAAAATGTCTTTAACGATAATTTTGTATTCTACCGTTTTAGTGTACGAGAAAACATTGGACTCGACATGTTCGGAAAAATTCGATTAGTGGGTCATGTTGTGATCTCTACGTGTCAATGCATTTCAATGGAAATAAAGGTTGGAACAGCTGCTGAACAGTTGACAGTAAACAAATTCGTAAAGTTAGCAACATTTCTCCAAATTTGGCGACATGTACGATTTTTGGCCGGAAAATGACTTTCCAGATTATCAATGCCAAAACACATTATTGGCGCTAAATGAAATAATGTCGCCAATATGGCGAGTTTTCGAAGAATGTTGGCGAAGCTTGGCGAAAGAATTGGCATTTAGAATCTGAAGGAATTTTCTAGAAATTCCCAATAGAAGCTGAGATATATGATTCAACCAATCAGAGTCCATAGAACGTTCTCGAAAACAAAATTTAACCAATCAGGTTACATAGATCTTTCTCGCAATTAATCCCACACCTTTAAGGAAGTGCTTCGGTCGAAGCCTAAAGTCTCTGAAGTTGGACAGAAAATCTTCAGATCTGCAAAAGACTTAGAAGTCTACGAAAAAATGAAGTTTGACGAGTTGAACACAAAGCTGATTTTAACCAAACACAGCCCGATCTCACCAGCTGGTTTATTTTTTGTTTGCAAAATTGAATTTTTATGTTTCATTGTATGACAGCTATACTGAAGTTAAAAATGCATAGTAAAGATACAACATAATTTTCTTTCGCGTTTAAACTGCCCCCTGGAGGAAAATAGGGTAAATGAATATTTATTTATTTATTTTATAATAAACTTCCGACAGGCTGAAATTGGTGTTTTGTTAGAAATTTTCACATGGTATGTTTTATTTTTATTCTTGAAGCACCAGCGTTGGGAAATTACATAACTAACACTTTAAAATCACTTTTTTATGTTTTCTTATATGACAATCATATCCTAAGTTAAAGTATGTTACATACATTCAACAAATCTTTCTTTTGCGTTTAAAGCCCCCCTTGAGAGGAAATAAGATAACCAAATATTAATAAAATTGATTTATGCTTTCCTTTTTTAAATATGTTTTCAGAAAAAGTTCTTGCCTCGGTAAAGTTTACATTTTGATAAAAAATTTCACAATCTTTTTTTATTCTACGTAGCGCTCCGGGTGGGAAATTGCTTAACTAAAACTCAATGGATTTTTTTACATTTTCCAATACGGGAACTATACCCAGGTTAAAATTATGGAATAATTTTTTCTTGCGTTTATATCGCCACCTGTGAAGAAATAGGGTATCCAAACTCAAGTAAAACTGTTTTTTAAATGTTTTACTGCATGGCAGCTATATTGTTGTTAAGTATAATCTCTAAAAATTCAACCCAATTTACTTATGCATTCATAGCGTCCTTGTTGGGAAACAGAATAACTAAATTTAAGTAAAATTGATTTTTCATGTTTTTATTATTGATTTTTTTTATCCTGAGATTGGAAGTTTTTTTCCAAACTACAACAACCTGCATTACAGCACTGGTGAAACATTTTGAATTAACCATTGCTAAATTTACATCACAAATTGTGATGCCATACCGCATAAACGAAAGCTTGATGATGGTACGCTCTATTAATTTTGAAATGAGTTCGTCTGAATGCAGTAGTTATTAAAAAACGTGGCATATTAAACAAAACCATAATTTGCCGAACAAATTAAAAAAAAAACAATTTATTTCCCACAATGCTTAGGCCCGAGAAGGGGCAGATATTAAGATATTTCATTCAGTTGGTTTTACATTAGATGTTAAATTTCTGGTATCAAATAAGGTTAAACAAATTGAACTTTAAAAAATAAAAGGAAAATCAATCAATATATTTAATCCACCTGTAAAACTTAGATCTGTTCGAATGAAATTGAAATAAATCTTTGACTTTTTCATTTCTAAGCTTCACAAGCTGCAAACTATTGTATTACAGATTAAACTTTAACATGTTTATGATTAGTGTATGTAAAATGACAAGGTACCTGCAAAATACAAGCCTTTAAAACAGTCAAAGATTTATTTCAATTTCATTCGAACAGATCTAAGTTTTACAGGTGGATTAAATATATTGATTGATTTTCCTTTTATTTTTTAAAGTTCAATTTGTTTAACCTTATTTGATACCAGAAATTTAACATCTAATGTAAAACCAACTGAATGAAATATCTTAATATCTGCCCCTTCTCGGGCCTAAGCATTGTGGGAAATAAATTGTTTTTTTTTTAATTTGTTCGGCAAATTATGGTTTTGTTTAATTATTATATCACTAGCCGCCACTGGCGACCAGTTTGGTCTCCCTTAAATGTATGTTAAGCATTGTAACACGTTACTTTTATTCATAATTTAATTTTTTTCCTTAATTTTCGCCAAACCAGAAGATTCTAATAGACAAATCAAGAACTTCTGCGATCATGATAGCATTTCGAATATTGTATACTAACTTATTTTTTGTATTATTTTACTTTGATTCAAAATTATTTACCCTTTTTATTGATGGATTCTTTTGGGTACAGCTTTCGCAGACGCACCGGGGTATCATTTTGGTGCCAAAATAACGATTTTATGCCTGGGCAACCAGGCGGTTTCGGGTAGATTTTGCTTCGTATGGCAACCCGGTAGAGCAGATTCCGTATGTTTTATAATAAATTAAATATTGTGTATTTTATAATAAATTAATCATTGTGTGTGTTTTATAATAAAGTGTGTTTTAAAAAAGCCAAAATGGCGCAAAACAAAAATCGCGCCAACCCCGGTGCGTCTGCGACAGTTGTTTCAATTTAAAATACATGCCGTTCACACTTTTCATTTAAAATAGAAAATAAATATTTAAGAAATAATATGATAAATCAAAACATTTGATTTCAAAATCAAAGTACCGTTTCTAATTTGCACACGCGAAAAGTAAAAATTGGTATTGGCGATTTTAAAAATGCTATTGGCGAGATTTTCGCCGAAATAACATAAAAGTACTTAATGATGTTATATATTTTACAAATGTATATTAAATTGCTGTTTTGAACGCGATTGGTCATTAACAATGGTAAATATGATTGGCGATTAACAATCATTTTAGGTGATCTCTCTTCCTGCCACGTATAATACATAAATACCAAATGAACTGACAATTCGTTTCGAAATCTGATTCATTAAATATTATTACATGAGTTATATTTGTTTACATTCAACTTCGCCAAGAAAAGATCCGGAAGGAAGCTGAGTTGTATAGCACTTCATCAAACAGAATTATGGTAAACTTTGATTGTCTGTCAGGTCCTGGTGCGAATTATTTTTTTGACACCAGGCAGCACAACAAAAATCCATTCGCGGACAACTTGCTTTGCGAATGATTATCTCTTCATGGTTTTATATTTCTATCGTTCACGACAAATGAATCTTTTTTTGTTTACTTTCATGGATAGAGAATTTGAACAGCGAACCTAATTTCAACAGAAGTTATTGCAGAATATATACATAATTGAACGTAAGTCATCTCAAATATTAATTTATTTTGAACTCATCTCAAATATTAATTTATTTTGAACGATCTTTCTAAAAATGTAACTTTTAAGATTTTATTAGAAAAAATTATTTTTAATAAAAATGGCCGCCTGTCATATGAGAAAGCGATGCGGGCGTCCCGGAACTGTTGATGACAGTCACATGACTTAGGCTTTTCTTATAGAGAATTTTTCTAATAAAGGGTAAAACTTCGAGTTATTGACACCTAACCAGTAACTGACACTTGAGCAAAAAAGTCTAACACAAATAAGCATTTGTTGTAAAATTCTGCAAAGTAATGTCATCTAGTAGTAATTTAGACACTTTTTTTTATTATTTTGGAGTCCATTTATTCACCACAGTTATAGTTGTTAAAGTAAAAACTATATTAAATGATGTCAAATGTTTATTTCCATTTTCATTAAATTTAAAGTAAAACACTTAAAAGTTACAAATGTTTGCGTCTTTTAAAATTTAAGTCCCACTTTTTATAATAAAGATTAATGTATTTTGTTTTTTAATAAAGCTCAAAGTTTTTTTTAAAGCATAAATTCCTTGAATTATAAAATAACTTTATTTTTTATCTTTGCAAATAAAGTGTCAGACACTGTTCACATTGTGTCAGTTATTGGTGTTTCAAAATAAGGGATGGTGTCAGTTACTGGAGTTTTTGACCATATTTATGAAAAAAATTAATTTTTAATACTAAAATGTATAATTTTTCAAATTTTTGCCAACAATTATTTATGCATCTCTACTATCCTTTCAAAAACAAAGATAAATATAAAAGAGATTTAAAATTTTGTAATAGTGACCTCTACAAGAAAGAATCCTTAATGTGTCAGATACTGGTTGTTTTACGTACAATATTAAGGATAAAAATTATTTAGGCAAAATTTTTTATTCATAATTTTGAGATATAAAGGGGTAAAGATTTCTTTCTACTTACAAGCAACAGGTTTCAGCTGCCTCCTGCAGAAAATATATTTTTGTGCAACTTGGAAATCGAGTTAATTAAAGAAATTTTGTGAACAGTATCTTTTCACTTTTCTGTCCCTGCGATTAAAGAACGCGTGAAAGAGAAGGCTCCAGAAAAATCTACCAGCCTATAAACATATACAGCGCATGTGCAACGCCTACATATATTTACTTTATTTCGCATGATTGAGAGAAGACAGATGAGTTGCAGATACAGATATGAAACATCCGCTCTCTAAAATCTGACCTTTTCTAATATTTCTTTTTTTTTTTTTCTTCTTCTTCTTTTTTTTTTTTTTTTCCTTTTCCTCTTTACTTTTCTGAGACTGTTTCAAATTCAAACTGGGTTGCATTTCACCAACCCGCAAACTTTTGAATTTACGAAAACGAAATGCCATGTTCAGAAGTATTACTTCAATACTCGGTCGTACCTTACAAATTTTCGCTTAGTACCACAAGCGATATACTGAGTACCGAACAAAATAAAACTTTAGGCTATTAAAATAAAATCCAGCGTACTTTTCATATATCAAATTTCAATAATGCTATTCAATTATACTTCAGTAGTACCGGTTAGTACCGCAAAACTTTTCGTTAGTACCGGCAGCAGTAACGAGCACTAGCCCTTCGAAGCGATCGGGTACCAACCAATTCAACAGCTTACGCACTTGTGAAATAGGGTCTTTCAAATGTATCGCTCTTCAGTACTTCGTTAGTACAAGTTACTACAGCAAGTAGTTTCGTTAGTACCGGCATAGTATGTCGAAGTAGCCTTTCGAAGTGTCCGGGTATCATTTCGACAACTTCAGAACAGTGTATAATATGCCGTTCGAAAGTACTTCGTTAGTAAGGGGTAGCACTAATTTTCATGAGTTTAATGATTTTTCATGAGTTTAGTTTATTGAGTACTAATTTTCATAGTTACTAAATTTACATGAATACCATAGTACCAGCACCAATACTTAGTACTGACCCCTCTTCATTATCTCTATTAGGGGAAGGAGAAAAATCGAGTTTGGCCGTGATATTAGAGGTCTACACGACGTGGGCCGGAGCTTGTCACGAAGCCCGAGTTCGATCTGGATTGGGGGAAATTTTCTTTGATTAAATTTGGGCCGGGCTTAATTTTTATCTGA
Source organism: Maratus michaelseni (assembly GCA_963931845.1). Taxonomy (NCBI): domain Eukaryota; kingdom Metazoa; phylum Arthropoda; class Arachnida; order Araneae; family Salticidae; genus Maratus; species Maratus michaelseni. The sequence continues at coordinate 84,023,379 of OZ007597.1, read as the reverse complement.
ATTCTCAGGCTTCATTTAATTCTGACGACTAGGGCCGGGCCTGCACTTCATTCTGTCCGGACCATGTCGGCTGAGATTTTTTTTTTTTTTTTTTTTTTTTTTTTTTCACGGGTAATATTGGGGCAACTTTCCTCCTTAATTAGTGCTGAAAGTGGTCGATAAAACAACATTTCTTTGTTTTATTTTATTTTATGTTTTGCGTTTTTAACACTTTGCAACATATTTGAAAAGTATTTATGACTTCAGTTTATCTAGCAGTCTGTCTGGCCATACTCTGATTCACGTAAATATACTTGGATTAGAATGATGTTGGTATATATTACTGAGGTTTACCCAGTGGTGGGATTCAGCCAGTTCGAACCAATTCGGTAGAACCACTAGTTTATATTTTTTTCAGTTCGGCGAAGTTAAAATGACACTTACAATGTTCAAATCACAAATGTACATTCCTTAAAATGTTCATTTGCTCAATATCTTATCCTAAGCAAAACACACTGACATTTTTTTTTTCATTCAATTCCTACTATTAGCTCACACTCTCTATATATTTATATACCTTGTTCAAATTTTCAATCGTTAATAAAATGCTTTCTATTCCTCTACTCAAGTTCAAATACATTTTTTTAAACTCGTAGTGGATGACAATTGATGTTAATACAGTTTTTTCAAATATTAATTCATTAATTAAATTTAGTTAATTAATTTTAGTTTTATATGGGAGAAAAAAATTTATTCCATTGTTTTCACAAATGAAATGAAAGATTTTCCTCAAATGAGTGATGCCAAAAAAATAAAATACCACAACGATGATTATAAAAATATGTTCAATAAAGATAACGTGGGACATTAATGCTGCACGGGTTTATTTTATATATTTCTGATTAAAAAGTAGGAATTGACTGACAAAATGTTTTTTATATTACTTGTTTTTGTATTAGGTCTAAGATTCCCGCAAGATAAATGCCCTGGCGTTCCGTAGATCAGGGCTGTCCAACGCGGCGCCTTTTGAAGGTTCTCTTGGCGCTCTTTTAAATGCATCATATTAGTGACTTAAAAAAAAAAAAAAAACTTATAAATGTTTTGCTCTAAAATCATTAATGATTGCATTTTCTTTTATTGTATGGTGCATTAAGGTTTTTAGCCTCATCCCTTAGAAAAAATAGAGATCTTTATCACCCCCCCCCCTCTCAAAAAAATATAATGCTAAATTTTTTATGGATTTACATTTTTCTGCATTTTTCATATACATGGGACTATGGGCGCCAGCAGAACAAAATCAAGGGGAAGGGGGGCAACGTTTTGAAACATATATGTCTGTACTTAAAAAAAAAATTAAAAAAAATACAGAATATAAGCATGAAATAAACTGGACTCAGAATTTTCTTATAAGAACTCCTCGTGTAAGAAATTTTTTAAACATATCACAATAACAAACAATACAAAAAAAAAAAAAAAAAAAAAAAAAAAAGCGACAAATAAGACAAAATCCAAAAACAAGATTCTATCGTCTTTTTCCAAAATGAAGAATTGATGCAATTTATACTAGTCGGATGTGTCAATCCCAAAACTTTCTTCTATCTCACACAGGTTTCGCAAACACTAAAAACGAATGTCAACGTCTAACTGAATCTGAAGTTTGATGAAAATCCGTGTATCAGTTCTTGAGATATAGTTATCGTGATAATAATGAAAAAAGTAGCATAGTAGCTGCACCTGTTGGTCTATTTACACCAAAACATAATCAACATCTCTTTATGTCAAGGTCTAACAGAATCTGAAGTTTGCTGAAATTCCGTGCATTAGTTCTTGAGATATAATTATCATGATAATAATGAAAAAAGTAGCATAGCAGCGCCACCTGTTGGGCTATTTACACCAAAACGTAATCAGCCTCCCTTAAAACAGAACTGAAGTTATATATAATAATAAGTAAGATATAGCTATCGTAAAACTCGTGAAAAAAGTGATTAGCATCGCCACCTGTTGGGCTATTTACACCAAAACGTAATCAGCATCTATTCATGTCAAGGTCTAACAGAATCTGAAGTTTGATGAAATTCCGTGCATTAGTTCTTGAGATATAGCTATCGTAAAAATAATGGAAAAAGTGGTATAGCAGCGCCACCTGTTGGGATATCTAAACCAATATGTAATCAGCGTCAATTTATGTCAAGGTCTAACTGAATCTAAAGTTTGATCAAAATAACTGCATTAGTTTTTGAGATAGAGCTATTGCGGAAATCGCAAAAAATGCAGCATAGCAGCGCCACCTGTCGGGCGATTTTCACCAAAAACTAATCAGTACCAATTTATATTGGGACTAATTGAATATAAAGTTTTATTAAATTTCGTGCATTAGTTCTTGAGATAGAGCACCCACAAAATTTTTGTCACAGGCAGACAGACGGACAGACAGACAGAGTCACAGACAGACATTTTCTAAAAACAGTCAAATCGTTTTCAAGACCTTATAAAACATATAAATCCGTCGAAAATCGGAAGTCGAAAATTTTCATAAATCCAATACTTTCTCCTTTTAAAGATAGAAGAAAGTAAAAACAGATCATAATATTGTCTTCTACGGGGTATCCTTAGTTCCCTTTTCTCTTAGTGCAATTATTTTAAAAAATTTGAGAAAAAATATATATTATTTTTTTTTTTTTAATGATGAGAGAAAAGAAAATTTACTTATTTAAATCTGAAAAATCTAGGAAGGAGAAATTTCCTTTCCATATACGTCCTTCCGGTCGCCCATGCATGAGACCCTTGCATCGTAAGGTACTTATGGCTACACTCTGAAACATATCATGTAGAAGTATGTGTATTCCCCTCACACACACCATCACTATAGTGAGATTACATTCTTCATGTTTGCGATATTTTTACTTTCTTCTATCTTTACAAGAAGTAAGTATTGGATTCATGAAAATTTTCGACTTCGGGTTTTCTACGGATTTATACGTTTTAGAAGGCCCTGAACACGATTTGGCCGTTTTTAGAAATTGTTTGTCTGTGAGTCTGTCTGTATATGACAAAAATTTTGTGGGCGCTCTATCTCAAGAACTAATGCACGACATTTAATAAAACTTTATATTCAGTTAGTCCCTGATATAAATTGGTGCTGATTAGTTTTTGGTGAAAATCGCCCGACAGGCGGCGCTGCTATGCTGCATTCTTCGCGATTTCCTCAATAGCTCTATCTCAAGAACTAATGGACTTATTTTCATCAAACTTCAGGTTCAGTGAGACCTTGACATAAATAGACGCTGATTAAATTTTGGTGTAGATATGCCAACAGGTGGCGCTTCTGTACCACTTTTTTCTCGATTTTTACGATAGCTATATCTCAAGAACTAATGCACGAAATTTCATCAAACTTCAGGTTCAGTTAGACCTTGAAATAAATCGACCCTGATTACGCTGATAAGATTAAATCTTTTCTATCACAGAAATTTCACTAGCTAATATTTCACTTAAACTCATATTCTATGTATTAATATTCACTTAAAGTTATACTTTTCTTAAACTTTTACCTGAAAACATGTGAACTTATAGAATAATTAACCCGTTTACACATATCAAATTTAGTAGACAACATTTTATTCTACATGAATACGAATACTGTCTTTTAAATTTCTAGTTTTAACAGAATATACACGAATATAAACTTTAATTTTATTTCAAATAGCCTCGTTTATGAAAACGATACATATAACCAAATATTAGACAGCATTTTAACATGAACTTCGATACTATGCTCACATACCTATTTTAGCATAACTTAGACGATGTAACAGCATTTCACCCATTTCTTTCATAAACATACATATAAATTTATGGATTTATCGAGTAAATATCCAAATATATGGATTTATCGAATAAATACCCAATTTTAGCTTTCATTTAGTGATTTGTTACACCATTTGAATGATTTCAAGCTATTTTATATCACAGAAACGGAAATATATTTGAAGATAAACGCCGGTAAAATAATATTTGAATTGTGTTTCCTATTCAAAATTCAAATCTCATGTTAAAATTTATGTTCTATCACTTATCAACTATATATCCCACATAATTTTTACCATAAAAACATCATAGAAATTAAATATACGTTAAATGAAAATAATAAATTTTAAGTATCTAAAAATAACAAACACAAAAGCTATTAATGAAAAATTTTAAAATTAAAAAAAAAATTAAAAGTTTTAAGTTAAAAAAAATTGTTTTTACAAATTAAAAAAAAAGTTTAAAAAAAAAAAGTTTTACAATTTTTTTTTTTTTAATGTTTAAAAAAATTACAAAAACTATTCATTTTTTACAAAATTTTTAAGAAATACAAATTTTTTTTTTACAAATTACATATTTAATTATACTACCATTACCTCTATCACATCTGAAATATAATAATCTACAATTACTAGAAAATATTTCATCAATTAGATAAAATTTTCAACTATTAAATGAAAAAATATACTTAAGTACGCATGCGCGCTTTGTCACGTGATCAATGCAATTGGTGATAATATACATATTCGATAAGTAGCGCTGTGTTTCTCATTCCCACTGTTAAACTCTCGAGGGAGGGTGACTGTATGCAACTCTGATAATTTTTCAGATTTTAATTCAAGTGAGGAATCGGTTTCTTTGTAAAGGAATAAAGTAAGTTTTAATATATCATTATAAAATCAATAAAAAATTATTTATCCATTAAATATTTTCTTTTTTAAGTAATATAATTATTTTACTGTGTAGATATTACAACAGAACAACTCAAAACTGCGGAAATGGACAGTCGGAATGTTTCGTCGTTGACACATATAAAGTTAAAGAATAATAAACATGTGAGTACTTTATGTAATATATTTAGAATGCATACGTTAAGCATAATTAGTGTAAATTTACATTAAAATATTTTACCACATATACTTTAAGACGTATTTTTCACCTGTAACGTTAGAGTGAATTGTAATTGTTTACATTTATTTCTCTTGCAGATGTGTTCTATTTGTGACAAGTAATTTTCATCTAATTGAAATTTAAAAGAACATATGCAGATCCATACCAATGAAAAACCATTTACTTGTGAGGATTGTCGAAAACCATTTACAAGAAAGCGTGAATTAAAAAAGCATATGATGGTGTATGATAGTGTATCACCTGTTGTATGTGAAGTTTGCAAATTATCTTTTAATAGAAAATGTGCTCTTTTAACTCATATGAAAACACATTCAGGTAAAAAATTGTTTAAGTGTGAAAAGTGTAAAAAAATCTTTGATCGTCGTTATAGATTGGATAAACATATGCTCATTCACAATCGACCACAATTAGCTTGCAATGAATGCGAGAAATCGTTTTCAAGTGAATATAGATTGAACCAGTATTTGAAAGAACATCAAATCATACATAAGCCACAATTACCATGTCACGGATGTGGTAAATCGTTTTCAAATGAAGATAAGTTGAACCGTCATTTGAAAGTGCACCAAAAGCTACATTATACATGTGATCACTGTAATTGAAAATTTAGTCTAAAATCAAATTAAAATCATCATTTACATACACACCATACTAAAAAAAATCCCTGACGGCTCGGCCTACAGGCACAGGTAGATTTCGAAGACGCAGACCGTGGGGCGCCTGTTTGTCGGGAATTGCGGAAGAAATGACCTTTTTGCGATGATGCTGCAGTTGGAAACGCCTACTTCGAAACCAAACTTGTTTGCAGGCGGAGTCAGCAAGGATTTTTTTTTTTTTTTTTTTTTTTTTTTTTTTGGCTGTAAGAGTTGGTCCTATAAAAAACTTGTCAATATAAAAGTTTTAGATAATATTAAGAGGATTTATAATAAATTTAAGCGGATTTGAAATCTTGGGAATTGACGAAGTTATGAATTTTTTTCTTCTAAAACCCCCCTCCCCCCCCCTTAAGGCAATTTTTAATTATAACAAAATTTCTGTCATACATAAATTTTCATCCTTTCTCCTAGAAGTAATAATAACTTCAAACGGATTCGATACGTATCATAATTAAGAAATTATGGGTTTTTTTCTGTTTTCACAAAAATTCCCCCATCCCCCCACCTTGGTTCGATTTTGCCCATTAACGAACTTGACCGAGATTTTATGACCCTTGATTTTATGTATCAGTTTCGAAAAGATGCGGGAGTTGGAACCACCTACTTCGAAAAATAACTTGTTTGCAGGCGGAGCCGGCAGGGATTTTTTTTTTTTAATTTTTTTTTTTTTTTTTTTTTTTGCTATAACGGTTGGTCCTATAAAAAACTTGTCAATATAAAAGTTTTAGATAATACTAAGAGGATTAATAATAAATTTACGCGGATTTGATATCTTGTGAATTGACGAAGCTATGATTTTTTTTCTTCTAAAATCCCCCTTCCCCCCCCCCTTGGGGCCATTTTTAATTATATCAAAAATCTGTCATACATAAATTTTCGGCCCTTTTCCTAGAAGTAATAATAACTTTAAACGGATTCGATACGTATAATAATAAAGAAATTATGAGGGTTTTTCTGTTTTCTCAAAAAGCCCCCCATTCCCCCCCTTGGTTCAATTTTGCTCATTAACGAACTTGACCGAGATTTTATGACCCTTGATTTTATGTATCAGTTTGGAAGAGATTTATGCAGAATTTTTCCAGTTATCGTGGTCAGAAAAAAGTGACATAGACAGATAGATAGATAGATAGATAGATAGATAAACTTTTGAACTGGGGGTGGTTTTGGATTCTGGGAGTCATGATCGGCGTAGATCTGCAAAAATTTTTAAAAATTTCCAACTTAGGTGAGAATGTAATAGGTAGTATTTCTTACGAAATCTACCTAAAACCTCTTGTTCCTGTTAAAGTTGAAATACCACTACCTAGTGTAGAGTTTAATAGGTTAAGACATCAAGCATCGGCTTTTGGCGTGTTTAAAACTCTAACATTTCCTCTTGAGAAACATGAGGAAGGCTGCTTAATGACTTTTGAAAATAATTTGAAACCTGAGTTACAATACAATCTTCAAAGAACTCCTGCAAATGACCGGCTAAGCGCTTCCCCCGGGATCTGCGGGCCAAGCGCCCTTGACCGATTCGGATGTGTGAATGTCTCAGCTACAGTTTGAGGTAAACAGCATGTATTTTGGCCTATTATTAGTTGTTTAACAAGCATTTCATTAAATTATCTTCTCCCATTACAATCTGTTTGCCTGTCCAAGCCACTGCCTGATGATTAAATTATAATCTTAATTCCTTCTTAAACAAATTTTTTCATGCAAACTGTTTTGTATAACTATGTAATATATTTTAAACTTCATTTTGAGGTATCTTTTAAAAGCCGTACTTTAAATAGTTAAGTATTTATGTAGCTGTTAACTAAATAATTTCACTTCTTTCACCCGCGTGGTTCAGGGCATGACCTTGTAAAATCTGGTTATCTGGGCTATATATTAAGATATATATTCCAGATTCCCGTGTGGGTTCGTTGCCTCGGCTCCATGACGGTCTTACGGGAGGGCAAAGCAATATGGGGGAAAAAGAACTGATAAGGTCGGCTGGAAATGAAATGATTATAGTGATAAAACGCGAAAAACCAAATCATCAAATCCGCCATATTTGAGCACACATCTGAGATTCGCGACCCTACAGATGAAAATTTCTTATCTTTCACCGCCTACTGTGAAACCCCATTAAAGCTTCCGCTAATTAAGGTATATGGCGCAAAGAAACTAACTTGCTATATGCTCCCTCACTGCATTCCTCTGTCGTCCTGCGGTGAGAAGATAAGAACAAATTGAAAGTGATGGATTCAATGTTTTTTCAGCAGTATGATATCGTGGCAGCATGTAAAAATGCAGAATTCACAATTTAAGGTTATTAATTATTAGTATTATTAGGAAGGTTATTAATTATAGTATAATTTAAGGTTTTAACTTTCTGACGAATTTCTCAATTAAGTTTTGTTCGGAAACGCATGAAATTGGCAGGTATTCTTATTCTGAAACTTTGTAATAGAATGATGTTTTTCATTTATTTCAGAAAGCACAGTTAGTTTTGAACCAAATTTTTGAACAGGCATGAGAAAAGAAAAAGGTTGGTCCTCTCATGAATAAAATCGCTTATAACTCGATAAATAATTCATTTAATTAAAAAATGGAAAACGTTATTCGATTTCAAATCGCTTCAATAGTTAGACCTGTAAATGCCATGTTTTACGTTTAAAAATGAATCTGTAAGTTTCGAATAGTTGAGCGGAGAATTTTTTCTTTCTTTTTTTTGATATATATATATATATATATTTAATCTTAAAAATTATGTAATATATCTGTAGTAAAAATTATTAGCTCACCTTTCTCTGCATTCTTATTTGTAATTTTAATTCATATTACAAGAACTTGATTTTTAGAATCTCTTTCCTTTATTTATTTTCTTTTTTTTTTTACTTTTTCATTTTTTCTATTTTTTTTTTCTAAAAAGAGAGAAAATATGAAAATGTGCACTAAAACTTGGTTGAACCCCAATTAAGTAAGCATTAGACTACATTTTCCTAACTCGTTACTATCGGACATATTTTGGAAATTATTTTTATTCTTAAGTGCATAAAATTTGCTGATATTATTACTCAAATACCAAGGAATCGTTCAGACTTTTTTCTATAAAAGCAAAGGATCTTAAAAAATATATATCGTTAAAGTTTTAAGTCCAGTTTCGGAACAATGGTCACGAAAATGTCGCCATCGGAATACAACTAAGATTCAAAATCTTTCACATTTATAGGAAAAATAAAAATACTGTTGTATACTGTAAACACTTTAAGGTGGCTCTCAAATGATGTGCTGAACAACGCGAAACTTTCTGACACATTTTCTGGCTCATTTTTTTAATGCAAAGGCATAAAATTGGCAGTATTGATTGGCAGTATTATATGGAAGCGATTTGGAATCAAAATGAGTCTTTCAATTTTTGATAAATAAATTACTTTTCGAGTTATGAGCGATTAATGTCACGTGACGACACGTTTTTCCCCTTCTTCGTGGTGCGGAGTCGGGAATTCGGTTTAAAACGCCCACTTTGACAGTATTTTCTGAAATACATTGTCGGATTCCACTTCTCAGTCCACACAACTTCGAAATAAATCCGGTCTATCGATATGCTGCCACCACCGATATAAATACGTGATATCGGGCACGATCCGTGATGTATTTTCAAGAACCACCTAACTCTTTCAATTAAAGTTAAAATAATAATTTATTAACAACATTTACACTTAAACTCGGATGTCAATTATCCGGTTTAACACTAAATCAAAACAATTACAGAAAACGCTCTACGTGTACAGCTAGACTAGGTTCATTTATTCAGAACCGAGATTTCTATTAATCTCACACACTCCAATCCTGCGTTCGAACTCACTCCGGTCTCAGTGCTCATTTCTCGAGCAACCTTCCCCCTTCGCCACCACGCTAGAACTAACTTCCTCTCCCTCGTAAACTTCAGAACACCCTCCTTTCTACGGGGTTTCTCCTCTGTTCCCAAGGGTCCTTGACCACCCTTCCTCCCTCTTGACGGATCTGTCTTCCTAAACAAAAGGGTGCAATATCTTTTTTTATCTATGAAAGACCACATTGCAATGGATATACTGCTTTCATTCTGTTCCACCTTCCTTCCTCTTGTATTCTGAGTAGCTCCCCTTCGGATTAAGATTTTCTAAAGGACGCCTCTAACGGTACACAATAGATACAATATGCTAATCCCTTAAGAATAGCTTTCAACTCTTGCAACTGTAAGAGAAGAACCTGACATACATTCTACCTTAAAATGGAAAACATCTCTCGATTACAAAATTGCTGATAAAGAATACCTTTCAATTTCATTCTTTTGCGAACACAAATAAATTAAAAATATGTCATAAAGTAGCCAATGTGGATTTGTGAACAACCTTAATCGTAATTCCTGAAATTTTCATGTATTTACAGATAAATATCTATTCTAAATATGTTGAAAATATTAATATTGTTCATCTAAGGAAATAAAAATGAGAATAACCTTAAACGGACTCAGTGCGTCTAAAATTTTATTAAATATCGATTTAAAAACATTATAATACAAGATTTTATATTTAAAAATATTATTTGCAATACATTGAAAATTTTACAAGATGCATACACGCTAATATATAAATATTTGAAACAAAAATTTTATTTAATAAAATAGCTGTAACATTAAAAACGTCCGGCGAAAAATCATTTGTCGTGTCCCGGTTGGGTTGCAAGTCAATGTAAAATGAGTTACGATGAATTTCATTTATACTATTTCAGCTTTTAAAGAACTATTTTTAAAGACGACATTTTTATATTAAAACGACATTTTTATCTGCCAGTTTATTTGTATTTCACAGCTACTGTTCCTGAAATATAGAACGCAGTGTGGTGAAATTAACACCAATTATTCGCATGGATCCGAGGATGTCGTAATAGCTATATCAGAAATTTAATTATTTTCCGAGATATTAATTTTCTTGTAACTTTTAACGAAATTTCTCTAAAGGGCAACTCTATTAGTTCTTCTCTAAAGGGCAACTAAATTTATTCATTTTTTTTAAGGAAAGAAAAGATAAATAATGGGGTATCGTCTACTATCCGAAATGGTGAACTTTCGTTGTAAAATATCTTTATCTTTGTTTAAAAGTCATGAATTCGTCAGAAAATAACCATTTTGAGAAGAAACTTAAATAATCAAACCGTTTTCAGATCCAAACTGGTTAATTTGTGACACATTCCTGAATCCATTATTGCTTGTAAACGCATTAGACTGGCAGATTCTCTTATTCAGAAACTATGAAATCGAAATAATTTTCAATTTTTTTTGGTAAAGACTGGAGACCTTTCAGAAAACGTTGCCAAAGCTAGTGTTTTGAACCGAATTTCCAACATACGACAGCCTAATTAAGGTCGTTGGTTATAAGACAAAAATCGCTTATAATTCAAAATATAATTCATTTGTTGAATAATGAAAAAAAACTACTTGATTTCAAATCTCTCCAATAGTCCTACCTACAAGTGTTATGCTTTTACGTTTAAAAATGAGTACATAAATGTGCCACAATTTTTATGCTAATACGTATTCCAGTTGAAAATATCATAATCGAAAAAAAAAAAATCATTAAGTTCTTACTGTTATTTCTGTAAGTCAAAATTTTCATTTTTTTTTTTTTTGCTAGCAAAATGTAAAAAAAAAAGGTAAAAAAAACTTTTTTTTGTTTAAATGCCCGCCATTTTGTAAAAAAATCAACTTTTAAAAGTAAATAGTATCGGTATAGGCTTTATAATTTGTCGACCCAGTTTCTTTCACATGCTTATAATCGGAGAAAACGGTCGCACGATTGGAAGTAACTTGCAATTACTCCCCGTCACACAAGGCGTATTATTATTGTTTTTTACACACAAAAAATTTAAATGTAAAAGTGAAACGTCAATAAATATAATGTTAAAAATCCGAAGGTAGTTTATCTTTTTTTTTTTTTTTTTTTTTTTTTTGTAACACACACGCATAATAAATAAATAAATAAATAAATAAATATATCTCGAGGTCAAAGTTTACCGTTCATCAAGTTTATTAATTAATAAACTCCTACTAGCCCTAATATTTTCCTAATTTTAGTTTCAGCAGATTCGGAAATAGGAGGGTGGGCGCATATTTTTGCAGTGCATTTTCGAGGATATCTCTGAAAATATAATACCTAAAATTAAAATTAATATATTTTTGAATTCGGTATTACGAGATCTTTCGCACGATATACAAAAATAATTTTTTTTTTTTTTAAGTAACTTAATTAGACCCCTAAATTTATTCTAAACATATTTGTGATTGGCTAATAATCTGATATTCTGAAAATATGTGGCTAAAAAGGTTTTATATAACTTTCCCAAGTTGTGAACTTTCCACGTCCCATAGTTTACGAGAAAAAGGGCTCTAACAGTCGGACACAGGAGATATCTTATATTGGTTTCGTTTTTTCTTTTTAAATACAAAACCCTTTAAAAAAAAAAAAAGGAAACATTCTCTAAATTTTAGTAGAACCTCTCCTAAAAATGTAACACCCTCCCGCGCTAAACGATCTTCTCTCTTTTACCGAAAAATGGGAAAAAAAAAGTTTGTTTGAATAATTATTGAAAAAAGAAACTGAGATTTTCATGCATTTCAGAACAAAAATAACAAAAAGAAAAAAACATTGGTTTATTTTTTCACCACTATTGATATTCCAAAATTCCATTAATGTGAATTGTGACAAAAATATTAGCAACTATGAATTTTAACAAACGTTTAAAATGAACTGCATTCATTGTCAACGATGAAATGTTGCTTTCCGATATTTATCGCTATTTCTATTTGTATTTATTGTTTATATTTCGATTAAATTTTAATATATTGCATAAATATCTCTCGTTAATTATTTTTTTTCTTTATATCTTTTTCTTTTCTTTATATCTTTTTCTTTTCTTTTCTTTTCTTTTTTTTAAAGTTTAATTCACAATTTGTTGAGAATGTATCATTTTGAAACACGGTGAATTGATTGCGAAAACTATAAGTAATATTTAGAAAATTTTAAGTTTTAAAGTATAACGATTCATGTTGAATATATTAAGTTTCTCTTTATTATTTTGTCCAAATACCCTATCTCTAAATAAACTCGAATTTACTTTCTATATATTATGGCAATAGATTTAGCTGTGTAATAATAAAACAAAAATTTTTTCTCGTCTGATTCATAACAATAATAATCAAGTACATATATATACATGTATATATGTAGGTATATATATATATATATATATATATGAAATGAATGTGAAAAAGTATGAAATAATTTTGAATGTGAACGAATGTGGATTGATATGAAAGGATAGTTAGTTAAACCCATTCCAAATCAGAAACTAAAATATAAAAATTCAAAGTTTAAAATCCCTAAATCGTGTGTCAAAATTTTAAAGTTTTGCCTTCATTTCTAGTTGCCCCTGTAACTTAACTTTCCTTACGATACATTTATTACAAACAGATATCAATTTTGAATCCTAGTTAAGATTAAAAGTGCTGACGGTAGCGCATCTCTCTTCTCCCGGTGGCTAGATCTTGCATGTTAATTATCTGGGCTGCCTACCCAGATATGAGTCACGGGCTAATTAGCCAATTAAAGTACATTATTTCATGATTTGTAGAGCGGTCTCTGGCGGTTGTCTGGCCGTATATAACGTGCTCCGCGTGTTTTTTGCGTGGCTTTTGACTCTAATCACTCTCCCCAATAACTACGGCCGTTATAAGTCCGATAATTCGCGATCTCCGGCTGATAAGACGATGTTATTCCGGTGAAAGACTCCTCAAACTCTGGCCTGGGCCTAGCTTAATCAAAGAGACTTGTAATTAATTGGAATAAAAGCTAGTTCCCAGGAAAATGTCTGCTGATGTCTCCTACACTCGTCCGACTACATACTTTTATCTTCTAGCCTATGAATTACACGGTGATTCGACGAAAGAGTGCCGAGAAACTACCTTAAAGGCGCTAAATATGGTCCTTCGAACATCGTGATATCTAGTAATGGGATGTGTGATAGCGGTGATCGACCGCTCGTTACAGAGAGATCGATGTGCGTTCGTTATATCGAGGTGCGCCTGTTATACAGAGGCGTATCTTACAGTGAGTCTGGTAGGATGAGAAGGCTCCTGTGCGGGTAACAAGTGTTTTCAACTCTCCAATTCATGAGTTCAGCGTTTCTACTGTAAGAAAGCGATTTTCTGATAAACTGTGGAAAACGAAACCGGAAATAGATTTATTTTCGGTACAAAAGCAGTTATGAGGATGAAATAAATTAAAAAACCTTTTTTTTTATTATTTATTTATGCAATCACTAAAACTGCATTAAGTTATCAAATATTAGGCTGTGTTTCGGATCATCTATCAAACAATTTTTTTCTCTCCTGTTTCATCTAGGATAAATATTTTATTTAGTTGCCTACTTAAAATAAACAATTTTTCATTCAGTGCTTCACTCCAAAAGACATCTTTTCAATTGACCTACTTATCAACAGAAAGTGTCTGGAGAAAAACACATGGCTCTCAGAGATCAAAGTTCAACCGTACTATTCTTTATCAGACAGATGGTTGTGAATGAAGGATAGGTGTGAATGAAAAGATCAAACAGCTGTTTAACCTGCTCTAATGACCTATTGAAAACGTTTGGTGAAATTCGTAATCTCTTTTTACCCCTTCCTTTTATTTATTTTTTATTTTATCAGTATTGTGGTGCATTAAAAAATGGATTTAAGACAAAAAGGAAAAAAACCAGGTATGATACTTTGTTATTTTTTTTAAGAAGTTAAAAACGGAAAGAAACTATTTTTTTTTAACAGTAAAAGGATTTTATAGAAAAACAATTTGAAATTTTATTTTTAAGTGTTATTTTCATGAAATATATTAATATTATTATTATTATTATTTTATTATTATTATTATTATTATTTTATTATTATTGTTATTGTCTCTATGTTACAACGTAAGTAATTAAATGAAGCAGATTATTTTTGTTTTTTATTTTTAAAATTTAAGCGGGATTTAATGAAAAATTAAGAAAAAAAGAAGACAAATTAAAAAAAAAAAAAAAAAAAAAAAAAAATTGATTTTTTCTAGTAAAAATATTTTTTTATATATTTTGTTTAATGAGATTGTAAAAATAAGTAATAAAAATGAGTGCAGAAGACAAATCCACTCAAGTGGGTGAAGGTAGCGAATCTTTGAAAGAAAAAAACACAGAAGTTGATGAAAGTGGAAATCCCCTTGAAAGTCCTCCAAATACGGAAATACATGAAAGTTCCCCTGTAAATATGAATGGAGCCATTAGCCCAGAGAGCCAACAACCTCTTAAAAATCAGGCCCTAACCCCAAAAATGCAGTTAATCAAAAAGGCCACTGTAGCTAGCGATGCAGCAAATATTGAGGAAAAAACAACCAAAGATCCGGAAATTATCCAGTTTTCGCCGGAAGCAAAGATGATTTTTGCTTCTTGGCTTGCTTATTTTGAGGCTGTATGTATTGAATCCAAAAAAGATGATGTTTGGAAGATAAGAAACATCCAGAAATTTTTAAAAGATAGTGCCCTTACCCTATACATTAACAACTGTCTTAATGTTTTGCACTGGAATGAGTTTGTTTCACTATTCCATGAAAATTTTTCTACCCCAGATACACTATCACTAAGCGACTTTGCTAGTATTCGGTATAGGTCAGGTGATGACCTCAACGAGTACTACCAAAAGAAAACTAAAATGGGTCGTAATCTGGGTTTAGATAAAAAATTCATTCTAGAAGGGTTATCCGAAGGTTTGCCAATTTCGATGCAGAGACTTATTGTGACTAATGCCCCAAAACGGCCACAGAATGGAGAGAATTAGTGTTTAAACTTACTAAGCTTGAAGTAGCAGGCAAGAGTCCTGAAAATAAACCAGACCCAACTCCCCAAAATCAGTTCAGACAATGGCGACCATATCGCCCTAATACCACTGAGCAGAATTTTCCAATGCGATCCTGGAATTATAGATACCCTTATCAAAACCCCCAGAATCGCCCAAATGTGCCTAACCCTCAAAGAACTTTCCAAAATGTGAGACCATTTCAACCGTCTCCTCCTAGACCAAATATACACTACCAGGCTACATTGCCACCATCGCCATGCCGCGTATGCCTTAATCTTAATATTCCAAATGCTTACCATTGGGTACGAGATTGTCCTTTTCGAAAGCAATCTTTAGAGGCCTCCTCTCTAACCCAACAAACAAACATTCAAATCCAAAATCCAAATCAGACACAAAGTGATTTTTCTGCAAACCCAAGTAGTAATCAATGACAACTAATAGTACCCGGGTACATAGAAAAAAGAAAAGGATCCAAAGAAAACCCAAAGAAACGTCAAATTACTACTCTAGGGATACCAGAAAACTCAATACCCTGCTTGATCGACTCAGAAAGCTCGTTAAGTGTCATTCCATTGCATTTAGTCCAAAAATTCCAATTAAACACTTCCAAAATTCGTAAAGGTCTATCGGTCGCTCAAACACAAGGCATTCTCACCTTGCAGGAAAAATGTCGTGTTAATTTGAAAATTGGCCGCATATCCAAATATGTTGATCTTTATGTTATTGATAATAAATTACCCTATACCCTTATTGGACTTAACCATTGCCAAAGTTTCCAGTTAAATATTCATTGTGTTAAGATGCAAATTTTCCAAAATAACCAAAGAGAGCCTCTCCTGAACCAATTACGAAATATTCCAACAGTTAATTCCTTGCACGTGTCAGAACCTAATGAAGATGTCTCAGAAAAGGAAAATGCAGGGATATTTGGCGAAAATTATGAGCCGGAGTTTGTAAACGCCACTGAACCTATCCAAGTTCAGTCTGCACCTAACAAACTGCCTACTCTCTTAGCCAAATATGTCGGTATTTTTGCCAAAGATAAATATGATGTAGGATGTGTCAACATGGAACCCCAGAGAATACATTTAACTTCCGACTTACCAATTTCACTTAGAGCTTATCGTACTTCCCCTAAGGAAGAAGAAGAAATTAGAGAACAAGTTCAAAATTTGTTAAAAGCCGGTATCATTAAAGAAAGTCATTCCCCTTATTCTTCACATGTAACCTTAGTATATAAACGTGAAGAAGGAAAGAAAACTCGGTTGTGTGTCGATTTCCGAAAATTAAATGCTATAACCAAAACAGATGCAGAACCCTTACCCCGAATCGACACTTTATTGGACAAATTGGTGCAAGCTAAAGTGTTTTCCACTCTCGATTTAGCAAGTGGATATTGGCATATACCTATCCACCCTAAAGATACTGAAAAATTAGCTTTTGCCACAACGTTTGGCTTATTTGAGTGGAAGAGGCTCGCGTTCGGCTTGAAAAATGCGCCTGCAAATTTCAACCGTATCCTTCGAAGAATCCTAAATAAATATAAAATTGATTTTGCATGCAGTTATTTTGATGATATTATTGTATTCTCACAAAATGAGGAAGAACATTACCATCATTTGGAAATCATTTTTGATATTTGTGTCCAGGAAAATCTTAAATTAAAGCTGTCTAAATGTAATTTTGTTAAGAAAACAATTAATTTTCTTGGATATGAAGTGTCGAATGGTTGTATTACACCCGAAAACCCAAATATTGAAACCATCAAGAGGTTAAAACCACCAACCAATGTTAAAGAGTTAAAACGCTTTTTGGGATCTATTAATGTTTATAATAAATTCATTCATAAATATGCTGAGGTTAGATATCCTCTAAATAATTTGCTAAAGAAAAATGTTCCTTATGTATGGGACCAGGACTGTCAAAATTCTTTTGAAAAATTAAAAGCAGCTCTAATTCACAAACCTATCTTAAGATTGTTTGATCCCAAAACACCTTGTAATTTATTTGTAGATGCATCAAGTCTTGGAGTGGGATGTGTTGTGAAACAGGCTGATGAAAATGGTATTTTGCACCCCATAGCATATCATTCTAGAAATCTTCGTGACTATGAAAAAAATTATGCAATTACTGAACTCGAATGTTTGGCAATTGTGGATGCTCTAGATAAATTTTACCATTATTTACACGGTCAAAAATTTGTAATTCATACAGACCATGCGGCTCTCACTTGGCTAAAAAATGTTAAAAACTTAAGAGGACGTCTTTTCCGCTGGTCCCTTAAACTAAGTATGTTTGACTACGATATTAAATATAAAAAGGGCTCCACTAATGTAGAGGCTGATATGCTGTCTAGATTACCTGTTTCAGAAGATCCCCCACATCATACACATTTACTCAACTTGAATGATATCAGAGAAAATCAGAAAAAAGAAAATGTCAAGGTAGATGGTAAAATATATGTTGAAATTAATGATGTTATTGTGATTAAAAAGAAAAGTTTGTATAAGATTGACGTCCCCATGGCTTTACGTTTACCCCTCTTGGAAAAAGCCCACACAGATTTTGGACATCCTGGAATTTATAAGATGATAAATTTAATTACAAATCAATATTATTGACCTAATCTTAATAAAGATATTGAAAATTTTGTAAAACATTGTCATACCGGCCAAATCAACAAAAAAAGTAGGCAAAAAAGATTTGGTTTGTTGCAGCTCATGCCCCCAACGGATATACCTTTTGAATGCTTGGTATTGGACTCTGTTGGCGGATTTAATCATTATAATTCAGCAAAGAAATATCTGCATTTGGTCATAGACCATGCAACTCGCTATGTGTGGGGTTTCGCGTCAAAAAGTGTAACAACTGAAACTTATACAAATATTTTGAAACAATTATTTCAAACTCAAGTACCAGAAAAAATACTTACTGATAGGAATGGAGCATTTACAGCTTCTAGATTTAAACGCTTTCTTCGTAATTATAATGTAAAACACAGGTTAACTTCCAGTCATCACCCGGAAACGAATGGGAAAATTGAGCGTTTAAATCAAACTATTGTCACCAGATTAAAATGTATTGTAAATTCATCACCAACTAAATTACCTTGGACAAAATTTTTAGATGAAGTATTGTACCAATATAATGCTACTCCACATTCTGTAACTCAATTTCCACCTAGTTATTTGCTGTTAGGAAAATTACCTTATGATCCTCTTTTACCAGATAATGATTATTACCCTCCTGTTGAAGAAGCTAGAAAATTGGCTAAGGAAAGAACAATAGCTTACCACAAAAAAACAAAATCCATTATGATGCTCGTTTTCTTCCTGTAAAGTTTAAAGTTGGTGACATTGTAATGTATGAAGAATTCCACTATCCTAATACATGTAAATTGACTCCACCATATTCTGGACCATATACTATCTTAAAACAACTATCTGATGTAAGTTTTGAAATTGATAAACCCAGTATACATTTTAAGAGAAATTCTGAAATAGTGCACGCCTCCAAGTTGAGATTCTATAACCCTCCTCAAAATTTAAAACTCTACCATGAATAACCCCCGTCTATTTCTTTCATCTTTCAATTTTTTATTTTTGCTTTCCTATCGTCCCTCTATCATTTTAGTGTTTGGATGAGGACCCAGCTGGATGTTAATTTAAAACCCAGCGGTGTAGTTGGCGGAGCAGTTTTAAAGTATTGCTAACCTTTTTATTTTTTTATTACTTATACAATGACAAAACTAGGAACACGTTAGGGGTCCTCCGCTCCGTGGCCTCCCGTCTATAGTCGAACTGTTTTCCCATTTTCTCTTTCCATGTAGAATGGAGAATTTGGCAAAACTGCTTCGCTTTCCCTCTGTAGGTGATTATCGGGCATCCACTTTTCCTTTTTCCTTGTGCAAGAGACACATTTTTTGAATGATAATCACCTCAGAGTTTAGAAATCCATGTCTCACTGAGCATGGTGGAAAGGATAGCATAAGTTTTTTTTATTTTTTTGGTTAGAATTTCCTATTTTTACAAAGTTTTCAAGTTCAAATTTTTTTTTCTCCTGAGAATAATTCCCACTAGAGTGTGATATAAGCCCAAAGATGCTTATAAATAGATAATTTGGAGTAGTAACAGAACTTGTAACTGCTCAGATGACATTTTCATGTTTGTGTTGTTTTTATTGCATTTGTAGTAATTGTTTTGTCCTATATTTACAATATATTTGAAATATCTTTTATGTTATATTTTTGAAATTTAATGTTTTGAACAAGTGTTTATATCATGTTGAAATATTTTTATAA